>CM053605.1:97370341-97390581 GCA_028646535.1 Procyon lotor | reverse complement strand
TCTTTGTGAAGGCAGCCAGTTCCGTATTCATGAAGGTTAGGAACTCTGTCTTGGAGAGTGTGCAGTTGTTACCTTCCTTTCCAGCAAACTTCTGGAAAACAGCAATCAGAGACTCGATGCACCGCTCAGTCTCAGTAGGGCTGGACATTTTTGCCATGTGTTGGCGGAACGAGCGCGGAGGCTGCGTCTGGCGGCGGCGCGGCCAGTTTTTTGCAAAACTATATAGAGGCTCCACCAATTTTTCCATTGTAACTCTCTTAAACTTTTGATTTTGAAATTGCTCTGTTACAAAGTGCTAGGCAAAGAATTTACAAGGCACTGACTGATGGACACTGGACAGGTAGGGACAGAAACAAGTTAATCAGGGAGGGATGTTTATTTTATGTTTTTTTCCCAAATACTTTTATTTTATTTTTTCAGTGTTACAAGATTAATTGTTCATGCACCACATCCAGTGCTCCAAGGGGGGGATGTTTAAATGGAAGCCAACTGTATAAATGCTTGGTTCTTCAAAGAATATTTCTGTTTTATAATAAGGCTGCTATTCAACCTTATTAACGAGGACTCAGGTGAGGAAGATTTGGGTAAATGGGAAACTGACCTTGAATCCAAAGAGCAGTCACAGTGCATTTTCTCTGCTTACCTCTCCTACTATGTGCTTCCCATTAATAAATGCTTCAAAACCACACACAGCTGCCTTCTCATCCAAAGGAAAAATATATCTTGCCTCAATGGGCACAGAACTTTGATTGGTATATGTCTGAAAAACAATGACCTGAGGAAGAAAAAAAATCCATATACTTGATGAAACCATATGGAACAACATTTGTAGGAACAACTATTAATGAAAACTATTATGTATATTTTCTTTAAATCCCTTGAATTTTTATCATGTCTCTCAAATTCCTAACCCTGAGTTAGAGCATTCTTCGACTACAATGTAGAGTCCATGTCACATTATAAAGCTGGTACACCAGCTGCAGCTTTAGGTAATTCACGCACCCTTGGCTGGAATAAAAGTCACTAGTATTACAATATTACAAACACTCCCTTAACAGAAGCAACGCAGCTTTCATTAGGATGACAAGATAGCCTCTTTATGCGTGGGTCCGGATCCCTCCTTGGTGATCCCCCCATGACCCAAACGTTATTCCAGAATAGTTCTTATATCTGGTCTATTTTCAGGTCTAGGCCTCTCCCTCCTTCACCTCTCTGTACATAGCCCTCCACAGCTTTTTTCATCTATCCTCATCTCTCCCCGTCTAGCCAGCTCCTGAATCAACTCTTTTCTACTCTTACCTGCTGTATCTGTTATCAGATTAGTTTTACTAAATGGATTGTATTTATCACATCACTCCCTTGCATAAGGAAAGACCAGTCTTTAAACAATTGAAAATTAAAAAAAAAAAAAAAAACCCTAGACATAAACAGTAACATTTTAAACATGTGGCAATAATAAGGAAAAAAATTTTAGCCATTTGTCATCAATAATCTCTGGGAAGAGACTGAAATGAAAAATAAAAGAGTAAAGGAAATCCAGTTTATTACTGGATTTATGGTAAGCAGGGTTGCCCCTCGTGTATGTGCTGCACCAGAGGAAAAAATTTTAAGGGGGATATATTTTAAACAATTTGTCCTCAAATCGGCAGGTCAGTACCCTCCAGGGGATCAAATCTCTCACAGTTCTGCAAACAAAGGCCTCATTGGCTGGTGGCAGCTCACCAGGCTCACCCTGGAACTGGAGGCTCGTCATGGCCCTGAAAGGATCCTACAGGACCTTAGACTTTCTTGGGCGTCTGGGTGACTATGAGACATCATAAAAGGTCAAAGAGCACCCGGCAGAGGAGGCATGCAGATTGCTGACCAGGAGGATATCATGCATGTTTCCCATGCCTAGAACTCCCTTCATTTCTCTCTTGGATATCCAATTTTACCAAACCCCTCAAGGGCACATATGCTCAACCTGTAACTGCTGGATAGGGTCACTCTCTTAATTGTCCTTTAGTTTGGGTTCATGTTTTCATCCTGCTCTGTGGATGTCCTGCCTGCATCTAGCTAGCAGGTTCGTCTTTGCACGGGAGTTCCCAAGGGTCAGGTCTACATCAGTTTCTCTCTCTCTCTGTATATCACATGGTATGACTGGGCACTCAGAAAGCAAGACATTTTCAGTAAAGACGATAGAAGTATTTTTACCAGAACTTAGAAGAGAAACTAATACACTATACTAATTTTGGACATCTTAATTTTCCACCTTCAGATGAAATCACTATTTTAGTTAATAAACTAAAAACACCAAGCTCATTCCAAGAAGAGTCTTATATGAGCCACGAACATACAAGTCCCTGCTGGTGGGCCTCTGTTTGGATTCTCAATGACAATCTACAAGCCAGATGTCTAATCACAAATTAGTGAAAAATTCATTGCTAAATCATGAGTTATTTTTTTGGCAAAGTTACCCATGGAAAAAGCTTCATCAGGTTAAAATATCAAATGGTGCAAGTTGTCTAATCCAAAGTAATGTACAGCGGCTGTATGCCTCTCTTTATAACATACTCCTTAGTTTTTTATCTACTGCATGTGAGAAAATGCCCTACATCCCTTATATTCATTGTATTTAATAGCGACATGCTGACCAGCAGATATTATTATTTCCATTTTACATTTAAGGAAACTGAGGCACAAAGAAGTTAAATAATTTCCCCAAGGTTGCAGAGCTAGAAGAATGAGCAAGGATTCAAAGCTAAGCCTCCAAACTCCAAATTCTCTGCCTTATACAACCCATCCCAGGTCGCACTACTGCATAGTGGTTAAAGAGGTTGGGCTTGAGAATCAGAATGATTGAGGCTCAAATCTGTGCTTTATCATCTTGTTCAATGTCTTCATACATCAGCTTCCTCATCCAAACAATGTGCATAATCACAGCATTCACCTCATAGTATGCTTTGGGAGAATTAAATATAGCATGTGAAAAAGTCAATCTAGGGCCTGATTCATAGGAAGTGGTAACCACTGTGGTCACGGTTCCTAAGTGGCTCCAAAGAGATTAGCATAGGTTTAATATTTATCATGAGTCCACATCAGGGTCTCCCCAAAGTCTATGCTGTCTCTCCAAGCTATTCAGGGATGTAGGAATGCATCAGAGTAGGCCCAGGAGTGCAAACAGAGTGGGACATGTGCAAACTACCCAAATATCATGGGTAGCATGCCCTGCCCTGCCACACCCGCCATACCCCATTTCCCCAGTTTAAGGTGACCACTACAATTAATCTGATTTCCCTCTGAAGAGGGAGGAATATCGCAATACTGGACTCAGATGTTCTTATTTTTCTAAGAGGTCTTTATAGTTGGTCAGTGCAGTCTTCAGGGTTTAGGAACCAAGGATGAGGTCAAATCTTAGAAAACAGAGAGCATTCCCAGTACACTGGCAGCCTGCCTGCATGTGTGCCCATGAACTCTACTTTCTGTTCTGTGACCACAGCTGCACTAGCTGCATGCTTCTGGTTGAGGCCAAGCACTGCACTTGAGCATTGGCTCTCATCCTCTCTCTCCTACAGAACAGCGCAACTCCAGCAATTCCCCCTTGTGATACTGGGATTTATAATAAGAAATATGTATTTTGGCCTTTGCACCTATTTCTGGCACAGAGTTCCCCAAACCATCAGAATTTCCTAAGTGATAAGACCAAAGTAGGTGTCTTGGTGTTCCAACACACCTCTTTCAACCACACCTGAGTTTATGTCAAAGAGATAACTTTTGAAAAGTACCTAAGGATAGCGGCTGGTTGCCAAGGGGGCTAAAGGGTTGGAGCTGTCAGCCCCACTCTCAGATCTCAGGGGAGGAGAGAGAGAGGCTGGAGATTGAAGTCAATCACTGATGGTCAGTGATATAATAATCAACCATGCCTGTGTTAACCCAAAAAGACAGGCTTCAGAGAGCTCCAGGCTGATGAACATGTGGAGATTCGGGGCGAGTGGCGTGCCTGGACCAGGCAGGGAAGCTCTGTGCCCCTTTCCACACACTCTGTCCTGCATATTTCTTCCAGGTGGCTTTTCCTTGGGTGTATTCTTCTGTGATAACTATTAATGTCATAAGTAAAATGTTTCCCTGAGTTCTGTGAGCCACTCTAGCAAATCAGTCTAATGCAGGGAAGGGGTCTTTGGAACCTCTGATCTACAGCCAGTCAGCCAGAGCCCCTGCGACTGGCCTTTGAAGTGGTAGCAGGGAAGAAGAGCAGGTGAAGCCCCGACCTTTGGGATCGGACACTGTCTCCAGGTTGACAGTGTCAGAATTAGTTACTGCTTCGTGGTGTGAACACACACACATCTCACACTCCCTCTACTGGATTATCAGTTTTTCACTCTTGCACTGGCTCACATGCATGTTATGATTTCTTTCGTCTTAAAAGAAAAAAAAAATCTGATCCCACTTCTCTTCAGCTACTGTCTCATTTTCTCTCCTCTTTCCTCCCATTTTCTCTTGAACTCATTCTAATTAAGCTTTTAACCCCATCACTCTATCCACAAACAGGCAATAATCAAGTCACCAGTGATCTCCTCATTGCTAAATCCATATATAGGTGACTGTTGACGTAATTCAGTCAAAGATGATGGTGACTTGGACCAAAATGTTAGCAGTGAGGCTGGTAAGAAATGATTGGGTCTGGCAAAGGATTGAAGATAGAATCAGTAAGATTTACTGACAGATGTGGAACACAAGAGGTCAGGAGTCAAGGATGACACCAAGGTTTTTGGCCTGAGCATCTAGAAGGATCAATCCCATTTGCACATCCTGAAATGGGGAAGTAGTAGGAAGGCTAGGTTGGGGAGGACTATCAGGAGGTCATCGTTAGCCCTATCACGTGAGATGCTGATGTCCAGATGCAAAAGCCAAGTGGGCAATTAAGCATTTGAGTCTAGAGTCCAGGGAAGAGTTAAGTCCTGGTGGGAGACATAAATGGGAGAATTGCCAGCACTTAGATACTACTTAAAGTCGTGTGACCAGAGTGAATCACCAGGAGAATCTTACAGAGAGAGAAGACAAGGCCAACATGTAGTGGTCAGGCAGAGGAGGCTGGGTCAGTGAAGGAGATGGAGAAGAAACAGCCAGTGAGACACACACGGGAAGCCAGGGTCTCCAGAAAGAATAACTCTGTTGAAGGCTGCTGATGGATCAAGTAGAATAAAGGGTGAGACCTGACCATTGGATTTAGCAATGAGGAGATCACTGGTGACTTGATTATTACCTGTTTGTGGATAGAGTGATGGGGTTAAAAGCTTAATTAGAGTGAGTTCAAGAGAAAATGGGAGGAAAGAGGAGAGAAAATGAGACAGTAGCTGAAGAGAAGTGGGATCAGATTTTTTTTTTCTTTTAAGACGAAAGAAATCATAACATGCATGTGAGCCAGTGCAAGAGTGAAAAACTGATAATCCAGTAGAGGGAGTGTGAGATGTGTGTGTGTTCACACCACGAAGCAGTAACTAATTCTGACACTGTCAACCTGGAGACAGTGTCCGATCCCAAAGGTCGGGGCTTCACCTGCTCATCTTCCCTGCTAACACACTCCCAGGTGTTCTTTTCAGGACCAAGGCTGCTGGGAGTGTCATCCGCTGAGTCCTTCCCTGGACTGTCCTTAACAAAAGGTAGACTGCCTCACCCAAGGTTATAACCCCCCCACCCCGCCCGCTCACAGGCAGCCACATCTTGTGACTGGTCCCCCGGCAAGCACAAAGCCTGGTGCCCTGGCCTCAAGTCACAATATCCCTGAAGGCCATTTCAGCTTCAGAGCTCCTTCTGAGATCATCTCAGGACTCATATGCATCATATGTTAGATGTGTCACAATTCAATGTTTCCTTTTGCCAGGTCCTGACTCCCTTGTGCTCTTACAGGTGTTGTTCCTGAGAGCACTTCCCAATAAACTTCCTGAAAACAAATTTCCACCTACGGTCTGCTTTCCGGACAACTTGACCTAAGATGTCTCCTAACTGATCCTCTTCAGACTGTTCTTGACATGGTGGCTAGTATGATCCTGCTAAAACAGGTGAGATCATACCACTTCTCTGCCAAACATCTTCTAAAGGCTTCCATTTTCACTCAGAATTAAGGGCAGTACATCCTGTGTCCTGATGTGAGCTGATCCCCACACCGCCTCTTGATCCAATCTCCTGCCACGCTCCCCTTTCTATTCTGCTGTAGCCACAGTGGCCTTCTTGATATCCCTGACTATATCAGGCTTGCTCCCACCACAGGGCCTTTGGAATGAGTGACACCTAGATGTCCACACGATTTATTCTCCTCTATTTCCTACATGTCTGTACCCAGATGTCACCCTCTCAGTGAGGCCTTCTTTGGCCATCCTATTTACAAATTCAAACCCCTCCCCTCCTATGAAGCTCCTATCCTCCCTGCTTAGATTTTCTTCTTTAGCACCTATCACCATCTAACACATGATGCATTTTATTTAGTTATCATATTTTTTGCCTAGTCCCCCAATAAAAGGTATGCTCTACAAGGGCAGTTTTTCTTTTATTTATCGCTGTATGCCTAGAGTCTAGAACAGTCCCTGGTATGTAGTAGGTGCTCAATGAATAAACAAATTTTAGAAATACATGTTTTGCTTAATTCATGCAACTATAATCAAATTGTCATGTGTCTGTTTAAAGTACTGTAAAACCACAAAGAACATACCTGGGCTACAAAGTCTATTATTTTCCCCTTGATATGAACATCCTCAAGAGGAACTGAATTGCCAGAGACATCCTGCAGGCCGGACTTGATGTTGCTGAAGGGTTTGGTGTCCGCTAACTGATAATCTACACATTAAAAAATCATAATGTTAGCTTTTAAAATCATCCCTGCACCATCTGTTTTTGTTATCTTAATCATTATTCCTTCTCCTTTCTTCCATATGTTATATTTTAGGAAAAATGGGCAAGCAGCATTTTATGATTTTCAAGAGCCAATGCTGTAAAATAAGTGAACCTACATGAGAGGAAAAATGGGGCAGCCTTCATAAGAGACACTCTGCCTTTTTAAACTAGAGACTCTGAGGACCCATCTTGAAAATTTAATGTCACACAATTACTTGAAAGGCATACATTTAAGCATACACACAAGTACACAAAAGTCTTTAAGAATTTATAAGTGTAATTTATGCATGAATCTAGATATCTCCATTCCCTGACCCGTGATTTTGATTGGTTAATCATTATTATTTACTGTGCCACAAAAGCATGTCAGACCAATATGTGAGACCCCTTAGACTTTCAGTCCAACCAACACTAAATCAAACTTCTAATACAGCATATGGAAAAATGTTCCCCTTCTATACCAGGTGGTACAAAAATGCACATATAATTAGATATGTAAATATATACTCTCTAGCCAGACATTTCACTTAATGCTCTCAGAGGAAAAACAGGAGTCATTTTCTTATAGATGAAGTCATACATTTCTGACAAAAAATAATTTGATCACAGTTAAAAATGTTAACATGTTTTTACAATGCTATTAATAAATATTAAAATAGTTTGATCTTACAATTTTCTGAGAAGCTATCATCCTCTCACATGTTTCTACCACTAACGTATAAGCTGTGTATTACAGTTTTGGGAGTATCTTTGCTTAACTCATTTGCAACACAGAGAAACTGAGGACCAAAAAGCTTATGCAGTTTGTTTCATATTGCACAGTGTAGTAAGTGGCAAGTTGATACTCAAACCCGAGCTTCCTGATTCTAAAGCTGGGGCTTCTGTCCACTTCATCAACCCCCATTACACTTTTTGTGCTTTGACATCTTAAATCGCTTCAGTGGGTTTTAGCATCGGCTCTCCGGACGTGCATGAGCTCAACTTAGGCGTGTTAACGAAGTAATATGTGATTTTGAGATCACTTAACCTCTCTCAAGTATCCTGGTTTTTATTTTTACAAAATAAAAAAGGAAATGAGAATATATACATATATATATGAAGTTGTAGATACAGTTACTGAACATGAACATAAATTCCTCTAAAAGTAAAACGCTTGAATTCTATAAGTATCACATAAAGTAGCATTCAAGAAAACTGTCTTACCTTCAACGTTTGAAAAATTTGTAAACTCAGGTCTGTATTCCTCTAATTCAGTACTGTTACAAGGTTGAAAGTCCTTTATTTCATCTCCAGATATACAAAATTTAATAATATATCTCATTTTAATCTGATTGGTTTTATATACAACAAATTCATCATCCTAGAACCAATAGAAATGAATAGGTGGGGGGAAAAAACCTTTATTGGCAAATATTCTCGTAAAAGTAGAATTCCAAGTTTGCTAATTTAGAAACTACTGAATTCAGAGAGCCACAGACATGCAATAATTACTTCAACTTAAGCATATTCAATAAAAACAGGAGCCTCTCTGCTTGTTTCTTGAAATAAATACCTCAAAGTCTGTGGTGACAGTGGCTGTTGCTCGCACCCCATGGACACTGTCATATCCCGGTGGTGCTTCCGACAAGCAGAAGTCTTTTTTGTTCAAGTCCATGCACTTCCCAAGGGCTACATCACAGACAACCAAGAGCCTCGTGCCATCTGTCTCTCCTGAGAGGGAGTACTTAATACTCGTACTGCATTGGGAAAGGAAGTAAGTATGTGTTTATAATTTATGGTCATGGCAATAATATTTCATTATCTTTTATCCATCTCTGTATGTGAAATACTGTCTAAATGACTTTACTGGTAGAATGTTCCAAATTTTACTGCTATTGAAATATCTCTGAAGATCTAATTTAGAACTTTATTGTTTACTTGTTTGTTTAAAACTTTACTGTGAAAAACACATATGTTGCCCTTCTATTGTGCTAGGTAGTGCTCAAAGTACTTTTTTCCAGAGATAGATGAATTCTGATGTTTTCCCAAATCTCTATTAATTACTAAAACACACACATTTTGGTATGGTAAACACCAAAGTGATGAAAGAGAAGGAAAATCCCCCACCTTTATATTAAGAAAAAGTAGATTACTTCTCGGCACTGAAGCTCAGAGAGAACATGAAATACCAGGTAAATAAGAACTGCTCAAAGGGAAAGATGCACACTGTATTCTCACAAAGGCTTCTGAATCCAAATGGAGAAACAAAAATTTCAAATGACATCTAAGTGAGAGATTTTGTTTTGACTTTCTTCAGGACTCAGCAGCTTTAAAAAAGCAACTTTCGCAATTACGAAGCACAGGCTAGGACACCTTTGGGAGCAACATTTTTGTGACAGACCTCTATTTTTACAAATATCAAGACCCAAATGTAAGTGTTTGTTCTATCCCCTCTAAGACTTGCCCCCTTTTACCTATTTTTTATTTTTAAAAAATATTTTATTTTTAAGTAATCTCTACATCTAACATAGGGCTTGAACTTACAACTCTGAGATCAAGAGCCACATGCCCCACTAAATGAGCCAGCCAGGTGCCCCAAGACTTGCCCACTTTCAAAACAATAACCAATTTCCCCCATTCCTCCTATAAACTTCCTTCCCTGTGACCACCAAACCTGTGACCCTTGACTTTGTCCCAGCTTCCTCCCTCTCCATCCCCTGCCTTTCTCAATGGCTCCCTGTACATGCTTGCTTGTCCATCATCCCTCAGCCTGCCACAGTTTGGCTTTTCCACTAATAGCACACTGTCCAAAGTCACCAAGGATGACTTGGTTAAACGCAATGGAATTTGTTGGTTAAATTCAATGGAATGCCAGTTTATTTTTAAAAAAATCTTGACATCTAAAAAAGTTTACTTTGAAATATTTTGTATACAGGAAAGGGCATTTATACTATAAATATGAAGTTTCAAGAATAATGGTAAGACAAACAACCACATGGCTACTGCCTAGTTTAAGAAACAACATCATCAAGGCTTTTCTGTTGACCTTCTTTGCCACCCAGAGGTAATCTAATCATTAGGTTGGTTTTTTTGGTGTATATTATTTTTTTTTCTTTTATAGTGTTGATGCATAGATATTTGTCCCTCAACAACATGCTTAGTTTTGCTTGTGTTTGAACTTTGCATACATATAGAATCACATAGCAATTTTTTGCTCCTCAGTATGTTCCTAAGGCTCATCCATTATACATGTGTAGCTGAAGCATACTGGTTGAAACTGCCATATAGCACTCCATGTAGGACTATACCAAAATTTTTCAATCCATTCCACTGTCAATGGACATCTGCATCATTTCCAGGGTTCTATTATTACAGTTCTCTTGCCATTCCTGTGCATGTCTCCTGGTCTGTGTCTACTTACGAGGGTAGTGATTCTCAACCCAGGCTGCATATTATAATCATCCAGGGAGCTTAAAAAACTATTGATTCCCAAACCTCACCATTGGAGATCCTGATTTAACTGATCTAGGGTGAAATCAGCACCTGTAATATTTAAAAGCTCCTCCAGGTGAGGAGGTGGGGGGATGGGGGAAATGGGTGACATGGATCAAGGAGTGCACTTATGATGAGCACCCCATTCTGCATTGAAGTGTTGAGTCATTGTATGATACACATGAAACTAATATTATACTCTACCAACTGGAATTTGAATAAAAACTAAAAGAAGAGTACTTCAAGTTAAAAGTCTCTCCAGGTGATTCCAATGTGTAGCCAGGACTGAGAACCAGTGCTTCTTGGTTCATAGGCCAGCTAATCCATAGGATTACTAAGTCATACTATCAATCTTCAACTATAGCAGGTGATGCCAAAATTTTCTGAAGAGGTTTTATCACTTTCTACTACTACCAACATGGTCTGAAAATTCAGACTCCTCTAGAGACTTACCAACACATAGAGATGTTAAACTTTTTTTTTTTATTTGCTGATAGGTGTAAAATGGTATACTATAGTTTAATTTGCACGTTGTTGATTACTAATCTTTTCAAATGTCATTGTCTATATGTGTTTTCTCTCAGGTTCCTTCTCATGGCTTTTGTCCATTTGCTTATTGAGCTCTTTATCTTTTTCTTATTGATTTGTAGGAATTCTTTAAATATCCTGGATAATTATCTTTTGTCCTGAGCCTGAACCCAGACTTCATCTTATAACTAGCTCTGTGACATTATGCAAGTTACTTAACCTCCATCAGTCTGTTTCCTTTTCATAAAATGATGTCACAATACCACTTGTGAGGTTTATAGACAATGTACATGAAGCACTTAGCCTGGTGCCTTGCACAGGGCAGGTATGCAATAGATTTTTTTTTCTTAAAGATTTTACCTATGCACTTGTTAGAGAGAGAAAGAAAGAGAGACAGCACAAGAAACAGCACAAGCAGGCAGAGGGAGAAGCAGACTTCCAGCTGAGCAAGGAGCCCGACCCAGGACTTGATCCCAAGACCCTGGGACCATGATCCAAGCCAAAGGCAGACACCCAACTGACTGAGCCACCCAGGAGTCCGAAGGTGTTAAATACCTTGTGGGTATTATGAAGACAGACTTAAATATTATGCTTTGCCTACAGTTTATTCACATTAGATAGGTTGTTTTGAGAAAAGGTCCTGTGCTGTAGAAATTAAGATCACTGGTCCTGAAGAAAGACAAAACGCTGCGTGATCTTAGTCAAGATACCCTCAGTGTCACTCAGTGTTCTTTGTGATAGAGATAATAACAGAACTGACCTTAAGAGGGTTGTTATATAAGGATTAAGTGGGTAAAAAAAATGTAAAGACCTTCAGGATATTAAAATCACTGAGATGATTTAAAATACGATTTTCTCAAATCTCTGCCACATTTTTCTTTTTTCTTTTTCTTTAAGATTTTATTTATTTGACAGAGAGAGACATCAAGAGAGGGAACACAAGCAGGGGGAGTGGGAGAGGGAAAAGCAGGTTCCCCACAGAGCAGGGAGTCCGACTCAGAGCTCGATCCCAGGACCCTGGCATCATGACCTGAGCCACAGGCAGCCACTCAGGCACCACCCAAAAAGACATGTTTCTATAGTATACTGAGAAAACCAGTTGCTTTCAGTGATCTGTTCTCAGGTGAGAAATTCCTCACAAAGGAAAGATGGAGGAAACCATTTGGTAAGAAATCCTTGGTGATAGGTGTAACAGGATTAAGGATACAATATATAATATATATAATACACTAACCTGAGTGAATCACTGAAATATATTCCACTCCCAAGATTTCCAATGTCTGTTCTCTTTGTGCCACGATCTTCAACTACTTTGGGTAAAAGCAGCCCACTAAAAAGAAAAAGACATTATGATTTGCTAGAAGAAAGGTATCTTTTATTATAGCTTCATAATTCTAGCAGAGACAGGAGCTATTTAAGGACATGCTAAGTGAAATAAGCCAGGCACAGAAACACAAATACTGCACGACATATGTGGAATCTAGCAAAGTCCAACTCATAGAAGCAGAGTGCAGAATGGCAGTTTCTAGGGGCTGGGGTTGGGGAATATGGAGGAATGTTGGCTAAAAGGTATACAAACTTTCAGTTTTAAGATAAGATAAATTAATACTCTTTGCTAAGAGTAGATCTTATGTTCTTAACACAAGGAAAAAAAAAGATAACTCTGTGAAGTGATGGATGTCTTAATTACCTTGCTTGTGGAAATTATTTCACAATGTACATGTACATTAAATCATCATGTTATACATCTTAAAAAATCATACAATTCTTATTTGTCAATCATACCTTAATAACGCTGGAAAAAATACACCAATTAAAGGACAACAAATAAATAAAGAGCATGAAAGGAAAAGCAAAATGTATTTCAGAGTAATCCCACAGAAGGAGTTCCAGGTGCTGTTCAAATGTACCAAGCTATGGCCAGTTTCTCATCACTGTTTTGGTCAGCCCTGAGATGCTGGCCATTTTTCCTGCTTCAGGAAGAGGCCTTCCTGCTTCAGGCCTCCTACCTGTCGAGGCCTCCAGTGTGCAAAAGAACCATGTTTAAAAGCCCAATGCTGACTGCATTTCTTCCTGGTTCAAGAACTTATGCAGGTTCCTACTGGTCTTCTAGCATTGCTAAGAACTCTGCAATCAAAGTTAAACCATGGTTATCTCTGGGAAGATGGGTAAAGGGAGACTTCTGCTTTTATTATATAAACATCGACTGTTTGAATTTTGCATTATGAAATGTAATTAATTTTGTAAAATGTTTTTTGGGTTTTATTCCTCCTTAAAGTTTAAAAAAATTTTTTATATTAAAACTATTTTTCAGTGACAGTACCTATAATTTTAGATTTTTTAAAAAGATTTTATCTATCTATCTATCTATCTATCTATCTATCTATCTATCTATCTATCTGCTGGGGGGAAGGAGCTGAGGGAGGGGGACAAGCACACTCCATCCCCACCAAGCTCGGAGTCCACTGCGGGGTCCCATCCCTGAGATCATGACCTGAGCTGAAATCAAGAGTTGGATGCTTAACCGACAGAGCCATCCAGGTATCCCTAACTTTAAATGTTTAAGTCTTTGCTCCACATGGAGTTTATTTAAATGTGAAGAATGAGGTACGGGTCCAACTTGGTATTTTTTCCAGGTAGTACTCTCTCCCAATATATAGTATTGAAGAAATTATCTTTCTTCCACAGAAATAAAAGCTACTTTTATCATATATTAAACCCTCTATGTTTTTACATTTGGTTTTGGATTCTTTATTCTGTGACTTATCTGTTCAGGTACCATCTCACTGTTTTAATTAACATAGCTTTATAAAATGTTTTTAGTGTCTGACTGGTTAATTCTCTCTCATTAATCTTTTTCTGAATTATCCTGGTAAAATCAAATTTTAAAAAATATGTATGATAGATCAACTCTTTATTTTTAATATATATTTTTTAAAGATTTTATTTATTTATTTGAGATAGAGACAGTGAGAGGGAGCATGAGGGGAGAAGGTCAGAGGGAGAAGCAGACTCCCTGTGGAGCTGGGAGCCTGATGTGGGACTCAATCCTGCGATTCTGGCATCATGACCTGAGCCAAAGGCAGTTGCTCAACCAACTGAGCCACCCAGGCACCCCTCAACTTCTTATTTCTTAAAAAAATCTTGTTAGCACTTTCATTGTGATAGTTCTAAACTTATAGGTTAATTCAAGGAAAATTGGCAACCTTCTGATTAGTGCAAGTATCCTTGGTCCTTCAACAGGAGTTTAAAATTTTTTCCAGATGGATCTTTTATACTTATGCTTCTTCTTAGTTATTTTCTTTTCTTAGGTATTTAATTAAGGATCCAGATGTAATCATATGTTCCCTTGATCCCTGTGACTGCAGTTCAGCTCTAATATTAAGTGGTTATTCAAAGTAAACAGAAAATTAGAGTTATGTTTTGAATAGATAACTCATAGTATCTAGGTACTCTAATTTCTAGACCTTTCTCCTTAAGTATTGGATGTTCCCTAGATTAGATAAATATAGAAGAGCCACGAAATAGAGAGCTTCCTTTCTTCATATGATACAGTTTTCAAGAAGCAATTTATACCCATGTACTACACTTTAAAATATACATGACAAAAAGTACATAATTTAAATTATACTTTTTACAATTTAAAGTGTTCAGTTTTCTCTGGAATGCAATAAGCTGATTTTAACTGAAGAGGCCCATGTGGTATAGGAAAAAAAAATGGGGAAAAAGGTAAAACACTTCATGTGTTGAAACACTTCATGAAATTGAAACATTCAAACAATAAAGACGGTATCCTCTTACCGGGACAGGATCCCTACAAAGCTTTGTACAGGCGATCCATGCAGTAAGGACTTTACATTGCCAAGCTGGCTCAAAAACTCTGTGGCTTCATTCACTCTGCCAACTCTAAATATCTGCAAGATATCCACTGGGTCTTTGCTGTAAAAAGTAGAAGAAAACCTTGAGATTGCTCATAAAATCATTATTAGCAGAAAATCCCAAACAGCCCAAATGGCCATTATTTTGGAATGGATTCAGTGAATCACAACACAACATTTCTTGGGAATATTATGTAGTCATTAAAAAATCACACAATTAAAAAATAAGTAAGGATATGAAGTAAAACTTGTAGTATGAAAAATTTTAAAAACAGGTTACAAAACTTTATGCATAGCATGATCTCAAATTTTTATACATATAATATATAGATGGAATTTATTCATGCATTCATTCATACACTCTGGGAGTGCCTGGTTGGCTCAGACAGTTAAGCATCAGACTCTTGATTTCACTGGGGTCATGATTTAAGGGTGATGAGATTAAACCCTGGGTCAGGCATCACACCGGGCATGAAGCCTGCTTGGGATTCTCTCTCTGCGCCTCCCCACCTTCCACTCCCATGTGCATGTGCTTTTGCTCTTGTTTCTCTCTCTCTCTAAAAAAACAAAACAAAACAAAACAAACAAACAAAAATACTCTGTCTTGATTATTTTGCCAGGCCCTGGAAGTGAGATAATATGGTCTATAGCTTCATGGGGTTTGCATCCTAATGGAGAGAGACAAAAATTAAAAGTTAACAAATAACTGATTTTACGTTCTACTCAGCAAGCCAACCAGGTTGCGAGAGAGGATGGTCAAGAAAAGCTTACCTTTGAAAGTGACATTTATTGCAACATTACATAAAATAGCATACATTTTAAGACAGAACTGGTTGTTTGGGGAAAATAAATTGGCTGGGGCGAGAGCAGAAAGAACATCAGGAAGCAGACAAGACAGCAGTGTCTAGATTGAAGGTAGCAGCAATGTGAATGAAAGAAGCCAATGGATTAGAGACATTTGGAGACAGAACTGACAAGGCACAGTGATGTGGTGATGAAGGATAGTTGACAATGGCTCTGGGTGGGCGACTAGGATGGGGAAGCATGGGGAAAGACTGGGGGACTATGGAGGGACAGAATTGCAGGGTAGAGGATGTAAGAGAGCCTATCTAGCATGTCTTTCCAACTCCTTGTTCTTTGGTGTCACACTGGTAGCTTGAAACTAGTTATAGTAGGAGTATTTATACTACAGAAACCAACAGTTATTGCAAGTCAGGATTTTTATTTCAGCTGGCTTACCAGCATAACATTAGATGTGGAGAAGAATCAATAATTGAGTTTGAGGTATATTCTACACCAATATATTAACAGTGGTCATATTATCTCTGGGTGGTGAGATTTGGGTGGTCTTCAATTTTCATGATGCTTTTATGATTTTAGACACATTGTCTAAACTTTTAGCAAAGAACATGAATTTTATAACTAGAAAAAACTAATATGAAAATCATCATTAGTGAAACGAAATGGAGAAAATCTAATTATTCACAGCAGCAGAATCTCTCCATAGGGAAAAGTCCATTTTTGTCATGAACAGTTCAACATCACTTCGGTGTGAGGTGAGATCTCCAAGGCCTGCTTGAGTTACATTAGATGGTTGAACTGCACTCCCCTCCCCAGGCTTCAAGACATGGCTCCTTCTTCTCTTTGACTCCCTGGAGAAAGTCAGTTACTCTTCCCCTGATTCTACCTTCATTGTTTCTAGTTTCTTAATTAGATTCGATCCTAGTAGATACCTAGGAGAGGGTCAAAATTCAAATCAAAAGAAATTAAAATAAATTGACTATATATAAAAGTGAAATCTGGAAAAGATCTACGGGAAAGGATTTTTTTTATTATGTTCAGTTAGCGACTCTATAGTACATAATTAGCTTTTCATGTAGTGTTCAGTGATTCATTAGTTAAGGATTTTTAAATTGAGATAAAATTCACATAATATAAAATTAACTATTTTGAAGTATATAGTTCTGTAGTATTTAGTATACTCAAAGTGTGAAACCACTACTTCTTCCTAAACATTTCAGCACTACAAAAGAATACCCCATACCCATTTAGCAGCCAGTCCCCATTCCTCCCTCTCCTGGAACTAGGCAATTTGCTTTTTATCTCCATGGATTTGATTTATCTATTCTAGATACTGTATATAAATGAAATCATACAATATGTGGTCTTTTGTGTCTTGACTTCTTTCACTTACCATAATATTTTTGAGACTCACTACTCATTTTGTAACATGTATCAGCACTTCATTCCTTTTTTGATGATTGCTGTTCTATTATAAATATATATACACACACACATACACACCTCATTTTGTTAATCTATTCAACCACTGATGGACATTTGGGTTGTTTCCACCATTTGATGACTGTGCATGGTACAGTTATGAACATTCATGTACCAGTGTCTGAGTACATGTTTTCAGTTCTTTGGGGTATGTAACTAGGAGCGGAATTGCTGGGGCAGATTAAAAATTCTGCATTGTATTTCTTGAGGAACTGCCAAAGAGCAGCTGCACCATTTTACACTTCCACAAGCATTGTATGAGGGTTCTAATTTCTCCACATCCTCACTTAACATTTATAATGTTCCTTTTTTTTTCATTTTTTCAAAAAACTATACGCATCTTAGTGGGTGTGAAGTAATGTTGAAAATGGCATTTAAGGATGACTGATTAAGAAAGGCAGGACACAATTTTACCTAGGTCTGAATTAGTCCATAAGGGAGGTTTTATTCTAGCAAGATGCTGGAAAACCAATTCTCAAAACAGTACCAAAACCCACACGTGACCCTATTTTTGTAGCATTTGCTGATTTCCATGGTATAAATGCTCCCACCATAGCCAATTCCAAATTACTAATGGTTCTCAGTTCACAAAATTCCAAAAAATGTACAACTGGCCTCCACAATTCATTCAAGGGGCTGCAGTTCACCACCTCTGGCTCTAAGCAGTATGTGAAGCTTGTGATTAAGGGTAACATTGCCCTTCATACCTAATGAGAGCCGAGATGCCAGAAAGGTTCAGAAGAAAGACTTCAGGCAGAGGTTTTCTAGGAGGTTACATTAGTGCGATGAATGACCAAACCAGAGGAAGTCAGTCTCACCCTTGAGAATAGCCTATCAAATGAGTTTCTGAACCTTGAAGCTGGGTCCAGGCTCTCAGAGGAACTAACTAAGGCCCAATGAGGGCTTGTTGGAGTGGCTGATCCACATGCATCTGTTGTTACTGCTGCTGCCCTGGGTTATAGAATGCACAAGAGCATAAGAAACAGGGACTCTCACAGTCAATGAGGAAACAAATGTGACTGACATTTAGGGGTGTCATATCTCTTGATGTACTTTCCAGATTTTCAACTGAGTGTTTCCATGCCATGGAGTGGCCATTTTAGAAGCTGCCGCGCACATAGTCCTACATCTTAAAATCTTAACTTAAGTGGATTTTGCTACATAATATCCTTCAAAACACAAAAATACCTTGTGATTTAAAATTTTTAAATTTAATTCTCAGCAAGAATAGGTAAACTTGAAATTTGAGTGGAATAGCAGAGAGTGTTTTCAAGCACAGAATACTGTCCCAAAGTACTATATACAGATATATATATAGATATATACATATAGAGATATATATATCTGATATATATATATCAGATATATTACATATATACAGATATATTACATACAGTTATATGAAATATATGTATGTATATATTATTTTAAGTAGAGTCCATGTTCAACATGGAGCCCAACATGGGGCTTGAACTCAGGACCCTGAGATCAAGACCTGAGCTGAAATCAAGAGTTGAACATTTAACCGACTGAGCCACCCAGACATCCCCCAAGTCCCATTATAAGCACAGAAGAAAGTAATCTATCATTACAACACAGCTACCTTGTTACAGAGGATTAAATTACACAGGTAATTATGGAGAGTAGTTCTTTAACAGAATCTGAAGTAGTATTACATAATAACAGATCCTAAGACATTTCCTTTATGCATACCTGTAATTGTTCTGTAAAACCTCTTTTTTAACTCTGAAAAATTCTTCAGTGTTCTGTTCAACATGCTCAATATTGCATCTCAAAGCTCGGTATTTAGCAAGAGATGGTGGGTTGGGTTTGAACAAATTAGTTTCACAGACATTAACCATGTCTCTTATTAGCTGTAGATAAAATAATACAAGATGTCAGCATCACTATGTATCAAAATATTTATAGCTCATTACACTTTCTCAAAAAGATTGGAAAAATAAGTGGTTTTTTTCCCCCAGTTTTTTAAAAAGGTTTATTTTAAGTAATCTCTACACCCAATGTAGGGCTTAAACTCATAACCCTGAGATCAAGAGTTGCATGCTCCACTGACTAAGCCAGCCAGCACTCCTCCCACAAAGCTTTAGATCAATATGGAAATTGCACACTAAAGGTAATATCTTTATTATATATTGTGCCTTCAGTGATAGCATAATATGTAGTAATACTAATAGTGTACATCAGGATAGCACACCATTGTTAATAAAATGCTTTCAGGTACATTATTTCTCTAATCTACACTACAGTCCTGGTCTTATTAGATCCTATTATCTTCATTGTATAGATGGGGAAAGTGAGGCTCTGAAAAGCTGAATTAATTGCTCAAGATTCCACAGCAAAGAGGGGATAGCGACTAAATAGAAACTCAGATCCTCAGAATTCAAGTTCAATTCTGTTAGCAAAACTTCATTAAGCAGTTCTGTATGCCAGGCATTGTATCAGGTTTGAAAGATACAAAAATGAGTAAGACATGGTTGTCTTCCCTGAGAGGGAACCTAAGTATACTTAGTATACTCATAGGTCATGGAGCTCAGAGTAGGAAATATAGCTCCTACATAATCTGAATTACATTTATTATGAGGATATATTGCTTCTACCATCTTTGAGATGAAAGAGACATTGACAAGGGAGCCCTATCTTGCCCTGCCATACATCTTTATGACCTCAACACGGGGAGGGACTAACTGTAATTTAAATACACCAGCAAAAAAAGAAAAGATTGATACATTTTTCTATATAAAAGTAAAAAATTTCTGTATGGTAAAATAGAACAAGTCAACCAATCACTCACCATAAGCAAAGTAAAACAATATGAAACAAAACAAATAAATTATAGAAAATATTCGCAACTCATATCCCAGACTAAGCTCCCTAACTTACTAAGAAGTCCTAAAAGTCATGAAGAAAGAGAGCAGGATCCAAAAGAAAAAGGGCCAAAGGACATGAAAAGACAGTTCACAGAAAAAAACCAAACCCCACAGGAACTAAATATAAATCCTGTAACTGAGAAGTCATTTCTCATCCATAAAATTGGTAAAGTCTAGCCGCAGCAACTTCTTCCTAGAAACATCTCCAAAGGCAAGGGAAGCAAGGGCAAAAATGAACTATTGGGACTTTATCAAGATCAAAAGCCTTTGCACAGCAAAGGAAACAGACAACAAAACCAAAAGACAACTGACAGAATGGGAGAAG
>CM053605.1:97342186-97369841 GCA_028646535.1 Procyon lotor | reverse complement strand
AGAACAGTATGAAGGTTCCTCAAAAAGTTGAAAATAGAGCTACCCTACGACCCAGCAATTGCACTACTGGGTATTTACCCTAAAGATACAAATGTAGTGATCTGAAGGGGCACATGCACCTGAATGTTTATAGCAGCAATGTCCACAATAGCCAAACTATGGAAATACCCTAGATGTCCATCAACAGATGAATGGATAAAGAAGAGGTGGTATATATATACAATGGAATACTATGCAGCCATCTAGAGAAACGAAATCTGGCCATTTGCAATGACGTGGATGGAACTGGAGGATATTATGCTAAGCAAAATAAGTCAGTCAGAGAAAGACAATTATCACACAATCTCTCTGATATGAAGAATTTGAGAAGCAAGGTGGGACTTTAGGGGGGGGTTGGGGGAGAGAAATGAAACAGGAAGGGATGGGGAGGGAGACAAACCATAAGACACTCCTAGACTCATGAAATGACCTAAGGGTGGCTGGGAGGCAGGGGGGGTAGGGATAGGGTGGCTGGGTTGTGGACATTGGGGAGGGTATGTGCTATGGTAAGGGCTGTGAAATGTGTAAGCCTGATGATTCACAGACATGTACCCTGGGGTAAATAATACATTATATGTTAATAAAAATTTTAAAAATAAAAATTAAAAAATTGGTAAAGTCTGAAAGTTTAACAAATATACTTTTGGTAAAACTATAGGAAATAGAAACTCTCATTCACTGGTAGAGGGAGGGCAAATAGAATCTTTATGAGGGAATAAGACAAAATCTATAATGATTACAGAAGCAATGACCCCATAAGCCAGCACTTCTACCTCTGGGATGAATCTCAGAGACACTCCTGTGCTGTTATGAAATGAGAAATATACAAGCATATTCACTTTTGCATTGTTTGTAATAACGAAGTCTAGAGACAATCCAAATGTCTGGTATTAGGGGATGCCCATACAATGTGGGGAATGAAGACGCTGTCTATGTACAGGATATGTTAAGTGGGAAAAACGGGTGTGGAACAGCAAAGATGGTATACAACTTTTTATGTAAAAGAAAGAGGAAAGGAATAAGTATATATGTGTATATAATTATTTGCATAAAGAAACTGCAAAGACAAACAAGACACTAACAAAAATGGTCATTGAGTTGGGGAGTTGGAATGGGTGGAGGGGCAGAGTAGAATACAGATTGTGTTGAGAATATCTTTTAAATATAATTTTGGCTTTTGAATAATACAAATGTATTACCTATTGAAAATATAAAAGTTAAATGAAAAACTATTTGGATGGGCACTACATACACCTTCTCAGTAGGAGAACCAGCAACTGAGGTTCTTAATGTTGAGTGGTAAGCAAATCATGAAACTTTAAATTTGGAAGGCTCCTTTATCATCTCATTTATTGATTCTTCACTTATTTTGGATTACATACATATTCAGAAATCTGTTAAAAGCTATAATTTTCCTCAAACATGCAAAATTTCGTATCTGTGAGCTCTGTTGCAGTCTAGGTCATGGATTTCTGATCTTGTCCCAATTCCTTCAGGCACAGATGAGGCAACTCAGAGCCAGGGAGCGATTGGGCTCATCTAAGGCGAGGGGCACACTGGGGCTGCTTTCCTGCTTTCCTCTTTGCTAACTGAGCCCTGCTCCTTCCCCTACAGCTCAAGGGAGAGGACCCATTTCTGCAGAGTCAGGAATTCCACTCTCCTTGCCAGTGACTGGCTTAGGAATTCGCATATGACTCAGTTCTGAGCAAAGAACTGACCAATGAGTCTACAGGGCCAGGGGAGCTTGTCCTAAGAGACAAGAAAAGAAATACTTCGGTTGGGATGCTATGAACAACTGTAGCTATGAGGTCATATAAGGTGAGCCAGGCTGAGAGGGAAGCTAAGTTTACAGGAAGCACAGAGATGGAAAGAAGCTAGATCCTGGCTGAAAATTCTACCTCTGAGCAACTGGACCAGCAGCCACCCTACAGCTAGCTTCTTGTTTTACAGAGTGATAAGTGTCCTCATTGTTCAAGTCAATGCCAGCTTTCTGTTCCTTTTGCAAAAAGAATCTTAACCTCTCTCCTTGAGATAGGAAAACTGAAGGACTTCTTAAAAATCTGCTTTTGTTCCTTTTCCTGTTTCTGTTCCTGCTAGGACCTCTACTTCACATATCCTTGTGATGCAAATAGTGTTATGTCCTCTAGATTTCTCAAGAACAGATAATATATGAGGAAGGATCACATAAGAACAACCTGATGAAGCTATCTTATGACATTCCAGACCACCAGAACTAGACATCTCCACAACACCCCCTGGCTCCAAGGAATAACACCTGGGCCCTTGTCTTCATTCTAACCATTTTCTCGGTGCCAGACCATGATCCTCAATAAAAACCCCAGGCCCCAAGCAAAGCTAAGACTCCCTCCCTTTCTTACTGAGTCTCTCAAACACTGTCTGTACCTGCTTTCTTTCTCTACCTTCAATAAACTCTGCTTTTACTTCCTACTGGCTCACGTTTCATCTCTATCCTGTGAGCAGCCAGGGATCCTCTGGGTTGGTCCTGCAGGACCCCCTCTGGGTTCTCGGACCTGGCCTGCTGGCATCATCATGATATAGAAAATTATTTTACAGTGTAGCAATTCTAAATATATCTGCCTTTTGGAACCACTAGTCCAACACATTCACGTTTGGGTACATGCTTTAGGTAACTTCCATAAGGACCCAAAGCATTCTGAATTGGCTCAACATTTATTTTTGAGCCAACTTTTGTGATTCAGTGCTACCTTATTAATCAGATTTGAAAAGACCCTTCCCCAACATGTTTTAAATTGAGTTCTCTATTTCAGAGATTTACCTGGCAGAGGTCCTCTTTCTTAGCTAATAGTCTCAGGTTCACTTTTTCAGTTGTTGTGCCTTTGTGAGGTATTAATCTGTAGAACTCAGTCATCATTTTTTGCAGTTGTTCTTCTGTTTCTCCATTTTTCAGCGCAGCCTTTACTAGAAGGAGAACTCCCTCTGCCTTGCTCACCTTTAAATGGAAGACAATATGTGCTTCTTAAAGTTGAATCTTGACCATCAGAGAGAAAGTGAAGGAACATGCCTAAAAACATCTGAAATGGTTGTTAGCTATGTCACAACTATTAGTTTTCTACTGGACACCAGCCATAAAACAGATGCCATGTTTGTGTATCAGTTGTGATGATGATGCCATGAGAAATCTTCCAAAACTGGGCTCAGCTTAACTAGAGGAAAAGACCAGAGCCTTAAATATCTGTATTGTGTATCTAGATCTATACCTACATCTACATCTGTATCTCTATCTACAACTGCATCTTCATCTCTTTCTATATCTGCAGAGAGAGGAATACTAATGCAACCACAGGAGACTTCCTTTTCACACAAAATATTTAGAAAGATGTCAGAATCAAACTAGGAACAAAATCCAGCAGAACATGTTTCTAATTACATAAGTACTGTTTGGACTTCACCCCAGAAAACCTTTTTCTCCCTGAAATAAATAAAGTTCCAGAGAGGGAAATTATTATTCTACTATGACAATGTTAACAATGCAGTTGTGCAAACTGTACCATTGGGAATATTTTCTTTCATTTGCTCTTTCTATCATATAAAATTAAGAAGAGTATTTTTTCTGGAGGGCTGGAAGCATTTCTGCCTTTTCCTAAAATGGTTACAATTTACAAGACAGGGAAGCAGTGGCTCTTGGCTCTGAAGTGGACGAAGGTCTGAGCGTCTGACTGAGGACCAAGAGCAACCTCGTCCCTCAGGCCTCCTAAACACCTCACCACCCAAAGGAGCAGGTGTCCCAATGAGCTGGCACCAAAAAGTGGAGCTTGGAGCAGCTTTTGGGTCTGATATGTTATATAGATAAGAAAATCTAGTTTTCTTTGAAGCTTGTTTTCCCCTCAGTGCTCTCAGTGTTCCTTTTTTCTAAGGTAAGAAAAAGCACATCAGGAATGTATCCAGAAACAGCTGGAGTGGTGCCCAAACACACATTGTATTATTTGAGCTAGTAAGCCAGAAAGCACATTTGTCATGATAGAGATTCTGCTTCAAGGGCATCGTGACTCACGTCATTGAGACTAATCCTGTTTACAGGCTTGAGAAGCTTGTGCTCCAGGTGGCCGAGAGCTTCCGCCCAAATCATCTCCACCAAATCGCTCACTTCTTTGCTCAGAGTGCTGGAATTTATTACCTCCTCCAAAAGTAACTGCAACAACAAAGTAAGAAAAAAAAAAAACCACCAACAAAAGTTTTCATTAGTGGGTTGATTTAGAACAGAGGTAAGAGAAGAAATCATCGCAGCCAAGGAGAGAGTCACAGGCAGCCAAGTGACTGATAATTTTGTGTGCCTTCACTTCCTCCTTACACTCTCTTTATTTCCCCTTTCTCTCTTTACACCCACTTTATGTTTCCTTTTGCCTTTTCCTTCATTCTGTAAGCTTTAGCCCAGCCAGTGGCATCAAAGTTTAAGTAGTACTAAGGATTAAGGATCCCTGATTCTTGGCCTAGGTATAATGAAATCTTTAGATAGCCATGGGGGTTTGTTGCTGAAGCAAACAGGAAGTTTGTGGCTCATCTTAGAACTCACTTCTCACCTGGCTTCCACAACTATCTGTGAGTTTACTTTTCTTGTTCTTAACTCTGACTCTTCTCTCTTGTCATAAAGCAAACACTTTTATTAAAAATATTCAATTAGGGGTGCCTGGGTGGCTCAGTCGATTAAGTGGCTGCCTTCGGCTCATGTCATGATCCCAGGATCCTGGGATCGAGCTCCAGGTTGGGCTCCCTGCTCAGCAGAGAGCCTACTTCTCCCTTTCCCTCTACCTGCTGCTCTGCCTACTTGTGCTCTCTCTCTCTGTGTCAAATAAATAAAGTCTTTAAAAAAATATACTCAATTGCACAAAATAGCATATAGAAATCAATCTTACTGCTTGCAGTTTTTCAGATGCTAATTGGGTTGCTTCAGGTATAAAATGTTCTCTTAGCAGAAATCCTTGTTTCTTCAGCTCTTCAATGTAATTTTCATAGTATTCACTTGCATCTGCAGAGGTTTTCTTTACAGAGAACTTTCTAGTCTGTGAATTATAGTGTGGAGCAAAATGTTAGGATGTGAGGATACAGTCACTTACTAACCTATGATCTTTATTGAACACCTCCTAGGCACTATGGGAAAACAGAATGTAAATAAGGCATTGGATCCCCACCAATGAAGATGTTAACTAATTTTTTCAAAGAATTACTTAAATCTTCAATTCTTCACAAAACTGCCTAACACCTGAAAGTAAAGGGAGAAAAGCCTGAGCAGGCATAACAGGCTGAAGGGATGCATTTGATTCACGGGAGAGTCACTCAAACATCTGTTCGGAAACTGCATACTCTTACTTTACATACTGGTCTAATTAGCTTTGAAGTCTGGTCTTCAAGCTTTTTGGAAATGGGCAAAATAAATCAGGGAAGGGGCAGAAAAGAAAAATACCTCAGAAATGAGATACTGTTAGGAACAAGGACACAGTCAAAATGAAATGATAGCTACCAGCAAGGAAAAAGGCAAGAAAGCTCTTGGTCACACAAATAATGTAAAGGCACGGAGAAGGGTGTCTTCTGGATAGGCACAAACTGCCTGCTTCCTTCCAACCTGTCCATGGATGTGGCATTTGTTGGCTTTTCCTGGGAATCCTTGCTCCCACAGCGAGTGGTTGTCCCTAACTTATTAACCTCAGAGAACATGAAAGTCTAGCCCCACCTGGGACCTGTGGGTGTTGGCCAAGCCCCTGGCTCTGAAGTGTGCAGCCCCAGGGGCTGGGGAGCCAGACCACACATGACACCATAAACCGCCCTCCTGAACTGGCCGCTATAGGGTGCCTCTGAAACGTGGAGAAAAGAAGCATATCATGTTTGAGTTACTCCATTTAAGAAGGTAGAGTTTAACCTAATTTTGGAATATTTCCACAAAATGTTTTTGTATGAGAGAGAGGCAAGCTAGAAAAGTCTCTTTTGCAGGACAGCTCTTTCAGTGTTGGTTAAGCGAGGATAATTTCTGTCAAAGTGAACAGACATACCCGAGGGGCCCTCTACTTGCATAGTCAGACTCGGGCTTGCCAAGGGAGGAAGGTGCCCAGGAAGAGCTCTCAGGATAGTAAGCAGGAGGGGACATGGTGGCCTATTCAGCCTTATCATTTTCTTTTTCAGTAAAGAAAAACAATTATAACACATTCTATCATGGTTTTCAACTTGGTGTTTCCTTACTTTTTATCCACACAACTAAACCCTCCACAAAATACAGCACACATTTTTGGGTAAAAGGTTAACAAAAGCCTTTCTCCTACGTAGGCACATTTGGCTTGGATTGGCTTTTTGTATCGGTTCCCATGGAAACCTGTAAGGCAAAATTGCTTGGGTAATAGTCACTTCTCATTAATAAATTACATCAGGACTGGGAACTCAATGAATGAACCATAAATGATGGGTGGGAAACCTGACCCTTGGACTTCCCTGAGAGCAGTGATGTAAGTAACAGGCACCTCCCTTAAAGACATCTTGAACTTAGGCCCATGTTTCAACAGGTATGGGCTACTGTGGGTGGGCTAAGTCAGGTGGATCCTGTACTCACCTGAGGCTGAGTCTCCCTCCTGGCACCAGAGCTGACACCTTCACTGGGGGCAAAGCCAGAAGCATCCAGAGCCTGAGTTCAATGCTGTGAGGACCACTCCCACTGAGGTGAGCTGTGTGCCCTGATAGTGCTGTGTTTCCTGCCTGTAAATCCATCTAGACAGAAGACACCCTCATGGTGTGACAACATTTGCTTTGAGTTTTAGGTATTAGTTCTGAATTTATTTTTGTTTCATAACAGGTTCAGGATGGAATCACGCCCTTGACTTAACTGTGACCTAACAAAAAGGTCTTGGCCTCTGCAAAGCTTTCCTTGCCATTTCTGAGCCTACAATACTTCTCACCACATTTTACTATCAATTCTGTCCCAGTGGATTACAATCATGAATGTGTAGTTTTACCCCTGGCGGTGATCTCTGAGGGGCAGGGTTTGAAGCAATTTTTATCTTTGGCCTCCAGTAGATTGATTGGTATGTAGTAGGTACTTAACTAAGTGTATGAATGGATTGCTTTTAGCAGAGTATACATTAGTAAAGTTCCCATAAGTGATTCAGCACAGGAGCAGGAGGCCTACATGCCCTGCACCCAGTGAATATTTCCCTCTGACAAGAAAGAACTCTGTACTGTTTTAGTCAGAGCACTGCTCTTACCCTCCTCCCCTTCCCTGCCATATTCCAATGGAGAACAGGTTTCTACCTTTCAAAATTATTTATCTGGTAAAAAGGTTAACAGATTGGCCGATTCATTGACCAATGTTAAGGAAAGTAGGTATGAACAGAGCAGATAAACACAAAGGAATCAATATAAAGATCATTACCTTGTGGTGCCTGGGTAGCGCAGTTGCTTAAGGAACCGACTCTTGGTTTTGGCTCAGGTCATGATTTCAGGGTTGTGCAATCCAGCTCTGCATTGGGCTTTGCGCTCAGCGCAGAGTCTACTTGACTCTCTCTCCCTCTCCCCCTGCCCCCTACGCTCTCTCTCTCAAACCAATAAATAAATCTTTTTTTTTTTTTTTTAAGATTTTATTTATTTGACAGAGAGAAACACAGTGAGAGAGGGAACAGAAGCAGAGGGAATGGTAGCGGGAGAAGCAGGCTTCCTACTGAGGAGCCCAATGTGGGGCTTGATCCCAGGACCCGAGCCGAAGGCAGACGCTTAACGACTGAGCCACCCAGGCACCCTCAAACCAATAAATAAATTTTTAAAAAAAGAAAGATCATTACCTTGAGGCCATTGGCCAAGAGGAAGTGTGCAGATATGAGAAAGGCAGGGTCCCTGAGGTTCTGGGAGCTCTGTAGCTCTACCACTGCCACCTCCTTTTCTCCCTCTGCCTCCATCTGGAAAACAGGTTGTTCTTTCAGAAGCTGCATCCATTCAGTAACAAACCACACACACCATTTAAAAATGCTGAGTATAAAACTAATACCAGTCATTTGAAGATATAATTTGGAAAACACAGAAAGTATAAAAAAAAATTAAAATTACCTGAAATCATACTATAGATATATAATTACTGTTGATATTTTGTTATGTTTCCTACTGTATATGTTTAAACTATACATATAGTTTATAGCTATATCTGTATATGTTTAATCTGTACCACTTTTTGTATTTTCTTTGTCACAGAGGAAATGTTATTTTCAAGTTATATTTTATTAAAATATCTAAAATATACAAATGGAGCATCGTTTTGAATGCTAGGGTTTTCACTTACATGATACTGGAGAAATAATTTCCTCTTTTTCTTTTTAATGGATAGTCATGGAAATTCAACATAATGTAAATACTTGGTGTCAAATCTACTCTTAAAAATACAAGAAACTGTTAATAAACAGGGAGGAGGTCTTTACTTTTAAAGTCATGTTAATATTTTGTATTGTTTATATTTTTATTATGAGCATGTATTACTTTTATAATAAAAACACTAAAAAGTTAAATATTAAATGTTAAATATAAAATTTTCTTGATTATTAAAAATGAACTTATATATTAAGAAATATTTATTCAGGATAGCACAATTTTCCAAAACAAGAAAATTGTCAAGCAGGAGAAGTAATCAGAAGACACTCAGTCTGTTTGTTTTAAATACAACTTAGACTCTTACTTTTTCCAAGGTGTTATATTTTGCAACTTCAAAGTCTTGTGGAAAATGAGGAATTTCAACATTCTCTTTATAAAACCTGAAATTTGTATAATAAAATTTTAACATTAAAATGACTTTTAGATTAAACAACTTTCATAAAATTTTTCTTATATGTCTCCTAATTACATACAAAATACATTCTAGGTCTCTAATGCCTCCTCAGATACTCTGAATGTTAAAAAGCCTTGTGTAATGAGCTGGATTCCTCCTTTGGATAACTCTACAGCTCTGATGCCAAATACTGAGCATGTGCATTGGAAGGTGGGGTGGCATGAAGCAGAAGCAGAGGCATAAGAGAAGCAGGTGAATGCACTGGAGAAAGCACCAATCCTAGCAGAGGCAGGTGACCTGCGTTCTCTTGGGTTCTGACCCTTCAGAAGCCAGTGTCATTCAGGCAGGCTCACACCAGAGACTCTATACTAGAGTCAACCCCCTCCCCCTTTAAAATAAAGGCATCAGATTTCTCACAGTCTGTACTTTTGATATCTGTTCTTTTAACACTACTATTCACAAATAAAATAAGGCTCAATATGATGCTTAATTGACACTACAGTTTTGGGTATGCTTTACAAAGTCATACAGAACTGTAGCCTCAGGGTGCCTGGGTGGCTCAGTTGGTTAAGCATCTGCCTTCAGCTCTGGTCATGATCCCACGGTTCTGAGATAGAGCTTGCATCAGGCTCCCTGCTCAGTCGGAAGCCTCCTTCTCCCTCTTGCACTTCCCCTGCTTGTATTTCCTCTCTCACTGTCTCTCTCTGTGAAATAAAGAAATAAAATCTCAAAAAAAAAAGAACTACTATAGTTTCACATACTCCATTTGCAGAATGTTGTCACTATTTCCATTTTTTTACATATTAGGTGGGGAGTAAGGATCAGTCTCAACTCTAAAGCCTTCTTGGTAAGGTAGCAGGGTGAACAGACTGCCCAGATCTCATCTCCAGTGCCTTTCCTTTTTAAAATCAATCTAACAATTATGTCCACTCTTATTTAATACTAAGATGGAAATAATTCACTATACTAGTTGAAGTAAAAAGTCTCAAATAAAAGCCTAGAATGAGAGAAGCAAGATAATTGAAAATACTACCAAAAAAACCATGATGTATTAATAGTATTTTAAAACTGTGTTTGAGAGTCTGACTTAAGCTCAGGTGGTGATCTCAAGAGTCATCAGATCAAGCCCACATCGGGCTCCCCACTTATCTGTTTGTCCTTCTCTCTTTCCCTCTGCCCCTTCCTCCTGATCGCTCTCCCTCTCTCTCTCAAATAAATAAATAAAATCTTAAAAAAAAACCCAAAAAACCTGTGCTTGAGGTTTACAAAACATTTTGCAAACTAAGTCTTAATGATCAGAAGTAGATTACTCTGGGGACACCTGGGTGGTTTAGTCGGTTAAGCATTCTGCGTTCAGCTCAGGTCATGATCCCAGAGTCCTGGGATTGAATCCTGCATCAGGCTTCTTGTTCAGGGGAAGCCTGCTTCTGCCTGTCTGCTGCTCCCCCTGCTTGTGCTCTCTCTCTCTGACAAATAAATAAATAAAATCTTTAAAAAAGTAAAAGTAGATTACTCTGTGAATTCCACAATATTTTCCTTCTCCATGGAGTTGTCCAGGGACAGATCATCTGTTGTTACTTCTAGAACAAAAACAAAACACTTGTTTATTACTCGAAGATTTATTAAAATTAACAACAATAAATCCTGGAATTTTTAAGATTCTTGAATATAGGTCATACTTAACATGCTACTTTTTTTTTTAAGATGTCCTTAAATTAACTATAGTAATAGTACATATGGGACAAAAAGAAGGTAGATTAAAAGACAGTGAGAATATATCATAATTTTATTTTAATAGACATGTGAGGGAAATTCTAATGTTATCTGTATTATTTGAAACTTACTGATGGATATACAATTTCAAATGATATTTTTCTCTTCTGAAGATTATGGTGAGCATAGTTATGAAATGCATTTCTAGTATGCTGCAGGGTCAAAATGAGTTCCTCAGTGCCATCATGTCACAAATGAAGGACCTGAGGATGTTCTAGCTTAGAAGAGGGAAGTTTGAGGGTTCCCATGTGAAGCCAAGAAATTTTTGCTTCATATTCTTCTCATAAGAGAAGTATAACACTGTCTATAACATTATGATATATAGGAATAACTCCTTTTATACAAGGATTTCTTTCCAGTTTTAATTATGATATCAAAATTTCAAAGGGTGTCAACGTATTTGCAGTAATTCTGAATCTAACTGTATTGCTCTGGATGTTGAAAAACATTTTCAATGTAAAAGGAGTGTACCATCCTGCCTATTTTGTTTTAGCTACCATTTTCTGAGAGCAAGAAAGTCTGATGACAGCATTTTTGGACCCTCTTTTGTCTAAAGAGGCTGCACCACATGAAACATTGATTTCTAAAACTTCTATAAATAATACTAATTATATATGCAATATGATATCTAACATATATATGTGATTACTGTAAATTATTTATCAGAACTGCTTTGCTTTTGATATATCTCATGAAGAGGGCATTTCCCTATGTCCAAAGGCTTGCTTCTTAGCCAGATTAAAAAATAAAATCTGGATTTATAAAGGAGATATGTTTCTTTTCAAGAATGATCTTTCTTTAGCAAAACGCTAGTCATAAAACTTCCAGTCATTAAGTTATGGTGATAATTTTTTAACACAAAGTTTCTTCTTCCCAGATAAAGTTACACATCAGGTTTTCCAAGATTATTGGTGTTTTTGTAGTCTTTTTGAATCTGATCATGCTAGATTGAATATTGAGAAATCTATTCCTATTGCTAAGTAGTTTTTGTCCTTCATTATTTGGCTGCCTATTTTCTGAGATAAGAAATTTGATATATGTCATTTTGTAATATGTCTAGACAATTCTTTGACTATACTGCCTTTGATAAACCAAAATGTTTACTACAGCACCTGTAATATATTAAGTGCTTGAAATAAAATACTTACCAGAACTGCTTGCCTTTTGACAAGGAGGTGGTGTGATGTCCAGTGCCTTATTAGGATCATAATTCATTACGTCCAAAAGCCTCCTTTCTTTGATAGAGTCCCATATAAAATTTGGGTTTATAATATGGATATGGTTCTTTTGGATAGATTTCAGTTGATACTGGCTCAGAACATCAGCATTGTCTAAGATTATGTGCGTGCACTTAGAAAAAAAAGAATCAATCCATTGTGTACTTATAAAAACAGAATCTAAATAAATTACTTGAATCTGTTAGTTTCACCCTTAAAAGTCTTTTTTTTATTAAGTTCAATTAGCCAACATATAGTACATCATTAGTTTTTGAGGTAGTGTCCAACGATTCATTAGTTGCATATAACACCAAGTGCTCATCAGATAAAGTGCCCTCCTTAAAGCCATTCACTTACCCCATCCTTCTGCAACCCTCAGTTTGTTTCCCGGAGTCTAGAGTCTCTCATGGTTTGTCTCCCTTTCTGATTTCTTCCCATTCAGTTTTCCGTCCCTTCCTCTATGGTCCTCCGCACTATTCCTTATATTCCATATATGAGTGAGACCATAGGATAACTGTCTTTCTCTAGTTGACTTTTTTTACTTAGCATAATAACCCTGCAGTTCCATCTATGTCAATGCAAATGGTAGGTATTCATCCTTTCTGATGGCTGAGTAATATTCCATTGTATATACGTACAATGCCGAGAGTGACTCAATCTTTTGGTATCAGTTGAGACCTGATTTGTGACCCAGTATGTGATCTCTTCTGGAGAATGTTCCATGTGCACTCAAAAAGAATGAGTATTCTGTTGTTTTAGGATGGAGTGTTCTGTATATATCTGTGAAGTCCATCTGGGCCAGTGTGTCATTCAAAGCCCTCATTTCTTTATTGATCTGCTTAGATGATCTGTCCACTGCTGTGAGTGGGGTGTGAAAGTCCTCTACTATTATCAATATGTTTCTTTATTTTGGATATTAATTGGTTTATATAATTGGCTGCTCCCACATTGGAAGCATAGATATTTCCAATTGTTAGATTGTCTTGTCAGATAGACCCTTTGAATATGATATAGTGCTCCTCTACATCTCTTATGGCAGTCTTTGGTTTAAAATCTAATTTGTCTAATATGAGGATTGGTACCCCAGCTTTCTTTTGAGGTCTGTTGGCATGGTAAACGGTTCTCCATCCCTTCACTTTTAATCTGGAGGTGTCTTTAGGTTCAAATTAGTCTCTTGTAGACAACATATGGATGGGTCCTGTTTTTGTTTTTTTTTTTATCCAATCTGATACCCTGTGTCTTTTGATTGGAGCATTCAGCCTGTTTACATTCAGAGTAACTACTGAAAGATATGAATTTAGTGACATTGTATTGCCTGCAAAGTCCCCGTTTCTGTAGATTGTCTCTGCTACTTTCCGGTCTATGTTACTCTTGGGGTCTCTCTTTGCTTACAGTATCCCCCTTAATACTTCTTACAGGGCTGGCTTGGGTGGTCACATATTCTCTCAGTTTCTGTCTGTCCTGGAAATTTTTTCTCTTTCCTTCCATTCCAAATGACAGCCTTGCTGGATAAAGTATTCTTGGCTGTATGTTCTTCTTGTATAGTATCCTGAATATATCTTGCCAGCCCTTTCTGGCCTGCCAGGTTACTGTGGATAGGTCTGATGTTATTCTGATATTCCTCCCTCCGTATGTAAGGAATCTCTTCTCCCTAGTTGCTCTCAGCATAGCTTCTTTGGCTCTAAGATTTGCAAGCTTCACTATTATAGGTAGGAGTTTGATCTGTTTTAATTGATTTTGGGAGGGTTCCTCTATGCCTCTTGGACATGAGTGCTTGTTTCCTTTCCCAGATTAGGAAGTTCTCAGCCAGGATTTACTTAAATATACCTTCTAGCCCTCTCTCTTTCCACCCCCTCTTGGATCCCAATGATTCTGACGTTGGTTCTTTTCAATACATCATTAAATTCTCGAAGCCTTTCTTCATGGGCTATTAGTTGTTTTTCTCTCTTTTCCTCAACTTCCTTCCTTTCTATCAGCCTGTCCCCTAGATCACTGATTTTCTCTTCTGCCTCACTGACCCTAGTTGTTAAAGCATCTAATTTAGATGCATCTCATTCATAGCACTTTTAAGTTTGGCCTGATTAGATCTCATTACCATCCTTAGAGATTCTGTATTGTCATTTATACTCTTTTCAAGCCTAGCTATTAACTTTATAATTGCTATTCTGAATTCTCTTTCTGACATCTTATTTATGTTCATATTGATTAGCTTTGTGGAACAGAACATTGCCCCTCTGGTCCTTTCCTTTGTTGTAGGTTCTTCCTTCTATTCATTCTGCTCAAGGAAGGATGGGTGAGCAAATGAACAGAGTCCAAAATGCACCCTAGAAAAAATCCGAAGAGGTTGGACGCTGCCACAGAAAAGCAAACAAAGCAAGATGAACTAAAACAATTAAAAAAGGGGGGGGGGCTATGGGAGAGACTATAATCTCACAGGGTGGATAAAGCAGGGTGATCCTCTTGCTGCTGATTGAATTTTGGTCTCTGTGTTAGAAGACACTACATCCCAAAATTGCAAGGAAAGCAAAGTTTATATATATATAAAATTGGATAGAGTGAAAAAAGGACTAGAATGAGGCATAAATCTATAAAATGTAGATGTGAGGAAAAAAGTTAAAAAGCAACTTAAAAACATAAGTTGGTAAAATAAGAATCTAGTTGAAATGGGGAAAAGGTAAAAAAAAAAATGTAAAATTTTAGACTGAAGGATAAACGAGTCATGAGGCAACAGCTGGAGCTCAATATATTATTTTCCCCTGGCTCTGGAGTTTTTTAGCATCCTGTGAGTTCTATAAGCTTGTTATTCACCTGTTCTTAGGTCTGTCTTCTGGGGGAGGGGCCTACTGTTCTACTTCTCAGGTGTCTTTCCCTGGGTGGAGTTGCCCTACCCCTTGTCAGGGGGATGGGCTCAAGGTGAACTGGTCATCTGTGTGGCTTTTGTTTCCTGGTGGCTTTCCATACCTCTTCAGAGGGTCAGAGCAAAATCGGCCATGCCAGGATCTCTGGCCCAGAGGCACGGGATCATGGTCCCCCTTCTTCAATAAACCCTCCAGTTCAAACCATCTCCATTTCTGTGTGCTTCGAGCCCACAGGCTCCTGCAGTTCACCCCCACTGCAATTCTCCTGGGGGGTGTCCCCGGTGCCTGTGAGCAACACTTCATTTTGTGTCTTCGTAACTGCAAGTGGTTGTGGGCTCAAGCACACCTTGCTCTGCTGCTCCCAGGACACAGCTGGGTGCCATCCTACTCTTCTTTCTGGGGCCATTGCTGCCCTGAGAACTGTTGCCCAGTTGTGGACACAGCCTCTGTGTGCCACACTCCACAGAAACTGGCAATTTGTGTCTTTGTGACTGTGAGTGGTTCTGGGCTCAAGCACGGACCCTGCTCCATTGTTCCCAGGTAATAGCTGGCTGCCATCCCACTCTCCTTTCCGGGGTCACTGTTTCCCTGAGAGCTGTTGCCCAGTCATGGGAGCAACTGTTTTGTCTCTCCCAGGAGATATTAAATAGTCCACATGTTCCAGTCCTTTTTCAGGGTTCTCAGGCAATCTCCCTACCGGCCCAACTCATGGTTTATGGTGACCGGAGCTGAGAGCTGAGAGTCCCTTCTGAGCTCTCTGACCATAACCAGTTTCCCCACACCACTGCTTGGGCACCCTATCGGATCAGGGACCCTCATCCTTTCTGTGTCTCCTGGGATCCTGAGACCATAATGACCCACCTAGAATTCTGCTCTTTTTATTCCCTGTACCCCTTTAAGAAACCTGTTATAGTGAGCAGATTTCTAAGAGTTCCAATTTTGTGCTCCAGTGCTATATAACTTTCCAGCAGCCAGCTTATGGAGAGTCCCTCCCTACTCCGTTTATCTTAAGATATTTCCCCACAGATTCACAATTTCACATCTTGTACCTTGCAAAAAGCAATTGTTTTTCTGCTTGTAGAGTTCCAGATATATTTTCTTACATCTCAGGATGAATTTGTGTGTGTTCAGAATAGTTTCATAGATATCCAGCTAAATTCAAGGGACCAGATAAAACGAGGTCCCCTACTCTATCACCATCTTACCCCCTTGCCTTAGAATGCTCACCCTTAAAAGTCTTGAAGATAATCTGTAGAAATCTTCCTCAGACTTCTAAAACTTTTACAAATAATATAATTTTTAGTTAAATAGAAGTTTAAAAAACAACAGTTTTTAAAGAATATGGATAGGGATATACCATAATTGATTAACCAATCCTAGAGGGTATTTCCAAATTTTCACTCCTTTAAACAATGCTGTGCTGACCATCTTCATGTAAACATATTTGTATACTTGTTTAATTGTTTTCTTAGGAGTGGAATGTGAAATTCAAAGGGTAGTCATTATTTATTTGTTAAGTTGTAATTTTATTAATTTATTTTGGAATAAATAATATATGCACATTGTAGAATATCTACAAAGTAAACTAATAATAATATATTAACATATTTCATACCATTGTTCCCAGCTCATCTCCCCAGAGGCATCTGTTGTAACTTGTTTCTGGAGTATCCTTCTAGAGCTATTCTATGCATAGGCAACATGCATATAAGTACACAGCCCTATTTTTAGTCACAAATGGCAGTATACTAAACATGCTGTTCTGAACCTGTTTTTCCACTTAATAATTCACTTGGAGCTCATTCCTCAACAATACATACATAGCTCTCTCCTTCATTATAATACTTGGCATGCACATTTCTAAAGTTTATATACATTGGCAACATTACTTCCAAAAAGTTTACATTCACAGTATGTGGGAATTTCTGAAAATGACAGACCATGTTAGCATTCTTTACCCAGAAGAGAAACTGAGAAAGTATAACTGGCATGAATTATTCATCCATCCACAGATATGGAAACATACAGTGAGGAAAGCTGTATAAGGGATGTATATACAGTTCTGCCTAAACTGGAGGTGAACAGGGACATTTCATTTCTGATAATCATAGGCAAACTACTAAATGCCAGAGAGCACCCAGGATCTATCTGGAGTTGCACATATTTCACAGAACAAACCAGACTCATGGTCAGCAAGCCCCAGGGATGTGGTCCAGGAAGGGGCATGCTAAGTCACCAATCTTAAACCGTCAGGCCTACAGGTCATTTCAAGAGAGGGAGAGTAACTTCCTTTGGTCTTTAAATAAACAAAACAAACAGTACAAGCTGTACAAGCAGTTCACGATGAGTTTACATGTTTTTCTTTGTCCCAAGTCACACTGTATAGGTGACACTCAGGGTTGGCATACTAGGGAGTGATTAGATAGATTGCTTTAAAAAAAAAAAAAGATTATTTATTTATTTAATGACAGAGATCATAAGTAGGCAGAAAGGCAGGCAGACAGAGATGGGGGAGCAGGCTCCCCGCTGAGCAGAGAGCCCGATGCAGGGCTCGATCCCAGGACCCTGAGATCATGATCTGAACCAAAGGCAGAGGCCTTAACCCACTGAGCCGCCCAGGCGCCCCTACATAGACTGCTTTTTTTGCAAATGCTGTACACCATTTTCTCCTCCGAGAATAGATTTGGCTGGTCTGAAATTACTTCTGTTTAGGTCTTCGGTTGTACTCTAATAACCTTAGATTCACAAGGTATGTGGGATTTCCCTATAGCTCAAGGGAATGGAGAGAAGGAGGACGTGTAGTCTTCCCTCCTCTGCCTTTCTCCAGCCCAACTTCCCTGTTGATGATGTCATAATTTTATCTGCCTTCAGTGACCTTCTCCTGTGGCCAGTTTTCTCTGCTTACCCTTCCAACCATGACCCATTCTCCCTTAAAAAAGATTATTAATTTATTATTTTAAGTAAGCTCTATGCCCAACATGGGGCCTTAACTTAAGACCTTGAGATCAAGAGTCGCATGCTCTTCTCACTGAGCCAGCCAAGCGCCCTGACCTACCCTCCCTGAATGCAAAGTATTTATCACACAGTTCTTACAAAATTTGCATACCTGAGGATTTAATAAAAAGGAAAAATTTCCACCATTCTCCTTAATATCATTTTGTAGCTTTTTCTTCTGTTGACGAGGTAAGTGCTTGACTTTCAAACAGAAGTTACAATTTGCAAAGATCCTCACAGTCATCCTGTAGGAAAAAAGTTTCAAGTCATAGTTTTAAAGGATTATCAGTGGAATATTATTCAGCCACCAAAAAGAATGAAATCTTGCCATTTGCAATGACACGGCTAGAACTAGAGGGTATTATGCTAAGTGAAATAAGTCAGTCGGAGAAAGACAAATACTATATGATTTCACTCATATGTGGAATTTAAGAAACAAAACAGAAGAACATTGGAGAAGTGAAAGAAAAATAAGATAAAAACAGAAAGGGGGGCAAATCATAAGAGGCTTACAAAAAAAAGAGATTTTATCTGTTTATTTGAAAGAGAAGATCTCCAGCAGACTCCATGTGGAGCACAGAGCCTGGTGCAGGGCTCGATCCCAAGTCCCCAAGATCACAACCTGAACCAAAATAAAAAATCAAAGACGCTTAACTGACTGAGCCACCCAGGCACCCCAGCCATAGATACTCTTAACTATAGGGAACAAATTGACAGTTGCTGGAGGGGAAGTAGGTGGAGAGATGGGGTGACTGGGTGATGGCCATTAAGGAGGGCACTTGATGTAAGGAGCACTGGGTGTTAGATGCAAATGATAAATCACTAAATTGTACCCCTGAAACTAGTAATACAGTATATGTTAATAAAATTGAATTTAAATAATAAATGAATAAATATGTAAACCACAGTATAATAAAATTCTGACGAGTCTGTGGAAAAAATAAAATAAAGGATTCTCTTTTCAGTGAATATAAATGACAGTGCATCAAGAATTGTTCTACATGCAAACTGTATGAAGCTGGGCATTATTTTAAAAAGACATATTACAATCATTTTTAATTACAAAAATTGAACAGCGATCAAATTTGCAATAAGTATGTTGGTTTTAGAATCATTTCTAGCTTTATGGCTGATACTATGGCACTCCAAAATTCTTTGGTATAGGCTCATACTATACATCTTAATGAAAATGTATAGATTTCAGTTACAGATCAAGTGTGTGGTTTAAGAACATAAAGCACTTTTTTCTAAATTAAAAATTTATATTATGTGATAGTGAAGCCACACTATCACACTACCACAGATTTTACACATAATTGTATAAAACCAAAGACCCTTAGTCCCATTAGTTATGTGGATGTCTGTTAAGCCATTCTGGAGAAAAAACTGATCAATTAGTAATAAAAATATGTAACTTATGTTTAAATGGAAACATATTTGTGTTTTATTTTATTTTTTTTAAGATTTTATTTATTTGACAGAGAGAAACACAGCGAGAGAGGGAACACAAGCAGAGGGAATGGTAGCGGGAGAAGCAGGCTTCCTGCCGAGCAAGGAGCCTGATGCGGGGCTCGATCCCAGGACCCTGGGATCATGACCTGAGCCAAAGGCAGATGCTTAACGACTGAGCCACCCAGGTACCCCATATTTGTGTTTTAATTTAATTTCTTTTACTGTCATACTTTCCCACATACGGGAAAGAATTACTTCTAAGAAAAATAGGCATATTTTGAATGGAAAGAAATTTATAGGTATTTAATAATAAACTAATAAATGGTGAGATACTGGATTTAATTCACAGTAGTTATTTGTCAATTTTTTTAAACCAGAATCATCTCTAACAGGTTCCCCCAAATTAAGCTGGTGTTTTATGGAAAGCAGCTCCCAGGTCTGACTGAGTGAGACAGGTAGTTGGCAGACATGTACAGGGCCCAGCCTCCCAACCACGTGTCCAGGGTTTATGTTCCTCTTTCAGTTTCTCCTGCCTCTGGAATGCCCAGTTTTCCCAGGCTGGAGTCCCTGTTCCAGTCTCCCTGCCTGAGCAATGGTGCACATTCCTCAAGACCCTGAACAAAGTCTATATGAGGACCACCCCTAATTTAGGACAAAACGCCCACTGCCTTCCCATTGTGTGTACCTCAGGCACCCCAGATTTGCCAAGTCCATATAACCTAGGTCTACCCCTGTTCTCCTCTTAATAAGTGGCTACTAGGTGTCGCTGGCGGCTCAAGCCACTGGGTGCCATCTGTGACTTTTCCTGTCTTACCCCCTTCCGCCATCAGCATTTCCTTCTCACAGCAGGTGCAATCAGCCCACTTGCCCCATCTCCTTTGTCACCTGGCCCCCATCAGTGGAGACCTAACTTCCTCCCCCACTTCTGCTTCTCTCTAAGCTCCTCTACACTGTAGCTTGGGTAAACTTTTTTTTTAAATTATGTTTTAAGTGCAATTCAAATTTTTTACCATGGTTCAAGGCCTGGCCTCTCTCCACCGCCTCCTCCTGTGTTTCTCTCTCTCATTCTGCCCTTGTCACACTGGCTTTTTCTCTGGGTTAGCAAAAACTCCAAGTTGGGTTCTCAGGGCCTTCACACATGCTGTTCCTTCTTCCTGGGACCCTTTTCCCTAACCCCACCCCACACTTGCATATTCCACTCAGGACCTAGAAGTACCTGTTCAGCAAATGAACAAATTAGGGGTTCACATTTTTTTTTCTTATGATGTCTGGTTAAACTGAAGTCTCTTGATCTAATTCTGCCTTTCCATAGCATTAATACTTACTAATTTCCTATGTGTTGATTGTCTTTTACATTTGAATTGATTCATACTTACCAGGGTTTGTAGATGGGAGAGATGCTGATGGATACCATCAAAGGTATCACATTATGTTATTTAGTTTTTAATTTCTGATAGTAAACAAACAAAACACTAAAATGCTAATGAATCTTTAACAATGTTCAGGACAGTCTCTATGTAATGTACCCTGTCTATGTTGGACAAAGAATGCTGAAGTGGGCATGGATACTCAGATCCACCTCTCTAGATCTGTCCTGGGTGTGTTCTTAAGTCTTCTGACCCGGTGTATTAAAAAATGGTCTCTAATAAAAAAGTCATTCATGCTCATATCAGAAAATTTGGAATACATAACTGCACAACAACAGCAAAATAATCTCAAAACCTAGAGGCCATGTTAACAGCTTCGTTTGCCTTTTCTTCAAGGCTTTTTTTCTATGTATATGTACTATAATGGACTATATTATTATCAAAATTGAAATCATACCATATTCACAATACCTATCTTGCATTTTACTTCAGCATTTTGTCTTTAGCATCAAATCATTCATTATTCTTGGAAAACATTTTTAATAGAGGCTATCTTAGAAATGTGTCATAAATGAACTATTTCTATTATTGGGCAATCAAATTACTTCTAAATTTTGGTATCAAAAACAAAGCTATACGGACGCCTGGGTGGTTCAGCCTCAGTTAAGCCCCTGCCTTCAGCTCAGGTCATGATCCCGGGGTCCTGGGATCCAGTCCCACATTGAGTTCCTTGCTCGATGGGGGACCCTGCTTCTCTCTCTGCCTGCTGCTCCTCCTGCTTGTGTTTGCTCATGTGCTCTCTCTCTTTTTGACAAATAAATAAAATCTTAAAACAAACAAACAAACAACACAAAGCTATGGGGGAGTCTGGGTGGCTCAAATGGTTCAAAGTCTGACTCTTGATTTTGGCTCTGGTCATGATCTTGGGCTCCAGGATCAGCTCAGTGGGGAGACTGCTGGAACTAGTCTCTCCTTCTCCCTCTGTGCTCCCCCCCTCTTCCCTCAAGTAAATGAATCTTTTTTTTTTAAAGATTTTTATTTATTTATTTGATATATAGAGAGAGACAGCGAGAGAGGGAACACAAGCAGGAGTGGGAAAGGGAGAAGCAGGATTCCTGCTGAGCAGGGAGCCTGATGTGGAGCTGATCCCGGATCTCGGGATCATAACCTGAGCCAAAGGCAAACGTTTAATGACTGAGCCACTCAGGCACCCCTCAAATAAATAAATCTTTAAGAAAAAAAGCTTATGATGTACACCATTACATGTAAATCTTTGTTTGCAATTCCAATGGTTGTCTTAGAAAATAGTCCTGAAATCCTAAACAATACTGAGTCAATGAGCTTAAATAATTTTTATTCTTGTTAAATTATAATACTTCTCAGTTTTACCTTAAATTGTATTATTTTTCAGGTTTGCTTAAATTTCCAAGGAAAGTACTATGACTTTGTCTTTCTAAAAATAACTTCTTCCCCAAAGTAGGTTAACCAGAATGAGAAAAATAAAGAGCATCTATAGTGCTGGAAATGTTCTAAACCAGACTACGGTGATGATGCACAACTCATTAAAAGTCTTTGAATCATACAATTAAAATGGGTGAATTTAATGGTATGTAAATTATATCTCAGTAAAGTTGTTTTAAAAAAGCACTTATGATCCCTCCATTGAGAAATAACTCCATTGTTGATTATGATATTTCTTTCAATATCTTTATCTATTTTTTTAAAAGATTTTATTTTATTTATTTGACAGAGCGAGCGAGCGAGAGAGAGAGAGATCACAAGTAGGCAGAGGGAGAGGGAGAAGCAGGCTCCCTGCTGAGCAGAGGCCCTGAGATCATGATCATGGCAGAGGCTTTAACCCACTGAGCCACCCAGGCGCCCCTCAATATCTTTAGATATTATTCTTTCCTGTATCAATATATTTTAACAAAAATGTTATTTGTGAATATTATTTATTGAATTTTATAGCCAGTTTCTTTCATCTAACTTTTAATGAGAATTTGCCCAATATCACTAAATAGTCTTTGAAAATATTCGTTGTGGCTATGCGTAAATTAACTCTTCCCCGAGACATCAGATATTTGGTTACTGAAAATTGTTCATTATTATAAATACACTTTGAGGAAAATGTTTTATACATATATTTTTGGCCAAATCTCTGTCACTGTTTCTTTTTTTCCCCCCCAAATACGTTTATTTTTTCAGTGTTACAAGATTAATTGTTCACGTACCACACCCAGTGCTCCATGCAATATGTGCCCACCTCAATACCCACCACCAGCTCACCCAACCTCCCTACTGCCTCTCCTCCAAAACCCTCAGTTTGTTGCTCAGAGTCCACAGTCTCTCATGGTTCATCACCCCTTCTGATTCCCCCACTCACACTTCCTTTCCTTTTCACAATGCCCTCTGTGTTTTTCCTTATGCTTCATACCTAAGTGAGACCACAAGACAATTGACTCTCTCCGCTTGTCTGTCACTGTTTCTTTAGAATAGATGGCTAGAAGTAGAATTACTGAGTCAAACAGTACAGATATTTTTTAGCCTATATTTTGGTGGCAAAATGTACCTCACATAAAAGTTACCACTTTAACCATTTTTAAGTGTACAGTTCAGTGGCATTGTTGTGAAACTTAAGAATAAACAAACATTTTAAACAATTCTCTAGCCCTTTCTTAACAGCTGAGGCCCTTGTAGGAGGTAGTGAAACTAACACTCAAATACTGTGAAAACTCAAGTCAGGCCTCGACTTCCGTCTTCCTCCGGATTGTATATGGAGTCTCTCTTAAATGTGTGACCTCTCCCGGCTAGCAGCTTTCTTAACATGTGCCCCCAGTCTCTCTCTCTCCTTCCCAAGCTTCTCCTAAACAGTGAGCGTTCATTCATGTGGGCATCAGAGCTTACTGTGTACAGAGGAGATTTCGGAGTGTCTTCCGGATGGAAGACATCAGGCTCTGTTAGGAGCGCAGGTCAAGAGCACACATTCCCAGGTCCTGAGAAACTCCCTGAGTGCCTCCTCACAAATTCCAGCTACTCTATCCGCAATATGCACATATGGAGAGCGATTTTCTCTTTACCATTACACTCCTCTTTAAATATATTTATATGTTTATTGTTATTTTGCAATCCAGAATCAAAGGTTGGAACATTCAGCAGCGCCATGTTATCCTGGACCAACTCAGTCCTCCAGCTGAGTCACTGGGCATTCCCCTCAGGAAGTACTTAATGGATTAACAAGTTTTCAACTTTGATCTTCAACATGCACATTAAATGTTTCTATCATGGTGTGCCTAATATCGAGGTCAGATTACATCCCCTGATTATTTACCAAAATACTGTATTTTTTGGAAAAGTTTCCTTTTCCAAACCTAACTTGAAGAATACCTCATTTTAAGAAGACAGATATCTGCCTACTAGAAGCAAGAAACAAGAGTTCTGTCGCGATCTGCTCATTTTTCCTGAGCCCAGGACGCGCTCAGAGACCCAGCTCCGAGCACGGCTCCTCGTGGCCGCCCCACCTGTGTCCTGTCAGCCGGGCCGGCGACTCACTGGAGAACACGCCAATGCCCCCTCCCCGACGGCTCGGGCTGGAGGAGCATGCCTGCAGCCCCACAGCAACCGGCGCGGTTAAGACAACTACACAGCCACGGTCAGCGGCGGCACAGAGCTGAGCCCGCCGATCCGGCAGAGAGTCGAGGCGGCCACCTCCCGGCCAAGACTGCTGGGATCGCCCACGGGATCCGGCCTGAGCCCGGACTGGCGGTCCAGCCGGCCGCGCCCACGCACCTGCCAGGGGATCCGGCCCACTCCCGACGCTCGCTGCTCCTGGCGCTCCAGGCTCTGGACTCTCCTCACGTACGTAGCTCCAGGCTCCCGACTCTTCCCGGCGGCCGGCGCTCCCCGCTCCCAGAGCTCCCCCACTGACTGCTTCCGGATTCCGGGCTCCAGGCTCCGGGCACTGACCCGAGGCGCTGCGCTGGCAGGCAGTGCCCGTAAGAGCGCTGCCGGAAGCCGGCCTTTTGGGCCCTCCCCAGGCCAAGCCCCGTGACCCACACCACATGCTGCTTAGGCAAAGGATTGAGGGCGCCCCGGGTTTAGGCGCTGGGCTCGGTTAAGTTTCTCTTCCTGGATCAGACTGAGGATTCAGGACTTTTTTTTTTTTTTTTAAGATTTTATTAAGAGAGAAAGAGAGACCTCGCGCGCACAAGCAGAACTCTTTCTGCAGAGGCAGAGGGAGAGAATCCTCAAGCCGGCTCCATGCTCAGCAGGGAGGATTTGGCCAATGTGGTTAACTCCAGAGTTGGAGTTTGGTTAAAAGTGGGTGGATGGTGCTGCCATTTGACTGAGAAGTGAGAGTAATTTCCGGAAGCAAGTAAGAAGAAATTTCGGGAGGATTTGAGAATGGAGAAGCAGGAGGTTAGGATAATGAATTTAGTTTAGGACTTCCTAAATTTTAAACTGGTGGTAGTGTTCTCAAGTAGTTATAAATACAGATCTGCCATTCCAGAGAGGTGGGAGCTGAGATTCATTGAGTAGGGTGAAAATAATAGGAAACAATAAAATTCCCCAGATACTGAATTAAATGAGAATAGAAGAGATATAGAGGGGGTATGGATTTGAATTCTGACTCTACTATTTATTACTCAGGGGACTGTGGACAAGGTACTTTACCGGGGCCCCTGTTTCATCATTGCCTTTTGGGTGGTTTAAGAATCAACTTAGGTGACATCAGCAAAAATGGTATAGTAGGGAACCTCAGGGTCCATCCCTTCCCCCCCATTTTTATTTATTTATTAAAAAATTTTAAAGATTGTTATTTATTTACTTATTTGATAGCAAGTGAGAGAGAGAGAGAGCATGAGCTCTCTGGTAGAGGGAGAGATAGAAGCACTGAAGCACTGAACGGGATAGAAGCACGTCCCCCACTGAACGGGAATCAGATGCAGGACTGGATCCCAGGACACTGGGATCGTGACCTGAGCTGCAGACAGATGCTTAACCGATTGAGCCACCCAGGCGCCCCCCAAAACCCGGCAAAAACTGTCAGAAACCACCTTATCAGAATGCAGAAGATAGAGTTTTACAGCAAACAAGCAAATGTATAACCAGGAAAAAGGCCACTGAAGCAAGGTAAGAGATGTTTACATGTTTTCACTTATTCTAGCTTCACTCCCTTTGCCAGCTTTCATTCCTGGTTTGTATAATCTGGCTCTGGGGGGAGCAGAGACTTTGTCTTAAGGAATTATATTTTGACCTGTGTGGGGGTTCTGTAGAGGACTGATACTATGGACTTACTTTTGTTTTCTCTAACTTAGATTTTCTCAAGGCAGAAAAACAGCTACTTAGAGAATGTAATGTTCAAAAACATTGAAAGGCAAATGAACAAACTCCTGCCTGGGGCAACAAAACCCAAAAAAACCCCAAAAGGTAAAGGACAAGGCTGAAGGACTAGGAGGAAAAGCAAGGGAAGAAAAGTTAGGAGTGGGAGTTTTTGGAAGAATAAGGGCTTTGAAAAACTCCTGCGTATACTGCGGCATCTAGAAAGCAGCACCCCGTGCTCAGGACTCATGCTCAGAAAAGACTTGAGAACACATACGGTGCTTTATGTGAAGAACCGGCTGATCTATAGGCTGTTGAAGCAGATGAGAGAGCAAAAGGAAAGCTGAGGGCAAAACTGGAGCTGACACCCCACAATCCCACTCCTCAAGCACTGGTGACTGCATAAAAACAAAGGCGGGAGAGAAACAAATGGTCAACTGATCACAGTCATGTAGGACATGAGATTACACTATAATTTGTAGCTGTCTTAATGATTTACAAGAAAAACAATCTTAATAATAGACCTCCAGAAACCTATAAACTCAACTTCCTAGAGCCCTAATGTCACCTTCACCTCTTTTGGATAGAAAACATATGGAAAATATAATCAGTCCCTCTTTACAATCACAGTACAGCTCTTTCTGCCTGTGGGTTCTGTCCCGATGCTCTAATAAAAACACCCTTTTGCACCATAAAATATCTCAAGATTTGTTGTTGCACTTGACAATCCCACATCAAATGCAAAATGAACAAACCTTTTAGAATTTCTTAAAAAGAAAAAAAAGGAAGAGAGTTTTATTTGAGTCCAAGTGAGGACAGCTGCCCCAGATACACAATCTTCACAAAGAAGAGAGTGCTCTGGAGAAAGAATGTTTAATACAGAGTTACATATTTTTTTTTGTTATACCAAGATTATAAATCATCATGAGGAAAGACATTCTAGAAAATTATAAGCTTTATGTTATGCTTTTGGTAAATGCAATCTTGCAGGCTTTTTGGAGGTATGGGAACAGAATTTAGGGAGATTTTTACTTTTTAGTTCGAAATGTTTCTTTTAGATTATTTGCTAATGAAGCAGATGTATAATGTGTGCTGGGGCAGAAATAGGGCCCCTACTTTGAAGTTTGATTAAATCATCCTGACCTTGGTAAAAATTGAAGTATGGCTTCCCTTGGAGTGCAGTAGTAGGGCCCACAAACATTAAAAGTTGAAACTTTCCTTTATCAAGGCTCAGCACAAGCAGGAACTGGAGGCAGATTTATAAATAGCCTGCCTAAACATAGAAGGAATGCTCCAGCACAGAGCCAATCTGCAAAGACCTGAAAACTAATTTTTTTAACTTCTCTAAAATTTTAAAAATATTTTATTAATTTATTTGAGAGAGAGAGAGAGAGAGAGCACGTGAACAGGGGGAGGGGCAGAGGAAGGGAGAGAGGGAGAAGCAGACTTCCTGCTGAGCTTGGAGCCAGATGTGGGCTTCACCCAGGGCTGGGTTCCAGGACCCTGAGATCACAACCTGAGCCAAAGTCAGATGCTTAACTAACTGAGCCATCCAGTGCCCCTTTTAACTTTTCTGTTTTCTCCTTTCTTTCTCTCTTTTTCTTTCTCTTTCTCTCTCTTTTTTTTTTTTACTCCAGGTATTTAAGAAAATTTCAAACCACTAGCTGAGCATTAAGCTAAAGGATAGAGACTTCAGAGATCACAGATGACAAAGAATACAGTTTTTTTACAAAAACAGTTTTTAAAAGTCATTAACCATAGTTTGGCTATTGTGGACATTGCTGCTCTAAACATTCGGGTGCATGTGCCCCTTCAGATCACTACATTTGTATCTTTAGGGTAAATACCCAGTAGTGCAATTGCTGGGTC
>CM053605.1:97287657-97341686 GCA_028646535.1 Procyon lotor | reverse complement strand
AATGACGTGGATGGAACTGGAGGATATTATGCTAAGCAAAATAAGTCAGTCAGAGAAAGACAATTATCACACGATCTCTCTGATATGAAGAATTTGAGAAGCAAGGTGGGACTTTGGAGGGGGGTTGGGGGAGAGAAATGAAACAGGAAGGGATGGGGAGGGAGACAAACCATAAGAGACTCCTAGACTCACGAAACGACCTAAGGGTGCCTGGGCGGCAGGGGGGGTAGGGTTAGGGTGGCTGGGTTGTGGACATTGGGGAGGGTATGTGCTATGGTAAGGGCTGTGAAATGTGTAAGCCTGATGATTCACAGACATGTACCCTGGGGCAAATAATACATTATATGTTAATAAAAATTAAAAAAAAAAAGAAGAGAGACACATCTGGAACCAAAAGATACATCCAGACTGAAAGTGAAAGGATGGAGAACCACCTTTTATTCCAATGAGCCTCAAAAGAAAGCTGGGGTAGCGATTCTCATATCAGATAAATTAGATTTTCAGCTAAAGACTGTAGTCAGAGATATAGAAGGGCACTACATCATTCTTAAAGGTTCTATGCTCCTAGAAAATCTAACAATTGTAAACATTTATGTCCCCAATATAGGAGCAGCCAACTACATAAGCCAACTGTTAATCAAAATAAAGAGTCATATTTATATGAATACATTAATAGTAGAAGGTCTTAACATGCCACTCTCAGTAACACACAGATCATCTAAACAGAAAATCAATAAAGAAACTAGAGCTCTGAATGACACATGGGACTGGATGGACCTCATAGATATATACAGAACATTCCACCATAAAAAAACAGAATACTCATTCTTCTCAAGCACACTCATTCTTCTAAAGTGCACTTTCTTCCATTCTAAAGAAAGGACCACCTACTGGGTCACAAATCAGGACTCAACCGATACCAAAAGATTGAGATGATTCCCTGCATATTCTCAGACCACAGTGCTTTGAAACTGGAACTCAACCACAAGAAAAAGTTTGGGAGGAATTCAAACACTTGGAGGCTAAAGAGCAACCTGCTCAAGAATGCTGGGATCAACCAGGAAATCAAAGATGAACTTAAACAATTCATGGAGACCAATGAGAATGGAGACACATCAGTGCAAAACCTATGGGACACGGCAAAGGCAGTCCTAAGGGGGAAATACATAGCCATCCAAGCCTCACTCAAAAAAATGGAAAAATCTCGAATACACCAGCTCTCTTTATACCTTAAATAACTGGAAAATCAACAACAAATTAAGCCAACCCCCCAACTCCCTGCACAAGAAGGGAAATAATCAAGATTAGAGCAGAGATCAACGAGTTAGAAACTAGAGAAACAGCAGAATGCATCAATGAATCCAGAAGCTTGTTTTTTGAAAGAATCAGTAAGATCGATACCACTGGCCAAACTAATCCTAAAGAAAAGAGAGAAGACCCTAGTTAACAAAATTATGAATGAAAGGGGAGAGATCATGACTAATCCAAAGGAAATAGAAACAATCATTAAAAATTATTATCAACAGCTATATGCCAAAAGTTAAACAGCCTAGAAGAAATGGATGCATTCCTGGAAACCCATAATCTTCCAAGACTGCAACAAGAAGAAACTGACAACCTGAATAGACCAAAGCTCATAATGAGATTGAAGCAGTGATCAAAAACCTCCCAAAAAACAAGAGTCCAGGACTTGATGGATTCCCTGGGTAATTCTACCAAATACTCAAAGGATAAATAATATCTATTCTCCTGAAACTGTTCCAAAAAGGAAGGAAAACTTCCAGACTCTTTCTATGAAGCCAGCATTACCCTGATCCCCAAACCAGGCAAAGACCCCATCAAAAAGGAGAATTTCAGACCAATATCCCTGATGAATGTGGATACCACGATTCTCAACAAGATCCTCGCTAATAGGATCCAGCAGCACATTAAAAAGATTATTCATCATGACCAAGTGGGATTTATCCCTGGGATGCAAGGGTTGTTCAACATTCGCAAATCAATCAATGTGCTAGAATAAATCAGTAGGAGAAGAGAGAAGAACCACATGGTCCTCTCAATTGATGCAGAAAAACCATTTGACAAAATTCAGCATCTGTTCCTGATTAAAACTCTTCAAAGTATAGGGATAGAAGGAACATTCTCCAACATCATAAAGTCTATCTATAAAAAGCCCACAGCAAATATCATTCTCCATGGGGAAAAGCTGACAGCCTTCCCTTTGAGATCAGGAACACGACAAGAATGCCCACTCTCACCACTCTTTTTCAACATAGTGCTAGAAGTCCTAGTGACAGCCATCAGACAACAAAAAGAAATAAAAGGTAATCAAATTGGCAATGAAGAAGTCAAACTCTCTCTCTTTGCAGATGACATGATACTTCATATGGAGAACCCAAAAGACTCTACCCCCAAACTACTAGAACTCATACAGCAATTCAGTAATGTGTCAGGATACAAAATGAATGCAGAGAAATCAGTTGCTTTCCTATACACTAACAATGAAAATATGGAAAGGGAAATTAGAGAATAGATTCCATTTACTGTAGCACCAAGAACCCGGATGATACCTGGGAATAAACCTCACCAAAGAGATAAGGGATCTGTACTCGAGGAACTACAGAACACTCATGAAAGAAATTGAAGAAGATACAAAAAGATGGAAAAGCATTCCATGCTCATGGATCAGGAGAATAAACATTGTTAAAATGTCTGTACTGCCCAGAGCAATCTATACTTTCAATGTCACCCCAATCAAAATTCCTCCAGCTTTTTTCAAAGGGCTGGAAGAAACAATCCTAAAATTTGTATGGAACCAGAAAGATGCTGAATTGCTAGGGAAATGTTGAAAAAAAGCTAGGGGTATCACATTTCCTGATTTCAAGCTTTACTACAAAGCTGTGATCACCAAGACAGCATGGTACTGGCACAAGAACAGACACATAGACCAGTGGAACAGAATAGAGAGCCCAGATATGGACCCACAACTCTATGGTCAACTAATCTTTGACAAAACAGGAAAAAATATCCACTGGAAAAAAGATAGTCTCTTCAATAACTGAGCTGGGAAAATTGGAGAGCTATATGTAGAAGAATGAAACTTGACCATTCTCCTACACCATACATGAAGATAAACTCAAAATGGATGAAAGACCTCAACATGAGGCAGGGGTCTATCAAAACCCCAGAGAAGAACATAGGCAGTAACCTCTTTGACATCAGCCACAGCAAGTTCTTTCAGGACATATCTCCAAAGGCAAAGGAAACAAAAGCAAAAATGAACTTTTGGGACTTCATCAAGATAAAAAGCTTCTCCACAGCAAAGGAAACAGTCAACAAAACAAACAGACAACCCACGGAATTGGAGAAGATATTCTCAAATGCAACTACTGACAAAGGTCTTATATCTAAGATCTATAAAGAACTCCTCAAACTTAGTGCTCACAAAACAGATAATCACATCAAAAAATGGATAGAAGAACCGACACTTCTGTTGAAATGAACAGACACTTTTCCAAAGAAGACACAAAAAGGTAACAGACACTTCTGTTGATGTGAACAGACACTTCTCCAAGGAAGACATACAAAAAGGTAACAGACACATGAAAAAATGTTCATCATCTTTAGCCATCAGGGAGATTCAAATCAAAACCACACTGAAATATCACCTTCCACCAATTAGAATGGCCAAAATCAACAAGACAGTATTCAAGAAATATTGGAGAGGGTGTGGAGAAAGGGGAACCCTATTACACTGTTCGTGGGATTGCAAGCTGGTGCAGCCACTTTGGAAAACAGTGTGGAGATTCCTCTAGAAATTAAAAATATAGGTACCCTATGACCCTGAAATTGCACTCCTGGGTAGTTACCCCAAAGAAGCAGATGCAGTACAAAGAAGGGCCACATAGACCCCAATTTTCATAGCAGCAATGGCCACAATTGCCAACTGTGGAAAGAACCAAAATGCCCTTCAACAGATGAATGGATAAAGAAGATATGGTACATATACACAATGGAATATTATGCCTCCATCAGAAAGGATGAATATCCAACTTTTGTGTCAACATGTACAGGACTGGAAGAGATTATGTGGAGTGAAATAAGTCAAGCAGAGAGAGTCAATTATCTTATGGTCTCACTTATGTGTGGAGCATAAGGAAAAACATGGAGAGAATTGTGAGAAGGAAGGGAAGGGTGAATGGGGGGAAATCAGAGGGGGTGATGAACCATGAGAGACTGTGGACTCTGAGCAACAAACTGAGGGTTTGGTATTGAGGAGGGCAAGTATTGCATGGAGTCCTGGGTGTCGTGCATGGACAATTAATCTTGTAATACTGAAAAAAAATAAAGAAGAAAATAAAACCATGAACAATGAATCTTGTAACATTGAAAAAAAATAAAATAAACATATTGGGGGGGGGGAAAAGAAAGTAAAACCAAAAAACCTACCGTGATCCATTCATATGTTGTCTACAGGAAATTCACTTTAGATCCAAAGACATAAATAGTTTGAAAGTGGAAGAATGAAGAAAAGACACTCCATGCAAAAAGCAGCCAAAAGATAGCAGGGAAGGCTATACTAAGACAAAATAAATTTTATGTCAAAAATGTGGTATGTGAACAATGAATCTTGTAACACTGAAAAAATAAAATAAAATATTTGGGGGAAAATTATTATAAGAGACAAATAGGACATTATATACTAGTAAGAGTCAATACATCAATAAGATAGAACATTTATAAATAGGGGCATCTGGATGGCTCAGTTGGTTAAGCGTCCAACTCTTGATTTTGGCTCAGATCATGACGTCAGGGTCCTGAGATCAAGCCCTGCATCAGGCTCCTCACTCAGCAGGGAACAGGCTTGAGATTCTCTCTCTTCTTCTCCCTCTGCCCCTCCCCTTGCTCTCTCTAAAAATAAATAAATCTTTTTTAAAAAAAATTTATAAATATATATACATCTAACCACAGAGTCCCAAAATATCTGAAACACTGACATAATTGAAGAGGGAAATAAGATAGTTCTACAATAATAGCTGGAGACTTCAATACCCAATTTCAGTGTTTTTTTTTTGTTTTTTTTTTTTACTTCATTTATTTGAGAGAGAGTGAGAGTAAAAGAGATCACAGAAGGAGAGAGAGTAGCTGACTTGCCACTAAGCAGGGAGCTGATGTGGGGGGCTCAATCCCAGGACCTGAGCTGAAAGTAGATGCTTAACCAACTGAGGCAACCTGGCGCGCCCCCCCATTTCAATATTTGATAGAACTAGAAATAATATTAATAAAGAAATAGACACTATACCAGTAAGATCTAAAATACAAATATAGAATATACAAAAATCGCATAATACATATTCTTTTAAATGAACATGAAACTACTCTTAGACCATATGTTATATCACAAACTTTCAGTGAACTTAAATAATTGAAATCATACAAAGTACTTTCTCTAACCTCAGTGGAATGAAGCTAGGAATCTTTGGCAGAGAAAAACTGGAAAAATAGCAAAATATGTGGAAATTAAACAAAACACACTTAACCTGTGGGTCAAAATAAAAAAAATCACAAGGGTAATTAGAAAATACTTTGACATCTCATTTAAAGAAAAATTAAAACATTAAAACAAAAATACATCATACCCATTACTTAGGTGATGCAGAGAAAGTGTTGAGAGGAAATTTATAGCTGTAAAATGCCTATATTAAAAAAGAAGGAAGATCCTAAATTAACAACCCAAATATCACCCTAAAGAACCAGGAAAAGAAGAATAAAGTAAACCCAAAGCCAGGAAAAGGAAATAATAATGTTTAGAACAGAGGTACATGAAATAGCGAATAGAAAAATAGAATGAAATACAAATTTGGTTTTTGAAAAGATCAACAAAACTGACAGAGTTTTAGGTAGACTGACAAAAAAAGAAGGAAGGCTCAAATTACTAAAATCAGAAATGTAAATGGGGACATTATTACTGACCTTATGGAAAAAAGGATTATAAGAGAACCTATGAACAATTGTATATCAACTAATTAGATAACCTAGATGAAATGGAGAAATCCTTAGAAACACACAAAGATCCACCACTTGCTAAGGAAAAAATAGAAAATATGAATAGAGAAATTATACTGATTGAATTAGTAATCAAAAACCACCCAACAAAGAAAAGCCCAGAATCAGCTGGCTTCGCTGGTGAATTCTAGCAAACACTCAAAGAATATGCCTGACACAAAGGAACTACTCAATATTTTGGATATGGATATTAGGATATGCAAACTGGTAATTTTCATATTTGTGGAAAATAAGTGGGCTGGTTTAAAATTGTGTAAGAAAATCAGGGGCACCTGGGTAACTCAGTTCATTAAGCAGCTCTTTATTTTTCAGCTCAGGTCATGATCTTGCGGTACTGGGATCAACCCACACCTTGGGTTCTGCACTCAGTGGGGAGTCTGCTTGAGCATTCTCTCTCTCCCCCTGCCTGAGTGTGTGCTCTCTCTCTCTCTCAAATAAATAAAATCTTAAAAAAATATATTATTTATTTGAGAGAGAAAATGATTCAGGGGGGGAGGGGCAGAGGGAGAAGCAAACTCCTCAGTGAGCAGGGAGCCCAATGAATCAGGGCTTGATCCCAGGATCCCGAGACCACACCTGAGCCAAAGGCAGAGAGGCTCAACTGACTGAGCCACCCAGGCACCCTGATAAATAAATCTTTTTTAAAACTGTGTAATAAAAACCTAGAGAATGCTTTGAAAACCATCAGGCAATTACATAAATCTCTCAATTATTATTTCAAGAAGAGGGTAACAATATATTGTGACAAGTATCATAGTATTGTTCTGCTATGATCACAGCAGTGATTCAGGCTAGTAGTTCTCCTTCATGTGTATTCAACATTATTGCTCAGACATTCTAGAATGTAGTGTATGTGATAACCCCTTTGTTATTTAGACTAACAGGTTTCTATGATATTTTGCTGCAGGTCCAGTGCACCAGGAATAGTTTTTTTCTTTATTAAAATAAGATTTTTAAGAAAGCTGTCTTTCAGCATCTAAATGGTTGATAGAAACTTCTTTACTGTGATAAAATTCTAGAAATCTGAGTTTGGGACCTTGGTGAGGAACCCCTTCTCTTCCCCATAGGTGAAGTGGGCTATGGATTTTCTTGCTTTTGCCTAGAGGCTGGGTACTTGAATCTCTCAGTGTTATCTCCTTATCCTGCTAGAGTCCTCCTTTCTAGCCTGCATGATACCAGCATAGGGATTGTTCTCTGACCAAGCCTGTCTTCCCTTGATGGAGCAGTCACTACTACTACCAACAGCGAAAGGTTTCAGCTCTAAACATCTTTCATAGCCAGATAAACTATTTTAAAATGGTATTATTACCAAATAACTTGATAATAATGTGGTTTTATTTTGTATCTTACAAAACCATTTGAGATGGACCTGTGACCATGGGCCTTGGCAGACAAAGTGAGTTCATCAGCAGTTGAAGTCAGGACAAAAATGAACGCACCTTGATGGATATGTTTATGGTATAGATTATAGTAATGGTTTCATGGATTTATACTTATCTCCCAAACTCATCAAGTTATATACATTAACTGTATATAGCTTTTTGCATATTAATCATACCTCAATAAAGTGGTTTTTTTAAAAAGTTAAAACACCTCCTATTCATTAAATTTTTACTACAAGGCAGGTGTTATGCTAAGTTTTTATATATCTTCTCTAATCTTCTTGATGATTCTATGAGGTAGGTATTGTTATTATCCCCATTTTGCAGATGAGAAGACTGAGTTTCTGAGAAGTTGAGTGCTAAAGACTACAAAGCGCTTTGTAAGTCATCGAGGTAGGATTTGATCTCAGGAATGGTGACTCCAAGGCAGGGGCTCTTAACTGTTATAATTTAGTGCACTCCTGCCTCCTATGATGGCATAAAGGATTGTATCAGAATGGATAATTTGTGGTTGAAACCTCTGGACAGGAACTCTTAGTCTAATTTTTTTCTACAGTAATACTTGAAGATGCAACAGAAAGGAGCAGTAGATGAGGTTCAATCTTTCATTGTCTGGCAGAATAGAAGCTGGAAGTTCCTTCCTTCTACCCCTTCCACCTTGTGATGGATTTTGAGGACCCTTCAAACTTAGTGGGCAGTTTTGAGAATTACCTGGGCTGCAGGTATTAGAACCTTTATTTAACAACTGCTTAAGACTTGAGTGTGGTAAAACTTATTCATAGTATATATGTATGTACATATATATACATATATATGTACATACATGTACTACATATGTAGTACATACTACATTAGAATAAAAATACAGTAATAAAATACAGGCACAAAATTTGAGGATATTGTGACTATCCGAAAACTGTATGAAAACATAACGCGACATTTTAAGAGAAATGATCAAACTTTTAGGCATGTTTTTTCAATCCAAAGGATCATTATAAATGAAGAATAGCATTTAGATCTTCATAAGGCATCTTAAATTGCTGTGTGATGTTGGAAGTCTTGGGCTTTGGTTTCCTCATCTAGAATGAAAAGAAATTAAAAAAAGGAAATCCAAAACCTTGCTTTAGGGAGAATAAAACCTACTTCTATTTTTGAAGTAGGTAGCAAAACAATTTTGGGGGGCCAAATCTCTGTGTGTTTTTACATTATCTTTAACCGGTGGTAGTTTATTTCAGCGATTATACGTCACTAAACCCGGGTAAGTTGCAGCGCAGTGTTTTCCAGCTACACAGCCCTTTGTGGTGGCAATTAAGAAAGCATTTCCTGAATTTTGCACTTTCAGTGCTTATAAAGTTTTAACATCTGATGGACACGCACAGCCAAACCATGTATTTATTGGCTATAGAGAAGCGATGAGCGATGACTATTTTGAGTGAATTCTCACCCGGTTACTTTTGCCCGAAGAGTGCCTGTGAGCAGGGTCACACCCAGCCAGATCCGAAAACGAGACAGGAAGCAAAAAGCCGCTGCACTGCCCCCATCACCTCTAAAAGCGTCCATCTGTACATTGTTAGCTCTGATCCCCTACTTTTCTCCGAACACGGAGATTTTTCGAAAACGCGCTCTCCTTAGTTTTCAAGGCGGGGCGGGCGGGGAGGAGGAAGGTGGTTCGGCCTGTCACGGAAATTTGCCCTAGGAACCGTTTTTCCTTCCCGCCCCGCCGCCCGCCTAGTCCAACCACTAGCCGGCGACCCAGGAGGAAGGCGCCTCGTAGTGAATCCCTTAGGTAACGTCCGCTCCTGCGGTCCCCGCTGGGTATGGTAGTTTGCATGGGTCTCCCATTGCCCGCACGGAAGTGTAGAGGAGGCTGGCGGAAACTACATTTCCCAGGAGCCCTCGGGTCAGGGGCGGAGCCGTCCTGGGGGCGGGGCTCCAACCGGAGGCGGTGATTGTGGCGCCCCATTCATAAATGAAGCGACGAATCTTGCTGTAGTTTGAGTGGACTGAGAGGCCAGGGCACGGCGGAGTGGTAATTTGTGGGTGAAAGGAGAGAGGGAGCTGGTATGTTTGTAGTCTTCCATCAAAGGGCGTTGGCGGGGCGCGGGAGGGACCCGCTCCGGGCCTCTGGGCTGGTTTGAGGGGGCGCGGAGGGAGCCAGGCGCCGGGCGACCCCCCAGCGGCGGCCAACATCAATTCTGTGGACGTCCCAGCTTAACGCTGTTTTTGGGGAACCTGCCTTTCAGGGACGCTCACCGCCAGTGGTTTTGGTTCAAGCTGCTGTTTAGAAGCGCAGGGGACACAGTCGATTCGAAAGGAAAGTGTAAAGTGGCGTTGCTTTCTGTCCTCCTTAAGGGCCGATCATCACCGATGATCCATCAGTCAAGAGCTGTCCTTTAAAGCTTTGCTGTGGATTTGTGGTTTTCAAGAACATGTTATTTTGGGAGACTGATAAATCATCTCCCAAATCAACTAGTTGTAAGGTCGAAGGGTGGCTTTGAATTAACTGTGTGCCCTTTTCCCCGTCAGGAAGAGAATTTACTCCCCCCAACTGCTTCAAGAATGTTTACATAGCACTCTCTGGAGGTTTAGAGGCCGTGAATTTGTTTCAAACAGATTTTGACATCTAAAAAATCCTAGTCCACATGCTAATCCTTTCTAGACATTTTGCTATATATATATGTTTTCCTTAGTTTGCCTGAATGTTAATAATAAATAACAGATTAAGGTGAAACAGTATTTTTATTCCTCATGCTGACATTAAATACACTTTGAGGATCAAATTCATGAAATTAAAATGGAGGAATAGAGGTGTTTAAGTGTGGTTTGTTTTAAGATGCAGATGTCTTGAGTGCTGCAGCACCACAGCACTCCTCAGTCTGGTAAGGAACTTTGCTAGTTTTTTGATGTTACAAAATAACCTTGTAACTTGTCCCCTTTCTAAATTTGGATTTCAAATTTTCCTGCTAAAGCCTTTGAAATTTAACATAGATTACTTGGTTGATTTTGATGAAAAGCTATTACCTTTTAGATACGCTTTCAACTCAAAAATAATTAGAATTCATTTACTTAGAACAGATTTTTAAAAATTATTTAGGAATAACAGATATTCAGTAAGCTACTCTAATCTTAAGTGTACTACCCAAATGTTTACACTGTTGTAATCACCACCAGATAAAGATAATAAACCTCCCTATCAACCCTGAAGGCAGAAGTCAATGCCAACCCCAGCTACTTAGATAACCATGAGTCTGACTTCTGTATTTATAAATTTATTTTGCCTATTCTTGAACTTCATATTAAATGGAAACAGTATGAATGTGTTTAGACTTGGACTCAACATTATTCATCCATGTTGTTTATAGCAGCTGTTTTTTAAAATATGTGAATAGCTGTCGTTCTTGAACTGTGATATCAGTGAGAAAAATCATATTGTCACTTTGGTCTTTGCTTATTGAATAGTTTGCAATCATTCCTTTTGTCCTATATTTCTTTGAACAGTTCTACAAACTGGTGATTTGTAGTATTTGTATATATATTTTAACAACTGTACCCATGACACTATTTCAGGATTCTGCTTCAGAAAATGGAGGACAAGTATTTTCAGTGTATGTCGTTACACTCAGTAAAGCAACAAGGGAAACAGCAGTCTCTTGTTTTAAAACTCCATTAAATCTGGTTTTAATAAAATGACCCCATCTGTCTTTCAGTTCTTCAGTCACATTAGCTGCTTTCAAGTGCTAAGTAGCCATATGTGACTAGTGGCTACTATAAGGGACAGCAGAGTTTTTGGTAATTGTACTTTTTTGTCTTTATTTCTTATAAACTGCTTTGCATTTTGTCTTTGTCAAGTTAACAGTATATCTTGGATATATTCAGGACTCCCATATCAGTACTTAATAAGCTTACTTGGTTCTCTGTAACCGTTTCATAATGTGAATACATTTTTAAATTATCTAATATAATATATACTATGGTATATACCACATATATATACTGTGGTCCTCCCATTAATAGACATTTAAGTCATTAACCTCAGTTTATGACAAATGTTGTGAACTTGTGCCAGTATAGCACAAAATGCCTAGATGTGAAATTGCTGAGTCTGTGCATTTGCAGTTTGGATCACTATTGTCAAATTGCCCTTCAAAAGGTTTTACCAGTTTACATTCCCAATTAACACTTTATGAAAGAGTTCTTTTCCACACTGGGGTTTAGCAATTTTTAGTTTCTCCAACCTAGTATGTGAAAAATGGTGTGTCGTTACTGTTTTAATTCCTGTTCAGTTGAGTGATGATGGACATTTTTAATGTTTGGGCATCTATATTTCTTTTTCTGTTTATATTCTTTTTTTTTCCCAGACACTGGGTACAAAGCTAAATGCATGTTTGCCTCCAAACTGCCATTTTTCATTTCCCTTTGGAGATACCTACTTGTCTATCTATCTATCTTAAAAAGTCTAGAATTGTATCTGAAAAATACTGTGACATGTCATTTCACTTTGGTACTAGATTTTCTCATTTCTCCCCTCAAGGACAATGCTGTGGTAAATCTCCCCTGTCTTCATTCTCATTAGCCTACAGACACGCTTTTATTTCTCCTGTCTTAAAAAAATCTTTCTTCGCTCTGCATCCCTGCGCAGCTATTTATTTATTTCACTTTATAACAAAACTCCTGGAACGAGTTAGCTATCCTTAGTTTCTCGTTCTTGCATGTATTCCCTTCATTCTAGCCTTTGCAGCCTTCCTCTTCCCCAACTTGCTCTTATTGAAGTAATCATGACCTTTACTTTGCTGAATTCCAAGGTCAGTTCTCAGTTCTCTTCACCCTTCATCTGTTAACAGCTTTTAACACATCTCTTTCTTCCTTGAAATACTTTCTTCATAAATAAAAAAAAGAAAAGAAAAAAAGAAAAAAAAGAAACACTTTCTTCACTTGGCCTCAAGGACACTATACTTTCTACATCTTCTCTTTTTTGTCTACTCTTAGTCACTTAGTGATCTCACCCAGTGTCAAGGCCTTAAATATCCTTGATATGCCAGGGATACTCACATTTATGCTTCACAGCCTTGGCATCATCCGTGAATCCCATTCTCGTGTGTCCAGCTGTGTATATATGATGACGACTGGAATGTCTATTAGGCATCTTAAAATGTTTGAAATTCAGGGGCACCTGGGTGGCTTAGTCAATTAACTGTCTGCCTTTGGCTCAGGTCATGATCTCAGGGTCCTAGGATGGAGCCCCACACCGGGCTTCCTGCTCAGTGGGGAGTCAGCCTCTCCCTCTCCCTCTGCCCCTCTCTCCTGCTCATGCCCCCCAATAATAAAATCTTAAGAAAAAAAAACCCAAACTAAAAAAAATGTTTGAAATTCAACTCTTGATATTTCATTCCCTCAAAACTGTTTCATCCCGTTTTCCCCATTTCGGTTAATGGCAACACTGTTCTTCCAGTTGCTCAGCCAGAAAATTTTAAGGAATGAAGGGGAGGACCCTGGTGACCTCTGGAAGTTTGGTAGACAATGTGGCAGAAGAAGAGAGAATCATCTAGAAGCAAAAAAGGACAATAAGGAAAACACATATGCTACTTCCAGGCCCAGTGGTACAGAATTATGGACTCTATAGGAAGAAGTGTTCTCAGGAGGGTGAGAGACGAGGTTGAGGATAATAGATTTTGCTGGTGATGGACTTTGGGGCTGTGTGGACATTGGAGGTGGAATAAGTCATATGCATGGACATCAAGAGTGTTGGAGATAAAGGGTGGCTTAGGAGCCAGGTGACTGATGTAAATAAGTCTAAACACATACCAAGATTAATTCTAGAGAATTTGAGATAGATAGTGGTGATGGGACTATAAGTATTGGTGGGGGGCATTTCTACAAGTGAAGGTTTTCGATATGAAGGTTGGGTCTTACTCCACTCCTCATAGCTGCACCACTTTTTCCTTGACCTCCACCAGGTCCTTGAGTTTCTCTCCTAAAGGAGGACTCCCTGTCTACCTTCTCTAAACTTGCAAATCTCCTTCCCCCATATTGCTTTTATTTTTCTCCTTAACATTTATGCATGTATTTTCTTCACTAGACTCTGACTTATTAACTGCCGTAGGCCCAGTGGGTAGAAGGGGGTTGAGGGAATAAGGGAAAGTGAGAAACAGTGCCAGTGAAGCCATTGGAGTGCTGGTGACTCTTGTTCTGTAACTAGGGAGAACATGGGTTCCCCAGTTGGGCAGAGAAGCTATATTGGACTAGGGCCAGAAGCATGAAAGTGTTTAATAGGGGTAACATTTGATAGTTATAGTAATCGAATAACTTAGAAAGTGCTTTAGCTCCTAGAGTTTTAGGTCAACTGATTTAGCACTTGTATAAAATCCTCAGCAACCAAATGATTAGATCAGAAGGGAACTTAGGTTTTTGATTCACTCAGTTTGGATGTTTTTAAGACTGAAAAGAAACCACATAGTTTAATGCCCAACTGCTTTGCTGGTTGAAGTCTTTTGTATTTGAAATATTCAGTGGATTTTTGTGTTGGTTCGAGTTTTGGGTAGAATAGCTTTAACCAATGCTTTTTGTTGGCATCTTTTGCAGGTTTTGGAAATTAATAGCTCTTCTAAGCTTTGCATTATTTAAATATAATATTATCATTGGACTAAAATGTTCCTGATGCCAACCTCTTCCGAGTTAAATAGTGGGCAGAGCTTCTTAACCCAGTGGATGACCAATCCTTCTCGGGCTGGGGTCATATTAAATCGTGGATTTCCTATTTTGGAAGCAGACGAAGAGAAACGAGCAAATGTGAACATTTCTACCAACTTTCCTGTTAAAGCCACACATTTTTCAAATAGCTTCAGCCTTATAAGTGAAGAAGATTCACTTCGTGAAGAACAAAAGTTGGAATCTAACAGCCCTTATAAACTACAATCAGATAAATCTGAAACACATACAGTGTTTCCTTTAACTAAAGAAGGACCACAAACAGTGCCATGTCAAGATGCTCCTGGACACCGGGAAAATAACAAAAATGACTTTATCTCAGATCTTTCCAGTGAATGCAAAGAAGCAGCTTATAAAGACCCACTTTTTAAAAAGCTCGAACAGGTACAACAGGGTTTGGCTTAATATGTATTTGCATTTTTGCAAGTTTCTGTTAATGATGAAAAGTCACCTGCTTAGGCCTCTTGTTTCTTCCCCTTTACTGTGAAATCCTCAAAACACCAAATTTTGCCTTTTGTCTAATGTGAAACATTAACACAAGTTTGGTATGTAAAGATATAACACTTGAAGTAACAGTGTCTTTAAGTTTCTGTTTTACCTGGTGAAACCTAAATTAGAAATGGTTAATCAATTATTAGGGGGAAAAAGTTGATCATAAATGTACTGATACCTGTCCTATTTTAAGAATCCATGGATTCGGGGCGCCTGGGTGGCTCAGTCGTTAAGCGTCTGCCTTCGGCTCAGGTCATGATCCCAGGGTCCTGGGATCGAGCCCCGCATCGGGCTCCCTGCTCGGCAGGAAGCCTGCTTCTCCCCCTGCCATTCCCTCTGCTTGTGTTCTCTCTCTAGCTGTGTTTCTCTCTGTCAAATAAATAAAATCTTTAAAAAAAAAAAAAAAAAGAATCCATGGATTCATATGACTTTTTCTGTTTCTTAGTTGGGATAGTCCATATGGTTCCCTTCATAAAAAAAAATAGGATTTTGGAGTTTTGGTGGCAGGTGTAGTTACTTTGGAATCTCTCTTTGGAACTTTTATTAGAGGTGATATGGAAAGGGAGATGAGAGGCATTAAGATAAATATAAGGAGCAAAGATCCATAGAGACATGTAAAGTCAGTTTAATCAAATTGATTTTACATTTAAAAAGCTGAAAGAAGTACAACAGAAGAAGCAGGAACAGCTGAAGAGGCAGCAATTAGAGCAACTACAAAGACTCATGGAAGAACAAGAGAAGCTGCTTACTATGGTGTCTGGGCAACACGCACTCCCAGGTATTTTTTTGCTTACATAGAACCTTCAGTTAGTACAACAGTGGACAGTTACATATATTTCCCACCTTTAGTTGTTTGACAGGTTATTTCTGCCATTTATTATATGTTGTAAACTCCAGTTTCCTTAGGGGCCTTGCAGAGAACTGTGAAGTGGTACTAGTGTTATACTTAATTGGGGCACGTGGGAGCTCTGTGCCATTCTGGATCATGTGTGCCCTGCTTAAAGGCATTCATATTTATAATAAAATTTTGAAAAGAAGTAGCAGAATAAAAGGTCTAGAGTCAAGTTTGGCCTGGGGCTACTGGCTTATAGTCTCTACCTGAAGAATCAAAAACTCAGGGTCATAAAGGTAAATATGTGTACAAGCCATTCTGTTCAGCAAAAGGACCATACCAAAAACGTTTTCTGTGATGGGAGATGACAGAAGTCTTTTGTTGTAGGCTAGATCAATTAAAAGAAAGAATGATGTGCTTATCGGGAGAAAATAAACAAACTGTCATCTGGAGCAGTGGTTTTGAAAGTTGTTTGTACTGCATTATAACAAAAACATTTAAACTCATAATTTCAAAGAAATTTCATAAATCAGACCTTATTGGTGTGCCTGGCACGTAGCAAGGATATTTTCTATTTATCTAATCCTATTCTTGGTCATTAAAAAAAATGCCAGTCGTGATTCTGATGATAAAATTACTAATGGATTGTGTCCCACAGTTTGAAAAACAATGATGTGGAGCAGTGTGTTTGCATCTCAGTGCTCCCTTTTAAGAGACACACTACTGATTCAGGAAAAGTGCCTGTTCTCTTCAGAGGTTGCACTGGGCACTGAGAATACAGAGAGGAAAAGACATTGGCAGATGACTATGCAGAGTGTTATCAGATGGGATTCGGGGAGTGATAGTGGTGGTGGTGATGAGAAATGTATTACATGAGACTGGTTTGGGGAATAGGGTGTTTATCTTAGCAAATATAGAGAACATAGTGTGTGTCTTGAAATAATGAATGGCTCAGGGTTCCTTTGCGGAATACATAAAGAGATCAATACATATATATATATATATATATATATATGGAATACAATAGAAGATTAAATGATCAAGATCATTTAAATAACAGCCTGTGATATTTTTTAAGGTAGAAATAGGACTGTGGTAGAGCAATAGGGAAGCAGATTTCAAAGTTCTTAATATAAGACCTAGCCTTATATTCAGTTATAGCAACTGTTTGGAACATTGCTTTTAGTTATGCAGCATTGCTTTTAGGGCAGTGGTTTTCACAGTTTGGTCTTAGGACTCTTGAACACTCGTAAAATATTGAGGACCCCAGAGAGCATTTGTTACGTGGGCATTTACTGTTGGAATTTACTGTATCAGAAATGAAAATGGAGATACTTAAAAATTAATTCACTTAAAATGACCAGTTACATGTTATCATAACTTTTTTTTTTAACGAAAAGGCTTTTCTAAAAAATTAGGAGAATGGCATAGTTTTATATTTTTGAAAATCTCTTTTAACTTCTGGGTTAAAAGAGCTCAGCTGATTCTCCTACCTGCTTCTGCATTCAATCTTCCAAGTATTATTATTTTGGTTGAAGCATGTGAAAAAAAATTCAGCTTCACATGGATATTTAATTGGAAAAAGGAAAGGGGAGTACAATAATAGCTTTTTCAAGTAATTGTGGTTATTTCTTTGATATCGTATCCAAACCCAACAAGTGGCTATTTCTTAGTGGGGATTCACAGCATGGAGTCTGAAACCATATTCATGCACTTTTTTTAATACTCTGTTACATAAAATATATTGGAATATCTTGATATTTTGAATGGCTCTTTTTATCTTGCATGATCTAGTAAAATTGTGCATTGATTATTTGGAAAATAGTGGTTCATGGAATTACATGGGTATTTAAGATACTGATATTTCAATATTTAATATACAAAATTATATCCATTAATACCACTACAGATTTCATCATGAATGTCCTGAAGTATTATGAAGCTGTCAAGCTCTTGTTGGTAGACATGTTTAATAAGTTCTCGTTTTTACTTGAAGGTTTGAATTTTACCATTCTTAGCGAATACTGTCAGTTATTTTCCTTGAAGTGACTGGTTCACTTGTTTCATTTTTAAGAAAATATCTGCTAAACGACATGGATGGAACTGGAGGGTATTATGCTAAGCGAAATAAGTCAGTTAGAGAAAGACAATTATCACATGATCCCTCTGATATGAAGAATTTGAGAGGCAAGGCGGGGGTTTGTGGGGGAGTGGGGGAGAGAAATGAAACAAGAAGGGATGGGGAGGGAGACAAACCATAAGAGACTCCTAGACTCGAAACGAACTAAGGGTGACTGGGAGGTGGGGGGATAGGGATAAGGTGGCTGGGTTATGGACATTGGGGAGGGTCTGTGCTATGGTAAGTGCTGTGACATGTGTAAGCCTGACAATTCACAGACATGTACCCTGGGGCAAATAATACATTACATGTTAATAAAATAATAATAATAATAATAGAAGAAAATATCTGCTAAGTACCAAGTTTGAATCATGATAGTTTGTCATTTTTTTCTTTTAAGTAAAGATGATGTTCTTTGAGAGAAGTGGCTAGTCGAGCTTACAACTCAAAAAAATGACACACTCATGTCTTGGTTTGCAACAGAAATGATTTATGCATGTACTCAACAGTTAAAATTCAATTAAACAATAATTTTTGCAACTTTAGGACATTCTTAAGTAAAACAGTTTTTTTTCTTTTTTTTTTAACTGCAAGTGCTTAGTGGTGACTCATAAAATGACTGCTAGCACAGTTGAGGCTGCTGTCCTGCTTTTGAGTGAAGGCATCAGGAGTTTCCATTTTGCTCTTGCGCCATCAGTGCCTGTGTTGACAAAGTGAAAAAGGCAAATACTGTCTTAATATTTTACGATAATAGATTTGACCCGGTGGAGGCCCTGAAACAATCTTAGAGACCTTCAGGGGTTTATAGACCACAGTTTACACACTGATACTTTGGGCTTTTGGACTTTTATTAAAGACATCTTCAGTCTGAAGTGGGATGATTATTAGTCAAAAATATTTGGAAGGGGGAGAGTATTATTATAAAGGAAAGGAGGTAGAACCTGATAATCAGTGAGGATCTGCCTATTTTCCAGTTTTATTTTGTGGGCTGGAGGTGAGGCAGGAGGCAGATGGGTATGAGAGATAGGTGGCATGATAAAACACTCTTTTATGTTTTATTCAACATTTCCCATTGTGGTTTTTTTTTTAAGATAAATTGCTCTTTTTTTTTCTTTTAGATTTTTTTACTTATTTGACTGAGAGACAGCCAGAGAGGGAACACAAGCAGGGGGAGTAGGAGAGGGAGAAGCAGACTCCCTACTGAGCAGGGAGCCAGATGTGGGACTTAATCTTGGGACGCTGGGATCACGACCTGAGCCAAAGGCAGACGCTTAACATCTGAGCCAATAAAAAGATTCATTTATTTATTTTAGAGAGAGAGCATGTGTGTATACAAGAAGTGGGTCTGGGGAGTGGGGAGGACAGAGGGAGAGAATCTTCAAGCAGACTCGTCATTGAGCACAGAACCCGATGCAAGGTTTCATGCCATGACCCATGAGATCATGATCCGAGCTAAAACCAAGAGTTAGATGCTCAACTGACTGAGCCACCCAGGCACCCCTAAAGATTTTTAATCTCTACAACCAGTACACAATTCCTGAGACCGAAAGTCATATATGCTTTACTGACTGAGCCAGCCAGGCTTTCACTTCTAAATTTAGTTGAGACATTCTGGGAGAAGGGAAGGATAGTAGCAGGATTTCAAGGAGATGGTGCTCCAGCTAGGATGGAGTTTTGCCATCTACCCTCCAAGAATTATAAATTAGAAGTATTTAGGAGGGGAATCTCTGTGTTTATTTCCAAAGCAGAGACTCAAGAAAACAGTGAAAAGGTAGTACAGGAAATTTAGAAGCTACAGAAAAGTACAAAACAAAGGCACCCATAATTCTACCACCTGAGGATACCCAAATGTTAACAGTTATCTAGAGGAAAGATGCTTTTATAGGCTGTGACTCAGGGCAGTTATTTGTCATTGGGGAACTATTCAGATCATTTGCAGCCATCTGCATTGGCACTTTCTGTGTCTGTCATGGGCTGCAGAGTTGACAGTTCCAGCAGTGCTTCTCACAGATGGAATAGAATCAGGCAGTGCTGCAGCTCTGCCAGGTATACACTGCACAGGAATACTGGTATAAATATACCCGTAATGAAAATTATGCAAGAGTCATTTTTAGACTTTTAAAATTTCATGATTTTAAACAGTTTCCTAATACGGAAGAAAAAATACTTTCATCACTTTGGAGAAAACCTGGTGGGTAGGGATCACTAACAGAAGAGAAAATGTTGTAGGAAGTCATTAGTTTTGGTGATTTTTTTTTTTAATTGCCAGGTTTAACCCTACTGCCTGATGATCATAGCCAGAAGTACAGATCTCCGGGAAATTCAGCCACCGTAGAGAAAACCACACCCTTCTTACCATCGTATATCTACCAGAATCAAACCCAAGAGAAAACGCACACTTCCAGCATTTTATCTGATGAACAAAACAACTTCTGTAGAACTACTCATCCAGATTTTGTCTTAACTTCAAAAAGTGGTACTTCTCTCAGTTTGTTTGGTGAGGTGCAATATCAAGAAGCACTTGTGAAAAAAAGTGATTTGAAGGAAGAAAATCATAACCATTCTTTAGGTGAGTTACTTATATTTTTCTTTTCTGTACCTAATCAGCAGTGTTACCAAGCTGTGCTAAGATAAGTCCTTTCTGCATTTTTGTTCTTATTCTCTGTCACTTTCATTATGAGCTCCTACATGTTGAACAGCCACTGAGCCTGGATTGGATGTAGAGTTGGACATAGAATTTGTGACTTTCTAAGAACAATGGCAGTACTCATGCTCACTTCAGACCTCCCCTGGTCGCATGGGGTCTTCAAAAAGGGAGGCAGTGAGTTCCTTGTGTACTGTTTCTCTTCGAGAGCTTAGAAATACTTTGAGGTTCATTTAAAATGTTCATGGTGATGGTGGTGGGCAGACATGATAGAAGATGTGAAATGTGAGAAATAGGTTGGTGATGGCAGTTATTATTCAGAAAAGAATTCCCCTGCAACCCCAAACATTCCATTTGTCCTCACTGCATCTCTGTATTTCCAGCACCCAGCATGTTCCTTCCAGAGGACCGGCAGTGTCTGATGGTCTAAACTCATGAAGCTCTCATGGCATTTTCTTCTGGTCTTTTATTCTTAACTCCTTTTTCTGTGCCCCACTTCCCCCTCCAACGTTTTTTTTTTTTTTTTTTTTTTACATTTTGTAATCATAGAATATTGTATAATTGTGTTCTTTGGCCTCTTAACATGGAAAATGCTTGTGGTACATTCTATAGTCTTCATAACCATAATTTTAATGGTTGTTATGCTAGTCATCAAATAATTTATCAGTATTTAACGTTCTTTGCAGTAGCACTGACTTATTTCCAGTATTTTAAATTTAAGTTTAATTTTCAATTTTAATGGTATTTTCATGAATATATTCTTTGGGGTAAGTTATAAAAAATAGAGATAATATGACAAAAGGTGTCTACACTTACTACTTAGGATTGGGCATCTATGTGCATAATATCTTATTTCTAATTGAGAATAATTCCTCTCTATGGAAAGGTCTGATGCCTTTAAACCTTTTTTTTAAATGGTACAGTCTCTTAACCTTTTTTTTAAATTTTTTTTAAAGATTTTTATTTATTTATTTGACACAGAGAGAGAGATCACAAGCAAGCAGAGAGGCAGGCAGAGAGAGAGGGGAAGCAGGCTCCCTGCTAAGCAGAGAGCCCGATGTGGGGCTCCATCCCAGGAACCTGAGATCACGACCTGAGCCGAAGGCAGAGGCTTTAACCCACTGAGCCACCCAGGAGCCCCTCTTAACCTTTTATTTTGGAAAATTTCAAACATCCAGAAAACTTGAAAATCCACTGCAATGATTAGCAGTAGATCTCAATTCAACAGTTAATATTTTGCCATGTTTCCTTTGTCTATATGTATTTATATGTGTGTGTGTGTGTATATAAATATATATATATATATACCTACATCTCTTTCTCTGTCTATATTTATATATAATTTGCTCATTTTGTTGCAAGTAATATGCGGACCTTATATTACATCATTTTAAATATTTCAGCATGCATCAAGTAAAAAATTAGGACAGTCTTCTGTGTAATCCCAGTACTATTCCATAATATTCAAATCCATTTTAGGGGCGCCTGGGTGGCTTAGGTCATGATCTCATAGTCCTGGGATTGAGCCCCACATTGAGGGTCTCTGCTCAGCAGGGAGCCTGCTTCCCCTGCTCTCTCTGCCTGCCTCTCTGCCTACTTGTGATTTCTCTCTGTCAAGTAAATAAAATCTTTAAAACAAACAAACAAACAAACAAAAATCCATTTTAGAATTCCTGCTACTGTCCCAAAAATGTCCTTTAAAGTTTTTTTTTTTTTTTTAAGATTTTATTTATTTATTTGACAGAGAGACAATATGAGAGAGGGAATACAAGCAGAGAGAGTGGGAGAGGGAGAAGCAGGCTTCCCACCAAGCTGGGAGCCTGATGCAGGATTCGATCTCAGGATGCTGGGATCATGACCTGAGCCAAGGCAGCTGGTTAATGACTGAGCCACCCAGGTGCCCCGAAAGTTGTTTTTTTTTTTTTTTAAAAAAAAAAAAAACAGGATCCAGTCAAGTTCACCTATTACATTTTCTGTTGTTATAGCTCTTTAGTAATTTTTAATTTAGAAAAGCCCATACTTTTTTTCATAATTAATCTTTTGAAAAATGTCATATTTTAATTAGGGATTTGTATTTTATCTCTGTCCTATTAAAGAAATCTTTGAGTGCTCTAAAATCTTTGGCATACATTACTTTTTTTGTTTTTAAAGATTTATTTCAGAGAGAGAGCATGCATGCAGAGGGTGAGTGGAAAGGGCAGAGAGGGGAGAGAAGCAGACTCTCTGCTGAGCACAGAGCCCATTGCGGGGCTCCATCCCATAACCCCAAGACCATGACATGAGCTGAAATCAAGAGTTGGTTGCCCAACTGACTGAGCCACCCAGGTGCCCCTGGCATACATTACTTTTGATAAATATTTTTTAGCATAATAACTTGTAAAATTATCATGTTTTAAGACTTTGTTCTTTATTTTTTGCAACTAAATTTTCCTAATTTTTATCCTAGGAGAAGGTATTTTACCATGTTGGGAGAAAGTGACCGAACTGATTGAGGAAGGGAATGATGTGACTGTAAAAAAAATTGGTGATTCTTCAGAAGTGGCTAATATTGAAGAAAGGTACTATCCATGTTGAAAGGAATAAGAAGAGTGACAGTTTAATTTAATAGCTAGCTATTAAGATAGAGCACTTTCTTTTTTTTTTTTTTTTGAAAGATGCATGGTTTTCTTGTTTTTGCTTGAATATGCTTTTAAGTATGATGTCAAAGATACAACTTATCACATATTGTCAGCAATAGACAGAGGTTGGGGAGATACATCAGTTCAAGTAGCTTTGACATTGTTTTGGAAAAACTGAGCAGTTTTTTCATCAAAGAGAAAAAATCTGGGTAAAATGAATCTCTCAAATAGTTAAGTAAATCCCATTTTGGCAAAGAGAAATTAATATTGAGTCTCGCATTCGGTGTCACCTCTAAACTATAATTGGGTAAGTCTGGTTATAGAATTTAAAAATCTTATGACAAAGATAAAATATCAATATTGAAGTTTATTATTTTCTTAAATATTTGAAATATTTTAGGATATGTTATGGATGGGAAAATGACTTCTAATTATTGCTCTATTTACATTGTCAAGGCTCTTTCTTAAGGATGTATATTTGAAATTTTCAAAATATATTTTATTTATTTATTTTTAAATATTTTATTTATTTGACAGAGAGGAGAGTGATCACAAGTAGGCAGAGAAGCAGGCAGAGAGAGAGGGGGAAGCAGGCTCCTCGTTGAGCAGAGAGCCCGATGTGGGGCTTGATCCCAGGATCCTCTTGAGATCCTGACCTGAGCCAAAGGCAGAGGCTTTAACTCATTGAGCCACCCAGGCACCCCTCAAAATATATTTTAAAGGGTACAATGAATATGATATTTCGAAAGTTAATCTACAGGCAATAAATGGACTTCAGAAGGGTTTTTTTCAAGTCATGTGTAGAGTGTTGCCTATCTCTGTCTTTTGGGAGATGGGGTGGGATTATAACTTTCATTGGATTCTCAAAGGGGGTCCATGACTTTGAAAAAGGTTAGTTCTTAGCATAGTCAGGGGTATCTTTGTCAGGCACACTAAGTGTCAAATATTTACCACATCTTGATTTGCATGTTTATAACTTTAATTTTATGATTAGACCTATTAAAGCTGCTATCAGAGAAAGGAAACAGACATTTGAAGACTACTTAGAAGAACAAATTCGACTGGAAGAACAAGAACTGAAACAAAAGCAACTAAGGGTAGGCATTTCCACTATTTTGATTAAGTTCACTAAGGCTTTAGAGATTTGTTTATAATTTTCTTTAAAAATAACTTTGAGATAACTTGGATATACCAGAATTAATTCAAATATTGTTCTCTATTTAAGGAAGCAGAAGGATCGTTCCTAATCAAAGCAAAACCAAAACAACCATTCTTGAAACGAGGAGAAGGTTTAGCTAGATTTACTAATGCTAAATCTAAGTCTCAGAAAGGGAGAGAAAGTAAACTTGTGACTAATCAGAGCACTCCAGAAGACCAACCTGTGTTTAAAATGGATAGACAACAATTCCAGCGGAAAACTGCTCTTATAAATAAAGAACTATGTACAGAGAACCCGCCTGTTAAAAAAAGCAATAAAGGTAGAGCCAAGAGTGGTTTTGTCACACTCAGCCAGAAGCTGAAAGTGCTTAAGAGTAGTAACAGGAAAAGTCTTCCTCTAACAGGATTGAAAATACCTGGAGGGAAGAAATGTGATGGGCAATTTAGAGACCAGATCAAATTAGAAAAAAAAGTTGAGTCTAATAATAGAGAAAATGTACCTGAATGTGCAAAACTTTGTGATACTGGTTGCAAAGTTTGGAATAAGATACAGGGTAAAGACAAACTTCCTCTTTCGGTAGGACTGGTCAGCTACATGTCTTCGAATAGCCCAAAAAATGAGACTTTGAAAAAGTCAGAATCTTCTCTTGACATTTCTCTTCAGAAAAAATTAGAGAATTGGGAACGAGAAAAGGAAAAGGAAAATTTGGAGTTAGATGAATTTTTGTTTTTGGAACAAGCTGCTGATGAAATATCATTTTCTAGTAATTCCTCATTTGTACTGAAGATCTTAGAGAGGGACCAGCAGATCTGCAAAGGTCACCGGCTGTCTTCCACCCCTGTCAAAGCTGTGCAGCCACAGATGGTGACACTGGATCCTGTTACTCAATGTAACCACAATGAGGCTCCAGGCTGTACTGAACCTGAACATGAGGGTGAGTCTGAGGTTGCACCCAACCAACGTGATTCAGTCTCTTCACCTGAGGGATACAGGGAACAGTCATGTAAAGTCAGTAGGAAAGTGCTCCAAATGAGCACTTCTGAAAATCAGACTCAGTGGAATGTAAGTGATGAGGAAGGTGTCACAGACAGTGACAGTAGCACTGACTCTGAGGAGCAACTTGATGTTACCATAAAACCATCAGCAGGGGATAAAGAGAGAGGTTTCAGCAGCAGAGAAGACAGTCCACAAGTCTGTGATGGCAAAGGGCCTTTTAGGGACACTGGGACTCAAGAAGAAGATAAAAGAAGAGATGTTGATTTAGATCTGTCTGATAAAGATTACAGTAGCGATGAGTCTGTCACTATAGAAAGCTTGAAAACCAAAGTTTCTGAGTCCTCAGGAAGACCCTCATCCATAAGTATGAATAAAATTGACTTTGACGATGAAAGAACTTGGACTGACCTTGAAGAGAATTCATTTAAACATGATGCTATTCTTGGGAATGAGGCCATTTATGGGACTCCTCAAACAGCCTACCCTAAGAGTGAAATATGTGTATTGGACAAAACAATAAAGAGGAAGGTTGCACCGGTCAAGAAGGGAGAAGACTTGAGCAAACCCAGTAGGAGCACAAGCCCTCCTCCTACATCGGATCTTATGATGAAATTCTTCCCTGCTTTGAAACCAAAACCAAAATCAGATTCACACTTGGGAAATGAACCCACGTTAAACCCACATCAAGACCAACCACTTGGTAAGTCAGCATTATAAAATAGGTATTGGAATGTTATGATTTCACATTTACCTCATTAGTCTGCTGTCAGAATGCTTAAAATCCTAACCTTTCTAGTTGTTCAGTAGAAGTCTAATTAGGAGACTTGTTAAAATTTGATTTATTTTGTGGGCCTAAATAATAGCCACTAGTATGAAAGATTCAAATGCATTGTGATTTCAGATTTTTCAAATTTAAGCCTATGCCTTATTCTCAAGGCTTTACAATTTGTTATAAAGTGAGATAACACTTTTGTAACTGGAGAGTATCCAATTTATGGTTTGTTTCACTGTGAGGTGAACTTTGTGTATGCACTTTTTAAAATGATTATGTTTTTAAAATGATTGTTTTTTGGAGTTTTCTAACTCCAAAAAAATGATTATTTTTTTTACCACCTCTTGCATTAACTTGCTAAATGGCACCAAGAAGAAATACAGTAAAATTAAAGTTTCCTTTCTTCCCTGGACCCGCGCTCCTAATTCCCTTTCCTGGAGGAACCTACATTCCCATTTCATCTGTGTATTCTAAAAAGATTCTGTGTATATGAAAGCATGTGGGTGAGTGGGTATATAGTCTTTCTACACAAATGAAAACACATTTTTTGCATACCATTCCTCACCTTGTTTTTTTTGTGTGTGTGTGTGTGTGTGTTTTAAAGATTTTATTCATTTCATTTATTGGAGAGAGAGCACACATAAGTGTGTGTGTTGGGGGGGAGAAGAAGGAGTAGGGATAGAGGGAGAGGGAGAAGCAGACTTCCTGCTCAGCACAGAGCCCGCTGCCTGTGCTCAATCCCAGGACCCTGAGATCATGACTTGAGCCGAAGGCAGATGCTTAGCCAACTGAGCCACCCAGGAACCCCCTTCACATTGTTTATAATAAATTTTGAATATCGTTCTTTTCCACATACACATCTGCCTAATCCATTTAATGGCTGTATAGTACTCCGTTAATGTGATGGGCTTTTAAAATTCATATTGAAAAACTCCTCTCTGTTATATTATAAATTCTGAATGCCTAGCAAAGCATAAGTACTTTAAAATATAAATTATAACAAACTATTTAAAAAATACTTTTGATTTTAAAAATAGTACTTTTTGCAGAAAATTTGAAAGTTTAAAAAATATAAAATGAAAAATGTTTATAACTAAACTATCCAAAGGTAGGTGTGATATCATTTTGGGATATTTCCTTCCATTTTTCCTATGTATTTTTTTTCTATGTATTTTTAATATGATACATTTATTTGTTAAAACTTACCTTATCTTGGGGTGCCTGGGTGGCTCACTGGTTGGACGTCTGCCTTCAGCTCAAGTCATGATCCCAGGGTCCTGGGATTGAGCCCTGCATCAGGCTCTCTGCTCAGTGGGAAGCCTGCTTCTACCTCTCCCACTCCCCCTGCTTGTGTTCCCTTTCTCGCTGTGTCTCTGTCAAATAAATAAAATATTTATTTGACAGAGAGGAGAGAGATCACAAGTAGGCAGAGAGGCAGGCAGAGAGGGGGAAACAGGCTCCCCGCTGAGCCGAGAGCCCAGTGCGGGGCTCGATCCCAGGACCCTGAGATCATGACCCTAGCCGAAGGCAGAGGCCTTAACCCACTGAGCCACCCAGGCGCCCCAAATAAAATCTTTAAAAAACAAAAAGAAAAAACCTGGTCATATCTTTTTTGACTAAATGTATAATACACATTGGCCATATCTTTAAAACTCTGTTTATTTTTTTAAAAAGATTTTATTTATTTATTTGAGAGAGAGCACACCAGCGGAGGGAGGGGCAGAGGGAGAGGGAGATGCAGGCTCCCTGCTCAGGGAGGGAGCCTGACATGCAGCTCCATCCCATGACCCTGGGATCATAATCTAATCCAGAGGCAGATGCTTAGGAACTGAGCCACCCAGATGCCCTTCTTTGTGTATTTTAAAAATGGTTGCAGAACACTGTATGAATGCAGCATTATTTTATTCAGTAAATTCTTTATATTTTATTATTGGATACTTAAATTATTTTTCACTATTAGAAATAACTGCAATGTGTATTTTTGTGCAAAAATCAATTTTTCATGTGGACTCTGAGAAACAAACTGAGGGTTTTGGAGGGGAGGGCGTGTGGGTTGGGTGAGTCTGGTGGTGGGTACTGAGGAGGGCACATATTGCATGGAGCACTGGGTGTGGTACATGAACAATGAATCTTGGAATACTGAAAAAATAAAATAAAATTTTAAAAAATCAGTTTTTCAAAAGGGTAATGGAAGGACAGCATTGGCTATTTTACGCTTTAAAGTAGCAAATTTGGTATGGAAAAAGTCTTATATTTCTGTGACTAGTGGGGGTAAACTTTGATTTTGGTGTTGAAATTAATGCTTCAGATATCTTGCGAATTTATGTTCTTACGTTATTTATATATGTATATTATTCATATTCTTAAGCTATTTATATGTGTTTGTATTCATTTAAAAATATTTATTTTTAAAGATTTATTGATTTTAGAGAATACATGTGAGTGTGTGCAAGTGGGGAAGAGGCAGAGGGAGATGGAGAATCCTTGAGCAGACTCCTTGCTGTGTGGAGGGCTTGACATAGGGCTTGATCCCAGGACCCCAAGATCATGACCTGAGCAGAAATCAAGAGTCAGACACGCAACCAATTGAGCCACCCACGTGCCCCTATTTATTTATTTGAAAGAGAGAGAGTGTGAGTGGGGGGTGTGGGGGGTGTAGAGGGGAGAGGGAGAGAAGCAGATTCCTCGCTGAACATGGAGCCTAACACATGGGTTCTCATGAACCCAAGACCATGACCTGAGCCAAAAACCAAGAGTCAGTCATTTAACTGACTGAGCCACCCAGGCATCCCTATATGTATATATTTAAATTGAAGTATAATTGATGTACAACATCCTATTAGTTTCAGGTGTACATCATAGTAATTCAGTTTTTTTATACATTACAAAATGATCCCATGATAAGTCTAGTTATCATCTGTTACCCTACAAAGTTCTTTCAATATTGGCTGTTAATCAAAAAACAAAAAATATATATATTAGATTTTTATTTATTTTTTTAAGATTTTATTTTTATTATTTACTTGACAGAGAGAGAGATCACAGGTAGGCAGAGAGGCAGGCAGAGAGAGAAGGGGAAGCAGACTCCCTGCTGAGCAGAGAGCCCGATGTGGGGCTTGATCCCAGGACCCTGAGATCATGACTTGAGCCGAAGGCAGAAGCTTTAAACCTGAGCCACCCAGGTGCCCCTGTATTACATTTTTAAAAAATTATTTGAATTTTTTAATATGTAATGTTAATTCATTGTCAGATTGATACTCTTCAGGTTGAATAATGTCTTTCTTAAATTTAGATTGGTTTCATCTGGAAAGTTAGGCCAGTATAATTTTTGTTGTTGTTATTAGAAGGATTGTTTCTTGTGTATTTTTTTTTTTTAATATTTTATTTATTTATTAGAGAGAGTGAGAGAGAACATGAGAGGGGAGAAGGTCAGAGAAGCAGACTCCTCATGGAACTGGGAGCCCAATGTGGGACTCGATCCTGGAACTCCAGGATCATGACCTGAGCTGAAGGCAGTTGCTTAACCAACTGAGCCACCCAGGTGCCCCTATTATGCATTTTTTTTTAAAGATTATTTATTTGACAGAGAGAGAGAGAAAGAGAGATCACAAGTAGGCAGAGAGGCAGGCAGAAGGAGAGGGGGAAGCAGGCTCTCTGCTGAGCAGAGAGCCCAATGCGGGGCTCGACCCGGGGCTCGATCTCAGGACCCTGAGATCATGACCTGAGCTGAAGGCAGAGGCTTTAACCCACTGAGCCACCCAGGCACCCCTATGCATTTTAATAGTACGAATGTTTACAGTATTTTTGGCTCTTTAGTGTTAAAAGCTAGCTATTGTTTTTGCTGCTGAAGTCCTTTTGTGAAGTTCAATATACATGGCCTATTTTATAGGTGACAATACTCGATCTCAAGTTTTAAGAGAGAAAGTTATTGAATTGGAAACAGAAATAGAAAAATTTAAAGCTGAAAACACATCTTTAGCTAAACTTCGCATTGAACGGGAAAGTGCCTTGGAAAAACTTAGGTAAGTGTGCATATGTAAGTTGGGAAAAAATATAGTGATTCAGTTTTATCTTCAAGATTATATATGAAATATTTGAAATAATTTTTGTCAATCCAACAAGATAAAAGAAAAAGAAGTGAAATCTTTTTCTTAGAAATCTTAACAACTTATGAATATTGTCTTTTCATTTAATAAAGTTATAATGCTATTTATGGAAAAAAAAGAAATCTTAACAACATAAAAATTTTTTAATTAAAATGACCATTCTAGTCAGAAATGTGTTAAAAGGGGAATTTTCTTAGTGAGGAGATTATAAATTCAATTTTGAAAAGCATTTTGGAACTGTGAATTCAAGTGCTACCTTGGGCATTGCATAAATTTTCTAGGGCTACTATAACAAAGTACGTTGATCTTGAACAATGTGGCAATTTGGGCTCCATCCCCCTGTACGGCCAAAAAGCCACATAAAATTTTTGACTCCCTAAAAACTTAACTACTAATAGCGTATTGTTGCCTGGATGTCTTACCGATAACATACAGTTGATTAACACATGGTTTGTTACATGTGTTATATGCATATTCTTATAATAAAGTAAGGTAGAGAAAAGAAAATGTTAAGAAAGTTGTAAGGAAGAGAAAATACATTTACAGTACTATACTGTAAAAATTTGTTTATAAGTGGGTCCATGTAGTTTGAACCCATGTTGTTCAGGGATCAACCATACACACAAACTAAGTGGCTTAAAACAATAGGAATTTACTTTGTCATGTTCTGGAGGCCAGAAGTCTGAAGTCAAGGCATCAGTAGAGCCATGCTTTCTATCCTATCTTATAGTGGTTACTGTCAGTCTTTGGCATTTCTTGGCTTATCATTGGACACTTGGGTTGTTTCTACCTTTTGGTTATTGTGAATAATGCTATTAACATTGGTGCGTAAATATCTGTTTAGGTCTCTTAGTTCTTTTGGGTATATACCCAGGGGTGGAATTGCTGGGTCACATGGCAATTCTATACTTAATTTTTTCAGGAACCACCACACTGAGTGGCTGTACCAGTTTATATCACATTAATTGATTTGGTATGTTGAGGCAGCCTTCTGTTCCAGGGTTAAATCCCACTAGGTCATGATATAAATCCTTTTAATGTGCTGTTGGATTTGGTTTGCTAGTATTTATTGAGGATTTTTATATATGTGTGCATCAAGGATTGTCTCGTAGTTTTCTTGTGGTGTCATTGTCTGGCTTTGGTGTCCAAGTGACTACCCTCATGAAATGAGTTTGAAAGTATTCCTTCTCTTTTTTGGAAGAGTTTAGGTAGAATGGGTATTATTTTTTGAACATTTGCTAGAATTTACCTGTGAGGATATCTGGTCCTGAACTATTCTTTCTTGGGAGGTTTTTGGTTACTGATTCAATTTCCTTATTATTATTATTCTGTTCAGGCTTTCTAGTTCTTCTCGATTCAGTTTTGGTAGGTTGTATATTTCTAGAAATTTATCTGTTTCTTCTAGATTATCTAGTTTTGGGGATATAATTGCTGATAATATGATCTTTTTTATTTCTGGGTCATCTGTTGTAAAGTGTTCTGTTTATGATTTTGAGTTTTCTCTCTTTCTTAGGTTTCATAGGAGTTTGTCGATTTTGTGTTTTTTCCTTCTGAGACTTCCATAATGAATATATTGGTTCTTTTGTAGTGTCCCATAGATTTCATGGGCTTTCCTCATTCTTGTTCATTCTTTTTCTTTTTTTCCTTCTAAATGACCTCAAATTACCTTTAAGTCCACAGATTCTTTCTTCTGTTTGATTAAGTCTACTGTTTAAGCTCTCTATTGTATTTTTTTCACTTTATTCATTGTATTCTTCAGCTCCAGAATTTCTGGTTTTTAAGTTTTATTGATTTATTTTTAAGTAATCTCTACACCCCACATGGGGCTCACACTCATGAAACCTGAGATCAAGAGTCACATGCTCCACTGACTGAGCCAGTCAGGTGCTCCCCCCTTTTAAAGTTTTATTTATTTATTTGGTTTTAAATAATTGTTTGTGTTTTTAAAATGATTTCTTTTTCTTTTTCTTTTTCTTTATTTTTATTAACATATATTATTTGCTTCAGGGGTACAGGACTGTGAATCATCAGTCTTACACAATTCACAGTGCTGACCATAGCACATACCCTCCCCAATGTCCATAACCCAGTCACCCTATCACCCCTCCCCACCCTCTAGCAACCCTCAGTTTGTTTCCTGAGATTAAGAGTCTCTTATGGTTTGTCTCCCTCCTGATCCCATCTTGTTTTATTTTTTCCCTCCCTACCCCCACATAACCCCCCTCCTTGCCTCTCAAATTCCTCATATCAGAAAGATCATATGATAATTGTCTTTCTCTGATTGACTTATCTCATTTAGCGTAATACCCTCCAGTTCCACCTACATCGTTGCAAATGGCAAGATTTCATTTTTTGATGGCTGCATAGTATTCCTCTGTGTGTGTGTGTGTGTGTGTGTGTGTGTGTGTGTGTGTGTGTATGTAACATCTTCTTTATCCATTCATCTTTTGATGGACATCTAGGTTCTTTCCATAGTTTGGCTATTGTGGACATTTCTGCTATAAACATTCGGGTGCACGTGCCCCTTTGATCACTACATTTGTATCTTTAGGGTTAATGCCCAGTAGTGTGGTTGGTGGGTCGCAGGGTAGCTCTATTTAAAATTTCTACCTATTTGTTGAAATTGTTTTCTTTCATGTATTATTTTCCTGATTTTGTTGAGTTCTTTATCTGTGTTCTCTTGTAGTTTGCTGAGCTGCTTTAAAGAGTTATTTTGAATTCTTTGTCAGGCAATTCTTAGATCTGCATTTCTTTGGGATTGATTGCTGAAACTTCTTTATTAGTCTCCTTTGTTGGTGTCACATTTGCCTGATTCTTATGTAGCTTTGTGTTGACATTTTTGCATTTGAAAGGGTAGAAAACTCTTTACAGACCAGTTTTGGCAGGTAAAGACCTATTCCAACTGGATCCCGGGACTGATGGCCCGATTCTAGGATCACAGTGGGATTGTAGTGTGGCTACTGCTAGGTCCACACTGGAGTCCATAATTGGCAGGCCTCTCTCTCTTTCTTTTTTTTTTTTTAAAGATTTTATTTATCAGAGAGAGAGAGTGAGAGAGCACGAAATGGGGGGCAGGGTCAGAGGAAGAAGTAGTCTCTCCACTGAGCAGGGAGCCTGACGTGGGATTTGATCCCTGGACTCCAGGATCATGACCTGAGCCGAAGGAAGTTGCTTAACCAACTGAGCCACCCAGGCATATTGGCCGGTCTCTTAACAGGGGCATGGTGGATGTAGTCCCTATTAGATCCCCAGTTGGATGGGATTGCTTGTAGGACTACAGTCCAGCAGTGCTGAAGCTAGTCATGGGGCTGCTTCCAGGTCTGCTGTTGAGTGTGCAGACAGTGGGTCTGTTACCAGGGGTGAGAATGGGTAGTGGCCCCTGCCAGGTTTTTGAGCATCCTCCTGCTGGGCCCCTGGGTGGGTAGGATGCCTCTGGTATCCTATGTTTTATCCACCCTGGCCTGCTGGTATCATGATACAGCAGGGCTAGAGCCAGCTTACAGGACTGTTTCAGATTCCATAGTCACCACTGAAGTCTGTGGGCCTGTTACCAGGGACACAGATAGGTGTGGCTCCTCCTGGGTCCTCTGGCAGATAGATGGGCTTGGGGTTTCTCAAACTCCTACCTGGATGGTAGAGCTACCACAAAAGGACTCTTACCTGTATGGCTGTCAGCTTATTGTTTGTGTAGGCAGATATGAGCTGGGGACCTCCTGTTCTACCATCTTGATGGGTCAGTCTCCCTAGGCTCTTAACAGAGCATCAGAGCACACCTGGATAATGAGAGTTGCTCTGATCAACATTCTCCTAAGGTAAGACACCAAAGTCCTCACACTGGTCTATAAAACCCTAATTCATTTGGCTCTCTGTTTTATTTTTTGACACTTTTCCCTACTTTTCTGTTGCAGCTTTGTTTTATCCACCCTGGCCTGCTGTGCTCTTTGACCACATCAGGCATTTTCCTACCTCAGGGCTTTTGCATGTGGTGTTCCCTCTTTCTGAGCTGTTTTGTCCAGATATCCTTATGGCTGTTCTCTCAGTTCCTTCAGGTTTTACTTAAAATATTATTTCAGCAAAATGACCCTATCCCTAATTTCAATCTCCATGATACTTGCTACCCTTATTCTTTGCATTATTTTTCTCCTTCTGATGTGCCATATATTTTATTTTTCTTGTTATTGTCTGTCTCTTCCATTAGAATGAGAAGCTCCATGGGAGTGAGGGTGTTTATTTTTTCACTGGTTTCTCCAGTACCCAGGGTAGTGCTTGATTCATAGTAGGTGCTCAATGAATATTTGTTGGAGGAACGCTTTATGGAGTTAACTGACAGTTAATTTTAGTACATGGATTGAAGATGAATTCACCAAGACCAGCAGCTCCTCTATTCCAGGCTGTCACTGATGTTCCATGTCGTACCATATGTGGATTACTTCATTAAGATGGTCCCTTTAAATGATAACATGGTTTGGTCATTTTAGGAAAGAAATTACTGACTTTGAACAACAGAAAGCGAAAGAATTGGCTCGAATAGAAGAGTTTAAAAAGGAGGAAATGAGGAAGCTACAAAAGGAACGCAAAGTTTTTGAAAAGTATACTACAGTTGCAAGAACTTTTCCAGATAAAAAAGAACGTGAAGAAATACAGGTATGCCAGTTCTTTATGTTAGACTTATGTAAGTTAGTAAGGATGACACTTTTGTAGGAATATCAGTTATATGATGTGTCAAAGAGAAATGGGGTGTCAATTTTTTTTAACTTTTTTTTTAAAGATTAATTTTTTTGAGAGCAGAGAGAGGGGCAGAGAGACAGGAAGTGATTCCTTAAGCAGACTCCCTGCTGAGTATGGAGCCCAACGTGGGACTCAATTTCAGGACCCTGAGAACGTGATTTGAGCTGAAATCTAGAGTCAGATGGTTAACCAGCTGAGCCACCCAGGGGCCCCTGGGTATCAATTTATTAATCACCCACTGACTCAGTAAGTAAGTGCCAACTGAGATGGGATGAGGAATATTTTTTTGTAGTCTGAGTTTTAAAGAGTAAGATATATCAGTTCTTTTCTTACTAGAGGCTTCCAAAAAGAAAAAAGAAAAAAAAAAGACTACAGTAATGCCATGGATGAATTAACAAGCCAAGAGTTGGAAATTCACCCGCATCATGTTGTGTTGATCTGATTGACACCCCTTACACCAAATACTGTTACTTCTAGTCATTTATACAAATTTAAGGTCTCTAAAAAACTGGGTGTTTAATTTTAAAACTTATCAAGTGATAGGCCAAATAATCAGTCCCCTGCATTTCAAAGTTAGAATGGACATAATCCGAGGGATGTAGTAGTTAAAAATAACTACTGCAGGGGCATCTGGGTGGCTCAGTCGGTTAAGCATCCTGACTCTTGGTTTTGGCTCAGGTCCTGAGATTGAGCTCCACATTAGGCTTCATACTTGGTGTGGAGTCTGTTCCAGTTTCTCTCTCTATCTCCCTCTGTCTCTCTTGCCTCTTTCACTCTCTCTTTAAAATAAAAATAAATAAATCTTCAAAATAAATAATAATTAATGCATTTCTAGTTAAAACTAAACTTTCTAGAAAAAAACATAGGTGAATGTATTTGTGACATTGGCATATGTAAAGATTTCTAAGCGAGGACACAAAGATCTAAGTATAAAGAAAACATGGACATACTGAACTTCATTACAAGTAATACTTCAATGACACCTGGGTGACTCAATTAAGCATCTGCCTTTGGCTTGGGTCATGATCCTGGAGTCCTGGGATTGAGCCCTTGTCCGGCTCCCTGCTCAGCGGGGAGTCTGCTTTTCCCTCTGCTTCTGCCCCTTCCCCTTGCTCTGCGCTCTCTTGCTCATTCTCTGTCTCTCAAATAAATAAATAAAATCTTAAAAAAAACCCACAAAATTTCAGTTTGCTGAACAAAAAATTTTAAGTGGCTCTCCATTGCTTATGGAATAAAGTGCAAACTCTTCCATATTTTCGCTACTAGTATTTTTGGGGCGCCTGGGTGGCTCAGTTGGTTAAGCATCCAACTTTTGATCTCAGCTCAGGTCTTGGTCTCAGGGTTGTGAATTCAAGCCCTGCATTGGGCTCCATGCTGGATGTGGAGCCTACTTAAAAAAAAAAAAAAAAAAAAGTAAATACTAGAATTTTTGAGTTCCAGTCTCTGCTTTCTCCCCTCTCATGTAGTGTACCTTCCTTGAGAAAGCTCATCTGCAAACCTAAACTTAAGTTATCATGTACCATGTCGACTAGGGTCTTTAAATCTATTTATTTATTTTTGTGGGAAGAAACATGTGCTGTTATGTTTTGTTTAATGCTCAGTTTATTGACTCTAGTATGTTAGACATTAACAATCTGCTTCATAGTTTTGGAACTCATTCCTGAATGCTCTTGTACTTTGACAGTGTTGACTTAAGCATTAGATCCTTTTCAAACTTGATTATTGTGTGTGACCATGGGTATTCATTATTTCTTTCTATTTTTGTTACACTTTCTCTTTTTCTTACACTATGCAAATACTATTTTAAGAAGAGATACATACTTAATAAAAGCAAATGTATTTATTGCTACTCTTCTACTTATTAAATCATTAAAAGAATAGAGATGGTATATTTAACCTTCTTTTATATTGTAGTTGTTTTTAAAAATATTAACCCATTTCTTTTGGGTATTCACTCCTTCAACACATTGATTTGAGAACACTTTATGATGAGCATTGGGGAATTGTTGATGAAGGAGACATATCTGTCCTCCTGGAATTTATATTCATCATTATTGATTTATGGCCTTTTACAGACTCAAGTTACTCTAATTTATTAAAAAATTTCCTTTTTGATAATCAAGTGGCCCCAATTTGGCCAGTGGGAGCCCTGTAGGTACATCAGCTTCCTTGTCCTTTAGTTTTGTCCTTGCCCTTAGATGTTTCAAATTATCCCTGCTTTCTTTAACAACTGGTTATTTCAGATTGCCTGGTTTTTTGCTTTTGTTTTTCTTCAGCCTACCCCAGATCTGAAACCAGCCATTGTCCAAAGAGCCCTATTTCTTGTCTTACTACTAGGGAGTCATCTGAGGATTGGCGGTCAGTGGCACTGGTGTCCTTGCTGTTGGTGCCTGTTGGAGGGCACAGCTGGGGAGGGGTGATGTCTTTCTGAAGTCATGCGCTCACACTGATTCTTTTATCTTAATCATGTAACTTTATTCCAATTTTTATGCAGTGAGTTTTCATTGACCATTTATATTGATATTCAGTCAGATCTCTGCTGAGTTACCAACCTGTGTATCTGTTTCTTCATTCAGAAGGTAATTGAGGGTCCAGGATCTATGAGGTGCTATGTAGTCACCTGGTTAGCTCTGTTTGGATGTTTCAAATTTAACTTAACCTTATTCCTACTAAATCTGCCTTTTCTTCTGACTTTCTAACCATTCACACCTGGGATAAAAAGAGGTCTAGACCTTTTCACCTTCAAATTCCATCAATAATAACTTCTTTTGACTTTATTTTCTGCATATCTTTTTTATCCTGACCCTTTCTCTTTCTCTTCTTCACATATATTCATTCTAGCTGTTACTTTAAATCCTATTTTCTAGTCCTTTGTGACCAAGTATATTAATATTTGTCACTCTATTATTCTTTCAGCCCCTTTAGGACCTTGCAATTCCTTGATTTTCCTCACCTTATGTCCTTAAACCCCAGAGTCAGTCAGTCTAATCATTTCTGTAAGTGTATTCTTTACTCCCTTTTCTTCAAGTCATCATATTTTGTTGGCAAAACTATAGGCTCAGCATTTCGTGCCTACTTCATCTTTGTGCCTGTAACACTTAGTTTAGCTGGATGAAAAATTTAATGGGGAGAAGGTCCGTGCTTATGGAGAAACCCTGCTTAGATACCAGGTCTCATCCGTTCACTACCTACAACCCTGCTCCAGCATTTCTTGTTTCTCTAACACCATCCATTTCCACCCTACTGAATCTTGCCATCAGTGCACACATTTGCTGTACACATTTGCTGTTACTTCTTAAAATCTCTCTTGCCCCCATACTCCTTCAGTCACAACCCTGTTTCTTGTTCTTTGTAGCAAAACTCCTTGACAGTGTTGTCTGTTTCACTGTCTCCTGTCTCAGCTCCTGTTTTGTCTACACATGCTTCCCTCCACACCACTGCTCAGAAACTGCCCCTGTTGCAGTCCCCAGTCTCTCCCTGATGGGGAGCTCTCAGTCCCCATGTGACTTGGCTGTCAGCAGCACACGACTCATCAGAGCTTTCATTCCTTTGACTTGCAGGACGCGTGGTGCTCTGGGTTTTCCCCTTACCTGACTGGTGCCTTGCCTTGTCCTCTTTTGCTTTTTCCTCCTCTTTAACTTAATGGTGGAGGCCACTCAGCAGGGAGGAGGTTCAATCCTCCCTTGATGATCTCCTCTAGTTTCATGCATTCAGTTAGGATTTTCATGCTAAAGACTTCCAAGTTTAAATCCTGGCCTGGACCTCCTTGGTGTGCTGATCTGGTCTGACTCGATACTGGATATTTCACCTCCATGTGTCTCCAGATGAACTTCTGAACTTCCCTTCCTCAGACTTCTTCATCTCAGGTGGCAGTATCCCTGCCCTCCCACATGCTCGGGTCAGAAACCTAGGATTATTCTCTTTCTCTCACATTGCATGGTCTTCTGTCAGAAAACGTATGCAGACTTGAGTTGCCATCTCTGAGTTAAAGGACTGGCTGGCCACAGCTCTGCTCCCACCTTGTCTTTTCCATGGGTTGTTTACCATGTAGCGGCCATTGATTCTTCTGAAAAGACACCGGGTCTCATCCCTCTCTGCCTGTGACCCTTTAATGGCTCCACTTTTTTCTTGTATTAAGAACCCCAGTCCTTACAGTGGCCTCAAGTTCCTATATGATTCAGTGTTCTTTTACATTTTTCACGCCGTCTCCTTCTCCTCTGTGTCATTCATTCTGCCCCAGCTCACTAGGCTGCTTGCTGTTCTGTGACTGTGTCTAGGCACCCTCCTCCCTGGTGTATTATTGCTGGTGCTTCTGGAAATGCTCTTCCCTGGAAGAGTCATGTGGCTCATTCTGAGCCTCCTTTAGGTCTCTGTTCAGTGAGATCTGCCGTAGTGAAAAGTCCCCCTTCCCCACAACACTGCTTTCTTCTGCCTACCTTGCCTTTTCTTCCCTAGGCTCTGGCATTTTCTACACAACTCCCCCTGCAATCTTTTTGTGCTTTGTATTTCAGGGACCCAGAAAAATATCTGATAATAGCTGATTTATAAATATTAATTGCCGTTGAATTATTTTTTTAAACTTATTGAGGAATAACTGAAAAATATAAGAATATATATTTAAAATGTACAGTGTGATGATTTTATATACATATTAAGATTAAGATGGTAACTCATCCATCACCTGACATAGTTAACTCTGTGTGGGGTGTGTGTGCTGAGAATGCCTAAGGGTCTGTTCTCAGCAACAACATCTGCTCTCAGTGTACACCACTGTATTATTACTGTAGTCACCATCTCATATGCTGCTCCCCAGAATTATTTGTCTTTTAACTGAGGTTTTGTATCCTTTGATCTTTATCTCCCCATTTCCATTTCCCCCATCTCCTGGCAACCACCATTCTGTTGTTTCTATGAAATTGGCTTTTTTCTTTTTTTCTCTACAATTCCACATGTAAGTGATACCATACAGTATTTGTCTTTCTCTTTTTGGCTTATTTGCTTTTAAATTCTTAACCTATTTGGATTTCTGTGTTACCATTTTAGTATTAATAAGTTTCTTTGCCCACGTGATGATAATGCTTACTAGTTAGAAATGGCTCATTTGGGGCACCTGGGTGGCTCAGTGGGTTAAAGCCTCTACCTTCAGCTCAGGTCATGATTTCAGGATCCTGGGATCCAGCCCCACATTGGGCTCTCTGCTCAGCAGGGAGCCTGCTTCCCCGCTTCTCTCTGCCTGCCTCTCTGCCTGCTTGTGATCTCTCTCTCAGTCAAATAAATAAATAAAATCTTTAAAAAAAAAAAGAAATGGCTCATTTATTGGTTATACTCCACAATTTTATAAATAGGGAGGCTGGTGTTTAGGGAGGTTAATACCTTGTTTCAAGAGCTTTTAAGACACAGAACTGGGATTTGAGCCTTGATCTCACTCAAACCCAGAGTCCATGCTCCCTATGATGTGACCACCCCCCAAGGGAGGTCCTTTGAGCCCTAGTCTATTCTTGTCACCCAGTTGCTTTTTGGTAGTCATGGGGCTTAAATGAGAATGGATGGATGTCAAGTTTTACATGTGTATTAATGAGCTATTTAGGGTTTCTCACTGCCTTTAGGCTCACATTAGGTAGGTTCTCAAGTGGTGAGCAATGAGGTCTTGCTTCCGCCCATGACCCTTGCCTCTGCTCTCGGGTACTCCCCATATTTTGCACCCACACGAGCTGTGTAGGTGACTAATTTTTCCTTAGTTCTGACATTAATCTTGATTTTTGTGTAATTGCACATTGCTTCTAGACATTTCCAGGAGTTTCTTCACATATGTCATTTAGTGCATCTGAAAGAGATCATTTTCTTAAAACCAGTTTCTTCTCATGAATTCCAAGTAGAATCTGTGTTCAGGACTGATGATTTTGACTTTGAATCTTTTATTCATCCCTTTACCTAACTTTTCCTTCAGTTAGTCATAGATTCCTCTTAATTTTTTCTTTATCAGATAATCCCCCATTTATTTTTCTTTCTTTTTCAATTAATAGCTTAGTATAGACCTTTTTTTTTTTTTAATCTCATGGCAGTGTTATTGTAGTGAACTCCTAAGTGGTGTCTGCTTCCTTCTGGAATCAGTTTTGTTGATGGTATAAGGTGAGACTCTAACTTGAACCCCAGTCCCTTTCATGAAAAACTTGGTGTTTTTGAAATGTGATTGACCAAGCTTTCCCTTTTCTGCTCTCTGTACTAGGGCAGCATTTCTATTTTGTTGATGTGTCTTTTCTTTTATATTGTTTTAATCCTAGTATTTTTTTTTTTTTTTTTTTGAGAGGCTTTGAAACAGCAGATAGCAGATTTACAGGAAGATTTGAAAAGAAAAGAAGCAAAATGGTCAAGTACACAAGGCCGTCTTAGAAGCCAGATTGAAATGTTGGTCAGAGAGAACACAGACCTCAGGGAAGAAATAAAAGTGATGGAAAGATTCCGACTCGACGCCTGGAAGAAAGCGGAAGCTGCTGAGAGCAGCATTAGGATGGGTCCCTGTGTGACTGCCACAAAAAGAGATGGGTCCATGGTAGGTGTGAAGCTGGTTTTGTTAAGTCAGGGAGATTTATAGCACAATAGGCAGGAGAATAGGCAGGAGAATTATAGCACAATAGGCAGATCATCTTAGTTAAAACAGGCCAAGTGAAGTTTTTTTTGCAGTGAGTCACATGCATATGAACCTTTTGAATCAGATAATTGGTCTTTCATTCATCTATATTCACAATTATCATGTGCCAGACATTGATTTTGGGCAGTGGGAATAAAGCAATTAACAAAATAGATGAACTCCCTTGCCCTCTTGGAATTTATATTCTAGTGGTGGGAGGTCAATAAGGAAGATAGGTAATAAAATCTATGGTGTGTTATATAGTGATAAGAACCGAGGAGAAAAAGCAGGAAAGGGGGATAACTGTTGGGGTGGGGATCCTTGCTGTTTTAGACAGGATGGCCAAGGAAAGCCTTACTGAACAAGTGACATTGAATAATGGCCTGCATTATTAAATATATTGAATTTATTAGTTTATATATAATCATTATGTTTTAAAATATAATAAAGGGGTGCAAATAAGCCTGGGTGAGAGCAGAGCCTGCAGAGGAACCCGAGGTCCAGAGGCTCTCTGCCTGGTAGAGAGAAGGCCTGAGCATTAGCATGGCTTGAGGCTGGTGGGGCTATAGCAGAGTTAAGTGGGGAGAATGGTAGGAGATGCGATTGGAGATGTGACAGAGGGAATTGGGTGCCAAGTTCATTAGGCCTTAATCAGTTCCTGTAAGCCCTTGGGTGTTTCCTGTGAGAAGGGAAGCCCTTGGACGGCTGTGATTGGAGCTGACTTAATCTTTTGTTTTAGTAAGCTTACCTTGTCTGCTGTCAACTGTAGACTGAACAGGGAGTGAGGGGCATAGACACAACGAACTGGGAACACCAGTTAGACCGTTAGAGTAATTCACACCAGAGAGAACTGCAGCTTAAGACTAGGGGAGCAGCAGTGGAGGGCTGAGAAATGGACAGGATTTATTGATGAGCTGGATATGGGGTGTGACAGCAAGAAAGGAGTCAAGAATAGTTTCCAAGTGTAGTATAGTGTTTTGGCATAATAGAGTTTCCATTTATTGTAAGACAACAAGAAGAGAACATTTATTTCTTAGGGGCATGGATATTAGGATCTCAGGTTTAGACAGGGTACGTTTGAAATGCCTGTGAAGAAGTTTGTAGGAGAAGTTTGAAAACATGGAGATGTTACCTGGGCAGCTATGCACATATCAGGAGAAGGTTAGGTTGGAGCTAGAAGTTTGGGGTTCATCAGGATGTGTGGTAAAAGCTTTGGGCTGGCAGAGATCACCAATGCTGAAAGTGTGGGTAGTGAAGAGATCCACACATTGAGCCAGAGTGTGAGAAGACGGGGGATGAGGAAAATGGTTAACCAGAGAGGAGAGAGTATAGGAGGCCAGTGTGGTGTCCTGAGAGCCAAGAAAAGAAAGGACTTCTAGGAGAAGAGACTGGCTAGCAGTGTCAAAAGCTGCTGCTAAATTAGACGAGGGCTGAAAATTAGTCATTAGATTTACCAGGTAGGGATGTGTTGAAGATAAAAGCCTGACTGGATAAAAGAAAATGAGGAGAAGTTTCAGACAGTGTTAGAACCTTGTGGAGAGGTTTTGCAATAAATGTAAAGAGATGGGGTGTGGCTATAAGGAAAGTTGTTTTTTGTTTTTTTTTTTTTAATGGGAAAATTAAGTGTGTATTGTTAGGATGGATTCAGTAAAGAGGAAAATACTGATGCAGGAGAAGGTGGGAAAATTATTGAAGCAATGCTCATAGATGAGAGGAGAGGGGATTTAGGGAATGAAGGGAGGGGCTGGACTTGACCAGGAGCACAGACAGCACATGCCTGGTGGCAGAATGTCAAAGGCGTAGACCCCAGGCTCGATGTGTGGTGCCTGCTGGTGGGATGTTCCTTCCTAACGCCTTCACATTGTCAGTGAAGTAGGAAGCTTGGTCATCAGCTGAGAGTGAGGATGGAAAAGTGTAGGAGGTTCAAGGCCATGGGAGAAAGTGTGACGTCATCGTCTAAGGGAGTGGAAAGCAAAGGGACTGGGGAAGTGTAGCCTGATTCCTGGGCTGCTTTGGGGGACGCCTTTGACATTCTGCCACCAGGCATGTGCTGTCTGTGCTCCAGTGTAGGTTAGAGATCGTATATTTCAAGTGAGAATTGTTTGTATCATTTTCTTGTTCAGCTTTGGTTGTAGAGTGGTGGAGAGTTGTATTTTACAAGAGGTGTGGTCATCCAGGTGAATACCACAGAGTGAATGAGTCCAGGGAAGTCAACAGTATATGCAGCCAGAGTGACTGCAGTGAACCATGGTTAAGCTACAGAAGAAGGGCATATGGTTTTGAGGGACATAGCAAATCTGTATGGATCAGTGAATTGTAGGACCCTGTAGGTTGTACACATTGGTGGAGTTAGGGTGTTAGAGGAATAACCTAGAAAGGTAAGATATGGCAGGCAGAAGAAAGTGGACTTCTCGCCTCTTCCCAAACATTTTATTAAAACAGCTTCCCCAGACAGAGAAATTTGAAGGAATAGTATGATGTTCAGGTGACCTGAACTATGACCTAGATACTACCACTATTGACATTTTACCACTTGTGAATATGTATTTTGCTGGACCATTTGAAGCTAAGAAATCATGGCCTCTTACCACTAAATACTTTAACATTTTATTAAATGGTATTGGTTTTTTGAGTGGTCCAGGCTAATAATTTTGTAGAATGCTGCACGTTCTGGCTTTGAAATTGAGATCTTTGCAGTTATTGATAATTACAGATATTGATAATGACTAGTTCTAGAGTTTGCCCATTGGCATGCATGACTGAGGTCGGATGGAGTAGGTCAGGAAACAGAAGCTAAGGCAGTGGAGTTATCTCCTGGCAAGGGGGTACATGGTGGTTGAGTCATGGACGTGAGACGCAGAGCTGGGGCAGGGGTGGTTAGGGAGAAGAGAGATTTGCTGGAAGTAGTGACAGGGAGTAAGGAATATCTTTACCCTACCTCAAACCTAGGGGTGTGAGTTCTGAGGGTGAGAAACTTCTGTCCTTGGAAGGGGGCTGTGGGGAGTCATCTCAGCAGGGAACCAGGGCTCAAAGTGAGAGCAAGATGGTAAGGGGCATGCTCACAGGAGAGGTTGAGATAAAGGGGTTTCGCTGATACTCAGTTCCTGCCCCCTTCTTTGGCTAATCTGGTAACAATCACAGAAGACTGTATGATTTTATGTTGTCTGTTATGCCCTCATTTGAAGAATGAATATACCGTTGACCTTTGAACCACATGTGTTTGAACTGTGCAGGTCCACTTGATGCAGAATTTTTTTCGTACAGTACAGCCCTGTAAATATATTTCCTCTTCCTTAAGATTTTAATAACATTAAAAAGAATTTTTTTAATAACATTTTTTTAGCTCCAGTGGACTTTATTGTAAGAATACAGTGTGTAATACATATGCCATACAGGATATGTGTTAACCTGCTGTTTATGTTGTCAGGAAGGCTTCCAGACGACTGTAGGCTTTTGGTAGTCACATTTTGGGGGGAGTCCAAAGTTACACATGGATTTTCAAGTGCATGGGGGGTCACTGTCCCTAGGCCCCCCGCCCCAGTGTTGTTCAGGATCCACTGTATTTCTAAAGGTGGGGTGTGTGTGTAGTTCATTTCTAAATAATAGCTTGTTCCCTCTGACCTGTAATGATAAATGAAAGCAACAAAAATGAACAAACTTAACTCATTTTCATTGCAAGCTGAGTTTTAGTTTCATTCATTGTACTTATGTGTAGACTAACACTAATTTTATATTCAAAATTATCTCATACTTAGAATTCATCATTTCAATTACAAAAGAGTCAAATTTCTTCAGGAACCCAGGTAGAAAAATGTAAGAAAAATCATTTGCCGATACAAGGTAAGAAGTTGCGTGATCTTTTTATAAAATACTTGAGGAATTTAAAGAATAGAGAATTTACACCCAATTTAAAAAGTAAAACATTGTAAATATCATTGAAACCCCTGTGTTTTCTACTCCCCTGCTTATTTCCACCCTGACAACATTCTTTTGCTTGTTTTTCATTCTTTTACTACATTGTGTCCATAAATTAATATAGTATTGTTTCTATGTATCCCTCTACAATTTGGTTTTTTCTCTCAATATTTTGATACTCACATTAATACTTATAAACTCTAATTTATTGATTTTAATAGTTATATACATTCCATGTATATTTGTTACAGTTGAGTTTTCCTGTTGATGGACTTATGTTTTTTCCCCAGGTTGTCAATAGAATGAGTAGGGCTACAGAAAATATCTGTCCTGTGAGTTTCTCTAAGACACGTATCAAGAGTAGGATGCTGGGTCATACCAGGCTTGTGCTGTAGGAGGTTTTCCTTTTGTTCTGTAGAGTGGTTTTGCTATTTTTTTTTTTTTTACCATCAGCAGAATATGCTCTTTGTGCTTACTCTTTTTTTTTTTTTAATATTTTATTTATTTACTTGACAGAGAGAGAGAGAGATCACAAGTAGGCAGAGAGGCAGGCAGCGAGAGAGAGGGGGAAGCAGGCTCCCTGCTGAGCAGAGAGCCTGATATGGGGCTTGATCCCAGGACCCTGGGATCTTGACCTGAGCCATAGGTGGAGGCTTTAACCCACTGAGCCACCCAGGCGCCTCTGTGCTTACTCTTGACCTGGGCAGACTGAAATTGTGGCCAGTCAGATGGGTGTGAAATGGTGGGCTAGTTTAACTTGAATATGCATTTCCCTGATTACTGGTAAAGTGATGTGAGCATCTTTTTGTATATTTAGTGGGCATTTGGGTTTCCTCTTTTGTGAATTGACTTCATTTCTTTTGCCTGTTTAAAACTTTGAAGTTATTCTTCATACTATTCTTTTCTCAGTTATAAGCACTGCCAATATTTTCTCCCAGTTCCGGGTTTAGCTTTTCTGTTTGTGTTTTTTATGTGCATTTTTTCCCTTTATTTTATTTTATTTTATTTTTTTTTAAGATTTATTTGTTTTAAGGAGAGTACGCAAGGGTCCTGGGAGGGGCAGAAGGAGAGGGAGGGGGGAAGCAGACTCTCCGCTGAGCAAGGAACCTGATATGAGGCTCCATCTCAAGATGCTGAGATGATGACCTGAGTAGAAACCAAGAGTCGGAAGCCTAACTGACTGAGCCACCCAGGCGCCTCTGTTTTCCCTTTTATTACTGGAATTTATCAATCTTTTTTCAGACTTGAAGAAATCTTTCTCAATCCTTAGATCACAAATATACTATTTTCTCTTAAGAACTTTTGTTTTCACAACTGGCTCTTTAATCTACCTGGAATTTTTAGAAATTATTTTCATGAATTAAATTGAGAAAACTGGATATAACATATGCAGTTTGACAATTATAAAGGACATACTTAGATAACTACCTGCTAGATAAAGAAATAGAGTAGCAGCACCCCAGGGCTGTCCCTTCCTTGATCATATTACATTGCTTCTCTTTGAAGTTTCTACTCTCATAGGTGCAGCCCTAAAAAAATGTTTTGTGTTTTAACTTTCTGAATAATTATACTATGTATTCCATTGTCTTCTTTTACTATACATTGTTTTTGAGAGTCATGCTGACCTGCAACTCTAGTTCACTAATTTTCAAAAACTACAAGGTAGTTTGGATGTTTATGAATATATTACAATTGACTATTGATGGTTTAATTTTTCTTAAGATTTGGGATATTAAACAGTCATGTTATGAACATTCTTAAACATTTCTGGTATACGCATTCATTTCTCTAAGGCACGTACTGGAATTACTGGATAATCAGTAAGAATATCTTTAATACTCATAGATCTTGCCAAAACATTTTCCAAAATAATTTTACTGTCTAACCAGCCCATTGGCATGCATGACTGACCAGCAATAGAAGTATCAGTGCATTATTGATACTGGGTATCATCAGACTTAAATTTTTGCCAGTCTGGTAGGGATGCCACACTATCTCATTATAGTTTTGATATGGTTGAATACCTTTGCCTATGTTTATTAGCTATTTAGACTCCCTCTTTTGAGAAAAATTGATCAGGTCTTTTACTCATTCTGTGCCATTGTCTGTCTTTTTCTTTATTGGTTTATGGGAGCATTTCCCCTTCCCCCATTATAATCTTAACAGTTATACATTGCATATATCTTCTTACAGTCTGTGGGACCTGCCTTTTTACTCTTTTTATCTTTTGATGAACGAAAACTGTATCTTTTTTATTGAAATATATTTGATGTATAACATTGTGTAAATTTAAGGTGTATGATATGTTGATTTGATATATTTATATATTATGATTGCCAATGTAGTGATAATTAGCACCTCCATTATATCACATCATTATATCTTTTTAGTGGTTGGAGAATTTAAGATCTAGTTTCTTAACAAATTTATTGTTTGTGGGGCACCTGGGTGGCTCAGTGGGTTATAGCCTCTGCCTTCAACTCTGGTCATGATCTCAGGGTCCTGGGATCGAACCCTGCATTGGCCTCTCTGCTCAGCGGGGAGCCTGCTTCCCCCTCTCTCTGCCTGCCTCTCTGCCTACTTGTGATCTCTCTCTCTCTCTGTCAAATAAATAAATAAAATCTTTAAAAAAAAGTTTGTTGATTATAATACGGTATTATCTGTATTTACTATATTGTGCATCAGCTCTCTAGAACTTATTTACTACTTGTTGCAAGTTTCTACCCTTAAACAACATCTCTCCTTAACCCCAAACTCCCACTTCCTGGTATCTACCACTTCACTCTCTTTTTACAAATTTGGCTTCTTTAGATTCCACATCTAAGTGATACCATACAGCATTTGTCATTCTCTGTCTCACTTACCTCACTTAGCATAATGTCCTCAAGGTCCATCTAAGTTATTGCAAATTATATTGTTCTTTCTCATGGCAAAATAATATTCCATTGTGTATATAAATATCACATATTCCTTATCCATTCATATGCTTTGTCCATTCATATCCATTCATATAATGGGCACTTGGGTTGTTTCCATATCTTAGCTATTGTGAGTAATGCTTCAGTAAACAAGGGCTTCAATGTCCTTTTTCATTTCCTTGGGTGTGTACTCAGAAGTGGCATTGCTGGATCACATGGTAGATCTATTTTTAATTTTTTGAGGAACTTCTGTATTTTCTGTAGTGGATAAACCAGTTTAACATGCCCACTAACAGTACACAAGGATTTCCTTTTCTCCACATCCTTGGCAATACTTGTATCTCATGTCTTCTTGATGATAGCCTTACTGGCAGTGTGAAGTGATGTCTTGTGGTTTTGATTTGCATTTCCTGGATGATTAGTGATGTTGAGCATCTTTTCATGTATTGTTGGCCATTTGGATGTCTTCTTTGGAAAAATGTCTGTTGAGTCTCTTTGTCCATTTTTCAATCAGTTTTTGTTGTTGTTGTTGTTACTGAGTTATAGGAGTTCTTTCTGTATTTTGGATATTAATCCCTTATCTGATTTATTGTCTGCAAAAATTTTCCCATTTAGGTTGCCTTTTCAATTTGTTGATTGGTTCTTTTGCTTTTGATTTTTGATTTGTGGATTTTTGCTTTTGTTGCTTGTGCTTTTGGTGTGAAGAAATTATTGCCAAGACTAGTGTCTAGGAGCTCCGTCCCTATGTTTTTTTTTTCCTTTTTTTTTTTTAAAGATTTTATTTATTTATTTGACAGGGAGAGACACAGCGAGAGAGGGTACACAAGTAAGGGGGAGTGGGAGAGGGAAAAGCAGCTCTCCCACTGAACAGAGAGCCCGATGTGGGGCTCAATCCCAGGACCCTGGGATCATGACCCAAGCTGAAGGCAGATGCCCAGAGACTGGGCCACCCAGGCGCCCTTTCCCTGTTTTCTTCTAGAATTTCTATGGCATCAGGTTTTATGTGTAAGTCTTTAGTCTGAAATAGAGATCCAATTTCATTTTTATGCATGTGTTCAGTTTTCACAGCATCATTTATTGAAGAGACCATCCTTTCCTTGTTGAATATTCTTGGCTCCTTTGTTGAATATTAATTGATTGTACATATAAGGATTTAATTCTGGGCTCTCTGTTCTGTTTATGGGTCTATGCCAGTACTCTTTTTATGCCACTACCATACTGTTTTAATTACTGTAGTTTTACAGTATAGTTTGAAATCAGTAATTATGATGCCTCTTGCTTTGTTCTTTTTTCTTAAGATTGCTTTGGCTATTTGGGGTCTTCTGTGGTTCCATAGAAATTTTAGGATTCTTTGTTCTAGTTGTGTGAAAACTGTTTTTGGTATTTTGATGGGGATTGCACTAAATCTGTAGATTGCTTTGGGTAGTATGGACATTTTAATTCTTCCCATGCACACAGTGTGTATTTAATTCTTCCCATGAGCACATATATATTCGTGTCATTTTTTAGTTTGTTTTATCAGCATCTTATAGTTTTCACGTATAGGTCTTTCACCTCCTTGGTTAAATTTATTTCTAGGTATTTCATTCTTGTTGATGTGATTGTAAATGGGATTGTTTTCTTAATTTCTCTTTCTGATAGCTTATTAGTGTATAGAAACTCAGCTGGTTTTGTTTTTTTAGAGGGAGAGAGAGCATGAGCAGGGGCGTGGCAAGGGGAAGGGGGGGAGTGGGAGAAAGACTCTTAAGCAGATTCCTTGCTCAGTGAGGAGCCCAGTTTGTGGCATGTTCCCACAACCTTGAGATCATGACCTGAGCTGAAATCAATAGTTGGACACAACCAACTGAGCCACCCAGTTGCCCCTTAAATTGTTGCTTCATTTTAATTTTCTATCCTATGATTTTACTGAATTCATTTATTCTAATAGATTTTTTTGGTTTTTAGGGTGTCCTAAATTTAGTATCATGTCATTTGCAAACGGTGACATTTTTTGCCTCTTCCTACTCAATTTGGATGCCTTTTATTTCTTGCCTAATGGCTGTGGCTAGGACTTCCAATTTTATGTTGAATAAAAATGGCAAGAGTGGGCATCTTTGCTTTGTTCTAATCTCAGAGGAAAAGCTTTCAGCTTTTTACCATTGAGTGATAGTTATTTTAATGTTCTTTTCCTTTAACCTTTATACTGTAGTTAAGTGTTTAATACAGCATTCTATTGTAGAATTGGAGTTTTCTGTATTTGTTTATAAATTTTTATCTTTACCATTGTGTTGTGTGCTTTTGTGTGTTTTCATGTTGCTGATGACCATCTTTTTGTTTCAGCATTTCTTACAAGGCAGGTGATTAAACTCTCTGCTTTTGTTTATCTGAGAAAGCCTCTATTTCTTCTTCATATCTGAAGGATTACTGGGTAAAATATTTCTTGGCTGGCAATTTTTATGTTTTATCACTTTGAATATGTCATTCCACTGTCTCCTGGCCTGTGGAGTTTCTGCTGAGAAATCCACTGATAGTCCTATGGGTTTTTTGGCTTTTTATTTGTTTGTTTTTCTTTTTGTAGATTACTTTTTCTTTTTTCTGGCTCCCTTTAAGACCCTTTTTTTTTTTAAGATTTATTAGAGAATGAGAGCAACAGTGTGCATGAGCAGGGGGAGGGGCAGAGGGAGAGGGAGAAGCAGACTCCCCTCTGAGCAGGGAGCCCAACATGGGGCCTTATCCCACAACTTTGGGATCATGACCTAAGCAACCTGAGCCATCAGGCACCCCTTTAAGGTTCTTTTTTGTCCCCCCCAAATTTGTTTATTTTTTTGGTGTTACAAGATTAATTGTTCGTACACCACACATAGTGCTCCATGCAATACATGCCCTCCTCAATACCCACCACCAAGCTCGCCCAACCCCCCACTCCCTCCCCTCCAAGACCTTAGTTTGTTGCTCAGAGTCCATAGTCTCTCTTGGATTAATTTTTGAATTTCATTATAATGTGTCTTAGACAAAATCTTCTCTCATTGGTGTCCTATTAGTTTCATGGACTTGTTTGTTCAAGTCCTTCCCCAGGTTTGGGAGTTTCTCAGCTATGATTTCTTTAAATAAACTCTCTGCTCCCTTCTCCTTCTCTTCTTCTGGAACCCTAGTTCTTCAAATATTTGCCTTTCTGATGGAATCTCATACCTCTTGTTGGTATTCTTCACACTCTTTTTAAGTCTTAGTTCCTGCTCCTCTTCTAACTGTATTATTTCTGTATTTTTGTTCTCTAAGTCACTTTTTTTCTTCCATGTGGTCTGCTCTGCTAGAGATGCTCTCTGTTGCATTCTTCATCTCATTCACCGAATTCTTCCCCTCCAGAATTTGGTTCTTTTTTATAATTTTAGTTTCTTATAAAGAACTCCTGTTTATTAATATATTCCTGATTTCATGGAATTGTCTTGGGTTTTCTTTGAAATTTGGAATTGGAATTGGACAATTGGAATTGTCTTGAGTTTTCTGTTGAATTTTTTTGTAAAAGCAATTTTGAATTCTTTATCAGTTAGATTGCAGTATTTCATGCCTTTGGTTGCTAGAGAATTATTATTTTTGTGATGCCATTTTTTCTTGATTTTTAAATACTGTTTGTAGCTATGGACTTTTGCTTTCACATTTGAAATAGTAGATACCTCCTTAGTTTTTATGATTTCTTTGGTTTTTACAGTTCACCAGGCTGGCTATTGGAAACCTTTCTTCTGTATTCCAGAAGGTGTAACAATAGCTCAAATTTGTAGTTTCTCCCCTGCCCATCAGCTGTGGCCTATTTTCGGAGCATGCTCCCTGCCTAGTGGATCTCATTCTCTTGGATGTAGTTGGGAGGACATATAAGGAGCCGAAAGCAGAGTTGGAGAGGTGTGGGTTTAGCACTTGTGCTTTGAGGGTACCCTTGGGCCTGAGGGAATATGCTCGAGTGGGGTACTACCAGAGTCTTATGGGTGGACTTATTGAAGTGCTGAAGCAGATGGCAGGAACCATGTTCCTTTAATGCCCTTTGATATTCTAGTATGCTTCCTTCCCTTTCTCTTTCCTTCCCCAAGTCTTGGGGGTCCTTCTTCAGAAATCTGGGTGCTGCAGGAGATAGAGGTTTCTTTAGCCACAGCCCACATAACTGGGCTAGCTGGGCAGTTAGTTGTTGCTTTTGCTTTCTGCCGCTTCCTTTGGGGAGGTTGTGACTGCCACTGCCAAACAATCTAGCTGTGCAGTGTCACCCTTGGGAGGGGAGCAGCTCTGCCAGGTTTTTCCCTCTGTGTCTAAACTCATCTCTGGCCTGTTCCAGTGGCATGGTGGAATCTCCCCTTAGGCCGACTAGACTTCTACATATTCTCTCTTGCCTGTGGTATCTGCCAATGTTTGTGGCTCACCAGTTGTGGTGAGTGAGAGTGAGGCAGGTTCATTGACTCCTAGATCTACATCCCTTACTGAGGTCTTATTTTTGGATGCACAGATAGGCAAGAATCCTCCTAGATCCCTTGGTATATAGAGTGCTGAAGCACTTTTATTCAGTTACGGATGTCTAATAAGTTGTTTAAAAGGAGAGGAAACAAGAAATGACTTATGCTGCCATGATGCTTGGTGGTACTTTAAAGTTCCCCCAAATTCCCCAAATTCTTATTTACTGTTGAATTTCAGTTTTTTTCCTTTATGGGTAGTGCCTCTTAAGTCTTGCTTGTCTTGAAGTCATAAACATATCTATATATCTATATAGATAATATATATCTATAGCTATTCTTATACTGTTTATTAAATAACTTAATCTTTCATTTTATATTATATATAATTTTATAAGGTGTGTTTGTGCAGTGCTCAGAATGGTAAACACAGCCTAAGGAGTCAGAGTTCCATGCTGCTCACTTTTCCTGGACCTTCCAGTGGGTGGGTGCTTAGAGGCTTCAGGTTATTGCTCATGAACAGCTTGAGAAAATTAAGCTTGATGGGATTGAATCCTGGTTTTGCTTCATTAGTTGACAACTTTGGCATCTTATTAAACTTCAGCCATGGATTCCTAACCTATAAAATGGGGTATATTAGTCCCTTCTATGGAGGGTGACTATAAGATTTAGAAGTGAGCTTACTTTGCACCTGGGAGGTAGACGCAGTTCTTCATTTATCACATCAAAACAGAACACTCCTTTCATCCCCAGAACCTGTCTTCTGTTCACCTAATTGCCCAAGCCAAAACACACTCCTAGAGATTTCTAAACTAATCCTCCTGGTGTTGATATTTTCTGAATCGATTAAGTAGGTTGAACCATATGAAATTTCTGATACTTGGCTCTTTGGGACCTATCAGACCTATCAGTGATTTAACACAGTGCAGTTAAAACATTGTGTCTCACTGGGTGCCACACAAGCCTTCTCAGATGGCTGCCAACCTCCTGAATGGACTCCACTTTTCTTCTTTATGTGTTCTCCATGTAGCATCCGGCTGCACGTGCTTGAAAACTTTCAATTCAGGAGTGTTCATAATATGACCCATTGGTATATAGGAAGAAAATATTATCGGTTTTGTGGGTGTTGAGTTTGAGGAGTTCTTTATAGATCTTAGATATCAGACCTTGGTCTGTAGTGTCATTTGCGAATATCTTCTCCCATTTTGTGGGTTGCCGGTTTGTTTTGTGGACTGTTTCCTTCGCTGTGCTTTTTATCTTGATGAGGTCCCAAAAGTTCAATTTCGCTTTTGTTTCCTTTGTCTTTGGAGACATGTCCTGAAAGAAGTTGCTGATGTTGAAGAGGTTACTGCCTATGTTCTCCTCTAGGATTTTGATAGATTCCTGCCTCACGTTGAGGTCTTTTATCCATTTCGAGTTTATCTTTGTGTATGGTGTAAGAGAATGGTCAACTTTCATTCTTCTCCATATAGTTGTCCAATTTCCCCAGCACCATTTATTGAAGAGACTGTCTTTTTTCCACTGGATATTTTTTCCTGCT
>CM053605.1:97232822-97287557 GCA_028646535.1 Procyon lotor | reverse complement strand
GTGTATTTTTTAACATTCACCTTAATTTGTTGTTAGTTTGTGTGTATGCTCATTTTATAATAATGTATTACTAATGTGGTATATGATTTGTGTGCTGTTCATAATTTAAAAAGTTTATACCACAGCAGTTAGGTCTAGATTTTAATGAAATACCCAGTTATTTTGTTAAGCCTCTAATTAAAGTCTTTGTGATTATTTCTAAAATACTTTTGGTTCATCTGTTAGGTTAGTTGAGCAACTATCTCTTCCTCCAGATTGTAAACTCTCAAAAAATAGATATTGTCCTTGTCTTTCTTGGTCACAAAGATTTAAGTGTCTAGTAAATATTTGAAACTCATATAATAAACTCCTACAACTTGGTGAAGAAAAATATTAAGAATTCCTTACTTAATGGATAAAGGACAGTAATTCACAAAGAGATATGAACTAAGGAGATGTTTGACAATAATACTAAGTAAATTTAAAACTTTCAATTAAATCTGAAAATTAACTCTTGACAATTATATTCTAACAGGCAATCTATCTCGAAGATCCAAGCCTGTGCCTCCTCGTGATTTAGGCAATTCGGATAAGGGACAAGTAAATATCTTTATATTTTTATATATTTAAGCATAGATCATTCAGGCTTAAAAAGCTTAGTTAAGTGATTTAAGTTTCTAAACCGTGTATAAAGAAGGATTTTTAAAAAGATTTTATTCATTTGAGAGGTGTGTGGGGGGAGGGACAAAGGGAGAGGGAGAGATTGAATTTCAAGCGGACTCTGCGCTGAGTGCGGAGCCTGATGTGGGGCTGATCTTGTGTGATCATGACCTGAGCTGAAACCAAGAGTTGGACGCTTAACCGACTGACCCATCGAGGTGCCCCTATAAAGGCAGTTTTTTACTTAACATTGTGAATATTTTTTATATAACACCAAAAGCTATTCATCGAATCCTATAATAGTATAATCTGGCATTTGGAAATAAGTGTTTTAGGTGCTTGAAATGTGATTAACATGTCCTTTAGGACAGATTAAAAGAGAATGTCTTGTCCTTACAGACTGCCTCACCCAGGGAGCCTCCTGAACCTGTGGACTTCCCAGATCCTGAGTGTAAAAAGGATGACAAAAAAGAGGAAAAAGAAGAAATTCAGGGAGAAATCAGTCATCCTGATGGAAAGGTTAAAAATTTTTTTTTTTTTTTTTTAAAGATTTTATTTATTTGACAGAGAGAAACATAGCGAGAGAGGGAACACAAGCAGAGGGAATGGTAGCGGGAGAAGCAGGCTTCCCGCAGAGCAGGGAGCCCGATGCGGGGCTCGATCCCAGGACTCTGGGATCATGACCTGAGCCGAAGGCAGGCGCTTAACGACTGAGTCACCCAGGGGCCCCAAGGTTAAAAATTTTTTTAAAAATAATGAATAGTATAAGAAATAAATATAGGATAAAGTAGAGTTGGGACACTTAGATTCTAAGTTAATTGATCTTTAAGACTGTTGAGGGGATTTAAGAACTATAATTCCTTGGATTATGACCTTAGCTTGAGCCTCTGGACTCCTCTAAAAATGCTTGACACACACATGCATTTAGTTGCCATTTTCAGTTTAGAGATACAGCAAAAGAAGGAATACACTTCCTTTGTTTAAACTCTGTTCTTCCTCTAAACATAGCTAAAAAGCCTTTGTTATTCTTGATACTTTTTAAAAGCCTCTATTCAAGGCTTTACCCTTCCTGAAGCCTTTCTGTCCATGTCCAGCTACACAGTTTTATTTTTGTATTTAGGAAAAGTTTTGAGCAGGATACTGCCTGGCTGAGTGTTCCAGCTAGAAGAAAGACTGAAAAGGGAAGGGACATAAACAGGTTTGTTAGCAGGGAGGGGATGAGGTAATTTTTCCTCAGGTTTATAGAAAATTTACTTTTCTAAATACCCTAATTTGATCCACTGAAAGTTTAAGGCCAAAGTTCACTGCTAGTCTCACTCCTAGTTTTGAGGAGTGAGGGAAGGACAAAAGAACAGAACTCAAAGGAAGTAGTTACAGACTTTTCCTGTACAGACCCTGCTTTTATGTAACAGATTGTTGGTGGGAAAGTTTTTTTTTTTTTGAGAATTCTGCTGATAAATGGAAAAGGAATGAGAAAATTTGAGAATCATAACCTGCTGTCCCTGATGAAATAGGGGATCTCTGCAGCTGTCATGAATAAGCACTGAACTCCTAGATGAAAGGTTACTGGGGCTTCATGGCAGATCTAACTGATGTGACCCCATTGGTATTGCAGTCATGAGGACAATTACGTATTGCACTTCTGAATATGTAGCTGTAAGAAGCTTTCAACAGTTTCTAGAAAGTATTGTCAGAATAATTCGACCAGACTTTATTCATGCCTCTAGATGTAACTACTAGTTTTTTCCCAGGAAGTATAGAGTGTACGAGAACATATTAAATGACACCATGATTGGAAAGCAGTAAACCAACTCCAGAATGTGGGAAATTTTACATGTTCAGTGACCCAGTTCTTTCAACAAGTTATCATCCTTAAAAAGGGGGCAGGGAGGGGAATGTTAAAGGTTGAGATTTAAGAGACATGTCATCAAGTGTTGTTTGTGGACCATGTTTTGATCCTGATTCAAATAAACTGTACAAAGTCTTATTTTGTGAATACAGGACAACAACATGGAAGTTACAATATGATGAAAGAAAAACAGTTTGTTAGGGGCAGTAATGATTTGGTTATGTAAAAACCTATCATTAAGTCAATTGAAGTGTTTTACATGTGAAGTGGTACCTGTGGTTTGCTTTCAAAAAAACTCAGCGGAAAAGTAATTGAAGATGACACAATCAAATGGAAAGACTCCATGCTCATGGATTGCAAGAATGAATATTGTTACAATGTCCATACTACCCAAAACTATCTACAGATTCAGTGCAATCCCTATCAAAATGTCAACAGCATTTTTCACAAAACTAGAATAATACTAAAATATGTATGGAATCACAAAAGACTCAGAAAACCAAAAGCAATTAAGAAAGAAAGAATCCCAGACTTTGGGAAGGGGAGCAAGATGGGGGAGAAGTAGGAGATCCCGTTGCAACCTGTCCCCTAAAGTGAGCTGGATAACTACCAGAAAAGCTGAACAACCATGAAATCAGCCTGAGGAGCAAGATTTTTCACTTCTGGATCTCTACAGGAGCAGAAGACAGCAGTGGAAAGGGTACACCCTGCCTGGATTTGGGCACAACATTCAGCTATACACCCTCTCATCAATTTCTCATCAAAATGACTAGGAGGAGGAACACCCAACAGAGGAAAAACCCAGAGACTGCACCCTCTTCCTGAGAACTATTAGACATGGACATAAACAGTATGTCAGAAAGGGAATTCAGGCTGACAGTTATCCAGGCAATGGCTAGGATGGAGAAAAACATTAATGACAACATAGCATCTCTCAGAACAGAAATGAGAACCAGGATAGCAGATGTAAAAAACGCTATCAGTGAGATCCAATCTAATCTAAAATAGTCTTAACAGCTAGAGTTACGGAAACAGAGGACAGAATCAGTGATCTAGAGACGATAACATGGTAGAGAAGAAAGGTCAGGAGGAGAGCTGGAGCAAACTGCTCAGGAATCATGAGAAGAGACTTAGGGAAATAAATGACACCATGAAACATTCCAACATCAGAATTATTGGAATCCCAGAGGGAGTAGAGAAAGACAGAAGACTAGAAGATATAGCTGACCAAATTCTGAATGAAAATTTCCCCAATCTAGCGAATGGAACAATGGTTTGTGTCCTAGAGGCAGAAAGGACACCCGCCAAGATCAATGAGCCTAGAAAGACACCCAGACACACCATTGTAAAATTTGCAAGTTACGATTTTAGACAAGAGGTCCTGAGGGTAGCTAGGGAGAAGAGATTCCTTACATACAGAGGAAGACCTATTAGAATAATGTCAGATCTGTCCACAGAAAACTGGGAAGCCAAAAAGGGTTGGCATGTTATATTCAGGGCACTTAAACGAGAAGAACATGCAGCCAAGAATACTTTACCAGCAGGGCTAACATTCAAAATGGATGGAGAGACAAAGAGCTTCCAAGACAGGCAAGGATTAAAAGACCACCAAGCCGGCACTACAAGAAATATTAAAGGGGGTTCTATAAAAGTACAAAGAACCCATGAGGGACTTAGAACAGAAATTTACAATCTATAGAAACAAGGACTACACAGGCAACATGGTCAATAAAAACTTATCTTCAATAATCACTCTCAATGTGAATGGCCTAAACACCCCCATAAAATGGCACAGGGTTGCAGAATGGATAAAGCAGCAGGACCCATCCATATGCTGTCTACAAGAGACACATTTGGAAACAAAAGATACATCCAGACTGAAAGTGAAAGGATAGAGAACCATCTTTCATGCCAAAGGGCCTCAAAAGAAAGCTGGGGTAGCAATTCTCATCTCAGATAAATTAGATTTTCAGCTAAAGACTATAGTCAGAGATACAAAAGGACACTACATCATTCTTAAAGGGTCTATCCTCCAAGAAGATCTAACAATGATAAACATTTATGCCCCCAATATAGAGCAGCCAACTACATAAGCCAACTGTTAATAAAAAGTCATATTGATATGAATACATTAGTAGGAGATCTTAACACGTCACTCTCAGTAACAGATAGAACATCTAAACAGAAAATCAATAAACAAGAGTTCTGAATGACACATTGGACCGGATGGACCTCACTGATATATACAGAACATTCCATCCTAAAACAACAGAATACTCATTCTTCTTGAGCGCACATGGAACCTTCTCCAGAATGGACCACATACTGGATCACAAATCAGGACTCAACCAATACCAAAAGATTGAGATGATTCCCTGCGTATTCTCAGACCACAATGCTTTGAAACTGGAACTAACCACAAGAAAAAGTTTGGAAGGAATTCAAACACGTGGAGGCTAAAGACCAACCTGCTCAAGAATACTGAGATCGGGCACCTGGGTGGCTCAGTGGGTTAAAGCCTCTGGCTTCAGCTCAGGTCATGATCTCAGCGTCCTGGGATTGAGCCCCACATCAGGCTCTCTCCTCAGCAGGGAGCCTGCTTCCCCTCCTCTGCCTCCTCTGCCTGCTGGTGATATCTCTCTCTCTCTGTCAAAAATAAATAAATAAAATCTTTAAAAAAAAAAAAAAAGAATACAGAGATCAACCAGGAAATCAAAGATGAGCTTAAATAATTCATGGAGACCAATAAGAATGGAGACACATCAATGCAAAACCTATGGGACATGGCAAAGGCAGTCCTAAGGAGGAAATACATAGCCATCTAAGCCTCACTCAAAAAAATGGAAAAATCCCAAATACACCAGCTCTCTTTACACCTTAAAGAACTGGAAAATCAACAACAAATTAAGCCAACCCCACGCTTGTCTTTTCCCAACAAGAAGGGAAATAATCAAGATTAGAGCAGAGATCAAAGAGTTAGAAACTAGAGAAAAAGTAGAACACATCAATGAATCCAGAAGTTGGTTTTTTGAAAGAATCAATAAGATTGATAAGCCACTGGCCAAACTCATCCAAAAGAAAAGAGAGAGGACCCTAATTAACAAAATTATGAATGAAAGGGGAGAGATCACGACTAATCCAAAGGAAATAGAAACAATCATCAAAAATTATTATCAACAGCTATATGCCAATAAGTTAAACAATCTAGAAGAAATGGATGCATTCCTGGAAACCCATAATCTTCCAAGACTGAGAAAGGAGGAAATTGACAACCTGAATAGACCAGTGTCTCATAATGAGATTGAAGCAGTGATCAGAAACCTCCCAAAAAACAAGAGTCCAGGACCTGATGGATTCCCTGGGCAATTCTACCAAACATTCAAGGAAGAAATATCTATTCTCCTGAAAATGTTTCAAAAATAGAAACAGAAGGAAAATTTCCAGACTCTTTCTATGAAACCAGCATTACCCTGATCCTCAAGCCAGGCAAAGACCCCATCAAAAAGGAGAATTTTAGACCAATATCCCTGGTGAATATGGATGCCAAGATTCTCAACAAGATCCTAGCTAATAGGATCCAACAGCACATTAAAAAAATTATTCATCCTGACGAAGTGGGATTTATCCCTGGGATGCAAAGGTGGTTCAACATTCGCCAATCAATCAATGTGATAGAATAAATCAATAGGAGAAGAGAGAAGAACCACATGGTCCTCTCAATTGATGCAGAAACACCATTTGACAAAATTCAGCATCCGTTCCTGATTAAAACTCTTCAAAGTATAGGGATAGAAGGAACATTCCTCAACATCTTAAAGTCTATATATGAAAAGCCCAGAGCAAGTATTCTCAGTGGGGAAAAGCTGGCAGCCTTCCCTTTGAGATCAGGAACACAACAAGGATGCCCACTCCCACCACTCTTGTTCAACATAGTGCTAGAAGTCCTAGCGACAGCCATCAGACAACAAAAAGAAATAAAAGGTATTCAAATCAGCAGTGAAGAAGTCAAACTCTCTCTCATTGCAGATGACATGATACTTTATATGGAGAACCCAAAAGACTGTACCCCCAAACTACTAGAACTCATACAGCAATTCAGTAATGTGTCAGGATACAAAATGAATGCAGAGAAAACAGTTGCTTTCCTATACACTAACAATGAAAATATGGAAAGGGAAATTAGAGAATAGATTCCATTTACTGTAGCACCAAGAACCATAAGATACCTGGGAATAAACCTAACAAAAGAGGTAAAGGATCTGTACTCGAGGAACTACAGAACGCTCATGAAAGAAATTGAAGAAGACACAAATAGGTGGAAAAGCATTCCATGCTCATGGATTGGAAGAATAAACATGGTTAAAATGTCTGTACTGCCCAGAGCAGTCTATGCTTTCAATGTCACCCCAATCAAAATTCCACCGGCTTTTTTCAAAGGGCTGGAAGAAACAATCCTTAAATTTTTATGTAACCAGAAAGACGCTGAATTGCTAAGGAAATGTTGAAAAAAAGCTGGGGGCATCACATTCCCTGATTTCAAGCTTTACTACAAAGCTGTGATCACCAAGATAGCATGGTACTGGCACAAGAACAGACACATAGACCAATGGAACAGAGTAGAGAGCCCAAATATGGACCTACAACTCTATGGTCAAATAATCTTTGAGAAAACAGGGAAAAATATCCAGTAGAAGACAGTCTCCTCAATAAATGGTACTGGGAAAATTGGACAGCTATATGTAGAAGAATGAAACTTGACCATTCTTTTACACCATACACGAAGATAAACTCGAAATGGATGAAAGACCTCAACGTGAGGCAGGAATCTATCAAAACCCCAGAGGAGAACATAGGCAGTAACCTCTTCAACATCAGCCACAGCAACTTCTTTCAGGACATGTCCCAAAGGCAAAGAAAACAAAAGCAAAAATGAACTTTTGAGACTTCATCAATATAAAAAGCTTCTGCACAGCAAAGGCAACCCACAGAATGGGAGAAGATATTCTCAAATGGCACTACAAAGGTCTGATATCTAAGATCTATAAAGAATTCCTCAAACTCAACACTCACAAAACAGATAATCACATCAAAAAATGGGCAGAAGACATGAACAGGCACTTCTCCAAAGAAGACGTACAAATGGCTAACAGACACATGAAAAAATGTTCATCATCTTTAGCTATCAGGGAGATTCAACTCAAAACCACACCGAGATACCACCTTACACCAGTTAGAATGGCCAAAATCAACAAGACAAGAAACAACAAATGTTGGAGAGGATGTGGAGAAAGGGGAACCCTCTTACACTGTTGGTGGGAATGCAAGCTGGTGCAGCCACTTTGGAAAACAGTGTGGAGATTCCTCTAGAAATTAAAAATAGAGCTATCCTATGACCTTGCAGTTGCACTACTGGGTCTTGCACTGCTTACCCCAAAGAAGCAGATGCAATACAAAGAAGGGCCACATGTACCCCAATGTTCATAGCAGCAATGTCCCCAATCGCCAAACTGGAAGAGATTATTTGGAGTGAAATAAGCCAAGCAGAGAGAGTCAATTATCTTATGGTCTCACGTGTGAAGCATAAGAAAAAACACAGAGGGCGTTTTGAGAAGGAATGGAACGGTGAATGGGGGAAATTGGAGGGGGAGATGAGTCATGAAGGACTGTGGACTCTGAGCAAAAACTGAGGGTTTTGTAGGGTTGGGGGTGGGGGGTTGGGTGAGCCTTGTGGGTATTAAGGAGGGTGTGTATTGCGTGGATCACTGGGTGTGGTGAATGAACAATTAATCTTGGAACACTGAAAAAATAAAAGTATTTTGGGGAAAAAAAGAATCCCAGACTTCGAGTTGTATTACAAAGCTGTAGTAATGGAACGGTATCATACTGATACAAAAATAGACACATACATCAATGGGACAGAATAGAGAGCCCATTTTTTTTTTTTTTTTTTTAAGAAAGAGGATGGGTGGTTGTTGTTTTATTGTAAGGATTTTATTTATTTATTTATACATAGATACATACACACACACACACACACACACACACACACACACAGCACAAGCAGGGGAGCAGCAGAGGGAAAGCGGGCTTCCCACCAAACAGGGAGCCCATGTGGGTCTTGATCCCAGGACTTTGGGATCATGACCTGAGCGAAAGGAATCCAATAAAGGAATCTGTCAAAATAATAGAGGAGAACATAGGTAGTAGCCTCTTTGACATCGGCCACAGCAACTTCTTTCAAGACACGTCTCCACAGGCAAAGGAAACAAATGTGAAAATGAACTTTTGGGACTTCATCAAGATAAAAAGCTTCTGCACAGTCAAGGAAACAGTCAACAAAACAAAGAGGCAAATCATGGAATGGGAGAAGGTATTCTTAAATGACACTACAGACAAAGGGCTGATATCTAAGATCTATAAAGGACTCAAACTCAACACCCAAAAAAACAGATAATCATGTCAAAAGGGCAGAAGACATGAACAGACACTTCTCCAAAGAAGACATACAAATGGCTAGTAGACACATGAAAAAAATCTTCATCATCACTCGCCATCAGGGTAATTCAAATCAAAACCACATTGAGAGATCACCTTACACCAGTTAGAATGGCCAAAATCAACAGGACAGGAAAAGTAAGTGTTGGAGAGGATGTTGAGAAAGGGGAATCCTTTTACACTGTTGGTGGGAATGCAAGTTGGTACCACCACTTTCGAAAAGAGTGCATGAACAATAAATCTTGTAACACCGAAAAAATAAAATAAACATATTTGGGGAAAAAAATTACAAATAGAGCTACCCTCTGACCCTGTAATTGCATTACTGGGTATTTACCCAAAGATACAGATGTAGTGAAAAGAAGCCATATGTACCCCAATGTTCATAGCAGCATTGTCCACAGTTGCCAAACTGTGGAAAGAGTCAAGATGCCCTTCAATGGACGAATGAATAAAGAAGATATGGCCCATATATTCAATGGAATATTATGCCTCCATCAGAAAGGATGAATACCCAACTTTTATATCAGCATGGACAGGACTGGAGGAGATTATGCTGAGTGAAATAAGTCAAGCAGAGAAAGTCAATTATCATATGATTTCACTTATTTGTGGAGCATAAGGAATAACATGGAGGACATTAGGAGAAGGAAAAGAAAAGTGAACTGGGGGAAATTGGAGGGGGAGTGAAACATGAGAGACCATGGACTCTCAGAAACAGGGTTTTGGAAGGGAGGGGATGTGGGGACTGGTGAGCCTGGTGGTGGGTATTAAGGAGGGCATGTATTGCATGGAGTACTGGGTATGGTGCATAAACAGTAAATCTTGGAACACTGAAGAAATTAAGATGTTAAAAATAAAATAGCAACAAAAAGAAAGAAAAGGGTAGATGAGTCTAATATAGCAAAATATTTATAATTTTAAACCTGGGTATAACATGTATTAATAAGCATTCAGTGTACCAGCTTCTTCACTTTTATGAGTGTTAGAAATTTGAATAAGATTAAAATCAATGGTTACATTGAAGGCAATCAAGCTCTTAGCTTTAAAGAATCAAGGTTCATGTTCTTGATTCAGAGAGGCAACTGTGAATGGGAGAAGATACTTGCAAATGACATATAGGTGTTAGATGCAAGTGACAAACACCTTCTCAGGTGTTAGTATCCAAAATATATGAAGAACTTACATGACTCAACCCCCCCCCCCCCCAAATAATCTAATTACAGAATGGGCAGAGGACCTGAACATTTTCCCAAAGAAGACATAAGGATAACCAGCCAGAAACATGAAAAGATGTTCAATATCACTAATCAGGAAAATGCAAATCAAAGCTGCAATGAGCTATCATGTCACGCCCATCAGAATGGCTAAAATAAAAAAGACAAAAAACAAGTGTTAGTGAGAATGGGGGGAGGAAGGAACCCGTCTCTACTGTTGATGGGAATGCAAACTGGTGCAGCCACTGTGGAAGAGAGGATGGAAGTTCCTCAGAAAGTTAATAGAAATACCATGATTCAATTATTCTGCTACTGGGTATTTACCCAAAGGAAGCAAAAACAGTAATTCAAAAAGATAGCTGTGCCCTTATGTTTATTGCAACATTATTTACAATAGTCAAAGTATGGAAGCAACCTAAGTGTACATTGATAGACAAATGGATAAAGAATATGTGGTGTGTATACACACAGAGACACACAAATACACTGGAATATTACACAGCCATAAAAAAGGATGAGATCTTGCTGTTTGCTACAACATGGATGTACCTAGATGGTATTATGCTAAGGGAAATAAGTCAGACTAAGTACCATATGATTTCACTCACGTGTGCAATCTAAAAAATCAAATGAGTAAACTAAAAGAATCAGACCTATAAATACAGAGAACAAACTGATGGTTGCCAGTGGGGGGAGTGCAGGGGTATGGACAAAATGGGTCAAAGTGAGTGGGAGATAGAGGTTTCTAGTTACGGAATGAATTAGTCATGGGGATGAAAGATACAGCATAGGGAATATGGTCGATGATACCATAATAGCATTTTCTAATGACAGATGGGAAAGCTACACTTGTGGTGAGCACAGCACAGCATATAGACTTGTAAAATCACTATGTTGTACACCTGAAACTAATGTGTGTCAACTATACTTAATAAAAAAAGAAAAAACTCAACAAAAAATGAGTTTGTTTTGGGGGAGCAGGTGACATAAGAATGGTGATGTGTTGATGCTTGGAGACAATGTTTTTGCCTTTTATTATGAAAGATTTCAAAGTAGGCTGTTCGGAAGAGAATTAGGGATATTTTTGTTATGTGATGTCAGGAGGAAATCTCTCCTATTGATAATCTTGTTTCTTTTTGTAGATAGAAAAGGTTTATAAAAATGGGTGCCATGTTATATTGTTTCCAAACGGAACTCGAAAAGAAGTGAGTGCAGATGGGAAGACTGTCACTGTCACTTTCTTTAATGGTGATGTGAAACAGGTCATGCCAGATGAGAGAGTGGTAAGTTTCCCTAGGAGTGTTTTTCTCCATGGCTTAAACATCTCTAGAGAAGACACATACTGACTTTGTCTTTACAGATCTATTACTATGCATCTGCCCAGACCACTCACACTACTTATCCAGAAGGACTAGAAATCTTACATTTCTCAAGTGGACAAATAGGTAAAAACTTGCTCTGCCCTCTCCTAGTTAAATACTTTCCATTCTTTAAAAATAAAATACTTATAGTAACCTTTTTTAAACAGAAAAACATTTCCCAGATGGGAGAAAAGAAATCACATTTCCTGACCACACTATCAAAAACCTATTTCCTGATGGACAAGAAGAAAGCATTTTTCCAGATGGTACAATTGTAAGAGTACAAAGGTATGATATCTATTAAGTTTGCTCCTAGATTTGCCAATTTTCAACTTCTGTTTCCAAGTGAATTTTCTTAAAATCTTAAAACATTTATTTGTCATTCAGAATTTCAATAAGTTTAGCAGTGAGTACAGATAAACACTTTGAGAGCATACTCATACTATAGCATACTCTTTTCTGTTCAGTATTTTGGAGTTTAGAACTAGAGACATATAGGTTCTAATATATAGTCTGTAACCTAGAAACTTAAAGGGAATCCGTATAGCACTTCACAAAAGGGGAATGGCAAATATTTGCACAGAAATAAATTTTGTGGGGTGCCTTGCCTGGGTGGCTCAGTTGGTTAAGTGTCTGCCTTTGGCTCAGGCCATGATCCCATGGCCCTGGGACAGAGCCCCACACTGGGCTCCATGCTCAGTCTGCTTCTCCCACTCCCTCTGCCCCTCCCTACTGCTCATGTTCTCTCTCTTGAATTAGTCTTAAAAAAAAATTGATGAAATTTGAGAACAGTAAATAAAACACAGGGAAGAAAAGCTGCCCTATCAGTTTTTAAGAACAGCTGAACATGTTGTTCTTAAACAATGATGGCAGTATGTGAATTAGACTCTATCTCTTCAGTCTTATATTTTGATTTTCTGGATATCCCTGTCCCCATCTGATTAGTATTTTATTCCTCTGGCCTCCCTGACTCAATTCTTTAAAATGGCAACTTCTTTATCCTTCTGAATATTACATTTCTTTTTTTTTTTTTAAGATTTAATTTGACAGAGAGAGAGAGATCACAAGTAGGCAGAGAGGCAGGCAGAGGGAGAGAGGGAGGCAGACTCCCCGCTGAGCAGAGAGCCCAATGCGGGGCTCGATTCCAGGACCCTGAGATCACGACCTGAGCCGAAGGCAGAGGCTTAACCCACTGAGCCACCCAGGTGCACCTGAGTATTACATTTCTTGAAGTTAGAGACTTCTTGGTGATTTCTTCAGTCCGCAATACAGAGTTTCTTACAGTCATCATTTTAATTGAAACCATGATGAAGGTTTGTCAAATCTGCTGTCCTACTTAGTTTGTACCCTCCTCTCCTAGAGTGTGCATGCATTTAACTACTTGATTTCTGTGATTAAAAGTTAGCAAAAAAAAAAAAGTAAATGGTAAAAACACCAATTTGAATAATGTAGGAACTTATATGGTCATGGTAGTGTTTTCTTTCAACATGGTTTGAAACTTTATTTGGTGCTCAACTAAATAAATACCAGTCTCTCCTAAAATTTGAGGAAAATCTTGTGTGTGAATTATACTTTGAGCAATTTCAGAAACTTTTCCATCTTTTTTTTTTGACTCTGTTTGAAATTTTTTATAATAAAAAGTAGAGAAAATATGAAAAACTCTATGTACCCATCTGTCCATCTCCAACAAATATTAACTGGTGGCCAGTCGTTTTTCATCTAGGTTCAAGCAAATCCCAGATATCAAATCATTCAGGATTACTTTGGCATTTTTTTATTTATAGCAGTTCTTCAATAGCACTGTGCATTAAAACCACCTGGAAGAATTGTTCAATTACAGATTGCTAGGCTCTACACCAATAATTTGCATTACAGATAATGTCTCAGGTGATGCTGTCATCCCTGGTCCTGGGGCTGCACTTGATAAAAGAGTGGCTCTCAAAATGGCTCTTAGGTCTAACACTTATATGTGGCACAAAGCCAATATATCCACATAAAATTTGAGAAATAATCAAAATAGAAAAAAACTACTGAGTTGCTAAGTGGTGATTCACAATCTATAGCCTAGCTTTGTGTTTCTAATGGCACATTATAGATTTAGAGGTTCAGTTTGAATGTCCTGAGCAGACATCAGTCCACTTGGGATTAACAGCTACTTTGTTGCATTGCTTCAGAATAGGTCTTAAGTCTGATTTATGGCCCTTCCCAGGGATATAAATGCTGTTCTCCAACCTGGTAAAGAGCAGGCACTCAGGCTACTTATAACTTAGTGGAAAGAATAAAGGTTAAAACTGAAAACCATATATATGTATGGTTTTATGTAGATATTTATATATATATTTATTTATTTAAAATATTTTATTTATTTATTTGACAGAGAGAGACACAGCGAGAGAGGGAACAGAAGCAGGGAGAGTAGGAGAGGGAGAAGCAGGCTTCCTGCTGAGCAGGGAGCCCGACACAGGGCTTGATCCCAGGACCCTGGGATCATGACCTGAGCCATGATCTGAGCCACCCAGGCACCCCCCATATATATATTTTTAAAGATTTTATTTATTTGAGAGAACACACAAGCAGGGTGAGTGGTAGGCAGAGGGAGAAGCAGGTTCCCTTCTGAGGAAGGAGCCTGACTGACTGGGGGCTTAATCCGAGGATCCTGGGATTATGACCTGAGCCAAAGGCAGTCACCTAACTGACTGAGCCATCCACGTGTCCCTAAAGGCTGTATTTTAGTACAATGCCCAATTTTTCTTAGAGGTAGAATACATGTAAAGTTAAAAAACAAACCTAGGCATTTTGTAGTAAAAACAAATTTATTAAAAACTTTTCATGGGCATATTTAAGTGCTAATCTGATCGGTGGAACTATCAGCCTGAAGCAGAAACAGGGTGGAAAGACTTTTCAAAGAAGGTACTACGCAAGGAGAGGACCAGTGGAGGTTCTAGGAGAGGAGAGAACTGCCGGAATCAAAAGGTCACTTTTAGATCATTTTCCTATTATATATTTAATATTTTAAGGAAATTAAATTTTATTTTAAATTTACAGAGATGGCAACAAAATCATAGAGTTTAATAATGGACAAAGAGAACTACACACTGCCCAGTTCAAGAGACGGGAATATCCAGATGGCACTGTTAAAACTGTATATACAAATGGTCATCAAGAAACAAAATATACATCTGGTCGAATAAGGGTTAAAGATAAAGATGGTAATGTTCTAATGGATACAAAATTGTAATGATCCTGTGCATGATAATCATGAAATAACACTAACTTGATTTTGTTAAAAAATGTACATTTCTTGTGGTTTCTGAAATAGTTTAATTTATATATGCTGTGTATGTATGTATGTGTGTGTGTGTGTGTATATATATATATATATATATATATATATATACACACACACACACACACACACACAAATGGAAAAGGTTGGATTATAAAATAAAACACCATAGCTTTTTATATTCTTTGAAATATATAAGAACAGCTTTCATTTTTAATTCCCCTGTCTTTCTACAGTTAAATGCATGACTTAAGGAAAGCATTATTTGTTATGAACTGTATGAACTGCAAAAATAATGAGGCACATTTATTGAAGATGGTTACAAAAACCAAGAAGTACAAGAAATAAAATAGCACAGATAATCCATGAGCACATCAGCCATAAAACAAGGACTTGCAGAAAAAGTTTACTCAGGGATTAAGAGAATATCTCCAGCCAGAATATACTGTGTTCAATTAGTACTAAGATTAAAGCATTTTATCCACTGAAGAGGTTCTTTAGTTGTAATAGAATGGGAAGTTAAAACAGTGAATGAATACAGATAGTTCAAACACCAAAATAGGTAGAAGAATTCATTCTGTGAGTACAGATAATCATAGGAGAAAACATTTACTGTGATGGTATATAACTGGTTAAAATGGGAAACTTGAGAATGGAGGGGATGGAAAAATAACTAGAGCTGGTGTTAACTGATCAGCCACAGGTACCTTGATGTTACAACCTATAAAACTGTAGGTTGACAGAAGCAAGATGTCCTTGCTACATATCAATTTACATAATAATTACAGGTTGTATAGTCACTTACGTGCAATATACAGTAATACTGGCAATGACTCCCATTTTTAAAAAAAGCTAAATTTATCAATTTCAGGTGATTTAAGAACTGAATATGAAAAAAGTTGCAAGCTTATCAAATAAGGAGTTATGTATATTACTTCAGGATAGGGAAAGATTTTTAAATGAGACACAGTGCAAACTTAAAAGGTTGACAAGTGAAAAGTGTGTCTAAAGATACCACAAAAAAGGAGGAAAGATGAGCCACAGACTAGAAGATATATATTCTTGACAAAGGATTAATATCCAGAATATATAAAGAATTCCTACAAATCAATAAGATAATTACAAACAATAGAAAAATGGACAAAGGATATGAACAAGCAAACCTGTGATTATTAAACCAGTGAATACATACTGAAATAATGAGATACTTTTTTATACTAGGATCAATACTGGCAAATACCAGTATGGCCACATCACACATTGCCAAGGAACTCAGACTACCGATGGTAGTAAATTGAGTAAACCCACTTTTTGGAAAACAATTACCTCATGACCCAGTAAGTTCCACTACTAAGTATATATACTAGAAAACCCCATAATGTATACACAAGGGGCCCTACAGAAGAATACTTGTAATTGAGAAAAAAACTGGTAACAACCTAAATATCAACAGAATTATGTGCAGAGATGGATGTGAAAGTGAATAAAAGAAAGCTCTACATACCAACATGGATAAACAGCACAAATAGTGAGAAAATTAAAGGTGCAACAGCACACTTATTAAAAATATATACAGCAGTAGTATACCTTGCTTTATGGACGCATTCATATGCAGTAAAATAAGAATGTAAGGATAATAAACACCAAATTCCCAACAGTGTTCACCTCTGCAGGGAAGAGAATGATTGGGGAAGGGCACTACAGGAGTCTTCAACTGTACTGAGAGGTCCGTCGTCTGAAATTTAATATACATTCATAATAAAGTGAACTACATTTTTCTCATGTGCCTAAAATACTTGATTTTGAAATTACTGTAAAGTAAAACCAGAAAATATTTGAAAGCAAGTATTTATTAACTTTTTCAAACAATTCCTGACAGTTTAACATGTAAGAAAAAAAAAAAAAAGGCCAGCAATATTGCAGAACAAGTCAAGAAAAATAAGCCTGAAATGGCTTACAAATAACAGAAAACTTTCTTCTGGGCTGCTGTACAGATGCTCTGCACTGTATACCTGAAAAAACAAAAAAACAAAAAAAAACCAAACCAAAACGCAAGTTACTTTAAAACCTTTGCTTAATTAAATGTTCAAACTAGTTACCTAGTCACTTGTTACATTTATGTGGATAAATAAACAGCTAGTTACCCAAGTATTTTAATAGCTTTGTTATTAGGTTGTGGATTACTCAATAGTGTTCTGTGCATACCATATTCTAATGTGCTTAAATTACTTAAAGTGCCCACTTTAAGCATGTTAAACTTAAACACACACTTAAACTTAAGCGTGTTAAAGTGGGCACTTTAAGTGCTCTTCTGCTCTTCTGCCCATCCCCAGAAACTATCTGGTATTATGATAGTCGTTCCAAGCATTCTTACAGATGCAGATCTTCTTTGATTCCGGTATTCAATAGGTGCAAAGGGCCTACGTAGAAGTCTAGAAGAGAGATTCTTGTTGAGCTTTGTTATTCTTTGAGAAATCAAGGAAAGTCTGAAGGTGCTGTTATGGGCAATTTAGCATTAATCTCCACTGTATTAGTCACATGCCTTATGCTGATTATAACAGGGAATAAGAAGTCATAATACTTACATCATTCGTCTCGGTCTGCCAGCCCCATTTCTACTAATGACATATGAACTGGATACTGTTCATCTTCATATAATGTCACTATTTGTTCTGGTGCCTGAGCCTAAAATTAAAAGATAGCTGTCAAGAAAATACAGTAAGGTCTTTGTTGGTTTTTCCTTCCACGGAAGTCTGGCCTATATCACATAGGAAGGAAAATGCATTCTCCAAATTTATTAATAATTTATATTTTAAAAAGGTCTTTGTGAAGGTTTCCTATTAAATCCCATTCTTTCCATTCTTATACTTTATTTAAAATGTAACTCCAGGGCGCCTACGTGGCTCACATGGTTAAGCGACTGCTTTCGGCTTGGGTCATGATCCTGGAGTCCCAGGATAGAGTCCTACATCAGGCTCCCTGCTCTGCAGGGAGTCTGCTTCTCCCTCTGACCCTCCCCGCTCTCATGTTCTTTCTCTCAAATAAAATCTTTAAAAAAAAAATGTAACTCCAACCCAAAGTTTTCCTAGATTAAGCCAATGGGCTTTAACACTACCATCCCTGTTAAAATTAATTTATATTCTACCTATAAGGCGTTATACTTTTACACATAAACTGGCCAAATTTTGAATGTTATTCATAGAGATGAATTAAATATATGTCAAGAATACCTACTAGCCCTGTCTGTATTTTCACTGGCTTTTTGAGAGAAACGGTACATAAAATATTTATACTACTCTGCACATACAAAAGGGTGATATGTATAGAGGTTTTCAAAAAGCACTTTCTAGTAACAGCACTGTTTCATTAAGAGCTCATGCTTGTCAGAGCCAGTACATCAGGAATCCCCAAATCCTGGGTCCCAAAATCAGGGTAGGTTGGGCTGAAACAACAGTGTTGAAGACTAGGGTGAATTAGAATATATTTCTCTTTTCTTTTTTTAGAATATATTTCTATTCAAAGGAGTTGCTACACCACTTCAGCTGACTGCCATTTTGGAAAAGAGACCTAGGATTCCTAGATTTATAATATTTAATCAGAAGTCAAAAATAACAGGTTTTTTTTTGGGTAAATTTTTCTAATTTTAAAACAGGTTCAGGCCAGATTTCTGCCTATGGACTACCCCTTTGTGACATGCTAAACCTCTAAAGAAAGCATGTATATATTAAACACAATACAAACTTCAACATTTTTTAAATAAATGTGTTGTATGTGTGTGCTGATTGTGTGGTGTATCTGTGTAGTATATTTGGTGTGTGTTGTATGTATAGTGTGTATGTGGGTATGTGTGTGCAGCAGTGTTATATTTTTTTTAATGATTTATCTATTAGGGAGAGGGCACCCGTGTGCCTGAGCAGGAGGAGGGGGAGAAGGAGAGAGAATCTCAAGTAGACTCCCTGCTGAGTGCAGAGCCCCACACAGGGCCTGTGTGTGTGTATATTCTGTATGTTATGCATTTTGTCTTTTTCTGTGTGTTGTGCGTGGTGTTGAGTGGTATATGTATGATGTGTGTGTTTTGGTATTGTAGGTTTGTGAGGTTTATGTGTGGTGTTGATATGTGTGTGGTGTATATGTGGTATTTGAATGGTATTTCTATAGTGTGTGTAGTGTATTTTGGTGTGTGATTTTGTGTGGTATGTGTGGTTTGTGTGTGCTGTATGGAGTATATGATTGTGTGCTGTATATGTGGAGTGCCTGTGGTATATAAGCAGTGTGAGTGTGGTTTTGACTGGTGGGTGGTGTATGTGTGGTGTATGTGTTGCGTGTGTTTAGTGTGTGTGCATTATGTGTATGTGTGAGATATATGTGTATGGTATGTCAAACATGTATGATTATACTTGTGTGTGCAATATAAATGTGTTGTATGTAGTGTATGAGTGGTGTGCATGATGTTTAAGTGTTGTCTGTGTGATGTGTTTGTGTACGTATGGTGTAAATGGTGTAGTGGTTTCATGTGTGCACAGTATTCGTTTGGTGTGTTTATGTTCCATATGTGTTTTGTGTATTCTATACTTGTGTATGTGCTGTCTGCCTTAGTGTGTAGTGTATGCTGGTGACTGTTGTGAGTGGTGTGTAGTGTTCCAGTGTGTGTGTGATGGTGGTGATGTGTGATGCCTGTGTGTTATATATGTAGTGTGTGAAGGAAATTTCTGTACTGTGCATTGTCTCTTTTTATGTGTGCATGGTGTTTTGTGGTGTATGTGTGGTATGTGTGTGCTATATGCTTTGTGTGTGTTGTGTATTTGGAATGTGATATGTGTGTTGTGTGTAGATGTGTATCGACTGGTTTTTATGTGGTGTATGGTGTGTGTAAAATGTGTGCAGTATGTGTGTGTGCATGGTATGTGTACTGTGTGTCAGGTTATGTGTAGTGTGTGGTATCTGATTACGTGTGGTATGTCATATGTGGGGTGAATAAGTATTGGGTGATGTGATATATGTGATGAATATGTGTATGTGTACAGTTTATAGTAGAAATGTGATGTAGGTGTGTGTGTGTGTGAGGTTTGAACGTTTTTTGAGTGATATGTATATGTTATGTTTGGTGTGTGTTGAATGGTGAGTATATGGTATTTGGGTGTTTTGATTGCAATTTATTTTGTATGTTCTATATGTGTAGTTTGTGTTGTATGTTTCTCTATTATGTGCATGGTGTGAGTGCTGTATGTGTGGTATTTTTCAGTATTTTTGTTGTTCATGTGGTGTTGGTTATGTGTGGTGTCTGGTAAGTATGTGGTATGTGAATGGTACTTCCATGGTTTTGTGGGCTATGTATGGTGTCCGTGCTATATGTGGTGTTTATGTGTCTTGTGTGTCCAAAGTGTGTAGTGTGTGTATTGTGTGTGGTATATGTGTGCTCTGAGTGTAGCTTTATGATGCGTGTGGTGTGTTTGTGGTATGTATAGTGTGTGTGTGAAAGGTTTTCAGTATGTGAGTGTTATGCGTGGTTTTTTGTGTGGTATATGGTATATGTTTTATGTGTGGTGAGTATGTGGTGTATGCATGTCTGTGTGCCATATGTTTTGCGTGTTATATTCTGTAAGTGTACTGTGTGTTGTATATTTCTTTGTGTGTGCTATGTGTGGAATATGAGTGCTGTATGTGTTTATTTGAGCCTTTTGATGCAGGTTCTACTGCATTAAACAATTCAAAATTACTACAATTCAGCCCTTTCCATGGCTTTGACCAGAATTCCCATTCTGGAAATGCAGTTTAATGTCACTTCCCAGACCTACCCATCACTTATCATTTGACTGTCTACTAAGGAGGAGCTCAAATACCATATCCTATCCTGATCTCTACAGATGGAAATAGTCCTTCTTGTACCTATACTTCTTTTATAGAATGTATTTCATTCTACCTCATCTTTATTAATGGTTTACAAATGCTTCATTTCTCTCACTGATTTATGAGTTCTTTGATTATAGGATATTCATCTTGATCATTTTCATCTTATTCATTACATCAGTGATCTTTATATCATTGTAGGGCTAATAAAAATTTGCTAAATGTAAACTGAAGCATAATTTTAACAAGCCTTAAAATTAATCTTGTAGTATTTACAGATTTATATGCTTTAAAGCATTTGTTTTTGCAACTAGAGTTGCATAGATAGAAACCACTTTAGAAAGTGAATGTGGGGGGCGCCTGGGTGGCTCAGTAGTTAAGCGTCTGTCTTCGGCCCAGGTCATGATCCCAGCGTCCTGGGATCGAGCCCCGCACTGGGCTCTCTGCTCAGCAGGAAGCCTGCTTCTCCCGCTACCATTCCCTCTGCTTGTGTTCCCTCTCTCACTGTGTTTCTCTCTGTCAAATAAATAAAATCTTAAAAAAAAAAAAAAAAAAGTGAATAGGGACACTAGAAATAAATTCAATAGGATTTTGGATAATTAAGATAGATAGTTACCATGGAAGAAGCATAAAGTTGTTTTCCTTGAAGACAGTCTATCATAGCCCACAGTGCTTCCATGCTCCATTTGGGACAATATGGTATTCTTGTCTTTCCTGGATCTCTTAAGGGAGGTTTAAACCCTGCCAAGAGAACCTTTATGGCACGGGCTGGATACTGCATAAGGTGAAGAGGAATTTGACGCAGTCTGTCACAAAAGAAATTCTTGAAATGTTCAGAATGTCACAATTATAATTCTCTAACAGCTAAAGTTGTAAAATGGGAAAAATTTATGACATTGGACTTGGCAATGAATTAGCTGTGATACCAAAAGCACAAACAACAGAAGAAAAAAAATAAATCGGACTACAGCAAAATTAAAATCTCTGCAAAAGACACAACAGTGAAAAAGCAACCTACAGAATGAGAGAAAATATAGTAGACATTTCTCCAAGGATGATACCTAGATGGCCAACAACCACATGAGATGGTGCTCAGTATCATTAATCATCAGGGAAATGCAAATCAAAGCCACAGTGAGATACAACCTCACACCCATTAAGGTGGCTACTACCAGGGTGCCTGGGTGGCTCAATTGGTGGCTCAATTTCTTCTGCACATGACCTGCCTTTGGCTCAGGTCATGATCCTCGAGTTCCATGATCAAGTCCTGCATCAGGATCCCTGCTCAGCAAGGAGTCTGCTTCTCTCTCTGGCCCTCCCCCTTCTCATGTGCTCTTTCTCAAAAAAAAAAAAAAAAAAAAAAAAAGGTTACTGTCAAAACACCAGAAAATACCAAGTGTGTGTGAGGATGTGAAGAGAGACTGGAACTCTTGGACACAGCGTACAATGGTACAGCTGCTATGGAAAAACAGTGCTGGTTTCTCCAAATACTAAAAATAGAATGAGTATGATCCAGCAATTCCACTTCAGTATATATTCCCGAAGAACTGAAAGCAGGGTCTTGAACAGATATATGTACACTCATGTTCATACCAGCATTATTCACAATAGCTAAAAGGTGGAATCAACCCAAATATCCATTTATCCATGAATGAATGGATAAATAAAAGGTAGTGTACACATATGATGGAATATTATTCAGCCTTAAAAAGGAAGGAAATTCTGAAACATGGTAAACCTTAAGGAAACTATACTAAGTGAAATAAACCAGTTATAAGAGGACAAATACTGTATGATTTCACCTATATGGGATACCTATAATAGTTAAGTTGATAGGGAAAAAAAAAGAATGGTAGTTGCCAGGGGCTGGATGAGGGGGAAATGAATGGGGAATGTTGTTTAAAGGGTACAGAGTTTAAGTTTTGTGAAAAGAAGAGTTCTGGAGGTTGGCTACATAATCGAATATAGTTAACATTAGTTAACTATACATTTAAAATGGTTAAGATGGCAAATTTTATGATACATGTACTTTACCACAATTAAATATTACAAAAAATGGAAAATAGTGGTGGCAAGAATGTGGAAAAACTGGAACGCTTGTGTATTGCTGGTGGGAATGTAAAATGGTACAGACACTGCAGAAAAGTTTGGCAGTTCTTCAAAAAGTTAAACAAAATTACCATATGATCCAGCAACTCCACTTCTAGGTATACATACCAAACAACTGAAAACAGGGACTCAGACAGCTACTTGCACATTAATGTTCATAGCAGCATTATTCATAATAGCTGGAGGATGGATACCCCCCAGTGTCCATCAACATATGAATAAATAAAACATGGTATAGACATACAAAGGAGTGTCATTTAGCCATAAAAATAATGAAATATTAATACATGCTACAAGTGGGTATATCCTGAAAACTTTATCCTAAGTAAAATAACCAGATATAAAAGGACAAATACTGTAGGACATTACTTATATAAGGTACCTAAAATAGAACAAATTCAGAGACAGAAAGTAAAAATGGTTACCAGGAGGTGAGGAAAAGGGAATGGAATGTTACTGCTTAGTGAGTACAAATTTCTGTTTGGGATTAGGAAAACATCCTCAAAATGGACAGTGGCAATAGCTGCACAACATCCTGAATATACTTAATGACAATTAAATGTATACTTGAAAATGGTTAAGATGGTAAATTCTATATTTTACCACAATAAAAAGACTTAAAGGTTTTTTAAAATACTAATAAATAGCTTTAAAAGTTTTTCTCTTAAAAGAAAACCAAAACTTTCCCAATAATTATTATTTAAAAAACCTCTAAGAATTCTAATTCAACTAAGTTTACTTAAAAAAAAAACAAAAAAACCCCAACCTGTTTATTGTCAGTTTTTCAGTTGATCCATAATCAACAAATTGTACCAGGACAGCTAGAGGATTAAATTCTTTAACAGACACAATCTTTGCTCTATACCATAAGCCATCATCATATTCTGCAAGGCAAGGCATTTCTGGAAAGAAAGAAAAAGGAAAAAAAATCACATTATGTTGTATTTCCTTTAAAAAACAACTTTTTTAAATACAGAAAAGTACAAAGAAAATGTAATCACCATAAAACCATCATTCAGATTTAAACAAACTGTCATATGTTGGATTCTGCTTCTTTCTGTTTATAATTTATACACCTTGTTTTTCCTAATTCCTAAGAATTAAGCTCTGAAGAAGGGCACTTCTCCCATTCTCATAGTTCCTAGTTCTGCCCATGGCTTAGACTATACTTCCAATGCTTGCACTTGTTAGACTCCCGAAATTTCTTTTCATTTAAGCCATCATCTTCTGCAAAAGATAATAAATGGTTTCTGCTATTCCTTTCAATTTTGTCCTCCAGTCCATTCTCTATAAAACCACCAGAACTAAATTTAAAAAATTCAATTGCCCTTCTTAAAATTCTTCAATGGCATTATAACCATTTGCAATATCAAGTCCTTAGCACTGCAATTAAAGGGTTTTTCACAACCTACTCCCAACCAAACCTATCACATATTCTCAAATGTTACCTAACTAGAATTACCTGAGCTTCTACTTTAGTTCATGGCTGTTCTCCATAATTAAAATGTTCCCCTATGCTCTTTTCTTATGGATAAACATCTCTTTCAAAGATCAGCTTCAACATGATTTTTATAAAAAGCCCTAACTACTCCTAGTTATTGGTTTCTCTGTGACTCAGTGGTACTGTGCATACACCTTTGATATGAGCTGTTATTTTCAGACTGAACTTGGTTTTCTTGTCCCCTCCCAGCTTGCCCATTAGTTCTCAAGTGCTGAACTGTATTTATATTCCTAATATAGTACCTGTTACACACAATTGCTCAATCTATGTGCTAATAAAGGAATGCTAGGCTTGAGTAAAACTGTGGAAAAATTAGTGTAATATGTACTTCCCTTCTCTTTATATACTTTCAGATTTCAGAGTAGACGGAATACACTTTGGGATCTTGTCTTGCCCTACTTTCATCCTCTTTATGTTATCACATTCTTTTCTACATAATCTCCATAAAACTGTAGCTGTGGGCAAGTGATATTTAAACACTACGGTCTCACGTGTGGAGCATAAGGAAAAACACAGAGGGCATTGTGAGAAGGAAAGGAAGGGGGAATGGGGGGAAATCGGAGGGGGCGATGAACTCCACAAGAGACTGGACTCTGAGCAACAAACTGAGGGTTTTGGGGGGTGCAGGGTTGGGCGAGCTGGTGGTGGGTATTGAGGTGGGCACATATTGCATGGAGCACTGGGTGTAGTGCATGAACAATTAATCTTGTAACACTGAAAAAGTAAACGTATTTGGGGGAAAAAAACCACTACATGACTCTAATATACAAAGATTTTTATTGAAGAGTTTTAAACAATTTCTTTTGTTTATAGAAAAGATTGTCAATAGAACAGTAAAGAATGTCTTCTAATAGAGCTGTCTGCACAGTAAGCAATTGACTGAATCACTGTTAACAGTCTCAGCTTTTACCACTTCCAGCCTTAAAAACATGGCTGAAAGTTCATCTCAAAATAGAACTAAAAAAACCCAACCAACCAAGTCATTGTGTTATTTTAACCTACAAAACTTTTTAATAGGCACCTGCTTATGAATCAACTTGTACATATGCATACTTAAAAGACTTACTGAAGAATAAAAAAATAAAATACCTACAGAAAAAAATAAAATACTCACAGAAAAAATAAAATGCCCTCAGAAAATGGAGCTATATATAGCTCCATGAACGATCACATTACACACAGTATGTTTCTGTGATTTCCCTTAAGAAGACAATGAGGAAGGAACTGCTTCTTCCAGACTATAAATCTGAGTTTATAAAAAGAAAAAATCATGAATTTATTCTTTCACTCATTCAACAAATGTTTATGAGCACCTAACTTGTGCAAGGTGCTCTTCTAATTGCTGTGGCACAGAAGTAAAGAGTTCCTGTTCACAGTGCTACTTAAAAAAGGAACAGAAGTCATGGAGAAAAATGGCGTAGGGGAGGGTGGCAAGCAGTGTTACTTTATGTGAGGACAGTGAAGACCTGCAATATGGGGACAGTTGAACAGAGATCTAAACTGCTGTATAGTTTGGGGGAAGAACATTCCAGGCAGAGGGAATAGCAAGTGGTGTTTATCAGCCAAACATGAGTCAACTAATTAAAATCTCATTGAGTAAAATCAGGTAAGACTTTAGGCTGATGCTTTAGCATGTCTTCTGCTATGTACAAAAATGCTATGAATAAATATACCTCTATATATCACATACTGATAAAAATGTATAGACACCACTCTTGCTTTTCAGAAATTGTCAATACCAGTAATGAGATGCATTTTCTTCATAGAAGAATCACATATATTTACTAAATATTGGTAGAAATGGATTAGGAAAAAAAAAAAAAAACACGACTTGACCTATCCTGACAGAACAGGACACAATCTGAGTTCCCCTATCATACTTCAAAATTATCAGTACAGATAGTTTGTAATTAAAATTACTGCCATTCAGGTCTGAATGACAACTCTAACAATGTGAGCTAATGGCAAAACCTCAAGCTTAGAAAAATCTTTATACAATAATTTTCCAATGCAGCCTGAGTTTTAGAAAACGGTAGTGACCCAAGGCAGTTATTTCCCTTCTCTTACTTCATTTCTAGAAAATGAGAAAGATCACCTATAGAGTGTCTTGAGATTATGCATATAAAGTATATAAAAATACCATATGATTTCACTCATAAATGGAATTTAAGAAACAAAAAAGATGGACATAGGGGAAAGGAAGGAAAAATATGATGAACACAGAGAGGGAGACAAACCATAAGACACTCTTAACTCTAGGAAATAAAACAGAATTGCTGGAGGGGAGGCTGGTGGGGGGGATGGGGTAACTGGGTGATGGACATTAAGGAGGGTACTTGACGTATGTAATGAGCACTGTGTATATGCAACTGATGAATTACTAAATTCTACCTCTGAAACTTATAATACACTTATGTTAATTAAATTGAATTTAAGTAAAATACTAAAAACTACACGTTAACATTAGAAATCGATGAACCTCAAAAGCCCTTAAAACAACGGTTTACTAAGAATCCCATTTTACTAAGATTTAATATACCTGTTCTAAAATCTGTCAGAGGAGGAAATGTCTCCACATTCTTATTAAACCTCCGCAGTGCTTCATTAAGGCTCTCAGACTCAGATTCCCAGCTGATTCCGCTGTCATCTGTATCACTATGCTGGTTGAACAGATTACAACTTTCTACAGAATCAAGGCAAATATACACCTACGTGGGGGGAAAGGGAAGGAAAAAAACTTTCAAATTCTGTAATTCTTAGTATTCATTTATAGGACAAAATTACTGTGGTAGTCTCTAACAATGGCCCCGATGATCCCTTATACAGTTCTCCTCCCACATACCGGAGTTGATCTTTGTGACCAAAAGAACATGACATAAGTGATGTATGACTGTTGAGATCAGATCATCAAAGACATGTGGCCTCTGTCTTGGTATGCTCTTTCTACAACTGTTCTCTCTCAGGGAAGCATGCAGCCATGTTCTTAGCAGACCAGTGGGGAGGCCCACAGGGCCATGAACTGAGCCTTCCAGGTAACATCCATGAGAGTCTTTTTGGAAGTGGGTCTTGCAGCGCATTCCCCATCCCCTCCAGGATCTTGGCTGAGCACCTGTCAATGAGAGCTCCTAAGCCAGCACTTAATTAAGTAGCTCCAGGATTTCTGACTCTCATATGTATTTTAAGCTGCTAAGTTTGGGATAATTTGTTATGCAGTAGTAAATAACTAATATGAAAAGAAATCATTATAAAAACCAACACAGTTGTACACTACTGTTTTCCTTAATGGAATTATAGAGCAAATTTTCTCTTGTCTGTGAAAATATGGTCTACTATGTAAAATAGCTGAAGGAACTGCCTATTCTATTTGTTACTTTTTTCTTCTTTCTTGTTAGACAAGGACATATAATTGATTTTCTTTAGGGCACTTGTTCAATCAATATTTATTGAGTGCCTACTATATATTAGGCAGTATTCTGGATCTTGGGGACACATCTGTAACCAAAAGGGGGAAAAATCCCAGTCTTCATGTAGCTACATTCTAATAGGAAGAAGCAGACAAACATAGTAAGAAAGTGTATTGGAAGGCGATAAATGGCATGGAAAAACAGAGCAGAATAAAGAGTATCTAGAGTTCAGTGTAGGAAGAGGACAAGGAAATGAGATGTTTAAGACTTCAAAGGTGGAAACAGTTCTGTCTTAAAAATTTAATATTATTATAAATATGACTAAAGCAACACAACACTGGAAACCCAGCAAGTACTTATGAAACACTTGCTTTATTAACAAATGTCTGAAGAGGGAAATTATACAGTGGGCACACTGGTGGTCAATTATTTAAAATCAGGAAGATGGGAAGAAGAGTTAAGATGGCAAAGGACTACGGGTACCCTGGGCTTGACTTGTCCCTTAAACACAGCTAGATAAATATCAAATCACTCTGAACACCCAAGAAATTGGTCTGAGGACTGAGAGAAGAAAACTACACATCTACAAGTAGAAAAATGACCACCACGTGGAAGTTAGGGGCTGTGGAGAATGGATTAGGAGGAGAAAAGAACTGTGGGTGCTGTAGAGGGGAGGGAGCTCTGATTGGAGAGAGGGAGGGAGGGGGAGGGAGGGGGGGGGAGAGAGAACGAAAGAGAGAGAGAGGTAGAAAGAGTGAAGAAGCACGTAAGAGACGAGACAAGAAAAACTCTTCTCCAAAACTACTGACTGGGAAAAAGAGAAGTGTGTATCCTACAGATTACTGTAAGCAGCAGAGTGCAAAGTCAGAAGTTTCAGAAGACCGTGCTATTACTGAGGTCATGCCTGGTGGGCTTAGTGGTACTCCTAATGGGAATGAAATCTGAGACCCTGGAGTGGGCAGCATGGTCTGAGGATCTTTTAGGTTGTAAGGGGAAAAACATATTTTTCCTTCTTGGAGCACATCTGGGAGTGGTGGCACGGCTTCTGCAGGGACAGAAGAACTGGTGGTGCCAATGTGCTGCCCCATTCCCTAACATAGGAACAGAGACACCAGCTGAGGGCAGTAAACCTTGGTGTTGACTTTTTGCTACACTTTACCATAGACTCCAAACAACTGCACTGTCATGCAACCACTTTTCTGGGACAAACTGGTAAATGGCAAAAGCATGGCAAGACCCTCCCCAAGAGGATCAGTGTGGGTCCGTAAAATTTGGAGTTTTGAAACCCAGCCACATGCCTGAGATAAAACATAGGAGTACTGTGCCACCTGGCAGAGAGACAGCTTGGACACAGATAGGGTGAAGGCAAGGATCTAACAGAAGCTGTGAACACAAGAAAGGTGATTGTTTGCTCTTCTGTGAGGGCTTTCAGAAGAGTGGCAGGCTTGACCTCCCCACTCCAGGGATGAAAGAGCAGGGTGACGCCATTTCCTCTCTCTCCCCTCCATTAGCACTGACTGACCTCAGGGAGCAACAAAGCACCCCACTAGTGGAGACCACCAAGCCCTGCTCCCCTATGCCATGCAGGTGCATCTTCGCTAGGGCAAGTCAGCCTGAGAATCAGTGCAGCAGGCCCCTCCCCTAAGAAACCATTACCAACCTCTCACATGCACCAAATCTACTAATCATAGAATGCTGCAAAGCTTCAGTTCTAGGGGAATAGGATCAAGCTGCTGCTTCTACTTTTTTTTTTTTTTTTTGATTTGGTTTCTCTTAATAAGCAGACCAAGACACACCTACTTAAAACTTGCCACACAATGGACAAGGTCTAAACATCCCCCACTGCAGGAAAGGAGAAACTCTGCAGAGGACTGACCTGAAGGTAGGAACATCAAAACACAACAGAGTGATACAGGATCCCCCACTTTTTTTTTGGACCTCTTCTTAACATAGTCATTATTTTCAGAAGCAGGAATATGACAGGCTAGCAATCATACAAAGAAACAGTAACCTAGACAAAATGACAAGATGGAGGGATTCACCCCAAAAGAAAGAACAGGAAGAACAAATGGCCAGGGTTTTAATCAATACAGATATAAGTAATTTGTGTAAAAAAGAATTTAAAACATTTATAAGGATAGCAGCTGAGCTTGAAAAATGCATAGAAAACATTAGAAAATTCCTTACTGCAGAGATAAAAGAACTAAAAACCAGTCAGGCCAAAATTTAAAATGCTATTACTGGACCCAAGATGCCCTTCGACAGATGAATGGATAAAGAAGATATGGTCTATATATATATATATATATACACAATGGAATATTATGCCTCCATCAGAAGGGATGAATAACCAACTTTTGAATCAACCTGGATAGGACTAGAAGAGATTATGTTGAGTGAAATAAGTCAAGCAGAGAGAGTCAATTATCATATGGTTTCACTTACGGGTGGAGCATAAGGAAAAATATGAAAGACATTGGGAGAAGGAAAGGAAGGTTGAATTGGGAGAAATCAGAGGGGGAGACGAAACATGAGAGACTGTGGACTCTGAGAAACAAACTGAGGGTTTTGGAGGGGAGCGGGGTGGGGGGTTGGGTGAGTCTGGTGGTGGGTATTGAGGAGTTCATGTATTGCAAGAAGCACTGGGTGTGGCCCATGAACAATGAATCTTGGAACACTGATAAAATAAAATTTTTAAAAAAGTTTAAAATATAAAAGAAAAATGCTATTACTGACTGGATGCCTTGACAATGAGGATGGGCAAAGCAAAGAAATGAATCAGTGATCTAGAAGATAAAATTATGGAAAATAATCAAGCTGAAAAGAAGAGGTAAAGAAAGGATCACAAATATAGACTTAAGGAACTCAGCAACTCCTCAAAGCTTAATAACATTCATATCATAGTGCCAGAAGAAGAGACAGAAAAGGGGGCAGAAGGTGTATTTGAGCAAATTATAGCTGAAAATTTCCCTAAGCTGGGAAGGAAACAGACGTTGAAATCCAAGAAGCACAGAGAACTCCCATTAAATTCAACAAAAGCTGGCCCTCACCAAGACATATCACAGTCAAATTCACAAAATAAACAGACATGGACAGAATCCTGAAAGCAGCAAGGGAAAAAAGTTCTTAACCTACAAGGGAAAATGGATGAGGTTTACAGAAACCTGGCAAGCCTGAAAACAATGACAGGATATATTCAACATGCTGAATGGGAAAAATAAGTAGCCAACTCCAGCAAGGCTGTCTGTCATTCAGAATAGAAGGAGAGATAGTTTCCCAGAAAAAACCTAGGAGTTCATGACCACTAAACCAGACTTGCAAGAATATTAAAGAGGACTCTTTGAGTAGGGAAAAAAGGACCCGAAGCAACAAAGACTAGAAAGGAAAGAAAACATCACCAGAAACACCAACTTTACAGGTAACACAAAGGCACTAAATTCCTATCAATCATTAATCTGAATAGAAATGAACTTAATGTTTCAATCAAAAGACACAGGGCATCAGAATGGATTAAAAAACAAGACCCATCTATATGCTGCCTACCAGAGGCTCATTTTACACCTAAAGATCTGTAGATGGTAAATGAGAGGATGGAGAACCATCTATCATGCTAATGCATGCCAAAAGAAAGCCAGAGTAGCCAAACTTGTATTAGTCAAACTAGATTTTAAACCACAAACTGTAACAAGAGAAGAAAAGGGGCACAATGTGATAATTAAGTGGTGTATCCAACAAGAAGACTTAACAATTATAAATATTTATGGCCCCACCTTGGGAACATCCAAATATATAAATCAATTAATAACAAAGAAACTCATTGATGATAATACAATAATAGTAGAAGGCTTTAACACCCCACTTACTACAATGGACAGATCATCAAAGCAGAAAATCAGCAAGGAAACAAGGACTTTGAATGGCACACTGGTAGACTTAACAGACGTATTCAGAATATACCAGCCGAATATGCATTCTTTTTGAATGCACATGGAACATTCTCCAGAACAGATCACACACTAGGTCACAAATCAGCCTTCAACAAATATGAAAAGATCGAGGTCATACCATGCATATTTTCAGACCACAACACTATGAAACTTGAAGTTAACCACAAGAAAAAATATGGGTGTTATATACAAATTATGACTCATTGAACACTACATCAAAAACTAGTGATGTACTGTATGGTGACTAACATAACAATAAAAAATATGGAAAGATCACAACACATGAAGATTAAAGAACATCCTTCTAAAGAATAAATGGGTTAAACAGGAAATTAAGAAATAAAAAAATAAATAGAAGCAAATGAAAATGAAAACATGACAGTCCAAAACCTTTGGGATGCAGCAAAAGCAGTTTTAAGAGGGAAGTATATTGCAATACAGGTCTACTTCAAGAAGCAAGAAAAGTCTCAAATAAACAACCTAACTTTACACCTCAAAGAGGGAGAAAAGGAACAGTAAATCTAAGGCCAGTAGAAGAAGGGAAATAACTAAGATCTGAGCAGAAATAAATGATATAGAAACAAAAAAACCCCAGTAGAACAGATCAACAAAACTAAGAGCTGGTTCACTGAAAGAATTAATAAAATTTATAAACCCCTAGCCAGACTTATCAAAAAGGAAAAAGAAAGGACCTAAATAAAGAAAATAATGAATGAAAGAGGAGAGATCATAACAACACCATAGAACTACAAATTAATTTAAGAATTAAGAATAATTATAAGAATGTAAGAATATTATGAAAAATTATATGCCAAAAAACTGGAAGACATGGATAAATTCCTAGAAATATATAAATGACCAAAACTAAAACAGGAGGAAAGAAAAAATTCAAACAGACTCATACTAGCAAAGAAATTAAATCAGTAATAAAAAATCTCCTAACAAAGCAAAGTCCAGGACCACATGGTTTCCCAAAGGATTCTATCAGACATTTAAAAAAGAATTGAAACCTATTCTTCTCAAAGTGTTCCAAAAAACAGAAATGGAAGGAAAACTCTCAAACTTCCTCAATGAGGCCTGCATTACCCTGATTCTAAAATGAGACAAAGATCCCCCTAGACAGGAGAATTACAGGCCAATATCCCTGATGAACATGGATGCAAAAATTCTCAACGAGATATCAGAAAACTGAATTCAACAGTATATTAAAATAATTACTCACCACGAGCAAGTGGGATTTATTTCTGGACTACATTGGTGGTTCAATATTTGCAAATCAATGTGATATACCACATAAAAGACATGGAGCACTGGGTGTGGTACATGAACAATGAATCTTGGAACACTGGAAAAATAAAGTTAAATTAAAAAAAAAAAAGGATAAGAACCATATGATTCTTTTAGTAGATGCAGCAAAAGCATTTGACAAAATACAGCATCTTTTCTTGATAAAAACCCTCAACAAAGTAAGGACAGCTGGAACATACCTCAACATCATAAAGGCCATATACAAAAGAACCACAACTAATATCATCCTCAATGAGGAAAAACTGAGAGCTTTTCCTCTACTGTCAGGAACGAGACAGGGATGTCCACTCTCACCACTACTATTTAACACAGTACTGGAAGTCTCAGCCTTAGCAATCAGACAACAAAAACAAAGTGCATCCAGGGTTGCCACCCAGATGTGTCTGTTAAGTGTCTGGCTTTGGCTCAGGTCATAATGCCAGGGTCCTTAATTTCTTTGCTAGTATGAGTCCTGTTCCCTGCTCAGTGGGGAGTTTCTTTCTCCCTCTCCTCTGCCCATCCCCTCCTCTCATGCCCCCCTCTCAATCTGCTGTTTCTCTCTCAAATAAATAAAAATTTACATAAAAAAGAAAGAAATTAAAGAGGGCATGTTTTGCATGGAGCACTGTGTGTGGTACATAAACAATGAATGTTAGAACACTGAAAAAATAAAATTAAAAAAAAAAAGAAAGAAACGACCTCTAAATTGGCAAAGAAATGGTTAAACTTTCACAATTTGCAGACATGATCCTCTATGTAGAAAACCTTGAAAGATTCACTCCACCAAAAAATTGCTAAAACTAATATATGAATTCAGCAAAGTTGCAGGATATAAAATCAATGTACAGAAATTTGTTGCATTTCCATACACCAGTAATGAAGCAGCAGAAAAAGAAATCAAGGAATTGATCCCATTTACAATTGCACCAACCCGTAAGATACCTAGGAATAACCCTAACCAAAGAAGTAAAAGATCTGTACTTTGAAAACTATAGAACACTTATGAAATAAATTGAAGATGACACAAAGAAATGGATAAATATTCCAAGCTCATAGATTGGAAGAGTAAATATTGTTAAAATGTCTATATTAGCCAATACAATCTACACATTCAATGCGAAATACCACCAGCATTTTTCAGAGCTAGAACAAACAATCCTAAAATTTATACGGAACCATAAGAGACACATAGCCAAAGCAATCCTGAAAAGGAAAAGCAAAGCCTGAAGCATCACGAGTCCAGACTTCAAGCTCTATTACAAAGCTGTAGTCATCAAGACAGTATGGTACTGGCACAAAAACAGACATGTAGATTAATGGAACAGAACAGAAAACCCAGAAATGGATTCACAACTGTATGGTCAACTAATCTTTGAGAAAGCAGGAAAGACTATCCAATGGAAAAAAAGTCTCTTCAACAAATGGTGTTGGGAAAACTGGACACCCATATGCAGAAAAATGAAAGAGGCCCACTTTCTTATACCATACATAAGAATAAATTCAAAATGGATGAAAGGCCTAAATGTGAGACAGGAAATCATCAAAATCCTAGAGGACTACACAAGCAGCAATCTCTTTGACTGTGGCCATAGCAAATTCTTATTAGACACATCTCTGGTGGCAAGGGAAAAAAAAGCAAACATGAACTATTGGGACTTCATCAAAATAAAAAGCTTCTGCAGTGAAGGAAATGATTAACAAGCCTAAAAGGCAGCCTACAGAATGCGAGAAGATATTTGTAAATGACATTTGATGAAGGGTTAGTATCTAAAATCTATAAAGAATTTATCAAACTCAACACCCAAAAAACAAATAATCCAGTTAAGAAATGGGCAGAGACATTAACAAGCATTTTTTCCAAAGAAGACATCCAGATGGCTAAGAGGAACATGAAAAGAGGCTCAACATCACTCATCATTAGGGAAATACAAATCAAAACTATGATGAGATATAACCTCACGCCTGTCAGAATGGCTAAAATTAACAACACAGGAAACAACAGATGTTGGCAAGGATGCGGAGAAAGGGGAACCCTTTTACCCTGTTGGTGAGAATGCAAACTGGTGCAGCCACTCTGGAAAACAGTATGGATGTTCCTCAAAAAGCTAGAAGTAAAATACAGATTTGAAAGGATACATGCAAAAAGAAAGAAAAAGAAAGAAAGGAAAGGAAGAAAGGGAGAAAGAGAGAAAGAAAGAGAGAGAGAGAGAGAGAGAGAGAGAGAGAAAGAAGAAAAGAAAAGAAGAAAAGAAAAGAAAAAAGAAAAGAAAAGAAAAGAAAAAAGGGTACATGCACTCTGATGTTTATAGCAGCATTATCAACAACAAACTATGGAGAAAGCCCAAATGTCCGTTGACTGATGAATGGATAAAGAAGATATAGTATATATATTTATAATGGAATATTACTCAGCCATCAAAACAATGAAATCTTGCCATTTGCAACAACATGGATGGAGCTAGAGTGTATTATGCTAAGTGAAATAAGTCAGTCAGAGAAAGACAAATACATGATTTCACTCATATGTGGCATTTAAGAAACCAAACATATGAGCAGAGGGGAAGGGGAAAAATTGAGTGAGGCAAGCAAACCATAAGAGACTCTTAACTATAGAGAACAAACTGACAGTTGATGGCAGGGGATGGGATAAATGGGTGATGGTAAGTATTAAGGAGGGCACTTACTGTGATGAGCACTGGGTGTTATATCTAAGTGATGAATCAGTAAATTCTAAATTCTACTCTCCAAACCAATATTACACTATATGTTAACTGATTATAATTTAAATAAAATTTGAAAAAAAGGAAAATAGAAGCATAAAGAGTCACACCTAGAGTTTAAGACCAAGATTTCCTGTTATATTTTTAATCAGCAACTAATCATTTAGTTACATACTTCATTAGGTGAGACAACATGCTTAACTTGAACAGCATAGAGTTCTTCTGGGGGAGGTAGAGATGAAGGCAAATATGGTGGTAAAATAGGAGTCTCTGTTTCAGACAAAAGCAATTCCTAAAACACCAAAAATAAATTCAAATTTCAGAATATTACAGAAATCCAATACATTATTAAAATTCATTAAAATTCATTACACTGTTAATTTATTTTCAATTAGCAGAAAACAAACTCTCTTAGATAATGAATACCACAAAATGATTTTGTAGGACCAAAATATGAGTAAAGATCTTTAACAGTCTTTTGTTCCCTCAATTAAAAAAAATTTGTGTTAAAACACTCATATATTTATGTATACATATTTACCTATACACATAAAACTCTAGAAGAATGGCTAACAAACAGTTAACAATAGTTGCCACTGCTTAGTGGGACTGAGATTATTTGAGGTGTAGAAAGGGGGACCTTTTTCTATTCACATTTCTGTGGTATTCCATTTATTTTTAGAATAAGTACATATTTTATAGTAAAGAATAAAATAATATGGGGCATCTGGGTGGCTCAGTTGGTTAAGCAACTGCTTTGAGCTCAGGTCATGATCCCAGGGTTCTGGGACCGAGTGCCACATCGGGCTCCTTGCTCCCAGGGGAACCTGCTTCTCCCTCTCTGTCTGCCTGCTTCCCCCTCTCTCTCAGTCTGCATCTCCTTTTCCCTCTGCCTGCTGCTCCCCCTGCTTGTGCTCTGTCAAATAAATAAAGTCTTGAAAAAAACCTAAAATAATATATGAAATGTTAAAAGAAGATTTAAGTTAAAATCATCAAAAAAAGGGTGCTCTCTTTAAACTCTGAAAAAACATAATAAAAAGTTATGTGATTCCCAAGAGGAACCTGGCAGTCAGCAGTTCTTAAAAGCAAAAATACAAAAATATGGGTGGTGTTTAAGAAACATTTGAGTCGGGGCGCCTGGGTGGCTCAGTCGGTTAAAGCCTCTGCCTTCAGCTCAGGTCATGATCTCAGGGTTCTGGGATCAAGCCCCGCACAGGGCTCTCTGCTCAGCGGGGAGCCTGCTTCCCCCTCTCTCTCTGCCTGCCTCTCTGCCTACTTGTGATCCCTCTCTGTCAAATAAATAAATAAAATCTTTAAAAAAAAAAAAAAAAGAAACATTTGAGTCTTAAAAATAGTAATTAGCATAAAAAGTAAAATAATCACATTCAAACTAGACTAATTTATTGCTGTTTACATTTCCAAACTGGTGACAAAACAGAACAAAACCTATCTGAACCACTTAGCAGAATTCAGTGAACACTGATTACCGACTATCTTACTGATTTTTTACAAAGTACTTTTAATTTGTTATTTTTATAATCACAGGAATAAAATTCTACTTATAAATAGGAACTTTCATTAAAACTCTTACTTCCTGCACCAAAAAGCACAAGTGGAAAAAAAAAAAAAGCATATATACTAGACTTCACCAAGATTAAAAACTTTGATGCTTTAGGGGCACCTGGGTGGCTCAGTTGGTTTTAAGCATCTGCCTTTGGCTCAGGTCATGATCTCAGGGTCCTGGGATGGAGCCCCTGCTCAGCCAGGAGTCTTCTCCCTCTCCCTTTGCCTCTCTTTGTGCTTACCCTTTCTCTTTCTCTAATAAATAAATAAAATCTTAAAAAAAAACAAACCCAAAACTTTGGTGCGCTAAAGGATACTAGTAACAAAGGGAAAAGACAACTCACAGAATGGGAGGAAATATCTGCAAATCATGTATCGGATAAGGGACTTGTATACAGAATATATAAAGAACTCTAACAGTTCCACAAAATCAACCCAACTAAAAATGGGCAGAGGATTTTTTTCATTCTTTTCTACTTTTATTTTCCATTTTTTCTGGTTTTATTGAGATATAATTAACACGTAACATTGTATTAGTACAAGGTATACAACAAAATGATTTTAGTATATGTATATAACTGTGAAATGAACACAAGTTTACTTAACATCAATCACCTCATTAATAGTTACACAACTTTTTTTTTTCCTGATGAAAACATTTAAGATCTACTCTCTTAGCAACTTTCAAATATACAATACAGTGTTAACTATAGTCATCATGTTGTACATTACATCCCCAGGACTTAAATAAGTGGAAGTTTGTATCTTTTGATTGCCTTCACCCATTTCCCTCACCCCCCATCCCTGGCAACCACCAATCTATTCTCTGCATCTGAGTTCAGCTTTTTTTTAAGATTCCACATATTAGTGAGATCATATAGTATTTGACTTACTTCACTTTGCATAATACTTTCAAGGTCCATCCATGTTGTCACAAATGGCAGGATTTCCTTCTTATGGCTGAAAAGAACACTATTTCATTGTGTAAAGATGTATATATGTGTGTATAACATACACCCACACCCCACATCTTTATCCATTCATCCACTGATGGACACTTAGGCTGTTTCCATGTCTTGCTATTGTAAATAATGCTGCAATGGACATAAGGATGCAGTTATTTTTTCAAGATAGTGATTTTGTCATCTCCAGAGTGCACTGCATAATTTTCTGTATTAGATTCCCTCTTTTATGAGTTAAACAATTTCACAGCATTATTGTACAACTATTTGCATGGCATATTGTTTATGCAGAACATTCCCTTTTAACAGCTCTATTCTTCAATCAGATGTTCATTTAAATTTTTTCAGAGATTTTATTTGAGGAACAATTAGTGCATTTAACCTACTATGTTGTCTCCTTTCTGTGGATTCTGAAGCAGCTCTTTCTCTTTCTTATGTAATCAATGATTTTAAAGGGAAGAAAAAAACATTCTTCAGCAAATAGGTCAGTATACAAGAATATTAGAGCAAATTACCCTCAAATGATGGCTACTCAAAATTACCCTGGTATTAGAGTAAAAATCAACAAGAGCTTTTCTCAAAGGCATGGAAAAATAAAAATACACGATAGCACATTTCCCCAGTCTACTAGCTTTGTTTTTATGAATTTTTACTTACATATCCAAGCAGACTGGATTCATTATAAACCAGTGTAAAGTGACAGACTGAAGGGAAAGAAATCAATGCAAGACCTCTTAAAGTTTATTTACCCAAAGAAAACTGAGTCAGTCATTCCTTAAGACATATTTTCCTGGGAAAATGACACTGTATATTGTTATGAACTGGCTTATCTTACCTAAACATTTTAAAAGAAGGAGATGACATCTACCATGTGTTTTGAAGAGGAAGTTTCCCTCCTTGCTTGACTCAAATCAAGTTTTACAGAAATTGAGTCTCTGGTCAGGTTGGCTTTGTGCAACTCTCTCAAAGGATTTATCTCCTCTCATTCTCTCTGTCTTAGAGAGCTAGCGCAAAGAGTCAGCTGCATTTGCCCATGTAGATGTTGCATCTCATGAGAAGGGCCATTTTGTTTTCCTTTTGTGAATAATCTCACTGCAATGAAGTCAGAACCACATTCTTTTACTCTTGTTTAAATAAATCGTGACACAGAAAAACGAAAAAACAAAAAAAAAGTCAGTGATTTTGTTTCCTTTGGTTATACACCTAGAAGTGAAATTGGGACTGATCATTCTATTTTTAATTTTTTGAGGAACCTCCATATTGTTTTCCATAATGGTTGTACCAGTTTATATTCCCTCTACCGGTGCACAATGGTCCCCTTTTCTCCATGTCCTTGCCAGCACTTATCTTTTGTCTTTTTGATGATGGCCATTCTAATATGTAAAGTGATACCACACTGTGGTTTTAATTTGCATTTCCCTGACAGTTAATGATGTTCAGCACCTTTTCATGTACCTGTTGACTATTTGTATGTCTTCTTTGAAAAAATATCTATTTCCTCTGCCCACTTTTTAATCAGATTGTTTATTTTTTACTATTGAGTTGTATAAGTTCTTTATATATTTTGGATATGAATGTCTTATCAGATATATGATTTGCAAATATTTCCTCCCATCTGTAGGCCACCTTTTTATTTTGTTGTGCAGAAGCTTCTTGGTTTGAGGTAGTCCCACTTGTTAAATTTTATTTCTGTTGGCTTTGCTTTTGGTGTCAAATCCTGGGCAAAGTACTTGAACAGAGATTTCACCAAAGAAAATATATAAATGGCCAAAGAGCATATGATAAGATGCTCATCATCATCAGTCATGAGAGAAAAGCGCATCAAAACCACAATGAGATACCACTTTATACCTACCCTAGGATGGCTAGGAAAAAAGTCAGATAACAAGTGTTGATAAGGATATGGGGTAAAAATGGAACCTTGCACATTCCTAGTATAAAAGTAAAATGGCACATCCCTTTTGGAAAACAGTCTTATAGTTCCTTAAAATGGTAATCAGAGTCACCATATGACTCAGCAATTCTACTAGTTGGAATTAGGTCCATACCAAAAGAGAAGGAAAAAGAAATATCTACATAAAAACTTGTATACAAATGTTCACAGCTTTATTCACAACTGTAAAAAGATAGAAACCCAACTAATTGTCCATCAACAGATGAATGCATAAATAAAATGTGGTATATCCATACAATGGAATATCATTCAGGAATAAGGATACATACGACACTACAACGTGAATGAAACTTGAAAATGTTATTCCAGTTAAAGAAGCCAGTTACAAAGCGCTATGTATTATATGATTCTCTTTATTTTATAAAATTTCCAAAACTGGCAAATCCAGAGAGACAGAAGATTAGTGGTTTCCAGGACACTGGGAAAGGGAAAAATGAGAAGTGACTCCTGTTGGTGCAAAGCATCTTTTTGGGATGAAATGTTATGGAATTAAATAGCTGTGATAATTGCACAGCTCTGAATATATAAAAGAAACACTATATTGTACACTTTAAAAAGGTAAATTTTATAGTATGTAAATTAAATCCCAGTTAAAGCCATAATAAAAGAAAATGCTTACTTCCTGATCTTATATTAGATCCTTTGCAATGGTGAAGTATCCAAAGTTTCCAAAATATTTGGATTGAAACTTACCTCAAATCTTATTTCCCATCTTTCGTCCTCGTACTTTTTATTGTAATCTGTTAGTTTCTGAAATAATATAGTATTGTTAATAAATAAACCATCTTCAACTATATAGTATTTTTAAGGCACTTTCATATTTCACCCACAAAAACTAGGTGCATGTCCTTATTGGCATTCATTTACTTATTTTGTGTTAACTATGGGAACTATGGGAAAATCTTATGTTCTGAGTAATCTTAACAGTGCAATAATAAGAATCTTCAAATTATGTTAAACACATGTCAATAGTAATTACAGTTAACCCTTGAACACCATGAAGGTTAGGGATGAAAGTCCACATAAAACTTTTGACTTCCTAAAAACTTAATTATTAATAGCCTCCAGTTTAGGAAGGCTTACCAATAATAAAAAGTTGATTAACACATATTTCATATGTTATTATATATATATTCTTACAATAAAGTAAGCTAGAGAAAAGAAAATGTTATTAAGAAAATCATAAGGGAGAGAAAATAAATTTACAGTCCTGTAAAAAACCTACATGTAAATAGACCCAAGCAGTTTAAGCCTGTGTTGCTCAAGGACCAACTGTAATTTATTACGAGAGAGTAGGAGTTCTTACATTTTTTTTTTTAAATGTTCACACTAAAAAGTACAACTGGAAGGGAGGGACTTAGTAATCTTTACAAAACCAGTTTAACAGATGGTATACCTTTATACAAATACATGGGTACCTATACACATGCACACCAACACACATACCACACACACCCTTCTGCTCCTAAGAAAAAACTGACAGTGAGAGTTACGTGTACAAAGTAATTATCACAGTTTCTATGTGAGAGAAGAAAGTAGTTTTCTATATTGAAACGAACATTCAATGTTTGGTTGTGTACTGTTATGAAAAGGAGTACTTAGGGCGCCTGGGTGGCTCCGTGGGTTAAAGCCTCTGCCTTTGGCTCAGGTCATGGTCTCAAGGTCCTGGGATCAAGCCCCACATCGGGCTCTCTGCTCAGTGGGGAGCCTGCTTCCCTCTCTCTCTCTGCCTGCCTCTGCCTACTTGTAATCTCTCTCTCTCTCTGTGTCAAATAAATAAATAAATAAATCTTAGGGGAAAAAAATTATTAAAAATAAAAAAGGAGTATTTAAAAATCTAACAAGTAAACTATAAGTCTAGAAATAAAATACATTGCTATATAAAATGTTAATTTTATTATTTATGATAAATTCCCTATTTCCATTAAGTATTTATGGCATCTTGCAATGTGAAAACATATCTATAATAGGCTAATTATGCTTTCTAAAATATTAAAAAACAGAAGCACTGGGAAACTGGAAGGGGCTATTTATTGAAGCTAAGCTTAACATCAGCTCTGAGTTTCCTGTAAAAAGGCAAAATGGAGGAAATGTTATAATGTCAAATAAAAGGAAAAAAATTATCTGCTGAGAGAGTCCTTTTCTGGCAGTGAATTCTATTAGCACTTTATAGTTTACATTTTTTTTTTAAAGATTTTATTTATTTGACAGAGAGAAACACAGCGAGAGAGGGAACACAAGCAGAGGGAATGGTAGCGGGAGAAGCAGGCTTCCTGCTGAGCAGAGAGCCCGATGCGGGGCTCGATCCCACGACCCTGGGATCATGACCTGGGCTGAAGGCAGATGCTCAACGACTGAGCCACCCAGGCGCCCCTATAGTTTACATTTCTATATTCAAACATTAGATAACGTATGGCCTTTTCACTAAGTTTAAAGATACGGAAACATTAATTGAATCTTAGTGCAACTGAAGTCTTTTTTTTAAGGACATTTATAAAGCATGATATAATATAGTGCTTTCTCAACAAATTACAATTCTCTATACTCTCTTAACATATCAGACACATAGAATTGTGCTAAAGACTTGAAGTATAAGGCAATATATGACATTTTATCCAGACTTTGATTTCTATAGTTTAGATTTTTATAGAAAAATAGCTCACTTACTTCTTTAAATATCTCTTCAGAATGCTCAAAAGTACAATATTTATGGTATGCCATAAAATAAGAAAGTGACATCCCATCAAAATAGAGATGAATAGATAATTTCTCCCATGGGTTTTCAGGTAATTCCTATTTAAGTCCAACAAACAAGATTATTCCTATAAAAATAAAGTCTGTTTGAAGATTAAAATTTTAGGGTAGACAAATACGAAATTAGATTTCTGATGACCACAGTATTACCAGTTTCGCTATTTGCTCATTTCATAAAATTTTCTTCTTGCTATTTTGGCAGGTTATAAAACAGCAATTCTACTACCATGGTTTCTGTAAAATATACTTACATGTCCATAAGGTAGAGAGTTTTCTAGTTATTTATTAAAAAATTACATCATCTATAGATGATACTAATAATTTATACTATGTAGAAGGAGAAAGAAAAGGTATGTCCAGAGGTAAAGAAATGAAGTTTTGTTAAAAATCCAGAAATGGCAGGAATCAGAAGAAATCCATGACTGTTTAGAAGGAGTTATGATAATAGCTTTAAAATTCTTAAGTCCACTTAACATTTACTATGTACTGAACATGTACATAGCTGAGAAGCTGATTTCTCATCGTTTACACTTGATACCACCTTAAGCCTACTGTTTCTACTGAGTTTCTGTAATTGCCTTCCAGCAGATCTCCCTGCTCCCTATCTTTTCTACTCTCCAGCAGCTCCACTGCTACACTAGGTGTGGCAGAGTGGAAATAGTAGAATGTAAGTGTAGGTCATGTCACTACTTTGCTCAAGTTCTCAAGTGGCTGCCTGGGTCAGCTTGAGAGCTGTAACTTTCACAAATCTCCCCCTATCTCCAACTCTTCTCTGTCTTGCTTCTGTTCCAGCCCTCGTGGCTTCTCTGCCAGTTCCTTGAACACTCCACCAGGAATGCTCCTGCCTTGGAGCTCTCTGCACTGTTCTCTGGAGAGCTGTATGGTTTGTCCTCTCACCATTTTAAAGTCTTTACTCATATCTCATTTTTTTTGCAATGAGGTCTTCCCTGACCACTGTATTTAAATTTTCCCTTTTCCCGTCTCACCCTCCCCATCAGCTTTTCCTTCATTTTCTTCCTAACACTTACCACAATCTAATATACCTTATATTTTATGCTTTTTGTTTCCCACCACTAAAATGGAAACTCCATAAAGGCAGAAGTTTGGCTCTTTAGTTCATTGTTGAACCTCCAGGCTAAGCTGAGCCAAAGCTCAGCTCATAAGAAGTACTCCATATTTTTTAGTAGTATATAAAAGACTGGATAAGTTCTGGTATGGCAGTAAGGGCTGCAGGGCATGCACATTCATGGTTTCTGACAATTTAAGCAGCCTTGGGTATATTACAAGTTGCCCTCTTGTCTAAGCAGCAAAGAAATGTACCTTAATAAACTAAAAAATTTCAAAATTTCAATATCTACCTCACTGCCATGACATTCCATAGAGGCTAGGAGTAGCCAGAGAGGGGCTCTTAGGTACTAATATCAGAAACAATAAAGATTCTCTACTGTTTTACATAAGAGGGTCTGTGGCTCTTAAGTCTTAATTGTCCTATAATTAATTACACCTTCCATAGAGAAATACTTTCCTTACAGTTTTATACCTTTCTATTGGAATCCTCAAACACAGCTGCAGATTAATCTTACCACCTCCCTGCTCAGAAACCTCCAATGGGGCTCTACTGACTGACCTTTTTTTGGTTTTATTTTTATTTATTTAATTTTTATTGTGTTATGTTAGTCACCACACAATACATCATTAGTTTTTGATGTAGTATTCCACTGATTGACTTTTACCTCTCTTAAGTCCTATTCACCACTACTTTTCCTCATAAAACCTCTATGATTCTAGCCATTATTATTCTGTTATTATTATATTCTATTATTCTAGCCACTATTTCCTAAATGTGCCATGCCCAGTTCTGTCTCTCTGCTTCCTTGTGCATTCCATTTCTCGGGTCAGGAGAAATTTTCCATCTTTTCTTACCATCTCTAAATTCCTATTACACTTACTCTTTTTACCACTTGGTTCTCGGCATATTACTTGGCATATTACATAGTAGTGTGGAATTTTTAGATTTATGTCCTGTATCTAGTTGTTTCACTAACTAGATAAGTTCTTTGAGGACAGGAATTACCTGCACCTAACACAGTGTTACATACATGGTAACATCCTGAAAACTACTACATGTATTTATAAACAACTCCAGTTCTTTGATGCTGTTCCCTGTTGCTAATAAAAAAATCTTTCAGATTACTGACTTCAGTATTTATGAAAGTTCTCAGGAACTTGTTCAAAATTAGGTTTATTTAAAACAAGCATAGGAACCCAACTGGTAACTTTTCCATGTTAATGAATAAACTATATTCACAGAGGAACATAGCTTGTCATTAAAATATCCCTTAAAATTATGTTACCTATAACATTTTATAGCAAATAATTTAAATCAACAATATATGCTTTAAATATACATTACCATAATGTGAATTTCCACCTCTCTCTTTGAAAGCAGTTCCTGAAGGAGTTCTATTGCATCTGGTTGCCAGACATTCCCAACCTATTTGGGATTAATAAACTCAGATTCTTTCACACTTCCAAAAAATATGACAGAGCAGAAGGCAGATGAAGAAATACAAAAGTATTCATAAACAGGTTAACAGTAGATAACAGCATAAAATATACAAGCAGTTTTAAGAGAATATCATGGGTATATGATAAAAATGATCTGAAGAAACTAATAATTTGCCTGAGTTTCCACAATAGTTCTCTCTTGAAGCATTTAATGCTTTAAAAATATAAACCTGGGGCTCCTGGGTGGCTCAGTTGGTTAGGCAGCTGCCTTCGGCTCAGGTCATGATCCCAGGGTCCTGGGATCGAGCCCCACATCGGGCTCCTTGCTCGGCAGGGAGCCTGCTCCTCCCTCTGCCTCTGCCTGCTTGTGCTCTCTCTCTCTCTCTCTGACAAATAAATAAATAAAATCTTTAAAAAAAAAAAAATTAAAAAAAAAATATAAACCTACATTAAAAACAAAGCATCACAAAACTTTTTTTTAAACACCAATATGTCAATGTGCTGCTTTTCTAATGCCTGTAATATGAATTTACTAAGGAGCAGTGATTGTCGTGTTTTTATGTTAAGAGATTTACATGGCAAAGAATTGGGGCCTCCTGCCAAAAAGCCACTGAGGAGCTTCATCCTGCCAATGCCATGTGAAAGCTATCTGGAGGTGGTTCCTCTCTCCCAGTGAACCCTTAGAGGCCTGAACCTCTGGTGGACATATTCATTGCAGCATCACTAGGGATCCTGAGCCACAGAAATTATATGAGGGAAAATAAGTTTATTGTTAATTTAGACCACTAAGTTTTAGCTCAATTTGTTATGCAGCAAGAGATAATATGCCATCCATTTATCTGATTTCTAGCTTCAAATCTGTTATGATTTTATTCGATGAAGAAGTCGCTAAATTTTAACAATCTTACACCTTCCCTTCTATGAAGATATTAGGTTTCCTCACTAATTCAGTATGATATTTTAATAATTTTTTCCCCTAAGATTTATTCATTTATTTATTTATTTGACACAGAGAGAGAGAGATTACAAGTAGGCAGAGGCAGGCAGAGAGAGAGAGGGAAGCAGGCTCCCCGCTGAGCAGAGAGCCCGATGTGGGGCTCGATCCAAGGACCCCGAGATGATGACCTGAGCCGAAGGCAGAGGCTTTAACCCACTGAGCCACCCAGGTGCCCCTAGAAAATTATTTTTTTTTATTTTGAACATTTATTTTATTTTTTTCCCCCGAATATGTTTATTTTTTCAGTGTTACAAGATTTATTGTTCATGCACCACACCCAGTGCTCCATGCAATACATGCCCTCCTCAATACCCACGAAAATTATTGTTAATAAAAAATACAGCATTTAAAACTAATCATTCCATGAATTACAATTTACTCACAGGTTTGGTATTATACAGCTGACATGGAATACAAAACTGGGGTGTATCAGGGTATAGTAAAATAGGGTAAAGATGACATTGTGGAATCTTCTCGGTGAATCCATGATCTAAATATTGTACCTGAAACAGGACAAATAAAATTTATAATTTAAATTTACTATTAAAAACTAGGGGCCAGAAGAGACTAAAATACCAGGCATTCTACAAAAATATCTAAATCTGGATTTGAAAATCTTTAGGAAAAAACCCACAGAATTCCCTTATCCCATAGTGTATTAAAATTCATTGTCAAAAATTTCTTTATGCATAAACCAAAGCTTTTTTTTAAGCACTCTTATTAGATTTATAAATTCCTTAAGGATTTCTTTTTGAAGAGAATTTAATTTTGTTTTTCTAAGTATTTTAGAGGCACTGATTTACATTTAATAAAGGAATAGATTGGTTTGTTTTCTTGTTGAATTTTAGGAGTCTTTTGTACATTTTGGTTAATAGTCCTTTACCAGATGTATATTTTGCAAATATTTTCCCCCAGTGTGTGGCTTGTCTTTACATTCTTTTGATGCTGGCTTTCACAGAGAGGAAGTTTTTAATTTAAATGAAATCCAGCTTATCTTTTCTTTTGTGGGTCATGTCTTTGGTGTTGTATCTAAAAAGTCCAAAGACTTTTTAAAAGTCCATAGGACTAAAAAGTCCTATATCCAAGGTCACTGAGGTTTTCTCTGCTTTTAAAAGTCCACAGGACTAAAAAGTCCTATATCCAAGGTCACTGAGGTTTTTCTCTGCTATCTTCTAGGAGTTTTATAGTTTTGTGTTTTATGTTTAGATATGTGATCCATTTTTGAGTTAATTTTTGTGAAGGGTGTAAAAGTCTAGATCCATTTTTACATGTGGATGTCCACTTATTCCAGCATTGTTGAAAAGACCATCTTTAGTTCATTGTATTGCCTTTAATCCTTTGTCAAAGATCAGTTGACTCCATTTACATGGGTGGATTCCTAGACAATCTATTCCATTCCATTGATCCATTTGTTCATTGTTTTGCTAATACCACACTGTCTCCATTACTGTAACTTTATAGTAAGTCTTAAAGTCAGGTAGCATCAGTCCTCTGACTTTTGTTATTTTCCTTTAATATTTTGTTGACTCTTCTGGGTCTTTTGCCTCTCCATATAAACTTTAAAATCAATTTGTTGATATCCACAAAAAAATCTGCTGCGATTTTGATTGGAATTGCACTGAATCTATAGATCAAGTTGGGAAGAAACATTTTGACAATAGTGAGTCTTCCAATTCATGAACATGGCATATCCCCTCTGCTCATTTTGATTTTATTCACCAGAGTTTTGTAGTTTTCCTCATACAGATTTTCTACATATTCTGTTACAGTTATACCTAAGCATTTTGTATTCTGGATTGCTAATGTAAATACTATTGCATTCTTAATTTTAATTTCTACTTGTTCACTGCTCATTTACAGTAAAGTGATAGATTTTTAAATGCTAACCTTGTATCCTGCAACCTTACTATAATTGCTTATTGTTCCAGGAGTTTTGTTGATTCTTTTGCCTTTTTTAGATAAACATGTCATCTGTGAACAAAGTTTTATTCCTTCCTTCCCAATCTGTTTATATTTTATTTTATCTTCTGGCATTAGCTAGTACTCCTAGTATGATGTTAAAAAGGAGTTTTAAGAGGGAACACCCTTGCCTTGCTCCTGATCTTAGTGGGAAAGTCTTGAGGTTCTCACCATTAAGTATGATGTTAGCTATAGATTTTTTGTAGTCTTTATCAAGAAGGAAGAAGTTCCCCTCTGTTCCTATTACAGTTTTTTAGCATGAATGGGTGTTGGATCCTCTCAAATGCTTTTTCTACATCTACTGATATGATCATATGATTTTTCTTTTTTAGCCTGTTAATGTGATAGATTATCACATTTTCTGTGATCACACTGAACTGATTTTCAAATGTTGAACCAGCCTTGAATACCTGGGATAAATTCCAACTGGTCATGATCTATATAATTATTTTTATACACTGTGGATTTGATTTACTAATATTTTGTTGAGAACTTTTGCGTGGATATTCCTGAGACACTGGTGTGTAGCTTTCTTTCTTTTTTTTTTTTTTAAAGATTTTATTTATTTGACAAAAAGAGAGATCACAAGTAGGCAGAGAGGCAGGCAGAGAGAGGGGGAAGCAGGCTCCCTGCTGAGCAGAGAGCCCGATGCGGGACTCGATCCCAGGACCCTGGGATCATGACCTGAGCCAAAGGCAGACGCTTAACGACTGAGCTACCCAGGCGCCCCTAGCTTTCTTTTATTGTAATGTCATTGCCTGGTTTTGGTAATGTAATTACCAAATTTGGTAAAGTAATGCTGGCCTCATAGAATTAGGAAATCTTCCCTATACTTCTATTCCCTGGAAGAGATTATAGAGAAGAGGCAAAATATCTTCCTTAAATATTTGGTTGAATTCACCAATGAACCCATGTGGGCCATGTGTTTTTTAGAAGGTTATTAATTACTGACTTAATTTCTTTATCAGATATGGGCCTATTCAGATTTTCTATTCCTTCTTGTGTGAGTTCTGGCAGATTGTATCATTTGAGGAATTTGTTCATTTCATCAAGGTTTGATAAATCTGTGGGCACCCAGCTATTCATAGTATTCCTTATCTTTTGAAGTGCTTAGAATTTGTTGATATCTCCTTTTGTTTATGATATTAGTAATTTGTGTCCTCTTTTTTCTTAGCCTGGCTGGAAGCTTATTGATTGTATTGATCTTTTCAATGAAACAACTTTCAATCTCACAGATTTTCTTTTTTGATTTCCTGTTTTCAATTTCATTGATTCCTGCTCAAATTTTTTTTTTTTTCAGTTTACTATGGATTTAATTTTGTCTTTAAGTAGTTTTCTAAGGTGGAAACCTGGAAAATGGATTTTCCTTTTTTATTGTATTATGTTAGTCACCATACATCATTAGTATTTGATGCAGTGTTCCAAGATTCATTGTTTACACCTAACACCCAGTGCTCCATGCAATATATGCCCTCCTTAATACTCCCCACCAGACTCACCCATACCCCTACCCTCTTCCCTCTAAAACCCTCAGTTTGTTTCTCAGAGTCCAAGGTCTCTCATGGTTGGTCTCTCCCTCTTGATTCCCCCCTTCTCTTTTCCTTTCCTTCTCCTAATGTCCTCCATGTTATTCCTTATGCTCTGTAAGTGAAACCATATGATAACTTTCTCTGCTTGACTTACTTCACTTAGCATAATCTCCTCCAGTCCCATCCATGTTGATGCAAAAGCTGGGTATCCATGCTTTATGATGGCTGAATAATATTCCACTGTATGTATGGACAGTATCTTCTTTATCCATTGGTCTGTTGAAGGGCATCTTGGCTCCTTCCATAGTTTGCCTATTGTGGCCATTGCTGCTGTGAACATTGGTGTGCATATGGCCCTTCTTTTCACTACATCTGTATCTTTGGGGTACTCAGTAGTGCAATGGCACGGTCATAGGGTTGTTCTACTTTTAATTTTTTGAGGAACCTCCACATTCTTTTCCAAAGTGGCTGCATCAACTTTCACTCCCACCAACAGTGTAAGAGGGTTCTCCTTTCCCCACATCCTCTCCAATATTTGTTGTTTCCTGTCTTGTTGATTTTGGCCATTCTAACTGGTGTAAAGTGGTATCTCAATATGGTTTTGATTTGAATTTCCCTGATGGCCACTGATGATGACCATTTTTTCATGTGTCTGCTAGCCATTTATATGTCTTCATTGGAGAAGTGCCTGTTCATGTCTTCTGCCCATTTTTTGATATGATTATGTTTTTTGGGTGTTGAGTTTGAGACGTTCTTTATAGATCTTGGATATCAGCCCTTTGTCTGTAGTATCATTTGTGAATATCTTCTCCCATTCTATGGGTTGCCTCTTTGTTTTGTTGACTGTTTCCTTTGCTGTGCAGAAACTTTTTATCCTGATGAAGTCCCAAAAGTTCATTTTTACTTTTGTTTCCTTTGCCTTTGGAGACATGTCTTGAAAGAAGTTGCTGTGGCCAATGTTGAAGTGGTTACTGCCTATGTTCTCCTCTAGGATTCTGATGGATTGCTATCTTACATTGAGGTCATTCATCCATTTTGAATTTATGAGAATGGTTGCATTTCATTCTTCTGTACATAGCTGCCCAATTTTCTCGGCACCATTTATTGAAGAAACTTGTTTCTACTGGATATTTTTTCATGCTTTGTTGAAGACTATTTGACCATAGAGTTGAGAGTCCATATCTGGGCTCTCTACTCTGTTCCATTGGTCTATGTTTCTGTTTTTGCGCCAGTATTGTGCTGTCTTGGTGATCACAGCTTTGTAATAAAGCTTGAAATCAGGCAACATGATGCCTTCAGCTTTACCTTTTCAATATTTCCTTGGTGATTTGGGGTCTTTTCTGGTTCTATGCAAAATTTAGGACTGTTTGTTCCAGCACTTTGAAAAATGCTGATGGTATTTTGATTGGGATGGTGTTGAAAATATAGATTGCTCTGGATTTTAATCTTTGTTCTTTCCTTATTTATGCATTCAGTGCTATGAATTTTCCCCTAAGCACTACTTTCAGTGCTTCTCATAAGTTTTGACATTTTATTTGAGGAGGGGAGTGGCAGAGACAGAAACTTAAGTAGGTTCCACACTCAGTGCAGAGCCTGATGCAGGGCTAGATCTCACGACCCTGAGGTCATGACCTGAGCTGAAATCAAAAGAGTTGAACACTTAACTGACTGAACCACCCAAGTGTCCCTCATAGTTTTTATAAAACTTAACACCTGTTTTATTGCTCAGAATGTGGTATATCTTGGTAAATGTTCAATGTGAGCTGGAGAAGAATGTGTATTCTGCTGTTGTTTACTGAATTAGTTCAGAGATGCCAATTATGTTCAGTCAATTGATGGAGTTTTGAGTTCAACTATGTCCTTACTAATTTTCTGCTTGTTGGACCTGTCCATTTCTGATAGATGAGTGTTGCAGTCCACAACTATGATAGTAGGTACATCTATTTCTCTTTGTAATTCTATCAGTTTTTGCCTAACGTAGGTTGACTGTGGTTAGGCACATACACATTAAGGATTACAATGTATTCTGAGAACTGACCCCTTTGCCATTATGTAATGCCTTTCCTTATCCCTGATAATTTTCCTGCTTTGAAACTACTCTGAAATTATTATGGCTACTCCTGAATCCTTTTGATTAGTATTGACATAAAATATTTTTCTCTATCCACTTATTTTTAATTGATATGTGTCTTATACTTAAAGTGAGTTTCTTATGGACAACATACAGTAAATTGGTGCATTTAAACCACTGACCTTCAAAATGATTACTGATATGGCTGGATTAATATCCAATGTACTTGTTACTGTTTTCTATTTGTTGCTTTTGTTTTCTACTATCTTTCTGCCTCTTGTGGTTTAAACTGAGCATTTTATATAATTGCATTTTGTTTCTTTGAAAAGTATATTATGCTTTTTAAAAAACATTATATCAAAAACTATTGATGCCAATTTAATTTAAATTAAAAAAAAAAAAAAAAAAAAAGAAAGTTGCATTCTCCACAAGGGGGGACAAAGCATTTTTTAGTGGTTTCCATTCAGTTTGGTATAATATTGAATTATTATTAAACATTTTCACTGAATCCAAGTCTACTTTCAAATAACATTATACCACTTTACAGGTATTATGAGTACCATATAATAATAATAATAATCCTAATTACTCTCTTCCATTCATTGTACCATGTTCATTGATTTCACATATTTAAGCATGCATATATATATATATATATATATATATATGCATATGGTATGTGTATGTGGTATATACATATGCAGTTGAATATATTGCTATTACTTTGAACTCTTATGCTACATCAATTAAGAATAAGAAAACTACAAGTTTTATTATTTACTTATTTATTTGAGAGAAAGCACAAGCAGAAAGGGGCAGAGGGAGATGGAGAGAGAAAATCTTAAGCACGCTGCCCACTTAGTGCGGAGCCTGATGCGAAGCTCAATATGACCAAGATTATGACCTGAGCTGAAATCAAGAATCATACACTTAACTGACTGAGCCACTCTGGAGCCCCACTACAAGTTTTATTTTATCTTCACTATTCCTTCTTTAGTTCTCTTTATGTAGATCTGAATTTCTGACCTTTATTATTCTCTTTCTCTTTAAAGAATTTCTTTTAATATTTCTTGCAAGGCAGGTCTACTAGCAACAAGTTCAATTTTTGTTTCTCATTCAGTTTGAAGGATAATTTCACAGAGTACAGAATCCTAGGTTGGTGGGGTGTTTTTCTCAAAATTTTAAATATTTCAATCCACTTTCTTCTTTGTATGGTTTCTGAGAAGAAGTTGGATTTAATTCTTACCTTTGTTCCTCTATAGGTGAGGTGCTTTTTTCCCTCTTGTTTATTTCAGGATTTTTTTTCCTTTAACTTTGATTTTCTGTAGTTTGAAAATGATATGCCCAGGTGTAGTGTTTTGTTTTGTTTTGTTTTTGTTTTTGCATTTATCTTAGTTGATATTCTCTTAGCTCCTGGATCTGTGGTTGAGTGACATTAATTTGGGGGAAATTCTCAGTCATAATTGTTTCAAATACTTCATTCTCCTACTTTATTTTCCCACAGTCCTTGGGTATTTGGTTCTGTTTTTTCAGTCTTTGTCCTCTTTACTTTTCAATTTTAGAGGTCTCTATTGATATACATTTCATCTGTGTCCAGTCTACTAATAATCCCATCAAATGCACTCATTTTTGTTCATGTATTTTCGATCTCCTTTTCTACCTTTTCTTATTTTTATCTCTCTGTTTACACTGTCCATTGTTCTTGCACATGTTCTACTATACCCATGAGAGGCCTTAGCATATTAATCACAGTTGTCTTAAATTCTCATTCTAATAATTCCATCATCCCTGTCAAGTCTTATGTCTCTGCCTCTTCTAGTCACGTTTTTTTCCTTTTAGTATGCCTTGTGATTTTTTCCTTTTTAAAAATAAAAATTTATTTGGGTTTAAATTACATATAACAGTATATTCGTTTCAAAGATACAGCTTAATGACTTGATATTTATATATACTGTGAAATGATCACCACAATATATCTAGTTAATATCTATTGCCTTACATAAATATTTTTGTGAAGAAAATTTTAAGATTTACTCTTAGCAACTTTTAAATATACAATATATATCATTAACTGTGGTCACCATGCTGTATATTACGTTCCCATGATTTATTTTATAGGTGGAAGTTTGTACTTGTTGATCCCTTTACCCATTTTGCATGCCCCCAACTCTCCACCTTGGGCAACCACCAATCTGTGTTCTGTTTCTATGAAATTAGTATTATTTTATATTGATGGTATTTTTTTATATTCCACAAATAAGTGAGATCTTATGGTATTTGTCTTTCTCTGACTTATTTCGCTTAGCATAATGACCTCAAGGTCCATTCATGTTGTAGTGAATAGAAGATTTCTTTTTATGACTGAATAATTTCCCACTTTATGTTATATATATGTATATGTATATACCCAATTTTCCTTATCCATTCATCCATCAATAGACACTTAGGGGGGAGGGGCAAGATGGCGGAGAGGTAGGAGACCCTGTTGCAACCTGTCCCCAAAAGTGAGCTGGATATCTGCCAGACCACGCTGAACACCCATGTAATCAGCCGGAGAAGCAAGCCTTTTCACTTCTGGATCTCTACGGGAGCAGAAGACAGCAGCAGAGAGGTAAAGCAAAGCGGGAACACTCGAAACGGATTCAGAGGATAAACAAAAGGGGAAGGGAGCCACCAGAAGCGGCGCAAGGACAGTAATACCCAAAAGGAAAGTGCCAGGTGGTTGTGGAGTGGCAATAACTTAGAGCCCGGTTAAAAACACTTAAAAAGAGCATAA
>CM053605.1:97205156-97232322 GCA_028646535.1 Procyon lotor | reverse complement strand
CATACAATGGAATATTATGCCTCCATTAGAAAGGACGATTATCCAACTTTTGTATCAACATGGATGGGACTGGAAGAGATTATGTGGAGTGAAATAAGTCAAGCAGAGAGAACCAATTACCTTATGGTCTCACTTACGTGCTGAGTGTAAAGAAATACATGGAGGGCATTATGAGAAGGAAGGGAGGGAGGAATGGGGGGAAACCAGAGGGGGAGATGAACCATGAGAGACTGTGGACTCTGAGCAACAAACTGAGGGTTTTGGAGGGGAGGGGAGTGGGGGTTGGACGAGCCTGGTGGTGGGTATTGAGAAGGGCACGTATTGCATGGAGCACTGGGTGTGGTGCAAAACAATAAATCTTGTAGCACTGAAAAAAATAAATAGATAAAATTTAAAAAAAAAAGACACTTAGGTTCTTTCAATATTTTGTCTATTGTAAATAATGCTGCAATGAACAAGAGGGTGCATATATCTTCTTTAGTTAGCGTTTTCATTTCCTTCAGATAAATAGCTGGAAGTGTAATTTCTGGATATGATAGTTCTATTTTAATTTTTTGAGGAAACTCCATAGTGTTTCCCATAGTAGCTGTACAAATTTACATTCCCAACAACAGTTCATAAGGGTTCCCTTTTCTTCACATTTTCACCAACACTTATCTTTTTGATAAGTTATTCTAACAGGTGTGAGGTGATATTGTGGTTTTGATTTACATTCCCCTAAGGATTAGTGATTTTGAGCACATTTTCATGCATGTGCTGGAGTCATCTGTATATCTTCTTTGGAAAAATGTTTTTTCAAATCCTCTACTCATTTTTAAATCAGATTGTTTTTTGCTATTGCATTGTATGGGTTCTATATATTTTGAATATTGGAACATTATTATCAGATATATGATTTGTAAATATTTTCTACTATTTGGTAAGTTGCCTTTTTATTCCATTCCATTTCATTCTTCCAATAAAAACCATTTTATTGATGGTATCCTTTGCTGTGAAGACTCTTTTTAGTTTGATGTAGTACCAGTTTATTTTTGCTTTGGCTATCTTTCCTTTTGGTGTATACAAAAAATCACCAAGACCTGTGTCAAGGAGATATTGCTTGTGTTCCAGGAGTTTTATGGTTTTGGGTCTTACATTCAAATTAATTTTTGTGTATGGCATAAGATAAAATCCAGTTTCATTCTTCTGCATGTGGTTGCCCAGTTTTTCCAACACCATTTATTGAAGAGACTGTCCTTTCCCCAGTATATATTCTTGGCTCCTCTGTCATAAATTAATTGACCATATATGCATGGGTTTATTTCCCGGCTTCCTATTCTGTTCCACTGATCTACATGTCTATTTTTATGCCAATACCATACTGTTTCGACTGTAATTTTTTTTGATAGCTGGATATGATGTACTATATAAAAGAAACTGCTATAAACAGGCCTTTAGTAATGTGGTAGTAAAGTGTGAAGGGAGGGGACGTATTCTGAAGCCCTATGATTAGGTCTTAGTCTTTTAGTGAGCCTATGACTCTAGATTATAAATTCCACAAGTATTTCTCATAGTTTTGTTCTTCTCCTTTAGGTATGAGAGACAATTGATCAATTGGGCTGGAGTATGGTATTTCCCTTTTATCCATGTGGAAGGCCAGAGTTAACTGGAATTGGGTACTCTTCTTTCTCCTAGGTTGGTAATATTCTATTTGGTTAGGCCCTGATTGACTAGTTTTCCTGAAAGCAGGCCTTACTACAGAAAACCCAGAATGCTCTGGCATATTTCAAAAGCTTCTGATGACATTAGTATGAGGGGATATTTTTTCTTTATATTTATTATGAGAATCAGGTTGAGTACCTGAAGATAAATGCCACAGAACTGTGGGGGGCCTTGTTATGACTGGGTCTCTCTGAAGTTTTTAACTTTCAGAGCTGAGTCTCCAGCAATACCTCAATTCCAGTTTCACTTTTCAGTTTCTACTCTTATAAGCTGTTACTCCCTATATTTGCCTGACTCTAATCTTTGGAACAGTGGTTGATTCTCCTAGGTCAGTTAGGCTGGTAATATTCTATCTGGTTCTCAAGAAGAGCTGTTGATTTTTCAGTTTGTTCAGGTTTTTACTTGTTAGAATGATGTGGCAACTTCCAAACTCCTTACAAATGCAACCAGAACTCAGGAGTCCTCAAAAGCCTGTCTTTGAAATGCTTTATTTATGATAATTCAACTTCTAAATTTAGTAATAAGGAATGTCAATATGTTATTTCTTTTGCCCCAGTGTAATGAAATTAACATATTGCTGTTTAATTGGGTTGGTTTGGCAATCAGCATTTTAAAAAATGAAAAAAATTGAATGAAAGGTGTCTGAGTACATTACAGGTAGTTAGGATGAGTACAATTTAAGGTAATTATTATTTTTTAAGATTTTATTTTTAAGTAATCTCTACACCCAACATGGGGCTCAAACTCACAATCCTGAGAATAAGAGTTGTATGCTTCACCGACTGAGCCAGCCAGGTGCCCTTAATGTAATATTTCTTAATGCAGATCACAGAATAAATTTTGAAAGATATCATGTTAAGGAATGAAAAACTTATTGTGTATACTTGAAATGTAAAATGACCTTAGGAAAAAAATGATTAAAATATCAAAGTACTTTTAAATAAAATTTTAAAACAGAGATCTTAGTGTAAGAAAAAATAAAGTTCACCATCATCTTATTTACTTGGATCCCACAGATGTAACGTTAATTATTATAACTTTAAAAAAATTGGGTTTTAATTTCCTTTCATATTAAAAAGCAGTTACCTGAATAATTCAAATATCAAATGAGACTCATTTGCATATAAATACATGAAACTTTACTTATCCTTATGCTTAACTACTGAAAATCTGAAACCATTTTACTTCTATTAAAATCAGTTAAAAGCTTGTAATCCAGCAGAAGCAGCACATAACTTAGATTGGAAATTTAGCAATCAGATGCATGGATATAAATTCCAGCATCAATAACCACTGATATGGTAACCTGGGGCATGTCACTGGATCTAAATGTTAATTTTCTTATTAATAAAATGGGAATAATCTACTTTTATGATAGCTGGAAACAAATTATAAAAATATGAATGCACACATGTGCAAAAAGCTTGAAAACAACATGCTATGTAATTGTTAGGTATCATCATCAAGTAGATAATAAAATTCTTGTTCAAGTAGAAACAAAATACTTTTTTTAATCTTTCCTCCCCTCCTAAAACTAAAAATCTCAAGTGCTAGATGTCTTATGAAGTACTTAATCAATTTCACTGCTTTATTTACTGTAAATGGGGGTATTTTCATCTATATTTTTATATACAGAGTTTTAAAAATACATAATTCTTTCTGAAGATTTTGCATGAAACTCAAGGAAGTACTCTCTCACTTTTCTGGAAAAGTAAATTAGCTGTTATTGTGAAAGGGTTAACTAGCTGAGCTGTAAACAGATTTACTAAGGAAATATACAACATTTTGAAAAACAAGTTTTTTTACTTAATACCATGTGTACAAATAGGGCTGCCAATTACAAATAAGTGGTACCATTAAAGTACCAGAAGCCAGATCCCTACCTGTAAATGGTTTTTTGTTAATCAAGTTAATAAATATATATAATAAAAAAATACTTGAAGAAAAAAATTATTTATTTTTCAAAACATTACATTTTTTAAAGATTTTATTAGAGATAGTGAGAGAGAGAGTGCATGGGGGTAGTGGTGTGAGGGGCAGAGGGAAAAGGAGAAGCAGACTCCCTATTGAACAGAGAGCCTAATGCAGGTCCCTGGGATCATGACCCGAACTGAAAGCTAACTGACTGAACCACCCAGGGCATCCCAAAAATTTGTATTCATGTATTTATATGTAATCTCTACACCCAATGTGGGGCTCAAATCTAAGACCATGAGGTTAAGAGTTGCATAGAGAGGAGGAGGGGCAAGATGGGAGAGAAGTAGGTGACCTCGTTTGAACCGGTCCCCTGAAATGAGCTAATATCTACCAGAACACTCTGAACACGCAATGAAATCAGCCTAAGATGTAAGAGTATATACTTCTGGTTCTCTACTGGGGCAGGAAATCATCAGTGGAGAGGTAAAACAGAGTGGGAGCACTTGGACTGATATTGCAGGATAAACAGAAGGGGGAAAAAGCCACCAGAAGCAACCCATTGGAAAGTCATACCCCAATATGAAAAAGTGCCCTGTGCTTGGAGCCTGGTTAAAAGCACTCAAAAAGAACAAAGGGTCTTAAGGGGCAACAAGTGGAATTGGGCAGCCATGGGCACAGCCCTAAGCCTATGGTCCCAGGATGGTCACAGCCAGTGCCCACCTGCACCTGAAAGAGCCCGGCAGGGGTTCCAGTCCATGGTCCCTGAGCCTGCAGCTTTCCACTGCTTGGACCACTACTCGGGCTGGGTGCACTCCTGCCTGTCTCTGAGAAAGCCCGGTGTGAGCGCTGGCTGGCGGTCTCTGGGCCTGCAGCCTTCCATCTTCCGTGACTTGTGCCACCACCGCCGGGTGTCACAGTACCCGGTGTGGGCCTGGACTCCAGATAGCAGTCCCAACAACAGCAGTCACCGGATGGGCTCCCTGGACCAATATCACTTGCAGTTTTAGTGGCACGGAGGTACAGAGACAAGCTGGGACCTTGGGCAACCACTGAGACAGTGGCTAGGTGTGCGCACCACCTGTGGGAGGTTGCTGTGTTTGGTGGAGTTTGCAGAGGGGGAAGTCTATGTGTTCTAGACCATCCAGAGGGGAGCAGCCTGAAGCTTCTCTCTGGGGTGGAGTGGGTGCTGACAGTTCACTCTGCTCTAACCCTCTGAAAACCCTCAAAAAAGCAGCCAAGGAACAAAAACCTCCAGAGACCGAAAGTCTGAAAAACTGGTTTTCACAGAGCCCAGCCCCTTGATAGGGGGCAGGGCAACTCAGCCCAATCAAGATTAACTGAAAAACAGCCTGGCAGGCCCCTCCCCCAGAAGACAAGCCAAAAGAACAAGAGGACAATAACCACAGGTTCCCCATAAAACTGTAAAACCCCAACATCAGGGGAAAACAATATATTAAGCCCCCAGTACTGCCCTCAAACCTGTATATTTCATAGATACAACTTTGTTTTGTTTTTAAATTCGTTCTCAGGACTCTTCTTATTTTTTTAACCTACTTACCACTACAAGTAGATATTTAATACAACATATTACATAATAACTTTTTAACTTGAACTTTTTCATACATATAGCTGTGTTTTTCTTTTTTTAAATTAATATACATATATATAGATAGATAAAGATATAAGCTTCAAGGTAATCCTTTTTCCCTATTCAATACTACCCCTATATATAAACTAGTTTTAATTTCCCTGTATCACTGGAAAGTTGAGTCCTTTAATAAAGATAACAAGATACACCCAGGAAGAACTGAAATAACCTTCCTAGCCCACATTGAGGTTTATAACCACCTTCCTATCTTATTCTTCTGTCAGTGTTTCTGTGTATTTGTTTTTGTACTATATAAATCTTATTCTTGGGGTTCATTTTGGCTGGGTTTTTTCTTCTTTTTCTCTTTCTCTTTTTTCTTTTTTCATTTTTTTGGTGGTGATTTTCAATTGCTCTGAAACTTTCCAGGGTGTACCTTGCCTGGATCGTGGTTGATATATTCAGTTGTATATCCCCTCAACCACCTCTCACCAAAATGACTAGGAGGAGGAACACCCAAAAGAGGAAAAATTTAGAGACTAATCTCTGCCACAGAACTACTGGATATTAACAAAAACAAAATGTTGGAAAAAGGAATTCAAGGCAACAATTATCCAGGCAATGGCTAGGTTGGAGAAGACCATTCATTAGTGGCAACATAGAACCCCTAAGGGCGGAAGTAAGGGCTGATCTGGCAGAACTAAAAAATGTTATCCGTGAGATCCAATCTAATCTATATACTCTAACAGCTACGATAACTGAGGCAGAAGATTGAATTAGTGATCTAGTAGAGAAAATGATAGAAAAGAAGGATCAGGAGGAGGCCTGGAAGAAACAGTTTAGAAGCCATGAAAACAGAATTAGGGGAATAAATGAAGCCGTGAAATATTCCAACGTCAGAATTATTGGGATCATTGAGGGTGTAGAGAAAGACAGAAGACTAGAAGATATAGTTGAACAAATCCTGGATGAAAATTTCCCTAATCTGGGGAATGGAACAGGTGTTCATGTCCTAGAGGCAGAAAGGACAACCCCCCCCCCTGCAAGATCAGCGAGTCTAGAAAGACCTCCAGACACTTAATTGTGAAATTCACAAATCATAATTTCAGAGAGGAGGTCTTAAGGGCAACTAGGGGGAAGAGATCCCTTAAGTAGAGAGGAAGGTCCATCAGAATAACGTCCGACCTGTCAAGAAACCTGGCAAGTCAGAAAGGGCTGGCAAGACATATTTAGGGCACTAAATGAGAGGAACATGCAGCCAAGAATACTTTATCCAGCAAGGCTTACATTCAAGATGGATGGAGAGATAAAGAGCTTCTAAGACTGGCAAGGTTTAAAAGATTACATGACCACCAAGCCAGCACTACAAGATATATTCGGGGGGATTCTATAAAAGAAAGAACCCAAGAGTTACATAGAGCAGAAATTTACAGAGACAATCTATAGAAACAAGGACTTCTTAGGCAAAACGATGTCAATAAAAACTTATCTTTCAATAATCACTCTCAACGTGAACGGCCTAAATGCTCCCATAAAACGGCACAGGGCTGCAGACTGGATAAAATGGCAGGACTGTCCATATGCTCTCTACAAGAGACACATTTGGAACCAAAAGATACATCCAGGCTGAAAGTGAAGGGATGGAGAACCATCTTTCAAGCCAACAGGCCTCAAAAGAAAGCTGGAGTAGCAATTCTCATATCAGATAAATTAGATTTTAAGCTAAAGACTGGAGTCAGAGATACAGAAGGACACTACATCATTCTTAAAGGGTCTATCCACCAAGAAGATCTAAAAATTGTAAATATTTATGCCCCCAATATGGGAGAAGCCAACTACATAAGCCAACTATTAATCAAATAGTCATACTGACATAAATACATTAATTGTAGGGGATATTAACATGCCATTCTCAGTAATAAATCATCTAAGCAGAAAATCAACAAATTAACAAGAGCTTTGAATGACACATTGGACCAGATGGACCTTATATATAGAACATTCCACTCTAAAACAAGAGAATACTCATTCTTCTTGAGCACACATGGAACTTTCTCCAAAATAGACAACATACTGGGGCACAGATTGGCTCAATCAATATGAAAATATTGAGATTATTCTCATATTCTCAGACAATAATGCTTTGAAACTGGAACACAACCACAAGAAAATGTTTGGAAGGAATTCAAACACTTGGAAGCTAAAGACCAACCTGCTCAAGAATGTTTGGATCAACCAGGAAATCAAAGATAAACTTAAACAATTCATGGAAACCAATGAGAATGAAGACACAATGGTCCAAAACCTATGGGATATGGCAAAGGCGGTCCTAAGGGAGAAATACACAGGCATCCAAGCCTCAGTTGAAAAAATGGAAAAATCCTGAATATACCAACTCTCTTTACACCTTAAAGAACTGGAAAATCAACAACAAATTAAGCCAACCCCACTCACAAGAAGGGAAATAATTAAGATTAGAGCAGAGATCAATGAGTTAGAAACTAGAGATATGGTAGAACATGTCAATGAAACTAGAAGCTGGTTCTTTGAAAGAATTAGTAAGATCAATAAACCACTGGCTAAACTAACCCAAAAGAAAAGAGAGAGGACCCAAATTAATAAAATAATGAAAGAAAGGGGAGAGATCGTTATGGGGCACCTGGGTGGCTCAGTGGGTTAAGCCTTTGCCTCAGGTCATGATCTCAGGGTCCTGGGATGGAACCCCGCATCGGGCTGTCTGCTTAGTGGGGAGCCTGCATTCCCCCCTCCCTCTGCCTGCCTCTCTGCCTACTTGTGATCTCTCTGTCAAATAAATAAACAATATATTTTAAAAAAAGAAAAGAAAGGGGAGAGATTGTGACTAACACCAAGAAAATAGAAACAATCATCAGAAACTATCATCAACAGCTATATGCCAATAAGTTAGGCAACCTAGAAGAAATGGATGCATTCCTGGAAACCTGTAAACTTCCAAGACTGAAACAGGAAGAAATTGACAACCTGAATAGACCAATATCTAGTAACAAGATTGAAGCAGTGATTGAAAACCTCCTAAAAAACAAGAGCCCAGGACCTGACGGATTCCCTAGGGAATTCTACCAAACATACAAAGAAGAAATAATATCTATTCTCCTGAAACTGTTTCAAAAAAAACCATATACAGAAGGAAAACTTCCAGACTCTTTCTATGAAGCCAGCATTACCCTGATCCTCAAGCCAGGCAAAGACCCCATCAAAAAGGAGAATTTCAGACCAATATCCCTGATGAATATGGATGCCAAGATTCTCAACAAGATCCTAGCTAATAGGATCCAACAGCACATTAAAAAGATTATCCACCATGACCAGGTGGGATTTATCCCTGGGATGCAAGGGTGGTTCAACATTAGCCAATCAATCAAAGTGATAGAACAAATCAGTAAGAGAAGAGAGAAGAACCACATGGTCCTCTCAATTGATGCAGAAAAACCATGTGACAAAATAGAGCATCTGTTCCTGATTAAAACTCTTCAAAGTATGGGGATAGAGGGAACATTACTCAACTTCATAAAATCCATCTATGTGGGACTGGAAGAGATTATGCGGAGTGAAATAAGTCAAGCAGAGAGAACCAATTACCTTATGGTCCCACTTACGTGCTGAGTGTAAAGAAAAACATGGAGGGCATTATGAGAAGGAAGGGAGGGGTGAATGGGGGGAAACCAGAGGGGGAGATGAACCATGAGAGACTGTGGACTATGAGCAACAAACTGAGGGTTTCGGAGGGGAGGGGGTGGGGGTTGGGCGAGCCTGGTGGTGGGTATTGAGGAGGGCATGTACTGCATGGAGCACTGGGTGTAGTGCAAAACAATAAATCTTGTAACACTGAAAAAAAATAAATAAATAAAATTTTAAAAAATAAAAAAAAAATAAAATCCATCTATGAAAAACCCACAGTGAATATAATTTTCAATGGGAAAAGCTGATAGCCTTCCCTTTGAGATCAGGAACATGACAAGGATGCCCACTCTTGCCACTCTTGTTCAGCAAAATACCAGAAGTCCTAGAGAAAGCCATCAAACAACAAAAATAAAGAAAAGGTATTTAAATTGGCAAAGAAGAAGTCAAACTCTCTCTCTTCGCAGATAACATGATACTTTATATGGGAAACTCAAAAGACTCCACCCCTAAACTACTAGAATTCATACAGTAATTCAGTAATGTGGCAGAATACAAAATCAATGCACAGAAATCGGTTGTTTTCTTATACACTAACAATGAAAATATGGAAAGGGAAATTAGAGAATCGATTCCATTTACTGTAGCACCAAGAACCATAAGATACCTTGGAATAAACCTAATGAAAGGTAAAGGATCTGTGCTCGAGGAACTACAGAACACTCATGAAAGACACTGAAGAAGACACAAAAACGTGGAAAAGCATTCCATGCTCATGGATTGGAAGAATGGTTAAAATGTCTATACTGCCCAGAGCAATCTATACTTTCAATGCCATCCCAATCAAAATTCCACTGGCTTTTTCAAAGTGCTGGAACAAACAATTCTAAAATTTGTAACCAGATTTGGAACCTAAATCTAAAATTTGGAATCAGAAAAGACCCTGAATTGCTAAGGAAATGTTCAAAAAGAAAAAGCTTGTGGAGATTCCTCAAGAAATTAAAAATAGAGCTACCCTATGACCCTGCCATAGCACTGCTGGGTATTTACCCCAAAGAAGCAGATGCATTACAAAGAAGGGCCACATGGACCCCAATGTTCATAGCAGCAATGGCCACAGTCGCCAAACTGTGGAAAGAACCAAGATGCCCTTCAACAGATGAATGGATAAAGAAGATATGGTACATATATACAATGGAATATTATGCCTCTATTAGAAAGGACGAATATCCAACTTTTGTATCAACGTGGGCAGGACTGGAAGAGATTATGTGGAGTGAAATAAGTCAAGCAGAGAGAGCCAATTACCTTATGGTCTCACGTGCTGAGCATAAAGAAAAACATGGAGGGCATTGTGAGAAGGAAGGGAAAGGTGAATGGCGGGAAATCAAAGGGGAGATGAACCACGAGAGACTGTGGATTCTGAGCAACAAACTGAGGGTTTAGGAGGGGTGGGGTGGGGGTTTAGGTGAGACTGGTGGTGGGTATTGAGGAGGGCACGTATTGCATGGAGCACTGGGTGTGGTGCATGAACAATAAATCCTGTAACACTGAAAAGATAAACATATTTGGGGGGGAAAAAAAAGAAAAAGCTGGGGGCATCACGTTGCCTGATTTCAAGCTTTATTACAAAGCTGTGATCACCAAGGCAGCACAGTACTGGCACAAAAACAGACACACAGACCAATGGAACAAAAAAGAGAGCCCAGATAGGGACTCTCAACTCTATGGTCAAATAATCTTCGACACAGTAGGAAAAAATATCCAATGGAAAAAAGACAGTCTCTTCAGTAAATAGTGCTGGGAAAATTGGACAGCCATGTATAGAAGAATGAAACTCAACCATACTCTTACATCATACGCAAAGATAAATTCAAAGTGGATAAATGACCTCAACGTGAGGCTGGGAATCTATCAAAATCCTAGAGGAGAATATAGGCAGTAACCTCTTCAACATCGGCCACAGCAACTTCTTTCAAGACATGTCTCCAAAGGCAAAGGAAACAAAAGTGAAAATGAACTTTTGGGACTTCATCAAGATAAAAAGTTTCTCCACAGCAAAGGAAACAGTCAACAAAACAAAGAGGCAACCCATGGAATGGGGAGAAGATATTCGCAGATGATACTACAGACAAAGGGCTGATATCCAAGATCTATAAAGAACGTCTCAAACTCAACACTCAAAAACCAGATAATCATATCAAAAACTGGGCAGAAGACATGAACAGACAGTTCTCCAAAGAAGACATACAAATGGCTCTCAGACACGTGCAAAATGTTCATCATTAGCCATCAGGGTAATTCAAGTCAAAACCACATTGAGATACCACCTTACACCAGTTAGAATGGCCAAAATCAACAAGACAGGAAACAAGTTTTGGAGAGGATGTGGAGAAAGGGGAACCCTGTTCCACTGTTGGTGGGAGTGCAAGTTGGTGCAGCCACTTTGGAAAACAGTGTGGAGATTCCTTAAGAAATTAAAACTAGAGCTACCATATGACCCTGTCATTGCACTACTGGGTGCAAGGCAATAATGAACACAAGCATTATTTTGGGAGTAAAGCATCAGTAAAAGCTCTAAACACATACTAGATAGCCTAGTATAAAGGTATAAAGTATACCACTTTAAGATAATGCTATTTTGCCAGCATACCTAAGTAAAATAGAACACAATTCCGGTGTTTCATGATGCTTAGATACAGCATAATGCTGGGATATAAAATTAAAATTCTAATGTTGCTACTTACTGCTAATTGGATTACCAGTACCACAGTAAATACATAACCCCATAATAGATACCACTGAAAGCAAGATCGGGGTCAATTCCCATAACAGTTGGGGGGCATATGTACCTCAATATTCATAGCAGCAATGGCCACAATCACCAAACTATGGAAAGAGCCAAGATGTCCTTCAACAGATGAATGTGTAAAGAAGATACAGTCCATATATACAATGGAATATTACGCCTTCATTAGAAAGGATGAATACCCAAGTTTTGTATCAACATGGACAGGACTGGAGAAGATTATGCTGAGTGAAATAAGTCAAGCACAGAAAGTTAATTATGATATGGTTTCACTTACTTGTGGAGCACAAGGAGTAACATGGAGGACATTAGGAGAAGGAAAGGAAAAGAGAAGGGGGGAAATCAGAGGGGGAGACAAACCATGAAGAGACTGTGGACTCTGAGAAACAAACTGAGGGTTTTGGAAGGGAAGGGGCTGGGAGGATGGGTGAATCTGGGGGTGAGTATTAAGGAGGGCACATATTTCCTGGAGCAGTGGGTATGGTGTATAAACAGGGAATCCTCAAACACTGAAAAAAATAAAAAATAATAATAAAAAAAAGAGTTGCATACACTACTAACTGAGCCAACCAGGTGCCCCCAAAATATAAATTCTTGTTACAAATAAATGTGTAATGTAGTTGACTGGTCTTCCTACAAGACTGATCTCATTAATACATGTTTTCATCAAAGTTTCATGTATTTAGACTCTAAAGATCACTTAACATTATAGCATTTAGCTTTAACTTAGTCACAAGAGTATCAGACTCACCTTGATAGTGCCGCCAACAACTTCCATTACCTTGCCTCGATACCACATAGTATCTGATCCTCTAACTGCACAAGCTTCTCCCTTTTTCCAGAAATAAGGCTCCAAAAGACCAAGGCATTTTAAATTACTTTGAATTTCATTCATCATTTTTATTAGCTCGAATTCTGAAGAAATTATTAAAAACAGAAAGCATTTAGGAAGAATTTACTACCATTTGCAATATGAAATCATCAATAACAATCAGCAAAATCATCAATTATTAATCAATAATAATTACACCCCCTGGACAATAGCATAAGGAATCAACAGAGCTTTAATAAAGATCTAATTCAGTCAGGGCACCTGGGTGGCTCAGTCAGTTAAGCATCTGATTCTTGGTTTAGGCTCAGGTCATGATATCTTCGATCGTGAATCTGAACTCTGCCTCAGGTTCCACTATCAGCACGGAGTCTCCCTAAGATTCTCTCTCTCTCCTCTGTCCTTCCCCCCATGTGCATGCACATCCTCTCCCCCTCTCTAAAATAAGTAAATCTTTAAAAAAAATCTGATTCAGTCATAGCTTCTATATGTTTCAAAAAATACTACTAATAACATGTAAATAACTATTCTCATCTCTGGTTATGAATGCAAGCATTATTTGGGAGTAAAGCATCATTAAAAGCTCTAAACACATACTAGATAGCCTAATATAAAGGAACTACCACTTTAAGATAATGATATTTTGCCAGCATGCCTAAGTAAAAATAGAACACAATTCCGGTGTTACTTGATGCTTAGATACAGCACAATGCTGGGACATAAAATTAAAATTCCAATGTTGCTACTTACTGCTAATTGGATCATCAGTTTCATAGTAAATACATAACCCCATAATAGATACCACTGAAAGCAAGATCGGGGTTCAATTCCCTTAACAGTTGGGGGGGCATATGTATCTCAATATTCTACTACTTCAGTTGTGTGATTTTGGGTTGTTCCTTTACTTCCATAAGGTTCAGTTTATTCTTTAAACCTGGTATAATAGAACTTATCTCCATTATCAGTATTGTGGGGGATTAAATGTAAAACATCCAGAACACTGCCTGACAACATCAGAGTCAACCAGTTTTAGCTATGACTATATAAAAGTTAAGAAAAGTTCCTGGATTAAGTACTATTGCTAAAGGTTTCAAACACTGTTCACTTCTAGAATAGCCAATTGCACAGACTTATTTTTGAGTTAAAAAACAGTATTTAGGAGGTCAACAAATGAAACAAATGAGACAAAATTTCAACAAATTCACAGCCACCTATCCATAGGTGGACTTACTATGGAGTTAATGGAGCTTTAAGACCTATGAGTGTTAGAGTTATTGTCAGTTATAAAGTATTCTGGACACACCCAGGTTGTAGTAAAGAGATACTTGTACATAAATCTCAGGAAGGACTTGAATATTCTCAAAGGGCCCCCAAACTCCAGTCATTCACTGTAATTTCTTTCCTCATTCTGAATGAATATAAATTTTTGTATCTTTTTTCATAGACAGCCTCCAAACTTGTATAAGTGCCAGGTTTTACAAATCTAGAACCACCCCCATGCTTACCTTAGGTTCAGTGTCTATTCCCAGTGTTTCAATAAATGGTTTTTATGTGAAAAGCATTTTGCTTGAGTTATTTTTATGTAATCTCACAACAAACCTGTGAAAATGAGGTTAAATCTTGCCCAAGGTATTTCAACTCACTAGAGAACTGGAGCTGCTAGCTACTTCTTTTTTTTTTTTTTTAAAGATTTTTTTTTTTATTTGACAGAGAAACACAGTGAGAGAGGGAACACAGGCAGAGGGAATGGCAGCGGGAGAAGCAGGCTCCCCGCCGAGCAGAGAGCCCGATGCGGGGCTCGATCCCAGAACCCTGGGATCATGACCTGAGCCGAAGGCAGACGCCTAACGACTGAGCCACCCAGGTGCCCCTGCTAGCTACTCCTTCTACTGATAAATTCTACATAACATAGAATATATTACCTGACAATTTAGGTACTACAAATATAGTTCCATCATCGCCAATGCAGCTGACAATTGCCTCAAATACTTTCATGTTAGGAATAGCTGGTGGTTTATAGCATCCAGTGGTTCTTGGTTCTGGAATTTTCTGCTGAAATTCAGACACCTTGTATTCACTAATAACATCAGCAGCTTTTTTGTCGGTGTCAAAGTTAATCTTAATACACTTAGTAACCATTGAATCTTCTTGTTCCAAGGGGATTTCCAGAGACTTCTCAGATGATGAATAACTGTCATTTAATTTTTTAATTCTGTAACATCCAAAAATATTATATCTAAACATGAGCAAATAAAAACATTCTCTGGAAAACAATGTAAAAAGAGTCCTTCAAATATATTGGAAATTTAAAGAATATATTTGCTCTAGTCTAGGATATATTAGTCTAATTTGTTACATAAAAATGAGCATAATTTAGGTCATAATAAAAATTATTTTAAACTGTACATGAACTTGGCGAGAAGAAAAGTAATAAATTCCACTTAAATGTTTTATATTACTATCTGGTATTTACATGTTACTCCGTCTTAAAATCCCATAAACATATCACCAGTATTGTACAATTAACTAGATGTTAAAGGTAAATACAACATCTTCAGGTTGATTCTGATGTAGTCCACAGAAAGAACATGCAAATGTTCTATCAAAATAATACAAATATTAGTCCCTTAAAAAATAATACAGTACTGGGGAGAAAGTGGTAATATGCTATATTCATTCATAATTTTCTTTTTACTACCTGTCATTCCCTTCCAGTTTAAAAAAAATACATCTACTATTAAAAAAAATCCTAGGAGATAGGATTTTATATTTTTCTTGTATTATCTTTCAAAAGGAGATAAGCATTTATGAAATAGCCACATAACTCTTCAACTAAGATCATTCCCACTTGGTCCCCAGCCCTGAGATAGCTAGTAGTTTAGGGGCTGTAAAAGCAGTAGAGAACATCACAGTGGCAAATGTTAGCAGTATTAACTTGCCTAGCATTTTTCACTTTAATATTCATCAAGGGACTGCTTTAGCCTAAAGCCAGTGAACCCGAAAAGAGACACACACACATGACATCTATACACAGAGCCTAGCCATATGCCAATATCTAGGCAGTTAAGCCAGCATCTACCATACCCAGGCAACTACTTAATGTCCCATTTTATCTTGGATTTCTCATTTTCCTTCCATTCTATTAGGATTGGGGTCCTAGTCCATATAAGGTAATATATAATAATGCAAGATAAAAAAAGAAATCTGGCCATGTATGGTACAAAGTGGCTACTTGGAACATGTGTTTGCAATTCCAATATACCTTACATCCAGAAGGAAAGAAATAAGAAGAGGAAGCTAGGGCTATAGCAATATCCTAATCCTTTGCCCCTTGGACAAATGATACCTTAAGCCAGAAATTTAGTACCTGAAAGGGCTTTAAATGTAAATATTCAACTAGGTTTCTGCTATCCATTTGTTTCACATAAACACATTTTGGTATATACCTACCACAATTTCCAAAATAAAGCTTAAAGATTTATGTCTAAGCAAATGGTGTCAGAGGGCTCAGATCTGGTAACCACTATGTAATTCTCTTTCCCTTTGGTTTAGAATGTAAATGCCAAAGCAAAAGGGAAAACATAAAAGCAAAAATGTCAGTAGGGATTTAAATATGCAAGAGCTAATGGACCTGAATAAAGAAATTAGTAATCTTGAATGAATTTATTTCTGAACTGTTTCCTCAAGGTCAGTTTATAAATCAAGAGCAAACAAGATGAAATTCAGGTTTGAAAGCACACAATATGAAGATGTATATAGGCAAATAAGAAGCCTTCATTATAAACTGATGTTAAAAAAAAAAGTCTATACCTCCTTTCTCTCAAAGCCAAACCCTTTTTAATCAAATATTTAGAAACATCAACACGCTCTCCTTTTTCATCTCTGCAGAAAATTTTCACAGGTAATGGCCATGTTGTATTGTTTTCCTGCAGTGATTTAAGAGCAGAGTAAATATGAAACACTAAAAGGAAAACTTCTTTTAAACAATATACTTCTTACAGGCATTTCCTCCACATTTATCCAAACCAGAAAAATAAATTTCCAGTCAAGTAATTTTGGTATCAGAGAGAAAAAACATGGAAGAGAGTCAAGGAGGACAGACAGTTGGTTTGTGAAATGTCAGGAAGACCTCCCTGTCAAGGGGAAACTTACCAAAAGGGTGGGTGTGTGTAGGGGGAAGCCAACTAAAAACTTTTTTTTGCAGCCCACAGTGGGCTAGGGAGACATCAGTTACAAACTATTCTCCTAAACTCCTTGCAAATTACAGAATTGAAATGTATTTTCCCAGGTATGGGGTGTGTGTGTGTGTGTGTGTGTGTGTGTGTGTGTGTGTGTAAAGGAACAAAGGAAATGCAAGACCTATATTCTGCTTCAAATGGAATTATGAAAATGGAAAAGGTACATATAGAAAAAGTAACACGGACAAATTACTTATTAAAAAAATTCTAATCATTAATGCAATAAAAATATCAAATTAGAATAAAAGAAATATTTTTAAGTGTTCTGAAAAAATATATCCTCTTCTCAAACCCATATTCCTACAAACACACACTTTTTTATGGCATACTATCAATATGATTTCACTAGAAGCCTAACTTCTCAGTTAGTAAAGAACAGTAAAAGGCTTCCACAATGCACTCTAGCATACATACATTCTGTTTTTTAACATGCAAATTACCAACTCAAGATTATTACTTTAGAAATGTTTTAATTCATAAAGTCATTATGGGGCATCTGTTATCAAACAGGTGTTATAATGAAATAAGACAAAAAAAAAAGAGGGCTGCTCAAAAAATCCAAATAGTTTGCTATTATCTTCCCAACAATAAAATATAGAAAATATCAATGAAATATTCATTATATAGCTATTATAATTGTTTACCCCACTACACACCTGCAAGATTATAGTTGCTACCGCTCCAGTTAGGTACAATGAAAGACAGTCACAAGCCGTAGCTGTCCATTTGTCGCTCCCACCAGTTGGTCTAAAACAACAATAAAAGACAACTTGTTTTGTAACAGCACAACATATAGAAATACAAAAAACTCACTATATGTATATATTCACATATATATGAACAAGCTACATACTTAGTAAAAGTCAATTTAATTTTGTGTTAACATGTCTTTGTGTTATTTTCACAATTTTCTTCCCTATTTTCATATCCTTTTGTTCATTCCTCTATTCTACTTATGGACCATATCAAATGTTAACTTATGTATAACTGTTCTGCAGCTATACTGAGAACACTTAAAAAAGGTACATTTTAAGTATTTTTTTACATATTATGTTCATTTCATACATGGTGACTAGACTATAAATTCAGAGAGCAGGGATAATGTATCATGTGTTATGTTTACCATCATATATCCCTAATGCCTAGGATAGTACCTGGCACACAGGAGGCACTTCAAAATTATTTAACAGAAATTTAAAAAGAACAGTTCCTTTGCCATAATGATTCCACTACACAAACATTTTTGGAAGTTTTTTGCTGGAATTTAAATCTAATATGAATTGCTACCCATGAATAGTAGACTCACTGACTTATAGAAAATGTATTTTTTAATAGTCATGGTAAAAATTCTCAACAAATATGGACAGATCAATGAAAAGCAGAGTATTCAGCTTCATCATCTTAGTTTGCAGAATTGAAACTGACTTTTTTTTTTTTAAGATTTTATTTATTTATTTGACAGAGAGAGAGAGAGAGAGAGAGAGATCACAAGTAGGCAGAAAGACAGGCAGGGGGAGAGAGGGGGGAGGCAGTCTCCCCACTGAGCAGAGAGCCTGACGCAGGGCTCGATCTCAGGACCCTGAGGCCAGGACCCAAGGCCAAGCAGAGGCTTTAACCCACTGAGCCACTCAGGTGCCCAGAAACTGAGTGACTTTCTAACCATCAAATCCACCTCCAAAGAATATGAGCTAATACCACTAAAGAGATTACAACTATTATAATGCAGGCTCTGAAGGCTCTCTGGATATCGTTTCTAGATCTGGAGTTTCATTTCAGCGGACCCATCAATCTGGTCAATCTTTCCATGTTAAATGGTTTATATGAATGAGCTAACAAAATCAACTGTGCATGTAGTTTGACCAAGTAGGATTTAGTAAATATGCTACATTATTTATTAAGAAGCCCAGTGTTCTTATGAGTTAAGATGGTTAAATTGTCAGTGACTCCTAGAATTATTATGGTTTTTTAAAATTATGATGGTATTCAGATAAAAATCAGTGTCAAATCTCAACAATAAGAGATTACTATGAGCTATTACGAATATGTTTTATAAATATTAACTTTAAAACATCTTTTAAAAAAGATTTTATTTGTTTGTTTGTTTGTTTGTTTGTCAGAGAAAGAGCAAGAGCACAATCAGGGGGAATAGCAGGCAGAGGGAGAAGCAGACCCCCGCTGAGCAGGGAGCCCAATGCAGGACTCTATCTCAGGAACCTGGGGTCATGACCTGAGCCAAAGGCAGACACCTAACCAACTGAGCCACCCAGATGTCCCTAACTTTTTAAACATCTGAAAGTACTTACAACATTTAAAAAAAAATCTTTGGTCTATATTCATAAAACTGTATGTTTCAGTTGGAAAAGATGAAAATGGAAATGGATAATGGTAAAGGTTGTACAATATTATGAACGTACTTAATACCACTGACATGTACACTAAAAATGACAAATTATGTTATGTATATTTTCCTAAAATGAGAGCTTTCTCAGAGGAGTGTTAAAACAGTGATTAGAGCTCCAATTCTGAATTCTGACCTTGTTTATAGTCCTACTTCAAAAGTTAATACATACATTACTCTGGGTAATTACTTAACCTCTTGAAGACTCAAGTTTTTTTTATCTATAAACAATACCTTATCTAGAGCTTTAAGGTTTATTATGACGATTAACTAAAGTAATGCCTATAAGGTAATTAATGCAGGGTCCAGAAGTAGTTAAGGTTAGCTGTTATCAGACTCTTAAAATAATGGTATTATGATAGTCCAAAAGCTATAATCTAAGGTGTGTACAGGAACACATTCTCTACATTACTGAATACAATTAAAGGACTGATAGAATTCTGTTTAATTGTTCTGACTGAACTGTTCAAGGTAGAAGTGAAAACTAGGTTAAGATTTTTATAGTATGTCAGCCTGAGATTCCATTCCAGGGCAATAAATTCTTTCAACTAATAGAACAAATTTGTAGATATGGTCCCACAGTCACTATTAGTAATCACAAACAGTGGGAGAGGTACCTGTAAGATTACAGAAATGTTCTGTGCAAACAGGTGGATTATAGTAACTCCTAATATAAGCTCTTCAAGGACATTAAATAAATGGTTTACCAGCAATTAGAACAGAAAGGGGTCATTAGAACGAGGTATCCTATTGGAGAGACCTATTTTAATGTCATGTAAGAAAATATGTAGTGGCTGAACATGCGTCATAAAGAAACAACCTCCTTTGAGATATGCTTCACAGCACTGAAGTCAGCAGGTCTTGAATGTTCATTTATTAGGAGTGATATACAAAGAATTACTGCCATGATTTTTCTAGTATCTTTGAGTTCCAAGTCTAAGATTCTATAATTCTTTTATTTTTAAAACATACAATTTTATACTAGTTTCAAGTGTACAACATATTGATTCAATAATTCCATACATTACTCAGTGCTCACCAGGGTGTTTGTCACCATACAACATTCTCATAACATTAGTGACTATATTCCCTATGCTGACAACTTTTCATCTCCATGATTTATTTATTTTATAATAGGAAGTTCGTACCTCCTGATTCCCTATAAAAAATTCTATAGTTTTTGTTACAAAGAATTAGATTTATTTCCATGGATTTCTCAATGAAGAAAGGTCCCGTAGAAGCACTGATTGCCGCTTCTGTATTTTTCAAACAGAAATCCGGTAATAATAAAAACCCATACCTGTCTCCTAAGAATCTATTATAAACAATTATACATCAACAAATGGGATAAATGGATAAGTTCTTAAAAACATAGAAATTTCTAAGACATAATCAGGAAGAAATAGATAATCTAAACAGACCAATTGTTAGTAATGAAAGTGAAGCAATAATAATAAAAAAAAGCTCCCAACAAACAAAAGTCAAGGACCAGATAGTCTCACAGGTGAATTATACCAAACATTTAAGGAAAAAAGGAAAGAATGCTTCCAAACTCATTCTACAAGGCCAGCATTACCCTGGTACAATGGGGTATCACCTCACACATCTTGTTTATGCATTCATCTACTGGTTGACAGTGAGCTTGCTTTCGCATCTCGGCTGTTGTAAATAATGCTGAAATGGACACAAGGGTGCATATGTCTTTTTGAGTCAGTGTTTCTGTTGTTTTTTGATAAATACCTAGAAGTGGAACTGCTGGCTCATATAGTGGTTCTATTTTAAATTTCTGAGTAACCTCTATAGTGTTTTCCATAGTGACTGCGCCAATTTATACTCCAACCAACAGTGCATCAGATTTCCCTTTTTCTACATCCTCACCAACATTTTTTATTTCTTGTCTTTTTGAGAACAGCTATTCTAACATGAGTGAGGTGATATCCTATTGTGGTTTGCCTAAATGTAGGTCTTCTTTAGAAAAAATGACCTAAATGAGACTTGAAACCATAAAAATCCTAAAAGAGAACACAGACAGTAATTTCTCTGACATTGGCCATAGCAACATTTTTCTAGGTACACCTCCTGTGGCAAGGGAAACAAGGGACACAATAGTAAAAATAAACTATTGGGACTACATTAAAATAAAAAGCTTCAAAATACCAAAATACAAACACCAGCAAAATCAAAATACCAGCAAAACAAAAAGACAATATACAGAATGGGAGAAGATATTTGCAAATAATATATCCAATAAAGGGTTAACATCCAAAATATATAAAGAACATATACAACTCAACACCCAAAAAACCAAATAATCCAATTACGACTGGGCAGAAGACATAAACAGACATTACTCCAAAAGAAGACATCCAGATGGTCAACAGACATGAAAAGATGGGCAACATTACTAATCATCAGAGAAATGCAAATCAAAATCACAATGAGATATCACCTCACATCTGTCAGAATAACTATAATAAAAATCATAAGCATTTGTGATGGGCAGCAGGTGTTGAAATCACTATATTGTACACCTGAAACTAATATTACACTGTTAACTACCTAGAATTTGAACAAAAACTTAAAAAATAAAAATAAAATGCATATTTTACAAAAAAACCCAATAAGAATAGTGTGTTGGTGAGAATGTAGAGAAAAAGGAACCCTTGTGTACTGTTGGTGGGAATGCAAACTGGCACAGCTACTGTGGAAAACAGTATGGAGGTTCCTTAACAAATTAAAAATAGAATTACCATAAGATACAATAATTCCACTACTAGGTATTTACTCAAAGAATCCAAAAGCACTAATTCAAAAAGATATATACACTCCTATGTTTATGGCAACATTATTTACAATAGCCAAAAGTTGAAAGTAACCCAAGTATCCACTGATAGTTGAATGGATAAAGATGTGGCATATACCTACCATGGAGTATTACTCAGCCATAAAAAAAAACGAGATCTTGTCATTTGCAACAACAAGGGTAGACCTAGGGGATATTATGCTAAGTGAAATAAATCAGACAGAGAAAGACATATGCCATATGATTTCACTTATATGTGGAGTCTAAACAACAAAACAAATGAATAAACAAACAGACTTATAGATACAGAGAACAAACTGGTGGCTGCCAGAGGGGAAGGGTGATGGGATATGTATGAAATAGGTGAAGGGGATTAAGAAGTATAACTTTCCAGTTGTAAAATAAATAAGACAGAAGCTGTAACAACTTTGTATGGTAACAAATGGTAAGTAGGCTTATTGTGGTGACCATTTTGTAATGTATATAAATATCAAATCACTATATGGTACACCTGAAATGAATATAGTACTGTATACCAATTACACTTCAATAAAGTCCGTTTAAACAAACCTAACCACAGCATGATTAATACATCTAAAAAATTCCTTAATATCAACCATTCAGATAGTATTAATATCTTCCTGATGTTTCAAACCATTATTTTGAATTCTTTCCCATAATTACAATTATGTAATTTGTAATTTTAAAGAAACTGAGTAATTTGTTCTACAGTTTCCATAATTGGATTTAGCTGATTGCATTCCCATGGTGTTTAATATGTTCCTTTGTCCCCTTGTAACACTGAAAAAATAAACATATTAGGGGAAAAAGAAAAAGAAAAATGTTTAATAGTTTGGCTCAGGAAATGCCACAGTATTTGGAGTGGAGATCCATTTCCACTCTGGGCTCAAAACTGAAAGATGTGGAGGGAAAATCTCATCTGACTTTCATAGTTTTGGAAGAGCATATCCTAACCTGAAATATATGTGTATACTGTATAAATAACTCTTTTTATAATGTTAATTGAAATTATTCTAAAATAAAGACTAATTTACTCAGAATTAAAAATAAAAATAAAATAAAATCTTAGGTATGTAGTCTTGATCAGATTCAGGTTTCTACTTTTTCAGCAATAGCATTTATAGGTGGTGCTGTGTACTTCTATCAGGAAGCACATAATGCCCATTCTCATTTTGTTATGTTAACACTGACAATCACTGTCTAGACTCCTTATTAGGGTTGTAAAATGGTAGAATTCTAATGAAATCATTCTTCCTTTGTCAGATGGAATACCTAAGAAGAACTTCCCCTTATGAACTATTTGTTTTTTTTTTTGTTTTTAAAGATTTTATTTATTTATTTGATAGAGAGATCACAAGTAGGCAGAGAGGAAGGCAGAGAGAGATGCGGAAGCAGGCTCTCCACTGAGCAGAGAGCCTGATATGGGGGCTTGATCCCAGGACCTTGAGATCATGACCTGAGCCGAAGGCAGAGGCTTTAACCTCTGGTGCCCCGAACTATTTGATTATGCTGATACAGATAGTATAGGAAAAGCAAGACAATTTTTCATTTTCCTTATTCACTGGTTTCAGAATAATGAGGTAGTTCCCTAGAATCCTGTGAAGATGACCAATCAGATTTTTAAATCACTTTATGAACTTAGGGATTTAAATAATTTAGATAAACTTAGGGATTTAAACCTCAATTTTTTTTACAGCTTTTTTTTGCTGTGGGGTGCTGGGGGGAGGGATGGGGTGGCTGAGTTATGGACACTGGGGAGAGTATGTGCTATGGTTAGTGTTGTGAATTGTGTAAGACTGATAAAAAAAAAAAAAAAAAAGACTGATGATTCACAGACCTGTATCCCTGAAGCAAATAATACATTATATTGTAATTAAAAAAAGAGCTCTAATTTCTTTTATTGGGAAATGGTACTTGGAGACCACAATCTATACACCAGCACAGGTCATTGCTACTAGGTCCTTCAGACATGTATTTTTTACAATTAAAATACCACATGAGTTTCTAGATATAATTCTGATTCAACAAAATCAGGAGTAAAAGGTACATTAACCTTAATCTTACCATCTTTATCATGTATCAACCATACAGGTCTCAATGTTACATACATAATTATAATTTTGACTTATCCCACAATATACACATAGTAGTCTCAGTAACATTACAACCAACTTTGAGATTAATGAAAAACAGTTAATTTTTGGGGGGGGGGCAGTTATTTTTTTGTCCTTAGGAAAAATTATGGTAAGGATGCACAGACAGCTTTTTATGTTTTAAAGTCATTTGAGAAAAGGGCTCCTGGTTGGCTCAATCAGTTAAGAGTCCAACTCTTGATTTCAGCTTAGGTCATGATCTCAGGGTTGTGAAATCTGGCTGTGTCAAGTGCTGCACAGGTTCCACTGGTGTGGAACCTGCTTGAGATTCTCTCTCTCCCCCTGCCCTGCTGCACTCCCTTTCCCCACCTCTCCCTAAAATTAAAAAAAAAAAAAAAAAAAAAAAAAAGTCATTTGAAGAAGTTTCTTTCTGAGAGACTATAATTTCATTTTCCTTACTAGTTTTACTAATTTGTTTATATGAAATATTAACATACTTCCCATGTTAAATCAATACTGTTAGAACTTCTTTTCCCAAGTATCTCATTGGAAATACTCACTCCTAGTTAATAAGGCAAAAGGCAAGCTTACTCAACTTTCCATATATACTTTCCTTTCTATCTCCCTACATTTTTTTTGAAATTGTGCTATACCTATTTTCCATACCATACTGCTTCCCTAACAATGATCATTTAGTCTTTGTTCTTTAGGTAAAATAAATGCAACACTCACCACCAGTTCTTAGTCAAACTCTCTCACATACTATTAACTAAAGCTTATTCTCTTACAGATTCCTCAAGAGTGGTTCCTAGTTTGTAGTCTTCATACCTGAAGGTCAGTTTGGGTGAATATAAAATCCATACCTTGCCATTTTCTTTGAGTATTTAAAAAATGTTTCTCCAGGGGTGCCTGAGTGGCTCAGTGGGTTAAAGCCTCTGCCTTCGGCTCAGGTCATGATCTCAAGGTCCTGGGATCAAGCCCCGCATCTCTCTGCTCGGCGGGGAGCCTGCTTCCCCCGCTCTCTCTGCTTGCCTCTCTGCCTACTTGTGATCTCTATCCCTCTGTCAAATAAACAAATAAAATCTTTAAAAAAAATGTTTCTCCAGTGGAGTGTCATCTGGCGCTAAGTGTTAGTGATGACAGTGTGATCTTCTTCCTCTTATAAATTAATAATTTTACTCGTCTCTGAGTGCCAGCTTTCCTGAATTAATTTTCCAAGACATGTAGCGTGCCATTTTAGAGTTTTAACTAGTCTTTTAGGAACACTTCCTTGAGTTGTAGTTTTTAGTATTTCTTTTGTTCTATTTCTTTTAATTTTCTTCTTTGATATTCCTATTACATATATGTTGAGGCTTTTTGGATCTATTTTAGAGAGCTTTTCTTTTAAATCTCTTAGATTTTTGGTCTTTTAATTTTAAAAGTTTGTCCTCCTTTCTGTCTTCTATTTCTTTATTTGACAGAGAAAAAGAGAGAGAGAGAGAGAGAGAACAAGCAGGGGGATGGACAGGCAGAGGGAGAAGGAAAAGCAGGCTTCCTGCTGAGCAGGGAGCTGGACTTGGGGTTCGATCCCAGGACCTTGGGATAATGACCTGAGCAGAACGTAGACACTTAACCAACTGAACTACCCAAGTGCCCCTCTATCTTCTATTTCTCTTAAGGCATTATCTATTGCGTATTTTTGTTTTTGTGTTCTTTTTCTAGTTTAGTCTGTATTTCTGATATTATTTTTAAATTTCATTTCTAATTCTTTGAGTGTTGTCATTTCTCATTTCATTTACTTTTTCTGTAATCAGTCTTATCTCTGAGTTTTTATAATTTTGTTTTATGTTGTTCTTCAGTGTCTATAATTTTCTAAATTTTTTAGTTCATTTTGAAATTTAGTTTTATTGTTTTGGAAGCATGCCTTTTTGGTGGGTTTCTATTGTGTTTAGTGGTATTATCTGGCCTTTTAATCTTCTTTCTACTAATAGTTTGTATAGAATTTGAATGTAATTCTTTCTTTTGCTCACGTATTAAGTGAAATAAAATTTTCTGTGCTTTTAGAAGTGGATCACAACTGTTTTCCTAGCTTCACAGCTCTAGAATTCTCCAGTGTTATTTTCCCAAAATGACAGAAAATATGGTCTCATATTTTGATATCTTGCTCCTCTAACCTACTACTGTCTGCACCTTTTCTTTCCTTTGTCCCATTGTCTGACTTGCTAAAATCAGGCTCTATTCCCAAAAGTTTCTAATCATTGTGAGGTCATGGAAGAGAGTATCAGTTTACTTCCAAAATGGTTATATGTCTAAAGCTCCAGTAACATGAAATTGTGGCACATTATAGATCTTTAGCATCCAACTATGAAGAGCATCTTGCATTACTCCCTTCTCAGTCTTGGTTGTTGCTCTCATACTGGCTTGCATGCTCCAGTGAAATACCATTTTCGGTCAGCTTTACTTCCATACAAATGCTGATAACCATAAGGGTCTATAAGGGCATGGTTTGCCACACCTGTTTGTATCTGGAGGCTTATAGAGGGAAACCTAGATGCTTACTTTTATTGTAAAGACTGACTGTGCAGTCTTTAGTTTTGCTATCCAAGTTGCTCTGTATTTATGGTAGAATTCTACTAGACTCAAACACTATTTCATGCCGGAGGAGGGGGCAAGATGGTGGAGAAGTAGGAGATCTTGTTGCAGCATGCCCCCTAAGTGAGCTGGATATCTACCAGAACACGCTGAACACCCATGAAATCAGCCTGAGGAGCAAGATTTTTCACTTCTGGATCTCTACAAGAGCAGAAGACAACAGTGGAGAGGGTGCACCCTGCATGGATCGTGGGTGATATATCAAGCTATACATCCCTTCATCCACTTCTCATCAAAATGACTAGGAGGAGGAACACCCAACAGAGGAAAAACCCAGAGACTGCACCCTCTCCCTCAGAACTATTGGACATGGACATAAACAGTATGTCAGAGAAGGAATTCAGGGTGACATTTATCCAGGCAATTGCTAGGATGGAGAAAAACATTAATGACAACATAGCATCTCTAAGGACAGAAATGAGAACCAGTATAGCTGATGTAAGAAATGCTATCAGTGAGATCCAATCCAATCTAAATAGTCTAA
>CM053605.1:97144729-97204656 GCA_028646535.1 Procyon lotor | reverse complement strand
GTAACATACAAAGGCAAAAATGTTAGATTGGCAGCAGACCTATCCACAGAGACCTGGCAGGCCAGAAAGGACGGCAGCATATATTCAGAGCACTAAATGAGAAAAATATGCAGCCAAGAATACTATATCCAGCTAGGTTGTCCTGAAAATAGAGGGAGAGATAAAAAGCTTCCAGAACGAACAAAAACTGAAAGAATTTGCAAACACCAAACCAGCCCTACAGGAAATATTGAAAGGAGTCCTCTAAGCAAAGAGAGAGCCTAACAGATCAGGAAGGAACAGAGACAATGTACAGTTAACAGTCACCTAACAGGCAATAAAATGGCACTAAATTCATATCTGTCAATAGTTACCCTGAATGTAAATGGGCTAAATACCCCAATCAAAAGACACAGAGTATCAGAATGGATAAAAAAACAAGACCCATTGATAAGCTGTCTACAAGAAACTCATCTTAGACCCAAAGACACCTCCAGATTTAAAGTGAGGGGGTGGAAAACAATGTACCATGCTAATGGACATGAAAAGAAAGCTGGGGTGGCAATCTTTAGATCAGATAAATTAGATTTTAAGCCAAAGTGTATAATAAGAGGTGAGGAAGGACACTATATCATACGTAAAGGGACTGTCCAACAAGAAGATCTAACAATTGTAAATATCTTTGCCCCTAACATGGGAGCAGCCAATTATATAAAACAATTAATAACAAAGTCAAAAAAACACATCAACAATAATACAATAATAGTAAGGGGCTTTAATACCCCCCTCACTGAAATGGACAGATCATCTAAGCAAAAGATCAACAAGGAAATAAAACTTCTAAATGATACACTGGAACAGATTGGACATCACAGATATATTCAGAACATTCCATCCCAAAGCAACACGATACACATTCTTCTCCAGTGCACATGGAATATTCTCCAGAATAGATCACATCCTGGGACACAAATCAGATCTCAATCAGTACCAAAAGATTGGGATCATTCCCTGCATATTTTCAGACCACAATGCTATGAAACTAGAACTCAATCACAAAAGGAAAGTTGGAAAGAACTCAAATACATGGAGACAAAAGAGCATCCTACTAAAGAATGAATGGGTTAACCAGGAAATTAAAGAAGAATTTAAAAAATTCATGGAAACAAATGAAAATGAAAACACAACTGTTCAAAATCTTTGGGACAAAGCAAAGGCAGTCCTGAGAGGAAAGTATCTAGCAATACTAGCCTTTCTCAAGAAACAAGATAGATCTCAGGTATATAACCTAATGCTACACCTAAAGGAGTTGGAGAAAAAACAGTAAAGAAAGTCCAAACCCAGCAGAAGAAGAGAAATAATAAAGATCAGAGCAGAAATCAATGAAATAGATACCAAAAGAACAGTAGAACAAATCAATGAAACTAGGAGCTGGTTCTTTGAAAGAATTAATAACATTGAAAAACCCTTGGCCAGACTTATCAAAAAGAAAAGGACCCAGATTAATAAAATCATGAATGAATGAGAAATGAGAAATCACAACCAACACTAAAGAAATACAAACAATTATAAGAACATATTATGAGCAACTATACACCAGCAAATAAGACAATCTGGAAGAAATAGATGCATTCCTAGAGACACAAACCACCAAAACTGAACCATGAAGAAATAGAAAACCTGAACAGACCCATAACCAGTAAGAAGACTGAAGCAGTCATCAAAAACCTCCCAACAAACAGCAGCTCAGGGCCAGATGGCTTTCCAGGGGAATTCTACCAAACATGTAAAGAAGAATTAATATCTATTCTTCAGAAATTGTTCCAAAACAAAGAAATGGAAGGGAAACTTCCAAACTCATTTTATGAGGCCAGCATTACCTTGATCCCAAAACCAGACAAAGACCCCATCCAGAAGATGCCCTTCAACAGATGAATGGACAAAGAAGATATGGTACAACGGAATATTATGCCTCCATCAGAAAGGATGAATATTCAACTTTTGTATCAACATGGATGGGACTGGAAGAGATTATGTCGAGTGAAATAAGTCAAGTGGAGAGAGCCAATTATCTTATGCTCTCACTTATGTGTGGAGCATAAGGAAAAACATGGAGGGCGTTGTGAGAAGGAAAGGAAAGGTGAATGGGGGAAATCAGAGGAGGCGATGAACTATGAGAGACTGTGGACTCTGAGCAACGAACTGGGTTTTGGAGAGGAGGGGGTGGGTTTGGGCAAGCCTGGTGGTGGGTATTGAGGAGGGCATGTATTGTATGGAGCACTGGGTGTGGTGCATGAGCGATTAATCTTATAATACTGAAAAAATAAACCTATTTGGGAAAAAAATATTACTTTTTGAGAAAGTAATATATGTACATAGTTAAAATTTAAAATTTTGAATTTTATGACTCTTTCCAGAAAAACAGTGCATATACATGTATTTAAAACATCCATCATTGATTATATACATGCCCATATCTGATGCCTTATAAAATTAATGTTAACTGGAAAAAATTTAGTTAAAACTAAATGACCTTGATTTTTTTTTTAAAAGTTTGGTTAAATGAGAGGTAAGAAAATATTTCATGATTTTAATTAAAACACAGCGGTAGCAATGGAATGCTTCTGAATTCAGTCAATGTTACCATGCCTATCTTTATTGACCCAGACTGGCTAAGAGTGTCATTCAAAAGAAGTACAAGTTTCTATGACTATGAACTGTACCTTTAACTTTTGGCTTGCAGTTGGATTATATGGCTTATATATCCATGTAAAGATATGAATGTTGATAAAAAATTCAGGGTATGCTCACAGTTTAATACATGAATGTTATCTTCTACTGTATATTAACCATACTTTACCACTAGATGGCTAATTAAAAAAAATTCAGCTTTGCTGGGGTATAACTGACAATTATATATATTATATAATTATATATATTATATATATTATTATATATTATAATTATATATATTTACAATATAAAATTGTAAGATATTTAAAGCATACACTGTGGTGATTTGATGTAAGTACACATCATGAAAGGCTTCTTGTCTTCTAGTTAATTAACATTTATCTTTTTTTTTTGGTGAAGACCGAGTTGTGACATGACTTCAATATTTCCTTAATTTATGATTTGTAACTAGAAAATTCTCAGTTAATATTTAAATTTATATATATAGAGAGAGGTGCAAAAGGCAGGGAAATTTTATTTTAAAAGCTAGCAGAGCTCCCTGTGTATTTTATAGAATGCTGCTCTTGCAGAAAGCTGCTACACCATCATAAAGAGCTCTTCTTTCCAGAATCTATACTGCTTACTGTGGAACAGAGTATTATTGTTTTAGCTCTAGTGCTCCCCTATAACAATGGCATATCAAAGTGAGGTGATTGGTGCTTGCTGTTTTCCTCTGATGCTCTTTTTTTTCCTCCCAAATATATTTATTTTTTCAGTGTTACAAGATTAATTGTTTATACACCACACCCAGTGCTCCATGCAATATGTGCCCTCCTCAATACTCACCACCAGGCTCACCACTCTTGATAGTAGTGATATTTTGGAATATTCATTTAATAAATGCCTTATTCCCCAAAGTTGCTTAAGACAAAAGGGAAAAAATTTAAAGTTTAAAAATAGCTTTATTCCCTGACTCATGAGACAAAATATTGAGAAGTTGAATTTCACAGAAATTATAAACATCTGTTCTGTGAAAGACACTACCAAGAAGATGAGAAAAGAGCCACACAGTTGGAGAAAATATTTGCAAAAGACACATATCATAAAGTACTATCATCCAAAATATATAAAAAAAACTTAAAATTCAACAATAAGAACGCAACTCACTTAAAAAATGGCTCCAGAACATTAAGAGGAACCTCACCAAAGAAGACATAAAGAAAGCAAATAAGCATGTGAAAAGATGCTCCACATATGTCATCATGAAATCACAAATTAAAACAAAAAATGAGATTCTACCACTACACATATAATCAAAGGACCAACACCTGGAATGCCAATAGCACCAAGTGCTGAGGAGGATGTGGGTCAACAAGAATCCCTCACTCATTGCTTGTATGAATGCAAAATGGTACCGCTGCTTTGGAAGACAGTTTGGCAGTTTCTAACACAGCTAAACACTTCTTACCACACAGCTCGGCAATCACTCTCCTTGGTATTTGCCCAAAGGAGGTGAAAACTTATGTCTACACAAAAACTTGCATATCGATGTTTATAGCAGCCGTATTCATAACTATCAAAACCTGATCGCAACCATGATGTTCTTTAGTAGGTGAATGGATAGACAAATTGTAGTACATCCAGATAATGAACTTATTATTCAGTGCTAGAAGGAAATGAGTTATCAAGCCATGAAAAGACAAGGGGGAAGCTTAACCACACACTATTAAGTGAAATAAGCCAATCTGAAAAGGCTATATACTGTATGACTCCAATTACATGATATTCCAGAAAAGGCAAAACTATGGAGATAGTAAAAAATATCAGTGGTTCCCAGGGATCTGAGGGAGGGAAAGATGAATAGACTGTGAACACAAGGGATTTTTGGACAGTGAAAATACTCTGATATTATAATGGTGGATTCATGTCATCATACATTTACAAAACCCACAGGATATACACTAATGTAAATTATGGACTTTGAATGATTATGATATGTCAATGTAGTTTCACCAATGTTAACAAATGTACCATTTTGGTGGCTGACAGTGGGGGAGCCTGCTGGGGGTGCCAGGAATATGTGGGAAATCCCTGTGCTTTCTGCTCAGTGTTGAGAACCCAAAAACATAAAGTCTATTTAACAAAATAAAAAAGATGAAAGACCTTAATATGAAACCTAAAACTATAAAACTTTGGAAGAACACATAGGAGAAAATCTTTATGACCTTGAGTTAGGTAAAGATTTTTTATTTACAGCACAAAGTGCCTAAATTATGAAAGAAATAACTGTCAAAGTGGACTTCAAAACTAGAAACTTCTGCTCTTTGAGAGACACTATTAAGAAGCCACAGATTGAAAAAGAATTTTTTGCAATATTTACAAAGCATATTATCTGATGAAGAACTTGTATCTGGAATATATTAAAGAACTTTCACATTCTAAGAACAATAAGCAAAAAGTACAAAACTTTTGAAAAGAAAACTTCACCAAAGAAGAGACACAGATGGCAAATAAGCATATGAAAAGATCTCTAATGTCATTAAGTTAAAATTAATAGCACTATGCAAAACTACTATATTTCTACTAGAAGGGTTCATGTGAACACAAAGTAATAAAATCAAGTGACGGCAAGGATACAGAACAATAAAACTCCCACAAATTGCTGGTGGAAATGCAAGATAGTAGAGCCAATTTAGAAAATGTGTAGCAGTTTCTTATAAAGTTAAAAAAAAACCACCCTTAAAAAAATCTTTTCTTTTAGATATACATACCAAAATATTAAATGGATGAAGTTGTATGATGTCTGAGATTTATGTCAAAATTTTCAAGGCAATAAAGTGGCTGGGGCACTAGATTAAATAAAGAAAAAAACTCACCTACCATATAAGCAGCAGTCTCACTCCTAGGTATTTACTCAAGAGAACATACATAGATATGTCTACATACAAAGGTGTGTATGCAAATGTTTACAACAACACCTTTATTCGTAAAATCTATCAAACTGGAAATAGTTCAAATGTTCACCAATTAAAGAATGTTCAAATTTGTGGTACAAACAGGATAGTAGTGAGCAATAAAAACTACTGATACATGCAACAACATGGATGAATCTCAGAGGCATTAAACTAAATGAAAAATGCCAGACACAGAAGGCAAAAACCACTATGACTCCATTTTTAAGAACCTGTAGAAAAGTGAAAATTATAGAAACAGAAATTAGATCAGTAATTGCCAAGGTTTGGGTGTGGAGGAAGAGAAAGAACTACAAAGGTGCACAAGGAACTTTTTATGGTGATAGAAATATTCTGTATTTTGAGTGTGATAATGGTTATATGATTATGTGAAAGGGTGAATTTTACTGTATGTTTCACTTCAATAACCCTGACTTTCTTAAAAAAAGAGAAATAATTTTTTTTTTTTTAAGAGGAAGAGACAGAGGGCAGAGTGGGGAAGAGGGAGAGAGAGTATCTTAAGCAGGCTCCATGCCCAGCACAGAGCCCAAGTGGGGCTCCGTCTCACAATGCTGAGCTGAAATCAAGTCAGACATTTAGCCAACTGAGCCACCCAGATGCCCCTCAGTCCCATACATTTAAATGTTTCCTCTCATTTCTTTCTCTTCCCTTACTTAGGGCTTACAGTGGAAAAAGGGCAGGCCCTCTCCAGCTTCCAGATCCCCCAGTGTTAGGGTAAGGAGGAAAGGCAAGATGTACATACTAAGCACGTGATTGCAGGTTTCTGGTTTTCTGACTTACCCCAACCAACATTATGTATGCGTGTTATTTGCTTTCTTGACAGCGATATGTGGGAATTCTTCAGAAGACCCTTCAGGGGCCACCCTACTGCACAAGTCTGTATTGTGAAAGAATTGTTTTGTCTTGACTCCTAACCCTCCCACCCCTCCTGCCCTTTTGCTTCAGGGTTGCTCAACCACTGGTCTGTCTTGGGTACTAGGCACAATGGCTCAAATTTGGTTCTTGTTCAAAGTATCCACTTGAATCTAGGAAGAATTTGCATTTCTCCAAATGGGAATGTGGGCTAACTCTACCACTATCCTGTCATTTCTCTTCCTAATTCTCTTCTCAAATAGGCACTAAGGGGTGCCAAAGCAGATAGTCCACCTAGAAATAAGATGCTATTCTCCTTTTCTTAGAAATACCTTCAATCCCTAGAAGCCATTCTTTTGGTTTCAGGGTCCCTTAGGGATGAAGGGAAAAAGCTACTCTACTCCCCATTAGACTAATGACTCCAATTATTTTCCCTCTATTTTTCAAGAACAGGGGAAAACTCCCAAAGCTACAGCCTAAGCAGATATCCTAAAGGAAAGATATGCCAGTTTTCCTTCTTGTGAATAAAATGTTATGTACGAACTAACAAACATTTACAGGTCTACTTACCCTACTTCATAAGATGCTAGGCCCTCTTTGACTAGCTGGTCATTTATACTAGTAGGAGTCATTCCAGGAGCACCAAGAGAATCAAAAAGCTCAACTAAGAGCACATTATCTTCCAGAATTTCTGTAAAACATTGAGTTTGGGGAAAGAAATAAATATGTTGCAAAACATACTAAATAAGGCAATTTAAAAAAGCTGTTAAACAATTACATTTTGTATACGTGTAGCTTTTTACTGAATAATATCAAAGTCTCTCTGTAGGGGTAAAAGTAGCATTTTGCAAACATAAAACAATTGTCCATGTTATCTGCAGCATACGCAAATTAATAAAATATTCATTTTAGATTGTGTACTGTTCTACAACAAATCAAAAGCAGCTTAAGGATTTTAAATTCAGAAAAATATAAATTGATATATATTCATTGAAGAAGTGTCGTGATGTGTTTTTAAACAATTTTATTGTGTTCACCCCAAGTTCCAGAGTACAAAAGAATGAAATTCAGACTAGCAATTATTGGTGAAAGCTTACAGCTTTTATAAGAATGGCACAAAGTTTAAAACAACAACAACAAAAAATCTAGAATACCCAATTAGAGATTGAAATCTGGGTTTTTTCCCGCCATCCCTGTGTTTTTAGGACAAACCACCTAACTTTTAATTTCTTTTAGAATACATAATGGTTAAACAAGTAGTTCTATTTAGATCTATTTCTTAAATTAAACTGGGAGTTTAACTATGGGTAAAGTTTACATCTCATAAGCCTGTTTACTTACTTATGGTACATACGCAGAGAACCTGCCTAATATGCATCTGAATAAACAACAGAGTAATTTTTTTAGGAAACACATACCTCAATGCACTAAAGCATGCACTGAATGCACACTTTAATGCAATTTATGCCTACACCTTCTACACAATAGCAGCTGGTAGCTGCAAGTCAGAATGATAATTCCAAATAAAAAGACAAAGTGTTACCACAGCATCCTATATTTTCTAGTCATAAAGATACATATTAGATAACCTTTCTCAAGAGCCTGAAAATGATTCCTGACTACTTTTCAATGGACCAGATATATCATCTAAAAATAAAAGGCTAAACAATGTTGAACCTCAATTATTTTTCATCTCCTTACTTCCCATGTCTTGTGTTCCCTTTAGTTTTTTGACTTCATATTTCCCATAGAGTTCTTTATCCCAACAGCGCCAACTTTCCATATGTTCTGTACCTTTACCAACTTCTGTGCTCTGCTAATTAAAATTTAAATATCCCTTGCTTTATAAGGTAACAATACATATTAATGGAAGGCTCCCCTTCTCATCTATTATTAATGTCTTAAACTCTCAATCTCATCATTGTGGTTAATGGGGTAAGATCTTTTAGATTTAAGAAGTGCCAGAAGGCCCTGCTCAAACAAATTATCTAGCATAATAACTATGTTATTACTAGTGTTTGGATGTTATTGGTACAACAAGTAATTAAGTAAGAAAAAGAAGGAGTCAAGAAAAAAAACCAAGTCAGGTCTTGATGGGTTGTCCATGGGAGAGATGGAGAGCTAAAACCAAAAGAATAAAATACCAAAAGCAAAGTTGGTAAGCAGAATTATCTAGGTTAAAGTCAGCTCAAAATCAGTGGAGATTACTCAAGAACTAAGAAGCCCTTGATTTACTGCCCACGTCAGAGAAGCCAGATATAAAAATGTTATTGACTAAGGATGCAATATCTGTAACCACATTCTTCTTTAAACAAACTCTCTCTTCAGAACAATTTCTCATATCAATAATGTGGAAAATTATCACTCATAGGTCATCAGTTCCCGGTTATGTAACCTTGAGCTGCTGATGGCTAAGCTTTAGTCTCCTCATAACACAGGCTAATACTCTTCTGGTGACTGGGTTCATTTAATGATAGTATGACAAATGTGAACAAATAGATATAGTAAAAATAACCTTGGAAGTTTCCAGAAATCAACCCTAAGTAAACATAATCTTGTGTGTCCTGCACTAGTACTTATTAAGACCAACTCAGCCAGAAAAATAACAGACTCCTACTAGCCCCCAACCCCTGCATCCAAACCCCTCAGGGCCAGACAGGTTTCAGAACTCCAAATTGAGAAAAGCTACATAAAATATATACTGCCTATTTTATAATACCCTCAACAGATTCTGAGGCAGCAGCCTACAAACATACGTCACTATCCTGAAATGGAATATATGAATATTCATTATAAAGGAGATAAAGACTATATATATATCTTCATGTCAATTCAGATCAGGTTTTGCTAGTTAACTTTTCACTTTCAGAACATACTGGGTTACAAAATTGTGAGCTAGTGGTCGCCTGTATCTTGGACCCAAACTATTCCAAAAAAGAAATGATTTTTTTCAAAATATAGGGAGAGACTACAGTTGAATTCACTTAAGTAAAATGAAATGAAAAGAACATATGAAAACTATTTAACAGTTATGTCCCACTTCCATTCACTGTTCTGCACATTAAACTTTAGCATTCATCATGCCAAAATCAGGATAGAGTCCTTGCAGAAATGTAAACGAAATAAAAGAAGTTAATTCCTGGCTTTAGGGCTTTCAAGAGGCCATATCCAGGATGACTTCATTTTTTTTTAAGATTTTATTTTTAAGTAATCTCTACACCTATTATGGGACTTGAACCTACAACTTGAAGATCAAGAGTCGCACACTCCACCAACTGAGCCATCCAGGCACCCCTAGGATAACTTGATCTTTAATGGAAATTTTTTCTTGTACTGATTTTATACTCTAGAGCTGCAGCAACTATATCCACTATAGTTAATTCTCAATAATATTCTCTCTCACTACGCTCACTGATGACACACCGGACTTAAGATCAAGCAAATTTATTATGTTATTCTTATTTAAAATTATATATAATCGCATAGCAACAAATAAAAATGGGAATAGCTTACTAACGACTGAACATGTCATAAATTTATCTTGAGTCTTTTCTTCAAATTTTTCCTTAGCTTTTTTGGACCACTGCATTGTCCTTACACACGGTTCAATATAGGCCAGCTTACATTTAATTGCCTGTGTCAAACAAAATTGCACCATTAAGAAAAATTAAAATTTCTAGTTATTTTAGGATCAAAATTTATATGTGTACAAAAAACTCTGAATATATAGTTAGAAAATAAATATGCAAAAGGTATCTATACAACATTTTATAAATGCCAATAATTAGAATCAATAGAGCATTTGGTTGAATTACTGCCCAGACACCAATATAATAAGCATCTACTGAAAGAATTACAGATACTCATTATAAACTGTTAAATAAGAAAAGCAAGTTACAGCACTATTTGTCTAATCCTATAATTGTTAAACAGAAGACAAATCTTAGAATTATTTTTATAAAAAATATTCAATAGTTCTGAATGAGTCCTCTTTTTATTTATATTTTCAAGTTTTTCCTATAATATTTTACTATTTTTAAAATGAAAAATATTGTTTAACAATGATTCAAATGCCTAAGTGTAAAGTGAGTTAGGAAATAAGCCCCATTAACCTTCTTTATCTCTGGAGAATAGGATTCTAAGAAAAAGATAATTTTTTACTTATTTTTCCAGACCTCTCTTTCTCTCGGACATGTTATATATAAATATAAATGGAATTGCAAAATACTTCCATGATGAGATTTTTTTTTCACAAAATATATCACCTTCCTACCACATCATACAGTTTTTCAAAATAACATTGAGATCTGGAGACCAGTAAATACTTCCAAAGACACAAGCATACATACACATATACATTTATAATTAATGCTTATTTGCTAAGATATACATACATCCTAATGATTTATGGATGCTATACAAGAAATTACAGTAATGACAGTAACTCTTTTCTATATTTCATGTATCAAATTATTTACAAATAATAGAGCATTTCTATGATAAAAATGATTTCTAAAAATACTGTCATACTTGTGTTAATATTCTAACTCTATGACTTGCAATAAGTAGATTACCTTCTCTGGGGGATTTAGAAACTCATCTTTTATTTTACGCATTTCTTTAAGTGTTATTTTTGCAGTATTGCCAAAGTCCACATATTTAACTTCAACTTCACGATGTCCAGGCAATCCTTCAAAAATTATGAAATTAGAAATCACAAACTTGGAAAGAGAGAATTATCTAGCAAAATTTAGACTGACAATCAACTATGTTAGAATACTTTTATGATCGGGGTGCCTGGGTGGCTCAGTGGTTTAAAGCCTCTGCCTTCAGCTCAGGTCATGATCTCAGGGTCCTGGGATCAAGCCCCGCATCAGGCTCTCTGCTCAGCAGGGAGCCTGCTTCCCCCTCTCTCTCTGCCTGCCTCTCTGCCTACTTGTGATCTCTCTCTCTGTCAAATAAATAAATAAAATCTTTAAAAAAAAAAAAAAAAAAAGAATACTTTTATGATCAACATATAAACTTAATACTTTTTAAAATATAAAAAAAATTCTAATTTGTGTACTTAAAAAAATCAACCATAATTTATAGTTGTTCAGACTTGGTGAATGAGAAATTAACAATTTTAATATTTCCAAAGGACAACCAAAATCAGGATAATAACACAGCTATCAAATGCTAGGTGTTGTGGCCTAAAAGTTAAAAACTAGGCATTAAGACTGACTGGGTTAGAATCCAGTAAAATGCCATGTGACTAAGCAAGCTAATCACTCTTTCTAAAATATTACTTTGAGCAATTTTCTTTTTCTCTCTAAGGTTCATTATTTCATTTGTACAACAGGCATACCAGTAGAATCCAATCTTGTAAGACCTAGTTTTTTTTTTGAGGATTCACCTATTTAAAATAATTTGCAAAGCACCATAGTAAGCCTTCACCTAATGTTTACTGTTAGTCAACACAAGTGATTAAGGCAAAAGATTTAATAATCAAACTAAAGATTCATTAATATGATGATACCTAACTGAAATTAAAAAAAATTATTTCGAGGAATGTTGTGAACAATAAGCAAAGACAGACCTCCATGTCAATATAGTCTCTATATTTTACAGGATACCAATGAATCCCCTAAAACATTCAAACACACAAAAGTCTGAATAAAAACCCACCACACTGACCTTTTTGAAAATACTCCAAATATATGGTTGACTTTAGCCTCTCTTATCACACCTATGTATAATTCTACTAAACTGGTTGCCATCATTTTCAAATTTATAGTACAGTATATATAATTTCAAAAATGGAAAAACTACAGGCATTCTCTGCTCCTTAGGAGAAGTGGAAGCAGATGGAACAACACTGGTACTCAAGAGGACACTTCAAACAACTTAAGCCCTGTGCTAACTGGTATCTGCAGTAATTGAGGAGACACATTACCATAAGTATAATAAGGTGAGGGAAACCCCCCATACTTCCTCTGGAATTCTCATGCTAGAAGGATATTCTTAACTGTAGTAGTGCCATTAGATTCTTTTTATTCCTCAAGTCTCTGAATGGAGATACAGTTTTAAACAAAACAAACTAATGGACAGGAGATAAAATTTAAAGGACATTTTATCCAAATTATCAATCATGTATGAGAGTAGAACCAGGAGACATGAAAGGTCTCAAAATTTTTTTTTTAAAGATTTTATTTATTTGACAGAGAGAGTGAACACAAACAGGGGGAGAAGCTGGCAGGGGCAGAGGGAGAAGCAGGCTCCCCAGCCAGCAGAGAGCCCGATGTGGGACTCCATCCCAGTACTCTGGGATCATGACCTTAGCCGAAGGCAGCGGCCTAATTGATTAAGCCACCCAGGCACCCTGAAAGGTCTCAAAATTTACCTCCATTTATTCTGAGGGAACAATGAGAAGACATTCTCAAAAAACAGGGGAATACACTGAAGAAGTAAACATGGGATCCATAAAACAAGGGATCCAATACAGGAAAACAAAGTATATCGCCAAGTGAAATAAATTCCCTGAATAACAAAAGTGTAATAAGCTTAGGGGACTAGCAGTCTAATTGAAGAAGATAGGCGTTTTCATCACTAGAAAAAACAAAAAACAAAAAAACAAAAACAAAAACAAACCCCCAGCTAACACCTGAAAAGTCAATCATGTGGAAAATTGTTTTGAACAAAAATTGTTTTGAAAATGTAACCATAAATTTAGAGAAAATAAATTTTCTTTATTTTCTTTAAATAGAAAGAAAATATTTCTTTAAATAGATTATTTATATAGATTAAAATAGATTATTTAATTTCTTTAAATAGATTAATAGACATAAATTATTATTTATGACAGTGAAATATTTATATAGAATATGGATTAACTAAAATTGTGATACAACTATGGGGATGGGGTGAGGAAGGCATAAAATAGCTAGAAGAAATCTAAAACTGCTATCTGCCTTAGTAAAAATAGATACTATCTAAGAGTAAAATATCAACAAAGTATTATATATTTAGAAGTAATAACACAAATAAATACCAAAAGAAACAGTTGAAAGAATTTAAAGTATTTTTTAAGTAATCTCTACACCCCACATGAGGCTCAAACTCACAATCTAATTTCAGTTAGGTATTCCATGCTCTTTCAACTGAGCCAGCCAGGCAAATAAAATACTTGCCTTTGAGGAGTGCAGTTTAAGTTGTTTAGCACCATTTAACTTTTTAAAAAGGCAGACATTAGAAAACAACAAAAAAACAGGTTAAATCCTAGTCAAATCAAAATCTAAGGACTTAAGACATTCACTCCCAACACTACCACTAGCTTTTTAAAGATAACTGAGCAAAATGGGTAAGATCAAATAATATCACTACCATGATTTAATTTGTACCAACTCAAATGGTTTCAGTTTTTAAGCATAACATTTCCCTGTAGAAATAGTATGCAATTTCCTACCAGTAACTTTTGCTCGGTACCAAACTCCATCTTCAAATTTAGCTACACAGGCTTGACCTTGAACTGGACAGAGGATTTCCAGATTTTCTCCATCTTCACTTTTATAGAATTCCTCAATTGTCTTTAGTAAAAATAAAAAATCCAGGCTCTCTATCTAAGAAATAAAGGGATTAAAACACTATAGTTTCAAAGAAACAAAATTTAAATGTGGCATGTATTTTAAGTACTGCTTATAAAATTATTTGGATCAGACAAATCAATTGTTACGTAATTTATATTTGAAATATTTTATTATAGCAGTATATAAGATCAGCAAATATGGACATAAATTTTTTTTATTTTTTAAAAAGATTTTATTTATTTGACAGAGAGAGAGATCACGAGTAGGCAGAGAGGCAGGCAGAGAGAGGAGGAAGCAGGCTCCCTGCTGAGCAGAGTGCCTGATGCGGGGCTCGATCCCAGGACCCTGGGATCATGACCTGAGCTGAAGGCAGAGGCTTTATTTAACCCACTGAGCCACCCAGGCACCCCTAACAAATTTTTTTAAATCACATTTCTTCAGATATCTTAAGTATATATCTTTCCAGATCCTCTTTTTTAAAATTTAAATTCTATTAGCCATTAGTATTTGATGTGTTTTCATCAGTTGCATATAGCACCCAATGCTCATCTCATCACATGCCCTCCTTAATATCCATCACCCAGTTAACCCACCTCACTACCCACCTACCTTTTCACAACTCTCAGTTTGTATTCTATAGTTAAGAGTCTCTCACGGTTTGTCTCCCTGATTTTTTCCCATTCCATTTTCCCTCTCCCACACCATGATCCTCTGTGCTATTTCTTATATTTCATGAGTAAAACCATATGATAATGGTCTTTCTCTGTTTGACTTATTTCACTTAGCATAGTATCCCCCAGTTCCATCCATGTTGATGCAAATGGTAGATATTCATCCTTTCTGAAGGCTGAGTAATACTCCATTATATATATGAATCACATCTTCTTTATCCATTTATCTGTTGAAGGACACCTCAGCTCCTTTCACAGTTTGGCTACTGTGGACATTGCTGCTATGAACATTGGGGTGCATGTGCCCCTTCTTTTCACTACAACTGTAGTTGTACTGTATCTTTGGAGTAAATACCCCGTAGTACAATTGCTGGGTCACAGGGTAGCTCTATTTTCAACCTGAGGAACCTCCATACTGTTTTCCAGAGTGGCTGCAACAGCTTGCATTTCCCACCAACAGTGTAAGAGGGTTCCCCTTTCTTCACATCTTTGCCAACATTTGTTGTTCTACATTCCTTTCTTATACACACACAAACTTTCCATATTTTTAAAAACAAAAATGAGATATCTTACATGCAATTTGATTACAGTGCGATAATTTGCATTTTCCATCAATTCTCATTTTTCTGTTTAAGTATTCCTATTAGTACTTTTAGGCCACATTTAGATATTCCTAAATGACCCAAACCATATATCAATGGTTCAAATGGTATTTGATATCAATGGTATCAAATTCAAGACTACACATTATATCTAGTTATCTCAATAAATATTTTAGTATCCTGTGTAGTCCTTTTTTTTTTCTTCTTTTAATGACTAGATCTTGAAGACAACCTGCTATTTTTCTGCAGAATGCCCCATCTTCTGGATTTATGTGGTTACCTCCTCATGCTATTATTTAGCTTGCTCCTCCATTAAGTGGGGTCTGTTTCCTGAAATTTCCCCAAAGCCAGAAGTTATATCTATAGGTTTAATGGATTCAAACTTTTTTTGGCCAGAATATCTCTTAAGTGTATGTAGGTTGCAATATATCAAAAGATATAATATTATTAACATAATATCAACATGCTGAGATTCACCTACAGACTGCAGTGATAATTCTAATCCCTCTGTTGTACAGTTATGTAATTCATTTAATAATATATGAATCTCCAGTTTCCCATCAACCTTCCATCTCATGATTTTAAAGTGAATTGATTATTCTTTAAATCAGTAATTTCAGTAGGGTTTGTAAAGTGACTACACTGAGTAGAGATATCTCTTATTTTTTTTTTTTTTGAGATTTCTCTTATTAATAAGACTACTTTGTTACTTAAGTTCCTATAGTACCTAAAACATAGTTCCCCCTGCCAAAAAGTCCCAAAACACCAAGGATAAATGTCTGATTATCTCTCCAAATACCAATTGTTAAGGTTAAAAAATACTTTAAAATCTATTTCAAATGGCAAAAAATGAAGTTTTTCTCTTTAAGTATAATAAGGCAAATGGAAATTCTGCGAGTCTGTCTTTTTCTTATTTCATTTAAATTACTTTAAAACTTTTAAATCTTTTTAACTTTTATTTATAAGTATGTTTTATTCATATTCTTCCATCCAATGTGAACAGTGAAAAATTGGACAGAGGAATGACATCACCAAAACAGCAGACTAGGACAGTACAAGCTCTTGTTCCCCCACAGAAATAATGGGAAAAAGAGAGAGATGAGAGACAGAGAAGAAGGAGAGAGGGAGAGGGAGAGAGAGAGAGAAAAGCCATATGAACTTTGTCAGAACCATGGAAAAGTCAAGGGTTTATAGCAACCAACCAAGCACCCAAACAAGCTTCTGGCATTCAAATAAATCTCTGTCATAAGCTAAAGGAACAGAGACTTCAGTGATCACATGCAAGGAATAGTCTTTGCAAAAATAGTTTGAAATAGTTTCAAAACTAACTAACCACTGTAGTCTTCAACAGTAAGAAAATCCAGCAAATCCCAGGGAGGTGGGGATCTTATTTTCAGAGTTATTGCATTGTAATAGTCAACTGCCCAGTTTTCAACAAAAAATCAGAATACAAAGAAAAAAGGGTAACATGGTTCATTCATAGGAACAAAACAGAAACCACCCCGAAGAAGCCCAGATAAAGGACATACTAGATAAAGATTTCAGAACAACTGTCTTAAATATGTTCAAAGAATAAAGGAACACATGGATAAAGAGCTAGAGGAAACCTGGAAAACAATAAAGGATCAAAATGAAAATACCAATGAAGAGAAATTATAAAAAGGAATCAAATTCTGGAGCTGAGAGGTATAATAACTGAAGTGATAAATACACCAGAGGGATTCAACAACATATCTGAAACAAGCATAAGAAAGGATCAGTGAACCTGAAGATAGGACAACTAAAATCATTAAGTAGGGAAAAGTGTGAAGGGAAGAGAGGCTAAGGGACTGGAACAGAGACTATTAGACATATTAATATACACAATTTGGGAATTCCAAATTCCCATTCCAAATTCCAAAACATGAAACTACAGTATTTTAGTTTTAATTTTAAAAATTAACATTTTTCTCTAAGCAAAATGTTGAATGTGCAGTTTGGTTTCTCCTTGTTGTTTATGAAAAAACATAAGAAGAGAGGGATAAAGAAGGAATTGCTAAACATAAAGGAACCAGAACTTGAAGGATTTTTAAAATTCTCAATCTATCCATACTGTAAACAATGAGAATGTATACTTAGAGAGGACACCAAGGGGGTGGCTGGACACTGTTGAAGAAATTATGGGCAAGTGACTTGTGGATCCAATCAGTCATCTCAGTAGAAACACTACCAGCCTGAACTTAAAGGGACAGACATGGGAAGAATGAAGGCTGTTGGATTTGTGTGACCTTACAGGTAGGAAGTAAGCTGACAGGGCTATCAGCCCTGAACATGTGTTATCTTTCAAGAAAAAGGAATAATGACCCCAAAGGTGGTTCAGAGGCTGTCGTGTCTGCCACTGTCACCAGGAGCCCAGAGGGCACAGGCTTGAGAGGCAGGACAGTCTTATCCTCTGTTCCAGGAGGTTTAGCCTCCTGGGTTCCAGAGCATGAGGACAACCTCTCACTTCCAATAGCTGAGGCTGCTTCCAGGCCTATGGGGGCAAAACCACCACCCTGGTAGGACTGGAGGGTGGAGCATCCAGTCAATGAAGAGGATTCTCAAGTCATAAGAATCTAAGAGAATTTGCCCCGTTAGGTTTTAGATTTGTCTGGTCTTGCATATTCAGAGATAGAGAAGAATTTTGCTCCAGGTTGAGTGACACCTAAGTCTTAACCTGTACTTGAATTAGACTGAGATTTGGGACTTATGTTTGATGATATTTACATATAAGATTTGGACTCAGAACTGATGCTGTAATGATTGGAATGGAGTGAATGTATTTTTAATGTGGGAAGTACATGAATTTCTAATAGAGCGGGAGTAGATTGCTTTGCAAACTGTGTCCTTCCCAAAACATATGTTGGAGTGCTAACCCCAAAGTATCTCAGAATGTAACCTTATTTGAAAATAGGGTTTACAGAGGTTATCAAGATAAAATGAAGTCTGCGGCACCTGGGTGGCTCAGTCGTTAAGCGTCTGCCTTCGGCCCAGGTTAGATCCCAGGGGCCTGGGATCGAGCCCGGGGTCGGGCTCTCTGCTCTGCAGGAGGCCTGCTTCTCCCGCTACCATTCCCTCTGCTTGTGTTCCCTCTCTCGCTGTGTTTCTCTCTGTCAAATAAATAAAATCTTTAAAAAAAAAAAAAAGATAAAATAAAGTCTTAGGTGGGACAAAGATTTTATTCAATATGACTGGTGTTCTTATTAAGAAACTGAGATAAACAAGTAGAGAAAACGCCACATGAAGAAAGCAGAAGAGACTTGGGTGATAAAGCAGATGTCAACAAGTGGTAAAGAAGGGGCTCCTGGGTGGCTCAGTGGGTTAAAGCCTCTGCGTTTGGCTCTGGTTGTGATCCCGGGGTCCTGGGATCAAGCCCCATGTCAGGCTCTCTGCTTGGCAGGGAGCCTGCTTCCCCTTCTCTCTCTGCCTGCCTCTCTGCCTACTTTGATCTCTCTCTCTCTCTCTGTCAAATAAATAAAATATTTAAAAACAAAAACAAGTGGTAAAGATCGCCAGTATAACACCAAAATTTAGAGGACAAACATGGAATAGATTTTACCTTTAAGATCTCAGAAGGAATGAACCCTGCCAAAACCTTGATTTTAGACTTCTAGACTTGTTATCACTGTGAGACCATAAAGTCCCATTGTTTAAGCTATCCAATTTAGGGTACTTTGTTACAATGGCCTACGAAGCTAATGCACTCAACAAAAACCTAAGTAGGATAAACCCAAAGAGACACACTCAAATGCATTATAATCAAACAATAAAGACAAAGGAAGAATCTTGAAAGCAGCAAGAGAGAAGTAACTTGTCATGCACAAGGGACCATCAAGATTATTTGTTAATTTCTCCTAAGAAAACTTTGAGAACAGAAGACAACAGGGAGATATATTTAAAGTGCTGGGGGGAAAAAAAACCCAACTCTATCAACTGACAATTACAGATCCAGTAAAACTATCCTTCAAAGATGAGGGAAAAATTAAGCCATTCACAGAGAAACAAGAGGTGAGGGAGTTCACTGCCACTAAAGGGAGTCCTTCAGGTAGAACTAAAAGGATCCTAGAGTATAACTCAGAGTCACATGAAAATATGAAGATCTGTGGTTCAGGTAAGCACAAGGACAAATATGAAAGCCAGTATTATTTTAATTTTGGTTTGTAACTCCACTTTTATTTCTATTTATTTTTACAGGATATCTATTTCTATAGGATTCAAAAAATAAATGCCAAAAATTATAAATCTATGTTATTGAGCATATAATGTATAAAGATTAATTTGTGACATCAATAACATAAAACTGGAATGAAGCTGCACAGGAGTTCCTGTGCAATTAAAGTTGGTATAAATTTATATTAATTGTTACAACTTTAGGATATATGTAATCCCTATGGTAATGATAAAAAAATTTATATATAAAAAAGGAAATAAGGTAATCAAAACATGAAACTACAGTATTTGCACACCCATGTTCCCTGCAGCATTATTTATAATAGTCAAGAGGTAGAAGCAAACCAAATGTTCATTGATGGATGAATGGACTAATAAAATGTGAAATATACATAGAATGGAATAACAGCCTTAAAGAAGGAAATCTCGCACAACAGTATGAATGAACCTTGAGGGCATTATGCTAATGAAGTAAGCCAGCCACAAAAAGACAAACACTGTATGATTCCATTTATATGAGGTATCAAAATAGTGAAATTCATAGAATTATGATTATGAATATGATTAACATATTCATATGATTAACAACCATAACAGTAGTTAGGGGTGGGGAAAATGGAGAGTGATTGTTCAAGAGGTGTAAAGATTCAGTTTTATAAGATGAAAAAGTTCTACAGATCTGCTGCAAAACAATGTGAGTATAGTTAACACTACTGCAACTGAACATTTAAAAATGGTTAGATGAGGGGTGCCTGGGTGGCTCAGTCCTTAAGCATCTGCCTTCGGCTCAGGTCATGATCCCAGGGATCCTGGGATCAAGTCCTGCATCAGGCTCCCTGCTCAGCGGAAAGCCTGCTTCTCCCTTTCCTACTCCTCCTGCTTGTGTTCCCTCTTGCTGTGTCTCGCTCTGTCAGATGAATAAAATCTTAAAAAATAAATTAAAAAAATAAAAATGGTTAGATGATAAATTTTGTTAAGACAATGTTTTTCAAAGATATTAAAAATGACATTACAAAAAAAACTACAACTAAACACAAAAGAGGGAATTAACAGAGAAAATGAGAGACAAAAAAGCTCTAAGAGATACAGAAAATAGCAAAACCATGGAAGCCTTTCCTATTAATAGGTACTTTAAAAAAAAAAAAGTAAAATAAAAATAAAGATTTATTCATTTGAGAGAGAGACAGCACAAAGAGAAGGAGCAGCAGGCAGAGGAAGAAGGAGAAGCAGGCTCTCTGTTGAGCAAGGAGCAGCCTGATGTGGGGCCAATCCCAGGATCCTGACCTGAGCTGAAGGCAGACACCTAACTGACTGAGCTACCCAGGCGCCTCAATAGCTAATTTAAATGATTAAATGCTCCAATTAAAAGGTAAGATTGGCAGAATGGATTTTTAAAAAATGGCCCAACTATATGCTATGTATCCCAAAACATACACAGTTTGAAAGTGAAAAACTGGAAAATATTTTCCATGCAAACAGTAATGGAGAGAACTGGAATGGCTATGCTATTAGACAAAATAGACTAAGTCAGATAATATCACAAGAAACAAAGAATGACATTATATATTGATAAGAGAGTCAATTCACCAATAAGATGTAACATATGCACCAAACATTAGTGCCCCAAAATATATGATGCAAACATTGACAGAACCAAAGGGACATAGTTCTTCAATAAAAGGAGACTTCAGTGCTCCACTTCAAAAACAGAACTACAAAGAATGTCAAGAAAATAGATTATTTAAGCAACAGTACAAACCAGTTACATATAACAAAAATATATAGAACATTCAAGCCAAGAGCAGAATACACATTTTTTTTTCTCAAGTGTGCATGGAACATTCTCAGAATAGACAATATGTTGGGCTACAAAACAATTCTCAGTAAATTTTAAAAGACCAAAAACATACAAAGTGTCTTTCCTAATTATAATGGAAGGAGACTAGAAATTAAGAGAAAACTAAAAAAGTTACAAGAAACTCATGGGATGAAGCAAAAGTAGTGTTAAAAGGGAATGTTACAGCTATAAATGCATACAGTAAAAAAAAAAAAAGATCATAAATAACCATAAAACTTAAGGAAATAAAAAAGCAAAAATAAACCCTAAACCAGCAGAAGAAAATAATAATAATTTATTAAAAATAACAAAGAGTAAAGCTTTGATAGAAAATAGAAAATAGAAAAACAATGGGTAAAAAAAAGATTGATTTTTTTTTTTTTATTTTTTTTTTTAAAGATTTTATTTATTTGACAGCGAGAAACACAGCGAGAGAGGGGACACAAGCAGAGGGAATGGTAGTGGGAGAAGCAGGCTTCCTGCAGAGCAGAGAGCCCGATACGGGGCTCGATCCCAGACCCCTGGGATCTGACCTGGGCCGAAGGCAGCCACTTAACGACTGAGCCACCCAGGCGCCCCAAAAGATTGATTTTTGAAAAGATTAACAAAATTGACAAACCATTAACTAAGGAAAAAAAGAAAACACAAATTACTAAAATGAGAAGGACACTGAGTGAATTCCTACTGATTTTAATAAATAAAAAGGATTATAAGAGTCTACTACACATTGTGAGAAGGAAAAGAAGGGTCAATTGGGGGAAATCAGAGGGGGAGATGAACCATGAGAGATTGTGGACTCCGAGCAACAAATTGAAGGTTTTGGAGGGGAGGTGCATGGGGGGTTGGGTGACCCTGGTGGTGGTATTGAGGAGGGCACGTATCGCATGGAGTGCTGGGTATGGTACATGAACAATGAAATGAATCTTGGAACACTGAAAAAATAAAATAAAAGTAATTGAAAAAAAAAAAAAAGAGTCTACTACACCTGGAAACACACCTACCAAGACTGAGTCATGAACAGCAAAATCCAGGCAGACCTTTGTCTAGCAAGGTGATTGAATTAGTAGTTAAAAACTTCCAAATAAAGAAAAGCCCTGGATCACGCAGCCTCACTGATGAATTCTACTACACTGATGGTTACTGGGGAGGTGGGTGGGAGTATGGGTGAAATAGGTGTTGGGGATTAAGGAGTGCACTTGTGATGAGCGCTGGATGATGTATGGAAATGCTGAATCACTATATTGTATACCTCAAACTAATATTACATTGTATGTTAATTAACTGGAGTTTAAATAAAAAAGAACACCATCCCTTCTTGGCCAAAAATGGAGGGGAGAAACTCATCCCAATTCATTTTAAGAGGTCAACATTACCTGAAACTAAAGCCATGCAAAGACATGACAAGAAAACTAGACTAATATCACTTATGAATACTGATGCAAAAATCCTCAATGAAACACTTACAAACCAAATTCAGTGTAATATTAGAATTATATATCATGATCTAGGGGGGAGTGATTCCTGGAATGCATGATGGTTCAAAATATAAGACAAAAACAATGCAGTACATATCAATAGAATGAAGGAAAAATAAAAACCATGATCATCTCAAATGATGCAAAAACTGTATTTGACAACACTAAACAATCTTTTCACGATAAAAACACTCAATGAACTATTCCTAGGAACTTTCTTCAACATGATAAAGGCCATATGGGAAAAACCCACAGATACCATAGTCAATGGTAAAAGAAAAATGCTTTTTCCTCTCAGACAGAAGAAAAAGATGCCTGCATTTTCTACTTGTATTCAAAAAAATATTGGAACTTATAGCCAGAACCATTAAATAAGAAACAAAAGGCATTCCAATTGTCAGAAATAAAATTATCTCTTTTTGCAGCTGACATAATTTTATCATGTAAAAAACTAAAAACCTATCAAAAAAAAACCCGTTAGTGAAGTTACAGGATCTAAAATCAAGACAGAAAAATTAGTTATGTCATACAAAGCAGTAATGAACAATCTAAAATGGAAAGTAACAATTTGTTCTATAATTCCACAAAAAGAATAAATTTAGGAATAAACTTAAAGAGGGAACAGGCTTGTATGCTTATACACCATACCAGACTGCTGAAAGAAATGAAAGAAGACAAAATAAGAGGAAAGACATCCCACATTCATGGACTGAGGACCTAATATTGTTGACAATACTATCCAAAATGATCTACAATTCAATGCAATCCCTATTAAAATTTCAGTGATGTTTCAGGCAGAATAGAAAAACCCATATATATGCGTGTGTGTGTGTGTGTGTATATATACACATATATATACATATATATACACATATATACACACATTCACACACTACATCTTTACCTATTCATTTGTTGATGGACATTTGGGCTCTCTCCACAGTTTGGCTATTGTAAACACTGCTATAAACATTGGGGTGCAGGTGCCCCTTCGGGTCACTACATATTTATCTCTGAGGTAAATATCCAGTAGTGCAATTGCTGGGTCATAGGGTAGCTTTATTTTCAACTTTTTAAGGAACCTCCATACTGTTTTCCAAAGTGGTTGCACCAGCTTGCATTCTCACCAATGGTGTAGGAGGGTTCCCCTTTCTCTACATCCTCACCAATGTCTGTTGTTCCCTGACTTGTTAAATTTTATCCATTCTGACTGGTGTGAGATGGTCTAATACAAAGCTGTAATCATCAAAACAGTATGGTACTGGCACAAAAACAGACACATAGATCAATGGAACAGAATAGAAATCCCAGAAATGGACCCTCAACTCCGTGGTCAACTAATCTTTGACAAAGCAGTAAAGAATATCCAATGGAAAAAGGACAGTCTCTTGAACAAATGATGTGGGGAAAATTGGACAGCAAAATGCAAAAGAATCAAACTGGACCATTTCCTTACACCATACACAAAAAATAAACTCAAAATGGATGCAAGACCTAAATGTGAGACAGGAATCCATCAGAATCCTAGAAGAGAAAACAGGCAGCAACCTCTTGACTTTGGCTGCAGCAACTCTTGCTAAATACATCTCCAAAGGCAAGGGAAACAAAGGCAAAAATTAACTATTGGGATTCCATCAAAATAAAAACTTTTGCACAGCAGAGGAAAGAGTCAACAAAACCAAAAGATAACTGACAGAATGGAAGAAGATATTCGCAAATGACATATCAGATAAAGGGCTAGTATCCAAAATCTATAAAGAACTTATCAAACTCAACACCCAAAGGATAATCCAATCAAGAAATGGGCAGAAGATATGAATAGACATTTCACCAAAGAAGACATCCAAATGGCCAACAGACGCATGAAAAAATGCTCCATATCACTTGGCATCAGGGAAATACAAATCAAAACCACACTGAGATACCTTCTCCTAGTACTGTGATGTCAGGTGCTTTCCTACTCTATAGATTTCATAAAGTGGCAAGAAACACATATATTAGGTATCCTTCGCTGTCCTTTCCTTCCATATTTCATAATTTGCATGATAAAGAGTTCCTTGAATTTACTATGAATCATGTGACTTTCTCATTTATAGTTGCAGCTAAGAAACCTACATTTACAGAAGTTTGACAGTGGTTTGTTTGCTCTAAAATTCATACTGGGTACTCATTTCCATTATACATTTCTACTTAAAATTTGAAAAAATACTTTGTCTCAAAGGAATACTAAATACTTACCAATTGAAGATAGAAATCGGCAGGACTATTTATATGACAAACCATAACTGAAACATCTGTCATTTCTTTAGGCAAAACAGGGGGGTGATAGTGTAAAGTCATTTTTTTTTCAGAATGGCTTCTTGGTGATTGTGACCTAAACCTGATTAAAAATACAATCAAAAGCATAAGCAAGCCATTTTCTTAAAGTCTCTCTTAGCAACTTGGTCTTAAGAAGGACTTGTACATATACTCATTTCTCTAACAAAAGTATTCCCTTTCCAATTTCTTTTCTAATACACTTCTTGGTATTGTCTTCAATTATCAAACCAGGTTAAATAAGATGTCAAGTCTCAAAAATCAATAATTGACCTTCGAATTTGTGTTGGGACATTTTTAAGCCAGGTCTGTGTCCTCTACTCAAAGTCTTTCCTCTTTCAGGAATTGACAACCATGGGCTACAGTAGCACTCAGTAAGGCCACCTGAAGGGTGTCTTTGACCCTGTCCAGCTCTAATACTACTTTTATTTTTCCACAATGAGATCTCCTTGGGTCACTTCCAGAGTCATCTCATCACTCAGTACAAAAAGTTAGTATCCTTCACTATCTCTATCGTTAGTCATCCTACTTTGTTCGTCAGTGACAGGGGTGGAGGAAGAAACTTTATCTATTCTAGATCCATACATTAAATACAGAATGGTGATCTTGAACTTATTCCAATCGTTAGAAAATTTAAGTCAGGAACTTTAAACTATAATTCTTAAAACCATAGTGGAGCTGTTTGTGAAATTCTCAAGAGTCTAAAAAAAATGTTCAGTATCTACAAAAAGTTTCCTTTACCTTAATTTTTCTATATACTTAAATTATCTGAACGTAGTTTTCAGACAACTGTACTTAGAAAGCCCTACTAGCAATATTTTTAACCTCTTAGATTACGTTCAGAGTTACATTAGAGTCAGTCCATAGTTTTTAAAGGTAAACTCTGTTATTTCAATTTATAACTATAAAGTATTTGTTTTAATAAGTTACCTACCTCGCTAACTCCATAAAAACTAATGCATCTCTAAGAGACACAGGCATATCACTGCTTATTTTATTTGTTGGTGGTTTCTGCAGATCTACAATTAGCACACCATCTTCTTCTCCAAAAACTTTCATTAAAACAGCCTTGTTATTTACCATTTTCAAAAATTCTACTTTAGCTTCTTCTCCCCAGCCTTCATCCTGTGGTAAAAGTAAAATTCCAATGTACTTAGTAATTATAATTAACTCTAATGGCACCATGCTCTGGATTTAGCTTTTATTTTGATTTTTCTTTGTAAATCCAAAATACAACCGAAGTCTGTAAACTTGAGCAAACTTGAGCAAAAAAAACAGATACTAAACAGTGTCTTGGCCAGAAGCCCAAGGTCAATGTTTATGTATGTACAATATATGAATTTTTTTTTTAGTAAGTTCTATGCCCACCCATTGTGAGGTTTGAACTTGTGACCCCGAGATCAAAGGTCACATGCTCTACCAAATGAGCCAGCCAGGTGTCCCTAGATCTTTGATTTTTGTGAATAATCTCAAGGTGTCCATTAAGCTGTTGTATTTTAGAATTTAGTTTTACTTCTGAATATTAATATGAAGATTATAAATACTCTAAAATAAAGCATATGATTTTTCTACTTAACACAAATTCAAAAAGTAATTTTGGGGTGCTTGGGTGGCTCAGCTGGTTAAATGTCTGCCTTCCGCTCAAGTCATGATTCCAGGGTCCTGGGATTGAGCCCCACATTGGGCTCCCTGCTTGGCAAAGAGTCTACTTTCCCCTCTCCCTTTCCTCACTGTGCTTTCTCTCCCTATCTCTCTCTCAAATAAAGAAAAAAAAAGGTAAATTTAAAAACAATGGAAGCCATATAATGCAGTCAAGATATTTATAATCATCATCAGTTTCCATTTAACTGGGAATATATGAGGTATATGCTACTTAATAAGGAAAAATATTCACCCATTAAAAAAACCTTTTAAGTTGATCTTTGAACCTTTAAGTTTCCATACCTAAAGAAAATTTCAAGGGTTAAAATTACACATTCCTGGTGTTAAGTTCTTTATATATTTTGAATATTAACCCTTTATCAGATATATCATCTGTAACTATCTTCTCTCATTCAGTAGGTTGTCTTTTTGTTTTGTTGATGATTTCCTTCACTGTGCAAAAGTTTTTTTATTTTGGTGTATTCTCAAATATGTTATTTTTGCTTTTGTTTCCTTTGCCTGAGGAGACATATCTAGAAAAATATTGCTAAGGCTGATGTCAAAGAGATTACTGTCTATATTTTATCTAGGACTTTTATGGTTTCAGGTCTCACATTTAGAAATTTACTTCTGTGTTTCTTTTTGTGTACGGTATAAGAAAGTGGTTCAGTTACATTCTTTTGCAATGTAGCTGTCCAGTTTTCCCAGCACCATTTATTGAAGAGATGCTCTTTTCCCCATTGTATATCCTTACCTCCACTGTCATAGATTAATTGATCATATAAGCATGGATTTATTTCTGGGCTTTCTATTCTGTTCCATTGATCTATAAGTCTATTTTTATACTAGTACCATATTTTTTTTAAAGATTTTATTTATTTTTGACAGAGAGAGAAAGAGAGAGATCACAAGTAGGCAGAAAGGCAGGCAGAGAGTGAGTGGGGGAAGCAGGCTCCCTGCTGAGCAGAGAGCCTAGGACCCTGAGATCATGACCTGAGCTGAAGGCAGAGGCTTTAACCCACTGAGACACCCAGGCGCCCCACTTTATTTTTTTACTACTATGGTTTTGTAGTATATTTTGAAACCAGGAATTGTGATATCTCCAGCAGAGTTGGTCAATCACTATGCTGTATACCTGAAACTAATGTAACTGTGTGTGTCAACTATACGCAAATTTTTTAAAAGCTACAAGTTGCTTAAAAAAAATCTTTCTGAAGATAAAGTTCATTCAGAAAATGCAAAAAGTATAAAAGACAAAATTTAAACCAATTTTACCATTTTGGGGAAAAGAGCAGTGCTAATTTGTTTCCTTTTACATTTTTTTCATTTACTCATTCTTTGAATTATTTGTCAAATGACTATTATGTGCTATGTAATATGCTAAGCACTGGGAATATAATGATAGGCAGAAACACAGATTCCTGCTTTCAGAGCCCTCATAAAATAACCATTTACCATATCCTTACACACAATTCCTGTCTTATAAGAGTTTTTAAGTCTTGTTGGGGAATTGACATTCATAAATAATACAAAGCAGAATGTAACTAATGAACAAAGTACTATGAAAATAGAGAAGAAATTTATAGAAACACATGCCAGACCATATTTTAAAATTTATTTTTCTCTCCATCTGTGACTCAAATTTGGTGGTTTACTTAGATTAATTCCAAGTATGTATTTATTCATTCGTATATGTTTATTCAACTCAATTTCCCATTAAGAATGTTTCCAATTATGGAAACTGAAGTTCATTTCCTTTTTTACTGGCACTGATAGTTTATTATGCAAAATGTACTTACCAAAAGAACTAGTTCCTTGAACCTACACTTTGCAATCTAAATGGCAATACATAGCTAAAATTGAGATATTTAGCCCCTGGAAGAAGAAATAATTTAAGTCTCACTTACTGAATTCTGTGGAACGATGTCTTTCAATGAGCATGGTAGTGCTAGTGGCTGGATATCTTTCAGCAGCCCTTCAATATATGGTTCAGACTTCCTTAGAACTAGGCATAAGTCATTTAGTACTATATGCTGCTCAGCAATGTGTTCTGATCTTGCATGGGTATCACCAACTCTAAAAGAATTCAGGTAATATTTATTGAAAATAATACTTGAAACTCAAACTTGCTTTCCTCCCATAATAGATATGCATTTCTAAGGATACTCTCCTTAAGCTAAATCTTAGAAACTAAGTTGTATTCTAATTCATAGTTTCCTACCACATAGATTTAATCCAGATTTTATAAGCACAGACACTACTTTCATCTATAAAATAAAATCTTGGCTGACTTTATCTGAATTGTCTTTCATATATTTGTTCAAGTTTAGACTTAAAGGGGATAAAGATAATGATGCCCCCAAACAGAAAACTATTTATAAACCTAGGACCATTAAATAATGACCATTCTATTTGGTTAATACTGGTCCTTACTATAGAAACATTTTCAGCTTTATTTTTATTATTTATTATTTTTGTTTTATTTTCCTAGAAGACTGAGGGAAATATTTTTGAGTACCTAGGGTTAGCTTTAATAATTATAGAAATTTGATTTAAAATTCTACTCAATCATCCTGCAGCTAACTGTAATACTTTATTTAAAAGAATATTTTTGTGCATCATTCCTTTTGAAGCAACAAAGTATTTTTCCAAAGTACTTTTCCAAAAGAACAAAAAGTTCCTTTTCCAAAATAACAAAAAACCTACTCCTTTTCCAAGTTCCTCATGTAGTAACACTGATAAATCATAATACTTCACTAATTCAGTAATTAATAAAATAGTAGAACAAAACAAAACATATATGCCTTAGAAGTAAAGAATGATAAACTATTCCATTCTACTCCTTCCCAATTTCCTTTATTCTTCAGTATTTCACCCTGCTGATAACCAACGTTTCCAAACAGGCCAGGAACATGTAATAACTATAAAATACCATACCCTGCAACAATTAGGACTTCAGAATTTCCAAAATCTACCATGAATATTTGTATTAGTGCAACTTCATGGACTGAGAATTTGGTTGGACTACAAAGTTTTCTAATATTTTCACTTTCTATTGGAATTAATTCAGTGATAGTTCCTCGACACCACATTCCATTTTCAATACTGTTGACAAATATTCTTGCACCTAAATGAGGAAAACAAATCATTAACAGTGTTTATGGAGAAAAATACCTAATAAGCTCTAATTTATGAACATGTATATTAATTCCACCACTAAGAAATTTTAATTCATCTATTTTCTGATGATATAGTACATGTCAAGTGCTATGAAAAAATAAAGGTAGTATATTGTGATAGTTCCTATTATATAGCTAGATGAGGAGGTAAATGCAAAGTTACCAGTCTCTTATTGAGGACCTATATTTTATGAACTATAACAAAGATGAAGGAGACTATCCTGCCATCAAGAAGCTCAAGGAAGGAAAAGAGATAGGCAAGTATTAGATGTACTTACAACAATAAAGACATTCTACCCCATGCATACGTACACATACATGTACAGATATATACATGTTGAAATTTATAAAATCCTTTGGAAGCATAAAGGAAGAAACAATTACCTTCTCTTGATAAAGAGAAATCAAAGAAACAATGAAAGGCAGTGTTTGACATGCCAAAATTAAATAAATTAAATTAAATTAAATTAATAGTGGAGTTCAGAGAAGGGGAAGATGAACCAAGGACCTAATATCAGAGAGATCAGATAAATTACAAATTAACAACCAGGAAGAAAAGGTCAAGGAAGAGGCCTGAATTTGAATGCTTACTATGAGCTCAATGATGTTCTCAGTATTTCATGTTTGAATTTATTTACTCCCACAATAACTCTATGGAGATGGGGCTTTCATCACACAGGTAGAAAAGAGGTATGAGAGGAATCTAGGCAGTCTTAGAGCCCATCCTCTTAACAACTAAGCTACCTATCAGAGATAAATTGGTAGATCTGACTAATTATATACAGAGGAATGCTGTATAAACTCCCTCTGTATATGCTAATAAAAACAGGATAGCTGAGAGGCACATTAGGGCAGCCTTTTAATTTTTAGTTCTATGAAAATGTTTATTTGCCCTAAAGATTGCCATCAGCCTTTCTCTTATCTTGATATACCACATAATCAATATTCTGAGTTTTAAACTATATGAAACCATTCTTTTTCACAATACATTAAGATAAAAGCCTACTGAAGACATTTGTTCTTTATAAGGAAGAGCACAGGTAGTAGGAAAGGGCAACAAGAAGATAGCCTCTTAAAGCATCATATCACAGTTCCTCCTTTGTCACTTTCTCAAAATATAAATCAGTATTTAAGTCACGTAAATTTATTTACCTGAAATAATAATTATCCTTAATTTAAAACAAAGGATGACTTTGTGGCTTTTTAAAGAACATTTTCTGAATCTAGGTTGAACTTTTTCAGGCATGTATTAAATTTTAAGAGAAATATTTGTAGCCACAAATGTTTAATACTACATTTCTTTTCTTAGATATTCATTTGATGTTATCTAAAGTTTAAAATTATCATCAATTTTTGTCAGAAGTATATGATAATCCTAGTTTTTGGATATTCTGATAGGCCACAAAGATAAGCTAAGAGTTAATCACATTCTTAAAGAACGACTATATAACCTTAAACATTAAACATAATGTTTTTTGGTATTATGTATAAGCATTGATTGTTATTAAGACAGCAGTTTTCTCACTGTGTTAATAAATCAAACAAATCATAGTTTCACCTTATTACAGAGTATAATCAAATTTAGTCAATGAGTTATAAAGAAAATATTTGTAATAAAAGCCTAAATTATGGCAAATTACACATACCCTTAGAATTAAGACACACTGATTAAGTTTACCAACTACTCTCTGAGTGGTCCTAGGGAATAGACACCGCTGTCCTCCTGGTACCTCATTTAAGTGCTTAATGACATCCTCAATATTCACATGTGGGACAGCAAGGGACTTGAGTTATACTACAAGGAATCATCTTACAGGCCAGTTTTCTCTGGAGACAAGGGAGCAAACTACATAACCTGGGAAGGTTTTTGTAATTTAAAAAATTACTTTCACTCCATAATGGTAGTTTTTATATACTTGTCAGTTGTCAATGTCAACTTGACAACTGAGTTGTTAATATTTAGATAACTTACCTAAATAAAATTATGTTATATAATTATAAAACTTTTATGGCTGGAGCACAAATCTGTATTATAAAAGGTCTATGTGGGTTTATAGTCTATTAAATACTATAATATTTAAGTGAACTTAATATTTTAGCTTGGAATAAGATTTCCTTACCTAGTTCCAAAATGTCTGAAGGATCAAGGTGTAAACTCTTATTGCAAAACTGATTCACCTTCTTTTCCAATACTGTTGCATCTTTAATTTGCGAATACTTTCGGATGTAAAAGTGGCAAGGATGTATTACATGGCTTACAAAAACTAACTCTGGAGAACCTAGATAAGAATATTTAAACCGCATTAATAAATCATAGAAAAGAATTCATAAAAACTGAATGCAATACCTTCTAAAAGAATATTAAGTGTCTTATGGCACTGAAAACTCTAGAATACTTAGGCCCCACAAGAGTCCACACTCAAAATAGTAACCAGACCATGAAAACAAACAGATCCCACTTTCAACATTAAATTCTTTAGCAACCTGAACTACAAATATTTTATTTTACTTGTCAAGTATCTTAAGTGGAATTGCAGTTCATGTGATAGATTCTAAAGTCAAGATATGCTATAACTCTACTGCATTATAACAAAACATCAGTTTATTTATGAACATTTTGGAACTCAGAACTCTATTGATAATAAGTAGGTCTCTTGCATATCACAAAAAATCCCGTTTCTACTATATCTAAAGAACCAAGAATAAACTCATAGACACTGAATACAAATCTTATCTGGCTATGGAACTGTGAAAAAAATGTCTGTGCAAAGCCAAAATACTGAGCACCATTTAGGGGAAGATGTGTGTTTTGGTGGAGGTTGCAGGGGTGGTGAGGGTAGAATAAAAGAGAAAAAATTTTTGTATATAGTAGTAATGAAGCCAAATGTAGCTACTGAAAAGATGTCCAGAATGTTAAAAAAGGAATTAAAAGAACAGAACAGTGTGCATGGTATGCTATGTTTCATGTACAAAAACAGAAAAATTACATATATATGTATATGCAAAGAAACTCTGGAAGGGAGGGAGGGACTGAATGAAATGGGACAGGTTAGGGGAAAAAAAATCTCACAGTATTTTAATATATGATTTTGAATAATGTATAGATGTTTTATTTAGTAAAAATGTTTAAAACAAAGAAGTGTGGAATTGGAGACAGTAAAGATAGATGATAAAAACTGAACAAATGGATCATTTTAACTGTCCAATACAGATCACAAAGAATACCTATATTGAGAATGGAGTAAAGAGATAAATATGTGTAACTAGGGAGGCAGTTGAGAGAAGTGTTACAGATTTCAGAAATATTTTTGCCAGTAACAGCTAAACTTTTAACATTGAAAGGAAAAAGTTTTAGTTAACAGTAATTTACTCACTGCCTTCACATTACATTAGAGTTACTTTACATACTGCAAACTCCACAAGATCAAGTTCAGAGTTATTAAAGTACCTGGTTTTGATCCAAAAGGGAAAGACGATTTTTTCTGAAAAGGCTTTTTTGGATCTCTAGGTGTTCCCACAAGATAATCTGTGAAGCATGCTTCATCAAAATAGGAAATAAAGGCAATTGTACTAGTTTTATTAGGTTGACAATGGCACACTATTGCTTAAAAAGCTGTACTTGAATTGGCAAAATACTGGAATGATAAGACCACTTTTTATCAGTAGATACAGTCATGATAGGTTTCTTAACTCACTGAGATATCAGCAATAATAATACAGTGTTAACAACCAAAAATGTGCCTTTTTTTTTTTTTTTTTTTTGGATTCAAAAGGTCATTCTGGAGACTCAGTCAATGAAACAGATTGGGAAGTGGCGGGCAGAAGAGACCAAAACAGAACTTGAAAATGATCCTAAAGAAGACTGGTAGTATACTAACTTCACAGTAGTCATTAATGGGGAGAATACCAGCATTGTAAATCTAACCAAACTATTATGATACATTAAAATGTTACAAAATAGATGCTATTATATTCATGTCAACTCATTTTATAACGGATTATCTCTCAGAATGAAGATTTAAGAAAATCTGTTTTTAAATATAAGGACAAAGTCATGAAATTGCTCTACAAATACTTCTCTTATTTGTATCTTTGTCTTTTATACGAAGTTTATGTGTGGAACACCAAAAAGTCAAATACCTCAATTAAACCAAATATTAAATTTATATCTCAGAGGTTAGATTATTGCATTAAAAACAAAAATTTTTCCCAATTCTGGAAAATGTAAAAGAGTAAGGAACCAATAGGTATTAACTCATAATGAGATATAAGATAACAGTAATATTTTTAAGGACAGGGACTAATTTTGTTTCTAATTACAGACATGACATATTGTTTCCTTGCTTTTGAATTTTCACTCACTTTCCAGGTTTTCTTCAATAATTTCTTCAATTATCACATCAGGGCTAGATCCTATTTGAGGCAGAACAGCAATGGTTTTAGGGGACGGTGTTGCAACAACCTCCTTCTGCGGCTGGAAGTCTTTTGCTTCTAAATGCACATCACTGGCTTCCCGTTGCAAAGAAGGTGATGAGGCTTCATTAGTTAGAATAGACATGTCAACCTTTTTCTTTTCTCGAAATGGGTATGTATCATGACAAGAAAATTCCTTTTTATGACTGTGTTTCTTTTGAACATTCTGTCCCATTTCATTTTCTTGGGGATCACATCTGTTTAAAAAATAGAGGGTATTACAGAGGGCATTTGTGATGAGCACTGGGTACTGTATGTAAGCAATGAGTCACTAAATTCTACACCAGAAACCAATATTACACTGCCAGTTAACTAACTGGAATTTAAATAAAAATTTGGAGGAAAAAAAGATAGGCCTAAGGCTACTTTAGTTTCATAAATTTTTTATATCTATCTTCAAGCCATTTCATTTCTACATGACAGTTAATATTGTGAGACATTATAAAGAGCTAAAGTTTTGTATAGGTGTCTCAGAAGTATTTTTTAAATAGCTTTATATTTTTTAAAGATTTACTTATTTTAGAGAGAGAGAGAGAGAGAATGAGCAGCAGGGACAGAGGGAGAGGGAGAAGTCCATGCCGAATGTGGAGCCCATCATGTGGCTCAATCTCAGGACCCTGAGATCATGACCTGAGCCAAAACCAAGAGTCAGACACTCACCTGACTGTGCCACCCAGGCACTCCAAATAGCTTTACTGATGTGTAATTTACACAGCATAAAATTAAATAATTTTTACTAAATTTACAGTTGTGCAGCCATCACTACAATCTAATTTTAGAACATTTCCATTATCCATAAAGAAACTTTTGCCCATTCCTAGCTCTAAGCAAGCCTAAAGGCTTTAAAAGGTCAACAAGAGGTATAATCAACGAGAAGCTTAAGAAAGAACATGATAATCATGTGACAATCTTCTAGTCCCAAAGAACAGTGGATACAGATTTTCAAAAGAAATCATTTTGATTTGGCTTAGCTTAGCTTTAAATTATGTTATGATTATTTCCTTTTTAGTTTACTGGCCTAAAAATAAAGTATAGGAAACAGTAAAGGGTATAATCCTGAGCAATCACCTGGCCTAAAAATTATCATTACTCTGAATCCTTTGGGTATTATTCAATAGCCACTAACCTGCAGTTCATCTCTTATGTGGTTTACTCCATATTTTTTTTTTATCTTCTTCACATATCCACACAGATTTAGGCTACCCATCTACAACTACAGAAATTCTATCAAAGAAGTGAGATTGAGTCTCAAAAAGCTTGTCTTTTAGTTAACCCATTATGGATTTAGCTTCATCATAGATCATCATTTAAGAAGCATTTTAGAAATAAGAACCAACAAAGCCAATTAGATTCAGCAAGGACACATATTACTGGTCTCTTTCAAAAAAAGGTATGCTTTGAACATAAATAAAATACATGTTGAATTCAAACACCTTATGAGGATACATATATATACCCAGCTTTGCAAACTAGACGTTTCTTTTTATAATAATTCTCATTTGACCTGGGACATTTAACACTGTCAACCAACTCCAGTCTCATAAACTCCTCTGTTGACTTCTAGAACATCACTTTCTCCTGTTTGTTTTTCAACCTCTGCCTACTCCTTCTCAGTTTTGTTTTGTTTTGCAGGTTACTCTTTCTCAGTCTCCAGATTTAATATTTTTCCAGGGTACTGTCATTGACTTATGTCAATACCTGTTCTTACTGGGCAAATCTGTTGTTTAATTACCACCTGTAATAAGTAGAAGCAGATTGTAATGACACATTCCCTTAGAACTAGGAAAAAATTTAAGACTACTTCAAATTAACTTTAAAATCAAGACAAGATCAATGCAGAGTTTAAAAGAGATAGAATAGGGGCGCCTGGGTGGCTCAGTGGCTTAAAGCCTCTATCTTCAGCTCAGGTCATGATCTCAGGGTCCTGGGATCCTTCCTGCTCAGCAGGGAGCCTGCTTCCCCTTCTCTCTCTGCCTGCCTCTCTGCCCGCTTGTGATCTCTTTCTGTCAACTAAAAATAAATAAATAAATAAATAAATAAATAAATAAATAAATAAATAAATAAAAGAATAGCTTTTGATATTAAAAATATTCGATAATCATATATTATAAAAATATCTAAAAGAATGTACTCATTGGGAAGGCTGAGGATTATCCATAGAAGTGTAAAAGTCAAGTCACAAAGACAAATATGGTACAGGGTTCCATATTTGGGGAAAAATGACTTGAGCCAAAGGACTGGTACTCTAGTCCTCAGCAAGGACTTTCTTTTGGTGGTAAGAAACGTACGAGGAATGTACTATCTAGGCCTTAGTGCTATTAAGCTATTTGTTAATCTTATTTCCTTTATTGTGAACAACACTGCCAACAAAGCAATTTCTTATAATTTGACTTCTTAGGCCTGTTCAGATGTTGGAAAAGAATGCCAACATTCTTTTGGAAAAAGAATGTCCATGTGGCAATAGTATTTGTCCATAATTTAATAGTCTGGCATTCTATCTAAACTGGATTTCTGGCATTCAGTTTTGTAAATTTGGCTTATAGGCGTTTACCTGGGTTACAACACATCTCTTCATGTCTGTTCCTGACTTTTAAGACTGTGGACCAAACTCTGATAATGAATGTGGACGCTTCCTGGGGTTTGATTTCCCCTGGAGACATACCACCTACAAGTGAATGAACTTACTTTCTTTCTTTTTTTTCTTTTTTTTAAAGATTTTATTTATTTGACAGAGAGAAACACAGTGAGAGAGGGAACACAAGCAGAGGGAATGGTAGCGGGAGAAGCAGGCTTCCTGCTGAGCAAGGAGCCCGATGCGGGGCTCAATCCCAGGACTCTGAGATCACGACCTGCGCCGAAGGCAGAGGCTTTAACCCACTGAGCCACCCAGGTGCCCCTGAACTTACTTTCTTTTTGGGGGTTTCTAAACCATCTATATTCTGACTACTCCTAAACCCAGAATCAAGTCCAAGACCTCTTTAGTTTTAGTCCGTACAGCTAACTGCTCTCTGTACATTTCTCCCCAGATATCTGGTAAACAACAACAACTCAACATGTTCACTATTCCTCCACTCCCTAAATTTTCTCTTTGCATTCCCAATCTTGGTAATAATACCATAATTCATCAACTTAACCACCAAAGCCAGACCTGTAAATCATTGGGGATGCTTCCCTTTTCCTCATTCAAAATGCTCAAACAATTAATAAGCTTTATCAATTTCCCCTAATTAGCATTTCTCATTATCTATTGCTCTCCTGTGCTACTACTTATGTTTGGTTTCTCATCATTTGCTGAGACTATTGATACAATATCCCAACTAATCCTTCAGCCTCTAGCCTTATACTCTTCCAAATAATCCTCTAAAAGGTCACCAGAGTTATCTTTTTAAATGTAACCTATTTTTATTTTCATGTTGAAAATCTTTTAGTGGTTTCTACTGTCTACAGCTGTGCTGTCCAATACAACTTTCTGCAATAGTGAAAATGTGGGGCCCTAATATGGTAGTTATCAACTACATGTAGCTACTGAACACTCTGAATGCGGCTAGTGCAACTAAAGAACCCAATTTTTCCTTTTTTTAAAGTAATCTCTATGCCCAATGTGGGGCTTGAACTCATGACCCTGGGGTCAAGAGTCACAGGCTTTACTGAGACAGCCAGGCACCCCTCCAATTTTTCCCTTTTTTTTTTTTTAATGAACTTATGCTTAAATTTAAATGGACATATGTGGTTAGTAGCTACCACACTGGATAACATGCATCTAGAAAATAAAAGTTCAAACACTGCTGCACAGCATATAAAGTCTTTAAGATTTAGCCTATATGTATCCTTTGCCAAGTGGAATTATATAAGCAATTCTCTGAATGTAGCACATCATCTCACTGCCTCCCTTTTGGCCTCCTTTCTAATTGCTACTCATTTTTCATAGATAAAATAAAATTCTCCTTTTTCTAAGTGTCATGTTACCCCCCAAAGAATTAACTGTTCTTTGTTCTTTGGCATCTCCACTAAAGTTTGCATATATAACTATCATAGCAATTATTCACTTTATTGCTTACATGTCATCCTCTACTTATTGTAACTTCTCTGACATATATCTCAATGTTTATGATAATGGCTCCTAGCACAAAAATCAGTGTTCAATGCTGGCTGAATGAATGAATCTCAAAGATAACTTTCACACATATATCATTTAATGATGATCCCTTCTAGGTCTTTTCATTTTTAATATTTTACATAGCACTTAACAGATAGAAAGCTTTAACCTTTATATTATTTTACAGTATTTGAAATCACACATACTACACATTACACATCAATTTTCCTGTGTCTTAGGTAATTTTTCTGTTGGACCTCAGAAATTAATAACATGTTGCCTTTTTTTTTTTTTAAAGATTTATTTATTTATTTGAGAGGGAGGGAGTGTGTGTGCAGGGGGGAGGGGGAGAGAAAATCTTAAGCAGACTCCCCACTGACTGTAGAGTGTGATTTGGGGCTTGATTCCACAACCCTGAAATCAGGACCTGAGCCAAAACCAAGAGTTGGATGCTTAATTCACTGACACCTAGGCACTCCCATGTCGCCATTCCTATACTTACTTTGTTAAGTCCTCAAATTCAATCTTTCCCATGTTGTTGAACATACAGATGATCTCACTGCAATTCATATTCAACCTAAAATAAAACATTAGCATATAAGTAAATGTTCTAATACCAGTTTATTACTTTCTCTAAATAACAGTTGCTAACATTAAAAACTCTAAAAGAACGTTTTAAGTGCTCTAACTTTATTACTTTCCCTAAAAGTCAGTTGTTGACATTAAAAATCTCAAGACAATATATTTTTTTTTTTTTCCTGGTTCACTAGTCTTTATTGTTTTTTCCCCAACATACGTTTATTTTATTTTTTCAGTACTACAAGATTAATTGTTCATGCACCACACCCAGGGCTCCACGCAATACGTGCTCTCCTCAACACCCACCACCAGGCTTGCCCAACCACCCACTCCCACCCCTCCAAAACCCTCAGTTTGTTGCTCAGAGTCCACAGTCCTTCACAGTTCATCCCCCTGTCCGATATTTTTCTAATTTATCATAAATTACGCTTATTTTACATGTTTGCTAGTTTGGGAAACATCTGTGACACAAATTTTCAATTTTAAATTGCTTGCTATTTAAAAAATCTAGGCTCTTATACATTTTTAAACTTAATTGTTAGGTTCTCCTGAATTACAACTTACTTACCTGGGAGAGTTCCTCAGTTTTAGAGAACTAACTTGTAACAATTCACTCTCAAATGTTAATTTCAAAGTACGGATAATCTAGAATCAAAAGAGAAGTACTACTCAGATGCGAATTTAAAAAATAAATATTATTGACATAAAAGTATCTTACTAATTAATGTGTTCAAGGTTTAATTTTAGGCACCCAAAGGAAGAGATGCAAGTAAGTGTTTAAGATTTTTCCCCCAAAGAAATTTAAAATCTTTTAGAGATATAAATAGAGAACAAAAGATAGTAGTTAACAAATGGGGTATAGCTACATAAGCAGAGAAAATTCTGATGTTCTAAGGTCACTTTGCATCTGCTTTGCTATCCTCCAATGTCTTTTTGCCTTATCTTCTTGATAAAGGTGAATGAATACCTTTATCACCCTTGATAGGGTGAATACCAAATCTTTTTTTTTCTTAAGATTTTTATTTGTCAGAGAGATTGCACATGTGCACACACATAAGCAGGGAGAGCAGCAAGCAGAGGGAGAAGCAGGCTCCCTGCTGAGCAGGGAGCCCAATGTGGGCTCAATCCCAGGACCCTGGGACCATGACCTGAGATGAAGGCAGACATTTAACTGACTGAGTCACCCATGTGTCCCAGGTGATTACCAAATCTTATCAGTTTTTTATACCTCCTAAGTGATCATGTATAATACACAAGAAATGACTATGTTTTTGGAACCATGGCTATAGGTCTAACCAAGTAAATAAATGGTGGCAAACTCTTCTCCCTTCACTTAGAGACTTTGGAGGCAGATAAACAAATGGTCTCTATTTTACACCTCAGTTCATCCCAAACACCTGATTATCTATGAGAAAAGGCCATGAGGAGTCAAAGACAATAGAACAGGATCTATATACCAAAGGAGCAAGGTAGAAATTAGCAAGGTAGAAATTAGCAAAAAAGATTGATGGTTAATCCTGTCTTGCCAAAAGAGCTCATCAGAAAACATGTTTTTGCCCAACTGTGCTCTCTCAACACATTATTAGATGATAGAATATGGTGGAAGCACCCTGTTTCTTGACCCACGTTTGGGGAGGCAGGAAGAAAAGGAAAAAAAAAAAAACACCCTGAATGAGAACCTGGATTAAATTTTTAAGTCAAGAATTGACAGTCACATCTAAATTGTTTATGAAAAGAAAAGAGAATCTCATTTAGTGTGCTGCTCTTATATGTTCTCATTTTTTATTCAGATGTCCTAGGAACATTAATTTCCAACTCAGTGTCACCCTACTTGCTCTTAAATCATATGTTATAAAGATCTTATTACTGCGTCATTTCTCTAACTGGCAAATAACAATAAAAGGCTAAACAAATTTATTAATGTTTGTCTTAGAATTCAACACTAAGAATTCTAAATTGAGGTCAAGAGAAGTTAGGATAATCTGAAAATAAATGCTTGTTAAGTCTTAGATATCATATTCCAAAGCATATAAAGTAATATACTTCAGAAATATATTCACATTATGATCAAAATTACCTGACTGAGGTCACAGTAAGTCCTTAAAGAAGGTGCTGATTTTAACTCTCTTGCTATCTTCATAGCTGCAGCCAAATCATTTCTTTTCTCTTCAATGTAGCTTTTGGCCATTATTACATTTGACAGATAATCATCTGTATTTCTTACTACTTCTTCACACAGGTTCTTCTTCCTTCATATAAGATCCCAAAATTATTTAACAGAATTTCATAAATGCTCACATGAAAGTGAGTTTATAGCAACTGAGTGATATCAAAAGGATAATTTCACTAGTTAATGAACATGGTTAAAAGAGGCATTCAACTGAAACATTACCATTGAAAACTATGTACAGATAACTAGAGAAAAAGTAGGATATTATCATGTCACAGAACTATAGGAGACCCTAGATGATCCTACCTAAAAGAAAAATCCTATATTGTAATCACTTGTGCCATTTCAAAAGGCAATTTTTATTCATTTCCCACAAAGATATGCCTGAACATTTTTAAATTTTCATCACTTGACAAAAATTTAAAATGAGTTTTATTTTTTAATTTTTATTTATTTACTTTTAAAGATTTTATTTATTTGACAGACAGAGATAAGTAGGCAGAGAGGCAGGCAGAGAGAGAGGAGGAAGCAGGCGCCCTGCTGAGCAGAGAGCCCGATGCCAGAGAGCCCAAAGCGGGGCTCCATCCCAGGACGCTGGGATCATGACCTGAGCTGAAGGCAGAGGCTTTAACCCACTGAAGCCACTCACGTGCCCCTAAAATGAAATTTTAAAATAAGACTTCACCAAATCAGAACACAAGTAGCAAGTAACTATAACCTTCAAAGTAATCGCTTAGAATGGCAATTAGCAAGTCCTTCATAATTTGTACCTCATTATTAAAAATCTTTTCTTGACCTATGATGGAATTACATTATTATGGCAATTAAAAAATTTTGTACCAAAAATTGTAGTGTGTAACTTTCTCAAACAAATGACTATTATTTCCTCAAAATCAAATATGGACTCAAAAGAAGGAGTGTTTGTCACACTGAAGAGTAACAAGAATATGATATAGGCTCTTCACCAAAAACCATTTTGGTAACTGTATAAATAATCTGAAAGTCATTTCTTTAGGGGAGAAAACAGTTATTTTTGTAAGTTCTAGTATGGTTTCTAAAAACTCATGCCTATGGATTAATATCAGTGAAATGGCACATGAGGTAACTCTAAGCCCTTGTTACCCAGTGGAGAGGTCAAAAAAAAAAAAAAAAAAAAAAAAAGCAAAAACTGGTTAAAATAATCTATAGAAACTCTGGAAAATAAACAAAGGTATACAGCAACCAAGCAAATGCCCAATCAAAAAAAAGCTATATTCAAAACAGTAGGAAATTCCATGGTGTTTTTACTTGTTCTTGCCCAACCCTCTTCTCAGCATGGTGCAGTCTTGGTCTAGAGGTAGCAGCACAGTTCTCAATTCTTTCCATCAAACCAGAGGGAGTAGACTTCATCTGAAATGTCCTAACTTGTTTTGGGATGCCTGAGGAACTAGTCTGTCTCACCTAACTTGGAGCTGAGGCAGTGAAGAGCAACACGCAGTACTTGGGAAAGCTGTAGGAGGATGAAGAGCTATAGATCCCTGGGCAAGAGATTATAGATAAGGACATGCACTAGACCATCTGGGGCTTGCAAATGCTTGGGTGAGACTCTTGTGGAGATGAATATATTTAAAAGCAGCTGTGTATATAAAAGAATAAAAAAAAAATCATACTCGGGCCCAAGCAAGACGCATGCTCGGAAAACACCCGAGAACACATTAAGCCTTTATCTGAGGCTGATTCTAAGGCTCAGAGCACGTTCACTCAGCTCAGAGCATGTTCACTCAGTAAAAGACTAAAAGAGGTGGTTGTGTTTTCAGATGCTCAATTTTCAACAAAACACCAAGGGTATCTAAAGACATGGGAAAATATGACCCATTCAAAGGAAAAAAATAGTGGCAGAAACCATCCCCAAAGAAGCAGAGACATAACTGAAGACTTTAAAACAACAGTTTTAAATATGCCCAAAGAGCTAAAGGAAAACATGCACAAAGAACCTAGAGGAGAGCAGGAAAAAATGAAAGACCAAAATGTAAATATTGGTCTTTACATTATCAATAAAGAGACAGAGATTAGAAAAAGGAAACAAATTCTGATGTTTAAAGTACAATAACTAAAGGGATTCAACTGCAGATTTGAGCAGGAATAAGAAAGAATCAGCAAACCTAAAGATAGGACAAGTGAAATTACAGAGCTTGAGGAAAATAAAAAATAATGAAGAGAAGTGAACAGAGCCTAAGGGACTTAAAGGATTCTCTCAAAAAAAAAATAAAATAAAATAAACAAAGCAATATATGCATTACAGGAGTCCCAAAAGCAGGAGAGAAAGAGAAAGGTGCAGAGAAATTATTTGAAGACATAAGAGCTAAAAAATTTCCAAAATTAGATAAAATACATAAACTGACAAGTCCAAGAAACCAAAGATATTTAAGTAGAAGAGACACAATATAATCAAACAGTTGGAAGACAGAGAATCCTAAAGCATTAAGAAAAATGCAATTTATTACACACAGGGAATCTTCAGTAAGATTATTAATTTCTCAGCAGAAACCTTGGAGGCCAGGAAGCAACAGGATGACACATTTAAAGTGTTGAGGGGTGTCTGGATGGCTCAGTTGAATATGAACATGTACATCCACATTGAACATATCATGCCAGTCCTTTCTGGCCTGCCAGGTCTCTGTGGATAAGTCTGCTGCCAGCCTTATGTGTCTACCCTTATAGGTTAATAAACTCTTGTCCCACGCTACTTTCAAGATTTTATCTGTGAAATTTGCAAACTTCACTATTCAATGTCAAGGTGTTGACCTATTTTTATTGATTTTTGAGGGGGGTTGTTAGTGCCTCCTGGACTTGAATACCCATTTCCTTCCCCAGACTAGGGAAGTTCTCAGCTACAATTTGTTCAAATAAATCTTCTCTACCTCCTTCCCTCTCTCTGTCTCCTGGGACCGTTATTATCCAGATATTTTTTTACATTATGGAACTGATAAGTTCTGTAAGTCTGCCTTCATGATCCAGTAGTTTTCTTTCTTCTTTTCAGCTTCATTATTTTCCATGATTTTATATTCTAGATCACTGACTCTCTCTTCTGTCTCATTTATCTTCATTTTTAGAGCCTCCATTTGGGACTGCATCTTGGTAACAGCAATTTTAATTTCAGCATGACTAGATTTTAGTTCTTTTATTTCCACAATAAGGGATTCTCTAGTGTCTTCTGTGCTTTTTTCAAGCCTAGCTAGTATCTATAAAATTGTTGTTTTATACGAAAAAAAAAAAAAGCATCCTACTAAAGAATGAATGAGTCAAGCAGGAAATTAAAGAAGAATTAAAAAAAATACATGGAAGCACATGCAAATGAAAACATGACAGTTCAGAACCTTTCAGGGCAGCAAAGTCAGTCCTAAGAGGGAAGTATATAGCAATACAGGCCTTTCTCAAGAAACAAGAGCAGTCTCAAATACACAACCTGATACTACACCCAAAGAAGCTATAAAAAGAACAGCAAATAAAGCCTAAATCCAGTAGAAGGGAAATAATAAAGATTAGAGTATAAATAAATGAAATAGAAACAAAACCCCCCCCCCAGCAGAACAGATCAATGAAACTAGCAGCTGGTTCTTTAAAGAATAAGATCAATAAACCCCTAGTCAGATTTAGCCAGAAAACAGAAAAGATCCAAATACATAAAATCATCAATGAAAGGAAAGATCTGCAGGAATATAAACAATTACAAGAGAATATTGTGAACAATTATATGCCAACAAATTCGGCAATCTGGAAGAAATGGATGCATTCCTAGAAACATATAAACTACCAAAACTGAAACAAGAAGAAAGAGAAAACATGAACAGACCCCTTACCAGCAAACAAACTGAGGTACTAATTAAAAATCTCCCAACAAATAAGAGCCTAGAGGCAGAGGGCTTTCCAGAATTCCACCAAAACACTTGAAGAAGAATACCTATTCTTCTGAAACTGTATCAAAAAGTAGAAATGGAAGTAAAATTCCCACACTCATTCTTTTTTTTTAAAGATTTTATTTATTTATTTGACAGAGAGAGAGAGAGAGAGAGAGAGAGATCACAAGTAGGCAGAGAGGTAGGCAGAGAGAGGGGGGGAGTGGCAGGCTCCCTGCTGAGCAGAGAGCCTGATGTGGGCCTCAATTCCAGGATCCTGAGATCATGACCTGAGCTGAAGGCAGAGGCTTTAACCCACTGAGCCACCCAGGCGTCCTCCCACACTCATTCTATGAGTCCAGCATTACCTTGATCCCAATACCAAAGAGCCACCAAAAAGGAGAATTATAGACCAATAACCCTGATGAAGATGGATGCAAAAATTCTCACCAAGATACTAGCTAACAGGATCCAACAGTACATCAAAAGAATTATTCACCACAACTAAGTGGGATTTATTCCCAAGTTGCAAGGTAGTTCAATATTCACAAATCATTCAATGTGGAACGCCACATTAATAAAAGGACAAGAACCATATGATCCTCTTAATAGATGCAGAAAAAGCATTTGACAAAATACAAAACTTAAATCTAGCTTGATGAAAAATCTCCACAGTGTAGGATCAGAGGTAACATACCTCAATATCATAAAAGCCATCTACAAAAAGCCTATAGCAATCATCATCCTCAATGGGGAAAAACTGAGAGCTTTTCTCCTAAGGTGAGGAACACAACAGGGATGTCCACTCCATGTGACAACAGTACTTGTTCAACATAGTAGAAGTTTTAGCTTCATCAAACAGACAACAAAAAGAAATAAAAGACATCCAGATTGGCGAAGAAGTCGAACTTTCACTTTTCATAGGCAACATGATACTCTAGGAGGAAACCCCCTGCATGCAGGAATCCCTGATGCAGGAATTCAGCAAAGTGGAAGGATATAAAATCAATGAACAGAAGTCAGCTGCATTTCTATATACTAACAAGGAGGCAGAAGAAAGAGAAATCAAGGAATTGATACCATTTACTGTTGGACTAAAAAACCGAAAGATACCTAGGGATAAATCTAACCAAGAGATAAAGGATCTGTACTCTAAAAACTATAGAACACTGGTTGCTGGAGGGGAGAAGGGTGGGAAGAATGGGGTGGCTGGGTGATGGATATTGGGGAGAGTTTGTGCTATAGTGAGTGCTGTGAATTATGTAAGATGCATGATTCACAGACCTATACACCTGAAACAAATAATACATGTTAATTAAAAAAATAAAATTAAAACAAAACTACAAAACATTTATGAAAGAAATTGAGGAAGACACAAAGAAGTGGAAAAACATTCCATCCTCATGAATGGGAAGAACAAATACTGTTAAAATGTCTTTACTACCCGGAGCAATCTACACATTCAACACAACCCCTGTCAAACTACTGTCAACATTTTTAATAGAGCTGAAACAAATAATCCTAAAATTTGTACAGTACCAGGAAAGACCCCAAATAGCCAATGGAATGCTGAAAAAGAAAACTAAAATTGGAGCCATCACAATTCCAGACTTCAAGCTGTATTACAAATCTGTAATCAAGACAGTATGGTACTGGCACAAAAACAGACACATGGATCAGTGGATCAGAATAAAGAACCCAGAAATGGACCCACGACTCTATGGTCAACTAATCTCCAACAAAGCAGGAAAGAAGATCTAAAGTAGAAAAAGGATTGTCTCTTCAACAAATTGTGTTGGAATTTTGGACAGCCACATGGAGAAGAATGAAACTGGACCATTCCCTTACATTACATACAAAATTAAACTCAAAATGGATGCAAGACCTATGTGAGACAACAATCCATCAAAATCTTAGAGAACACAAGCAACAACTTCTTCAACCTCAGCTGCAGCAACTTCTTACTAAATACATCTCCAAATGAAAGAGAAAAGAAAAAATGAACTACTGGACTTCATCAAGATAAAAAGCTTTTACACAGCAATGGAAACAGTCAATAAAACTAAAAAACAGCCTATGAAATGGCAGAAGATATCTGCAAATGTATTAGCAGTTAAGGACTAGTATCCAAAATCTATAAAGAACTTAGCAAATTCAACACCCAAGAAACAAAAAATCCAGTCAAGAAATGGGAATACATAAACAGACATTTCTCCAAATAAAAGATACAAATGGCCAACAGACACATGAAAAAATTTCAACATCCTTGATCATCAGGGAAATACAAATCAAAACCACAATGAGATACCACTTTGCACCAGTCAGAATGGCTAAAATTAACAAGACAGCAAATGACATGTTGGCAAGGATGCAGAGTAAGGGGAACACTTTTACACTCTTAGTGGGAATACAAACTGGTGCAACCAGTCTGGAAGGCACTATGGAGGTCTCGAAAAGCTAAAAGTAGAACTACTCTATGACCCAGCAATTGCACTACCAGGTGTTTATCCAAAGGATATAAAAATAATGATTTAAGGGGTATATGCATGACAATGTTCACAGCAGCAATGTCTACAACAGCCAAACTGTGGAAAGAGCCCAGATGTCTACCAACAGATAAATGGACAAAGAAGATGTGATGTGTATGTATATTTATATATATACTATACACACACACACACCCCCCCTATATATGGATGCATACACACACACACAAATGGAGTATTACTCAGCCATCAAAAGAATAACATCTTGCCATTTGCAACAATGTGAGTGGAACTAGGGGGTATGATGCTAAGTGAAATAAGTCAGTCAGAGAAAGACAAATACCATATGATTTCATTCGTATGTGGAATTTAACAAAACAGATGAACATAGGCGAAGAGAAGGAACACCAAAATAAGATGAAAATAGGGAGGTAAACTACAAGAAATGCTGAACTCTAGGAAACAAATTGAGGGTTGCTGGAGGTGGGAGGTGGGGATAACTGGGTGATGGACATTAAGGAGTGCACTTTATGTAACGAGCACTGGGTGTTATATGCAAATGATGAATCACCAAATTCTACCCCTGAAAGTAACAATATGGCGTATGTTAACTAAATTGAATTTAAATACATAAAAAAATAAAAGAGAATCTGGGATGGGAGAGAAAATAAGTATAGCACATCTTTTGCCTTCGGAATGCTGAACCTTATGAAAAAATTACTTATTTGAAAATAAATGTACCAAAATTAAAATGAATAAAATTATAGGTCAAAAAAACTTGAAATGTACAAGATGCAGGGATAGCAGTGTTAAGTGGAAATACATAGTTGTAGATAAAAAAAAATGGCAAACCAACAATCTAACTTTATGCCTTAGAAACTAGAAAAATACAAACTAAACCCAAAGCTAGGGCAAGGAAGGACTAAAAAAGGACTAATAAAGATTAGAGTGATGAACTAGAAAATAATAAAATGGAGAAAAAAATCAATGAAAGCAAAAGTTGGTTCTTTGAAAGAACCATTTCCTGGTTTCAATGATGTACAATTGTTTTTTACATTTCTATACCATTTATTTATGCTCTAATCTTTATTATTTCCTTCCTTCTTCTGCCTTTAGGCTTCATTTGTTCTTTTTCCAGGTCCTTTAAGTGTAAGGTTATCTTGTTTGAGATTTTTGTCAATTCTAAATTAATTTTTTTAAAAAGATTTTATTTATTTACTTGAGAGAAAGCGAGCAAGCAAGCAGCACACACACAAGCAAGGGGAGCAGCAGAGGGAGAGAGAGAAGCAGGCTCTCTGCTGAGCAGGAAGCCTGATGGGGGGGGGGGGGGCTTGATCCCAACCTGAGCAAAAGGCAGATGCTTAATGACTGAGCCACCCAGGTGCCCCTAAGTTCATTTTTTAAAAGATTTTATTTTTATGTAATCTCTATACCCAAATGTGAGGATTGAACTTAGAACCCCAAGTTCAAGAGTCACATGCTTCAATGACTGAGCCAGCCAGGCATCCTAAGATTTTTCTTGCTTCTTGAGGTAGGCCTGTATTGCTATATTCTTCCCTGTTAGTACTGCTTTTGTTACAGCCCAGGGATTTGGGTTCTTGACAACTCTTTATACAAAGAAAAAGAGAAGAATCAACTTACCAAAATCAAAAAGGAAGTAGGAACATGATGACCAATTTCATAGGAGTGAAAGTATTACAAGAAAGTACTAAGGACAACTGCATGCCAAGAACTTGGATAACCTAGATGAAATGGACAAATTCCTAGAAACACACTACCTACCAAGACTGACTAAGGAAGAAATAGAAAATCTGAACAGATCAATAACAAGGAAGGAGACTGAATCAGCAACAAGTAAGGAGACTGAATCGGCAATCAAAAACCTTCCAAAAAGAAAAGCCCTGGGCCAGACAGTTTCACTCGTGAATTCTACCAAAAATTTAACAATGAATGAACACCAACCTTTCTGAAACCCTTCTAAAAAACTGAAAGGGTAGGAACACTTCCTAACTCATTCTATGAGGTAAGCATTATCAAAGCCACCACAAGAAAACTCCAGACAAGTATCTCCTATGAGTATAAATGCAAAATCCTCAACAAAGTATTAGCAAATCAAATTCAGCGGCATATTAAAAGGATACTACATCATGACCTAGTGGGATTTATTCCTAGAACATAAGGATGATTCAACTCCTGAAAATCAATTATTATATACCACAGCAAGAAGTAGTGAAAATTCCATACATGATCCCTTCAATCAATGCAGAAAAAGGATTTGACATTATTTCAACACCCTTTCATTATAAAAACACTCGATGTACTAGGAATTTAGGGAAACTACATCAACATAAAGGCCATATATGAAAAACCCACAGCTAATATTACACTAAGTAGAGAGGAAAAGTTGTCAATTCTTCACTAAGATCAGAAACAAGATCAGGATGTGTGCTTCTGCCACTGCTATTTAACAAATTATTATTAAGTTCTAGCCAGTGTAATTAGGAAAAAAAAAAAGACATCCAAACTGAAAAGAAGTAATATTATCTATTTTTGTAGATGACATGATCTTATATGTACAAAACCCTAAGTAGGCCAAAAAATACTTGCAGCACTAATAAATGAATTCAGCAAAAATGTAGGATATAAAATCAATACACAAAAACCCCATGCATTTCTATACACTAATAGTCTGAAAAGGAAATTGAGAAAATAATTTCTTTAAAATAGAATACAAAAGAATATACTTAGGAATAAAGTTAAACAAGGAGAGAACAAGATTGTATGCTTAGACACCATACCAGACTGCTGAAAGAAATGAAAGAAGACAAAAATAAGAGGAGAGACATTCCACATTCAAGGACTGAAAACCTAATATTATTGACAATACTACCCAAAATCTACAATTCAATGCAATCCCTCTTAAAATTTCAGTGATGTTTTAGGCAGAATAGAAAAACCCATTCTCAAAATCGTATGAAATCTCAGGGGACCCCAAACTGCCAAAACAATCTTGAAAAAGAACAAAGTTGGAGGGATCAACATCCTGATTCAAAACTTGCTACAAAGCTATAGTAACCAAAACAGTGTGCTACTGGCCTAAGGACAGACAGACCAACCGATGATGGAATAAAACAGACTTCCCAACTATAAACCTTCACATTACTGGGTATTTAACTGAGTATTTTAACTAAGTGTTGGCAAACATGCCCAGACCATACAGGAGAAAAGACCAGCTTTTCAACAAATGGTGCAGAGAAAAGTGGACATTCACATGGAAAAGAATGAAACTGGACCCTTCTCTTACACCATTTACAAAAATGAACTCTGAATGAATCAAAGACCTAAGTATAAGAGCTAAAACTGTAAAACTCTTAGAAGGAAACACAGGGAAAAGCTTCATAATGTTAGATTCAGCAATGATTTCTTGGCTATGACACAAAAGCACAGGCAACAACAACAAAAATGAACAGAATATCAATAACTTTTGTGGATCAAAGAACGCTGTCAAGAGAGTGAAAAGCAACCACAGACTGGGAGAAAATATCTGAAAATGACATATCTGATAAAGGATTAGTACCCCCAGTGTATGAAGAACTCCAACCCCACAACAAAATAATCCAATCCAAAAGAAAGGATTGAAGGGCTTTTCTTCAAAGAAGATATGTAAATAAGCAATAAATAAGCACATGAAAAAATACTCAATATAAAATGCAAATCAAAATTTATAAGATCTATTTCATACCCATTAGGATATGATTATTAAAAAACTCCAGAAAACATTGTTGGTGAGAATATGAGGAAACTGGAACCCCATGCACTATTGGTGGGAATGTAAAATGTATAGCTACAATAGAAAACTCTGATGTTCTCTCAAAAAGTTTAACATAAAATTATCATTTGTAGTGCATGCCACTAAACTGGACACTTAAAAAATGGTTAAAAAGGTAATCTTTGTTATGTATATTTACCACCATAAAAATGTTTAAAATGCATGCACATGACTTATAACTTAAATGTTATAATTAAAGACCATATGTGAGAAAGCATCAATAGGGAAGACTAAAGATTATCAACCAATTCACTGACAGTATATTGAACCTATGTCCTAGGCATCCTAATGGGATTAAAAAGAAAAAGAACTAAGGGTCAAATGGACCATTATTAAAGACACAACTTTTGTCATGTAGCAACTTTTATGATCCTATTTCTTGAAAGGAAAAATGTGATAAAAAATTATTAAAGATCATATATATCAATTTTTAAAGATGGATATGCAACTATGTGGTATTTGTTTAGAAATAAATGTCAGAAAGTATTACTTCTCTGATGCAAATAAACATGAAAAAATGATGGAATGATGTGGGGTAAAGCATGTTTGCATTTTCCCAAGTACGTGAAATTCTACAACATGCAGATTTTGAAAGTAATTTTCTGCACTGTTTTAAGAAAGAAATTTATTTAACAGTTAGCTGTAGGACTAGATGGCAAATAGCCAACAATTTTTAAAAATGTATAAATTGTTCTTCATTTTCAAGCTGTAGAGATCAGTCTGTAGGAATCACCCAATACCTTCCAAACTTGCTTAAAAGTTACTTAGTACTTCAATCTACACAAAGAAACAAAGTGACAAGTTCATATTAAAAACTTCAGTTTCACTCAGTCTTCATTTTTAAGTTATTACCTGGAATCAAGAGAAGTAAAAAGTTGATCAAACTGTTTCTCCAGAACCTCTATAAGACTGACTGTTTCCTCTTTTGTTTGGTTGTGTATGTGTTCCAGCATCTGGGAAGGACATAATACAAAGATCTAATTTGGTATTTTTATTTTGTAGAATTTGAACTGTTCAAATAATTTTAAAAGTAAAAGGTACTTTTTGGACTTTTCAAAGTGACTATACAAGAGAAGATTAGGTGATAAAAAACGGAATAAGTTACAAGGTTCAACTTTAAATCCTGGTCCTTGTCAGCAAGATCACATTTTTGTTAGCACTGTGCACTGATAAGTTGGCAAAAAGGCCTAGAAAATGCACTAAGTTTTCTAAACTTCTTATTCCTTTTTATCATTACAGGAAGAGTCACTCTGGATAGCTGAATTTCTCCCTGGCAGGATTCCTTAAATGAAAAAAGCTTAATACATAACATTAAACATACTTGAATTAAAATGTTAACTATTCCACATCTTTGCATTTTTTGACAAAGAATTGTTGCTTGAGATATGTGATCCTTTTTTTCCTTCCATTTTCCCCCTTTTAGAACAGGAATGTCTATCCTATACCTGTTCAACCAATGTATTTTAGAAGCAGATTAATTATCTAGTTTCACAGTTCATGGTTGGAGGAATTTTGCCCCCAAATGAATCATACCCTGAGTCTCAGCCATACCTCATTTAGAAGATATTTTTTTTACTTTTTAAATTTTATTTCAGTGTTCCAAGATTCATTGTTTATGCACCCCACCCAGTGCTCCATGCAATACATGTCCTCCTTAACACTCACCACCAGGTTCATCCAACCCCCCCCCCAAAACCCTCAGTTTGTTTCTTAAAGTCCACAGTCTTTCATGGTTCATCTCCCGCTCCAATTTCCCCCAATTCACCCTTCCTTCCTTCTCCCAATGTCCTCCATGTTTTTCCTTATGCTCCACACTTAAGTGAAATCATATGATAATTGATTCTCTCTGCTTTACTTATTTCACTCAGCATAATCTCCTCCAGTCCCATTCATGTTGATACAAAAGTTGGGTATACATCCTTGCTGATGGAGGCATAATATTCCATTGTATATATGAACCATATCTTCTTTATCCATTCGTCTGGTGAAGGGCACCTTGGTTCTTTCCACAGTTTGGCGATTATGGCCTTTGCTGCTATGAACATTGGGGTACATGTGACCCTTCTTTTCACTACATCTGTATTTTTGGGGTAAATACCCAGTAGTGCAATTGCAGTGTCATATGGTAGCTCTAGTTTTAATTTCTTAAGGAATCTCCACAGTTTTCCACAGTGGCTGCACCAACTTGCATTCCCACCAACAGTGTAAGAGGGTTCCCCTTTCTTCACATCCTCTCCAACACTTTTTGGTCACTGTCTTTTGATTTTGGCCATTCTAATTGGTGTAAGGCGGTATCTCAAATAGGCAACAAAAACAAGCAACCCATGGAATGGGAGAAGATATTTGCAAATGACACTACAAAGGGCTGATATCCAAGATCCATAAAGAACTCTTCAAACTCAACACTCAAAAAGCAGATAATCACATCAAAAAATGGGCAGAAGACATAAACAGACATTTCCCAAAGAAGACATACAAATGGCCAACAGACACATGGAAAAATGTTCATCATCATTAGCCATCAGGGAGATTCAAATAGAAGATATTTAGATGAGATTTTGGACTTGATGCTGGAATAGATTTAAGACTAGGTTGGGATGGGATCTAAGACTAAATAGGTGAATGTATTTTGCATTTAAGAAGGACATGACTCTGAGGGGGTGGTTAGAGAGCAGACTGTTATGGGTTTTTGTCTACCCCCTCCTCCCCAAACTCATGTTGAAGTCTTAACTCCTATATCAGCTATATTCTTTGTTGTAAATTTGTTGTTGCTAGGTGCTTAGGAGCTTGTTCTTTGTCACCAAGTGAATCTCTTTTGGGGGAGATGGGGTAAAGGAGGAAAGAAAGTAAGACACTTTGTGTAAGGGTAACTTAACAGCCAACTCATACAGCCAACTAATGAGCAATGTTAGAAAGATGGTCTGCAATACTTTCGAGACAAAATTCAGCTCACAGCAAGAAAAAAAAATCATGGTTACTTAACAGTGCTCCAATTTCAGTACACCACTAGCATAACAATGCCACAAGACCAATCCTAGCAGGCCATGGAAGTTTTCTCTTCTTTTGTATGTTTCTCTGTCATTGGATTATCATGCTCAGCAACTCAGTGCTAAGCTCTATCTTCAGTAATATACATCCAAATATACACATTTCAAGAGAATATGCCTTAATTCACTATAGAATTTAATCATTTAAAATGCTTACTTTTACAGCAACACTTAATTGTTCAAAACTATAGCCTGCTATCTTCAATGCTTCATCAATTTCTTCTGCAGTTTTAGTTTCCTAAGAAGGGGAAGAGGGTCCACATACAAATATAAAATATAAAAATAGATGCTTATATATATTATATTAGTTGCAAACATATCAAGCTACAATCTTGATTACAAAAGTAACTAACACAGGCCATGAGAAAAGTCTGAAAACAATTAACAAAAATGACACTCTTAATCTTATACCCAGAAATTAAAAACCAACTAACATTTTGATTAGAGATTATAGTATTTCAGATTTTTTTAGGGACCTTTTTGAAAAAACGGAATATTTTGTATAACTTTTTTTCAACTTAAAACTATCTTGAAAAATGTATCATAGCATAGCAATTAATGCATGCACATGTAAAAATTAAGTTTTTAAAGAAGATTATAATTTGGATATGTTAAAATTTAAACTTAAAAAATATCAAGATTGACTTCTCCCTTCTCCTAGCTCATTAAAGATCTCTTTAATAGCATTTTGTAATTTGTTCTACTTCTGATCTTAAACTAAATACATTATTTAAAGTTACAGAAAAAGCTGAAATTCCATCTTTCAACAATAACAGCATCATCATTGCAGTGAATTAATTAGGCCTTTTGGCTGCCATTAAAATGATTAGAAAAATCACATTCAAAATTTAGAAACCTGTACTTTATACAAGTTTCACATAATCTAGATTCAATAACTAGGTTCAAAGAGAAGAAGCTACATATGGTTAAATATTAGGAACACTAATAGAATTGATCAAAGGGAGAATGGGTTGCCTTTGGAAAAATGAGAATTGTTCAAGCATATTCAGAATAAGAGATTCAAGTAAAGTATGTAGGTTTACCTCTTACCTTTATGCTTCCAAATCTCCCCCCACCCCAAATTATAGCAACCTTGAAAGAAGAGAAGAGTTAATCTACCAGACACAAAGTAAAAATGTTTGGTTTCATCTTACTTCATGAGTAACATTTTTTCATACCGCCATTAGAGATGAGGAGTTCAAAACAGTCCTGTGTGTGGATGTTGAATGCTCTAAACCAATAGTTAGCTGATCAGAAGTCTTTTTAAAGTCCTGAGAACAAATCTTTATCCTGAAAAACGTCAAGTACGTTATTTTAAATACCACATTAATATAACTATTTTAAACTCCTATTCTGATTTTTACTTTCAAAAATAATTCATATGACAACTTATAGTAATAATTACAGTGGGTTCTTGGCCATCTATGATAAGCAAAGAGAGGGAAACCATGGCTAAATATGCTTCCATATAAAACTTAATTTTACCAAGGGGCACCTGGGTGGCTCAGTCGTTAGGCATCTGCCTTTGGCTCAGGTCATGATCCTGGCTCAGGGTCCTAGGATGGAAGCCCACATTGGGCTTGCTGCTCAGTAGAAGACTGCTTCTCCCTCTCTCACTACCCCTCCTTGCGTTCCCTCTTCTACTATGTCTCTCTCTGCCAAATAAATAAATTCTTTAAAAACAAAACTTAATTTTACCAAGAATTCCGCTTGTTAGTAAATCCCTAAAAATAAGTAAAATAAGTAAATAAAATAATTATTCCATAGTATAAACTGTGCTTTAATCTCCTAATTACCTCTCCTTACCTGATATTTTTTGGTAGAGAAGTTGACAGTCCCTGAACTGTCTTTAAGCTCAATTACTTATACACAAATGACTGCTATTAAAAAAATGTGCTTATAGGCCTAGATAATTTACAAAAAGGTAATAAATTTACTAGGTAAGTTAATTTGCAAAGAAAAATTAGTTTCACATCTTATCTACACATACTAGAGTTTTCGCTTATTTTTTTTAAAGATTTTATTTGTCAGAGAGAGAGAGTGAGAGAGCACTCGAGTGCATAAGCAGGGGAAGCAGCAGGCAGAGGGAGAAGCAGACTCCCCACCGAGGAAAGAGCCTGATGTGGGACTCAATCCCAGGACCCTGGGATCATGACCTGAGCTAAAAGTGGACACTTAAATGACTGAGCCACCTAGGCATCCTGAGTTTTTGCCTATTTTTATCTTTATATCCCCATATTGGCTAACAGACAGTAAGCTCTTGATAAATGTTTGCTAAATAACTTAATCATAAGCCTGTAATAGTTTACAGAAGAAACTATGTTTAAACAATACCATTATACAGGGAAAAAAATAGACTTTAAATTTTAAACATTCATATTACTTTAAAAAGTTAATATTCATGTTCTTGAAAACATATGAATGCATAAGCCCTTAGGAGTCCATTATTCAATTCCTGTTTTAAAATATTAAATATAAAATATAAATCAGGAAGGAAATACATTATTTTTAAATAGACTTATCCCTCGACACATGAACAACTATTTTAAACCAAACTCTGTTGAAATTAGGGAATAGGAGTTTCTAACGTAAGTTAAAGAGATAACTATAACTATTCTTTTGGTTGCTGTCTAAGCTCCCATTTAAGTCTGGACAGAGAAGCTGCATCAGTAATGTGAAAAGCCACTGAACGGTAGTCTAAAAATTTTTGGATTTTATGTAGGTAGGCAATGAAAAAGCATGGAGCAGGGAAGAGTAAGGAAGTGCTAAGAAGGTAGTCAAAAAAGAATAAGAATTAAATAGGATAGTAAAAATGAAAGATATTATGGATATGAAAGATACTGTGGAAATTATAGGCTGCAGGAGGCAAAATGAAGGAGATAAGAGGAAACAGGGTGATGTACTGATGCTCAGTGCCATGAACAAAATTGAAAGGTTTAAAATGAGCTTATTCCTTGAAGGTTTCCTGTGTTTTATTTCCCACATAATTTATTACTACATTAAATATGCTCTAAAAAGTTAAAGTTACACAAAAATATAATTGGCTTCTGATTAGGGTCTCCATGAATTAATTGGAAGTCTCCTTAAGTCTTATAAAGTTGTAAAGTAAAACTTTACTATTTTTACACCATAATCTATTCCATCTCATTGTCAACTCTAAATATGTATTTATCTAGGACTGAAACATAATTTCAGAAAAACCATAACAAATGTCAAAACATTATGATATTTCATCTAACAAATATTTATTACATGTTTACTATATTCAGCAGCAAGAATGTAGAAAGCAGTAAAATGTGGTTCATGCCCTTACAGGGGCTTATAGACTAGCAGAAGGAGATATAAATAAGTGCAATAAAAAAAACACATGTGCTGGTCTCCAGCTGGGGTATGTTTAAAAAAAAAACAACTCTGCTTTACAAATTGAAAAAAAGCTTTATTAAAAAAAAAAAAAAAAAAAAAAAAAGAAAAAAAGCTTTATTAATATACAAATGTACAAAGTCATATTGAAGAAAGGAAAATGAGTAACAGAGTCCCAAAATTATTAGTTTTCATTTATCAATCACTTCTCATACCACCTCTTTCCCAAGTGCTCATGATACTCTAAGAATTAACACCTTTTTAAAGCCACACCTTACTCTCAGCCAGCACCAATAACTTTTGCTAGAATGACATTCTCGGCTTTATCTTGCATTTTTCCCCAGCACCCCACATTAAATAAGGACAAACTAATGCTTCTTTAGGAGCTGGATTCTCCACTTCACTAACACTTAAGAAAATTATAAAAGACTCCTCTATAATGGGAGATTCAGGCTTCCAGATGGAATGAAAAAGTCACTGGAATAACAAGTGTAACATTGGGGGAGATCTCGGCAAGATAGGAGAGGTGTAGGAGGCTGAGATAGTGTCGGATCCCAGAAGTTCAGCTAGATAGTTATCAACCCATTCTAAAAGCCTGCAAACTCAACAGGAGAGAGAAGAGAGGAAGAACAGGGATTCTAGGAGCAGAAAACCAACCACCTTCCGAAAGGTAGGACATGTGGAAAAAGTGAATCCAAAGCAACAGGAAGAGTGACCCCAGGAGGAGGGGCTGGCTCCTGGCAGCCACAGAGCCATGGAGCACAAAATTGGAACTTTTAGTTTGCTCCGCTGAGGGACATTGCTCCAGAGGCTAAGTGGGGGGTTTAGCTCTCACAGGAAGAGTGTGGTTTCAGAACCTGTGGGGTCACAGAGGGACCGGGGGTGTCCGAGTGCAGAAGATCTACCAGGTATTGGGGTGGAGAAGCCCGTGGCAGAGAAGGAGGCATGCAGTGCGCTATCAGCTCGGGCTCACCTTATACTGTGACCTGAGGCACAACTGGCCCACTGCTCTTCAAGCAGGGACCCTACAAGAGGCAGCTCCAGAGAGACCCCCTCCTTCCTCCTCTGGGAGGAGCGGCCTGGGAGTGTGCAGCAGGAATATGCTGGGTTTGGACACTCTAGACAGGGCTGCATGCACCATACATAGAGGTACTCTGCCACAGGCTAGCTGAGCATAGAGCGCAGGCCGCAGACAAGGGAGATGGGAGTGACTGACTGCTTTCCTCTGAGGGCATGCTGAGGAGCGGGGCCCCAGGCACTCGACTCCTCTGGGCTAGAGACTGGGAGACCGTCATTTTCATTCCCGGCCTCCAGGGCAGTACGGAAAGCGCTCAAGGAAGAAAGACTCTTGAGAGTGAAACTGAGCAAAGTGCTTGGCCCATCCCCTGGCAAGGGTGGTGCAATTCCGCCTTGGGCAAAGACATTTGAGAATCACAGCAATGGGCCCCTCCCCAAGAAGTTCAGCGAAAATATCCAGCCAAGACCTAGTTAATCAATCAGTGAAAACTGCGGAACTCCAGAGTATTTTTCTCTCTCACTCATCTATTCTTATCTTGATAAAATGACAAGGTGGAAAAACTCACCACACACACACACAAAAAGAGACAGTACTGATGGCTAGAGACCTAATCAATATGGACATTAGTAATATGTCAGAAATAGAGTTCAAAATGACAGTTATCAAGATGCTAGCTGGGCTCGAAAAAAGCATGGAAGATATTAGAGAATCCCTTTCTGGAGAAATAAAAGAACTAAAATATAAGCAAGTTGAAATAAAAAAAGCTATGAATGAGCTACAATCAAAATTGGAGGCTCTCTCTATTCTGTCAGTGGAACAGAATAGAGAGCCCAGATATGGACCCACAACTCTATGGTCAACTAATCTTTGACAAAACAGGAAAAAATATCCAGTGGAAAAAAGACAGTCTCTTCAATAACTGGTGCTGGGAAAATTGGACAGCTATATGTAGAAGAATGAAACTTGACCATTCTCTTACACCATACACGAAGATAAACTCGAAATGGATAAAAGACCTCAACGTGAGGCAGGAGTCTATCAAAA
>CM053605.1:97125573-97144229 GCA_028646535.1 Procyon lotor | reverse complement strand
CTCAAAAAGTTGAAAAGAGAGCTACCCTATGACCCAGCAATCACACTACTGGGTATTTACCCTAAAGATACAAATGTTGTGATCCGAAGGGGCACGTGCACCTGAATGTTTATAGCAGCAATGTCCACAATAGGCAAACTATGGAAAGAACATAGATGTCCATCAAGGGATGAATGGATAAAGAAGATGTGGTATCTATAGACAATGGAATACTATGCAGCCATCACAGAGAAATGACATCCTGCCATTTGCAACGACATGGACAGAACTGGAGGGTATTATGCTAAGCGAAATAAGTCAGTCAGAGAAAGACAACTATCACATGATCTCTCTGATATGAAGAATTTGAGAGGCAGGGCGGGGGGTTGTGGGAGGGTGGGGGAGAGAAATGAAACTGGATGGGATGGGGAAGGAGACAAACAATAAGAGACTCCTAAACTCACGAAATGACTTAAGGGTGGCTGGGAGGTGGGGGGGTAGGGACAGGGTGGTTGGGTTATGGACATTGGGGATGGTATATATCATAGGGAATGTAATCAATGATACTGTAATAGCGTAGGTGACAGATGGTAGCTACACTTGTGGTGAGCACAGCACAACATATAGAGAAGTTGAATTGCTATGTTGTACCAAAAATAATGTAATAGTGTGTCAACTATATTTAAAAATAATTTATAAAGAGCACTCTATGAACAACAGGCTAGAAACACTGATCTAATGACATTTTGATCAATGGTGCTAAAATTATCCTTTCAGAAATACACTGAACTTCAAATACTAAGTACACATTAAACATACTTTTTAGGCTGCAGTTTTTCCATAAAAGAATCTTCTTTGATACATCCATCTGTTGGGTAGTATCCTTGTCTCATATTTATAGTTGTAGCAATCTTAGGACAAAATAAGAATAAAAACAAAAACAAGTCATTCATAAATTCTGTTTATCCAAATTTCAAACTACTGTGCCATTCATAAACTTATTTCTCTTTAAATCAAAGAAAAAATTGTATATGTAGGATTTTTTTTTTGCTTTTTGTTTTTTTATTACTCAAAAAAGCTTCACTGTTTTATTTAGCTTTCTGACTCTGTGCTTGTGCCGTCAACACTTTCACAATAATTTTCGCCTCCTCGATAAGGAAAGCACTCTTGATCCTTAGCACACATGGAACTACCGTAAGCCCTGCTGACATATTTTTTCATTTTATACAACCTCATAAGCACTTTACGTCTCACAGCACAAACTCCTCGAAGTCGGCCTGGGCACACACCACATGCAGATTTTGGTGCTTTCCCAATCTTCTTGGTATAAAGGTAAATGATTCTATTACCAGGGGTTCGAGACAGCCTAGTTTTGTTAGAGGCTGTATTGTAGGACAGCCTATGATGGTAGGTCAAACGCTGGACCATTCTGAATGCCTACAGATGCTGACCCCTATGTATGATGTTTTTACCCTATTTTAGTTTTTTAAGAAATCTACTTTGGCAGCTATTAAACAGAACATTGATTAAAACACTTCATTCTACAGAAAATACTTGTAAATAGACTTTAAAAATCTACTGTAAAATTTTCACAATGACATCTCCAGTTATGTTCAAAACCTAAAATAATACTTAAGAATAGGGTTAAAGCCTCTGCCTTCACCCCAAGGAATGATCTTAGGGTCCTGGGATCGAGCCCTGCATCAGGCTCTCTGCTCAGCAGGGAGCCTGCTTCCCCCCCCTCTCTGCCTGCCTTTCCACTTGTGATCTCTCTCTGTCAAATAAATAAATAAAACCTTTAAAAAAATACTTAAGAATAAATTTAATTAGAAATATGTAAGTTCTAAGAAAAGAAAACCAAATAATTTATTGGGATCATACAACAAACTCGGTAAATGGAAAATCATTTCAAACTCCTAGAGACAAAGATTTAATATCCTAAATATATCAAATATAAAATACAAAAAATTACAATTCTACAGTTCATATGGAAAATACACTATGCAAGAATTATAAGAATTTTAACATACTATTCAGTAGAGATTTATCCCACCAGAGCATAAAGCTAATATAATTAAAATGCTAGGATACTGGCAAAATAAATGAGTGGAATACAGCCACATTTATATGGAAACTTAATACAGAATACAAGGGGCATTTCGATGAAATAGAAGGATTATTCAACAAATAGTGTTTCTTCATTCTGAAGAAAAAAGTTATACACCAACATTACATTATACAAAATAGATTATAAATATATATATATATCTTAAACACAGTAGAAGTACAGTAAACACATATATAACTCTAGGATGGGAAGGTCTGCCTAATCAAAGGAAACCTAGAAACCATGAAGGAGGGAGAAATATTACTAAAAGAAACATTTCTGAATGGCTAAATGTAATAAAATTAAAAGTGAAGACTGGGAGAAAATAGTTAACATATACTGGACAAAGTATGAATATCCCTATCACATGAAGTATTCTTACAAGTTAGGAAAAAGACAACTCAAAAGAAAAATGTGCAAAGGACCTGAAGGGATTTATTAAAAACAAGGAAGCTGATAAGTCAACATATGAAAGTGCTCAATTTCACTAGTAATCAGGGAACTGAAGTGTAAAGCAAGGATATATCTACTTTGGGAGAAGTGGGGGACTCCATCTCAACTGGTCCCCTGAATTTAGCTAGAAATCTACCAACCCACTTTGAACACCCATGAAATCAGCCTGAGATGTAAGATTATACACATCTGGATCTCTATGGGGACAGAGGATCATTGGTCGAGAAGTACAAAGGATAGAGTTGGGATTGCACACACATATATCAGAGGATAAATAGAAGGGGGAGGGAGCCACCAGAAGCTAACCATTGGAAAGTAACACCCCAGTGCAAATGTGCCCTGTGCTTGGGGACCAGCAATAGCTTGAAGACCAGTGGCTGCAAGACGGAAAGAGACTGGTAACAGCACTAAAACAGAACAAAGGGGCTTAAAAGACAATCGCCAGGCATCTGTAGGTGTACATCTAAGCCTATAGTCCAGGGACTAGTCGCAGCTGCTCCCCCACACCCACCCTACAGGACCAGGTGTGGACTTCAGTCAGCAGTCCCTGGGGCTGGCAGCCACCCCCAGCTCCACTGTCACCCTGGCTGAGAGGACTTGGCTTGGACTGAGGCCATGGTCACAGCAAATGCAGCCATGGGGCCCAGGCTCATCCAGACCAGTATTACTTGTGGTTTTGGTGGCATGGGGTGCAGAGACAAGTAGGGGCCTCCATCGACCATTAGGAGGGTTGCCTGGGGCATGTACTGCCTGTGGCAGGCTGCAGTATTCAACCATCCTGGCAGCGGGGGAATCTTTGTGTTCTGGAGGCTTCAGAGAGGAGAGATTGTGGCTTCTCTCTGAGGCAGAGATCAGGGTGAAGACAGTTTGCTCTGATCCTCGGAAAAGGCTGAAAAGGTGCCAAAAGCCACCAGAGAACAAAAGCCTCCCCAGAACAAAAGCTTGAAAAACCGGTTTCCATGGAGCCCAGCCCCTTAATAGGGGGCAGGGCAACTCCACCCAAGCAGGACTAACTGAAATACAACGTGGCAGGCCCCGCCCTCAAAAGACAAGCTGAAAGAACAAGAGGACAATAACCACAGGGTCCCCATAAAACCCCAACACCAGAGGGAAAACAGTATATTGCTTCACAGCCTGTATATTGCTTAGATACAATTTCTCTTTTTTACTTCTTTCTCATGATTCTTGTTTTTTTTACCTACTTATTATTTCAACAAGATGTTTAATGTATTCATAGTAACTTTTTAACTTGAACTTTTTCATACATATATTTTTTCTTTTTTAAATACATATAGATATACACTTCAATGTAGTCCTTCTTTCCCTATTCAATTCTACCTTTATACATATATATAAGTTTTAATTTCCCTGTGTCTCTGGGAAGTTGAATTCTCTAACAAAGATAACAAAATATACCTAGGAAGAATTGAAATACCTTTCCTCACCCATATCGAGGGATTATAACCACCTTCCCATCAACCCTCCCCTTTTTGAATTTTATTTATAGTTTTATGATTTTTTTTCCCCAAATACTTTTATTTTTCAAGTGTTCCAAGATTCATCGTTTATGCACCCCACCCAGTGCTCCATGCAATACGCGCCCTCCTTCATACCCACCACCAGGCTCGCCCAACACCCCACCCCCTCCCCTCCAAAACCTGTTTGTTGCTCAGAGTCCACAGTCTCTCATGGTTCACCTCCCCCTCCTATTTCCAATTCACCCTTCCTTTCCTTCTCACAATGTCCTCCATGTTTTTCCTTATGCTCCATACGTAAGTGAGACCATATGATAATTGACCCTCTCCGCTTCTTTCACTCCACATAATCTCTTCCAGTCCCTTCCATGTTGATACAAAAGTGGGGTATTCATCCTTTCTGATGGAGGCATAATATTCCATTGTATTTATGTACCATATTCTTTATCCATTCATCTGTTGAAGGGCATCTTGTTTTTTGTGTTTTTGTTTTTTTTTTTTTATACTTTATAAATATTACTCTTGGGGCTATTGGTTGTTTGTTTTTTTTTTTTCTTTTTCCTTTTTGGTGTTGACTTCTGATTGCTCTGAACCTTCCCAGGGTGCACCTTGCCTGGATAGTAGTTGATATTTTCAGCTGTACATCCCATTCAACAGAATGACTAGGAGGCGGAACTCTCAACAAAGAAAAACCCAGAGATAATGGCCTCTCCTGTAGATCGAATGGATATGGATCTAAGCGAGATGTCAGAAATAGACTCCAGGGTAGCAGTTATGAAGACAATAGTAAGGCTGGAGAAAACTATTAACGGCAACATAGATTCATTAAAGGCAGAAGTGACAGCATATTTGGTAGAACTTAAAAAGAGTTTAAAAATATCAATAAGGTACAATCTAATCTAGATACTCTAACAGTCAGGGTAAATGAGTCAGAAGAACAAACTAGTGATCTTGAAGACAAATTGACAGAAGAGGAGGAGGAGGCCTGGAACAACACAGCTTAAAATCCATGAAAACAAAATTAAAGAGAAATAAATGATGCCATGAAACGTTCCAATGTCAGAATTACTGGGATCTGTAAGGAGGTGGAGTGGGAGGGAGGGAGGAAGACGGTGGGAGGGAGGGAGAGAGAGGGAGAGAGAGAGAGAGAAAGACTAGAAGATATATTTGATCAAATCGTAGCTGAGAACTTCCTTAATCTGGGGAATGAAACAGTCGTGTCCTAGAGGCACAGAGGACACCCCCCAAGATCAAAGAGGGGAGACCAATGCCAAGGCATGTAACAGTAAAACCCACAAATCTTAGAACCAAGGAAACCATTTTAAGGGCAGTTAGGAGGAAGAGGTTCCTTACATACAGAGGGAGGAACATCAGAATAATGTCACGCCTGTCTACAGAGACCTGGCAAGCCATAGGGGCTGGCAAGACATATTCAGGGTACTAAATAAGAATATGCAGCCAAGAATTCTTTATTTGGCAAGGCTGTCATTTAGAATGGACGGAGAGATAAGAAGCTTCCAGGTCCGGTAGAGACTGAAAGAATATATGACCACTAAACTGGCCCTGCAAGAAATATTAAGGAGGGGTTCCATAAAAGGAGAAAGGCCCCAAGAACAGAAATATACAGAGACAACCCATAGAAACAACGACTTCACAGGGAATATGATGACAATCAAATCTCATCTGTCAATAATCACTCTCAATGTGAATGGCCTAAATGCCCCCATAAAACAGCACAGGGTTGCAGATTGGATAAAAAGACAGGACTCATCCATATGCTGTCTACAAGAGACTCATTTTGAAACTAGAGATACACTCAGACACAGTGAAGGGATGGAGAACCATCTTTCATGCCAAAAGACCTTAAAAGAAAACTGGGGTAGCAATTCTCATATCAGAGTTGACTACTTTGCCAATTTGAATACCTTTTCTTTGTGTTGTCTGATTACTGTTGCTAGGACTTCTAGTACTATATTGAACAAGGTCTGCCTAATCAAAGGAAACCGAGAAACCGTAAAGGAGGGAGAAAAATGACTAAAAGAAACATTTCTGAATGATCCCCAAATCCTGGGATAGAGCCCAGGGCATCAGTCTCCCTGCTCAGAGGGAAGCCTGCTCTCCCGGTCTCACTCCTCCTGCTTGTGTTCCCTTTCTTACTGTCTCTCTCTGTCAAATAAATAAAATCTTAAAAAAAAAAAAAAAAGAATTATAGCATTTAAAATGGTGCCTGGGTGGCTTAGTCAGTTAAGCATCTACCTTTGGCTCAGGTCATGATCCTGGGGTCCTGGGATATAGCCCTGCATCAGGCTCCCTGCTCAGTGGGGAGTCTGCTTTTCCCTCTACCCCTAGCTTGTACTCTCTCTCACTCAAACAAACAAAATCTTAAAAAAAAAAACTATAGCGCTTATGTATAGTGGTTTATTATGAAGCCATTAAAAGTAACTGTAGGATATTAGCCAATGTTTTAAAACTCAGCTAAGGTCTATACATTAGGCATATTATCTATTATTAAATGTGAACTCAATTTTGAGTTAAAAATGCATCTTTCCTTCTACATAGTACTACCTATTGATTTAATTTAAATTTGCACATGAAACTTTTTAAAAAGTAATTGTAGGAGCCTCTCATGAAAATAAGTTAATGTAAATGTTGCTAAGAAAAATAAAGCATTTTTTTTAAAGATTTTATTTATTTATTTGACAGAAAGAAAGAGATTATAAGTAGGTAGAGAGGCAGGTAGAGAGAGAGGGGAAAGCAGGCTCCCTGCTGAGCAGAGAGCCTGATGCAGGGCTCGATCCCAGGACCCTGAGATCATGACCTGAGCTGAAGGCAGAGGCTTTAACCCACTGAGCCACCCAGGCGCCCCTAAAGCAGACTTCTAAATGTTACAGCCTCCCACTTACATATACTTTTTTGGTGGGGGAAAGGATAGTCTGTTGAGGTTTTAGGTATAACATATTAAAGATAGCCATGTTTTATTAGATATTTAGGGAAAAAGTGTTACTTTTAACCATCACACTGGACCAAAATGCTATTTTTAAGAATGCCCCCCCTCCAAAAAAAATTGGGAGCTAAACCTTAATTTCTATATGCCTACTCATTTATCCCCTTCTGGTTTGCCATTTCATAGTAAGAGATGAATGCTACTATGAACAGATAAATACAACTGACTTAAAAAATTTCAGTTAAAATTCTATAATGATTCTTAACATGTAATTTACAAAATAAAAGTTCTCTTCCCAACCCCATAGTTTGTCATCTAAGTTTTATTTCTGGTGGTTTTCTTTTTCTTTGGTTTGTTTTTGTTAACTGTAAATAAAAGGTGTGGTAAATTTAGCCAGTATTTCTTTTATGGTTCCTCATTTCAGTGATATGTTTAACAAGGCTTCCCCACCCAAGATCATACAATTATATTTTCTTCTAGTTTACATTTTTAATTTGCATATTATTAACATTTCCAATCCACATGGGATTTTAATATATATTATCTATTGATTAGTTAACTTCTCCTTACCTCCCCATACACTATTTTTTTGGACTCAGGTCCAAAAAATCAATACAATATTTCTGCAATGATACCCAAGTATGATCCTCTGAACAAAATCTGCCATCTTGCTGTGCAAAATGCAGATTTTATTTATTTGACAGAGCAAGAGAGCCCAAGCAGGGGGAGCAGCAGAGAGAGAGAGGGAGAAGCAGGTTCCCCATTGAGTAAGTAGCCTAATGCAAGTCTTAATCCCAAGACCCTGGGATCACGACATAAGCCAAAGGTATAGGCTTAACCTACTAAGCCACCTAGGAGCCCCTAAATCTTACTATACAAAAATAATAAACTACAGTACTGAAATATTCTATAAATTCATTCTTACTAATTTAGATTCTTCCATTTGCTCTTATTCCAAATAAATATTAGATTATCAGCAAAAATCCTAAATTTTGAAAACTAATAAAAGAGTGGTAACAATTTCAGGAAGGTTTCTTGAAGGAACTCCATGAAGTGACCAGCTGGGGTGCCTGGATGTCTTAGTTAACCATCTGCTTTTGGCTCAGGTCATGATCCAAAGGGTCCTGATATCAAGCCCTTCGTCAGTGGGGCTCCCTGCTCAGCAGGGAGCCTGCTTCTCCCTTCCCACCCCCACTTGTGCTTTCTCTCTCTCAAAATAGTAAAATCTTTAAAAAAAAAAAAAGTTGTGATCAGCTTTAGTGCATCTGAAGAATCCGATTATAGTCCTTTGTTAATTCCCTGGGCACAAGGAAAATGGAAAAAAGGAGGGAAAGACGAGGCAAACCACAGATCTTCCAAAGTAAGAGTCAGATCTAGTCAAAATGATATAAAATAGATTTATCACAACCCTAAAATCAAAACTATTATTTGTAGGGGCACCTGGATGGCTCAGTGGGTTAAAGCCTCTGCCTTCAGCTCAGGTCATGATCCCAGGGTCCTGGGATCTGGGATCGAGCCCCACATTCGGCTCTCTGCTCAGTGGGGAGCATGCTTCCCCCTCTCTCTCTCTGCCTGCCTCTCTGCCTACTTGTGATTTCTCTCTCTCTGTCAAATAAATAAATAAAATCTTTAAAAAAAAACCCTATTATTTGTAAACATACCATAAACATTTGTATAGGTGTTTTCCAAAACAATAGAAGTATAATGACTTAAGGCCATTGAACATGAAATCATTTGCCAAAAAAGGAAAAAGTTACTGTTGTAATAAATTTGTCTATTTTTCTGAATATTAGAACAGGATGGGTATAAGCAGAGACAGTTCAATCTGCCTGCTTATTCCCCTTTTTATTCTTTACCCATCACAAGAATGAATCAGTTAGGGATCTTCCATTACAACCAAAAGAAAAAAACTCCCCTTTGCTTTAACTATGTAGTAAAGCCACATCTGAGGAGCCCACTGACCCAAAAAAAAAAAAAAAAACCAGGAGAAAGAAATCTTCCACAATAAGACCATTATTTGTAAAGTATTTAATTCCCAGACATCTTTAATATGTAAATGTTTCTGCTATAATTAAAACCTTTGCAAATTTATTTAATGTATGTGTATTTTTATCATGTTTAACCTACAAACCAATTAATCCATGTCTAAATAATCATGGGTCGATTATAACACTTATTTTAATGGTCTTGAAGCCTATAGAAAACTTTTCTATAATCAAATTTGACTCTTACAATCCTAAGAAAAGCATGTATTATTTCCATCTCACAAATGAGGAAATTCAGGCTTAGTATGACAGAACTCAGACTGCATTCCAAGTCTCCTGTCTCTGTATTGTTTTTCTCACTGACACAATGGATACATGCAAATCCTCAATATCTGGTATCTCGAGGGAACATTAAGAATTTAGAGATTAAGATAATTTTCTAGGCACATACTATATAAATTGAATACATTTATATTTGTAGGAAATGCAAAAATGTTCATCAAACTTTACTTGAAATTCTGATTTGTTCTCATTATCATGGGTCTACAGTGTAACTGTGTAACTATACTTTTGTAGTGTCTCTGAAGTTAACGTGAGGGCCCTATTTTGCTCCTCTTTTTAAACTATGCCATCTCTACAAATGCAGATTTGATGACACACACAGATTGAGGGCCAGGGGAGTTCAAAATTTGTTTGCATGGTATTGGTGTGGTAAAGAAGGGTAAGGATCTGAAAGGAATATACTTAAATAAAAACAAGGAAAAAGGCAATTTTCCACAGAAGTCTCTAAAGAGTCAAAAAACAGGTAGGCTGATTAATATAGAACTTTAACTCTGTTTTCTTTTTGATCACTCTGAACAATTACAAAATGAATCAGAAAGGCTTTATCTTTTGTTAAGCTTCTTTAAGAGTCAGCAGCAAAACTGCAAGTTTTTAGATTCTAACTAGAAGCATGTTTTCTGTAACATTTTAACCTTTAACATTAGGTTGTAATGTATTGAAGATCAAAGATGATAAAACTTACCTCACAATCAGGGCATATAATTGTGCTGTATTCTTCAGTTATTAACAAGCACAGTTCACAAAAAACATGTCCACATTGAAGTTCATGGTGGTGACCTATTGATGAAATTCTGTCGTGAATTAAACTTTTAACAATTTGTTAGCACTGAATGTGAAGCATTAATCAGAGGGGGAAGTTAAAGAGGACACTCATGCATATAAGAAAAGATATCAAGTTTCATTAGAAATGTAGGAATTATTAAACAAAATTCAAGAGAAATTATGTAAGTCAGAAGAAAAACCCATAAAAAACCAGGCAGTACTATTTAATATAGTTTGCACTAATTTAGATAGTTTTTGGTACCTATATAATCTTTGAATTTTCCATATCTTATAATGATATAAAATGCTCTGACTTACTTTATTTGATCTTTGTAAATATCACAGCTAAGTAGGCTTGGGAAGGTTATATTCAACTTAGAAATGGTAAATATTTCGGTGATCTGGCTAAGTAAATGGTATAATCCAGACTCCAGCCTAGCTCTGTTTCCAAGTCCAATATTCTTTCTACTTGATCCTATTGCCTCTAATTTATATTTCCAACCCTGTGAAGGGAGCAGGGAGGACAGATATGAGACAGTAGGAAGACCCTTCTCTTACAATGATCTAAGATATTGGCAAGAACAGAAGCCCGATGCTACTATTGTTGCACACACATGACCCACATAAAGATCATTTTTACAAACCTAGCGTTTATGAGGGGAAACACCATAATCTTGAGTGAAAATCTAATATCAAGATTTTAATGCTCTAAACAGAATTTGACATTATAATAAACATATTTATTTTAGCTATGTAACTTGAAAAGTTGTCATTTTAAAACACTTTGCAAGAAAAAAGGAAAATGGGGCGCCTGGGTGGCTCAGTGGGTTAAAGCCTCTGCCTTCAGCTCAGGTCATGATCTCAGGGTCCTGGGATAGAGCCCCGCATCAGGCTCTCTGCTCAGCGGGAAGCCTGTTTCCCCCTCTCTCTGCCTGCCTGTCTTCCTGCTTGTGATCTCTGTGTCAAATAAATAAAAAATAAAATCTTTAAAAAAGAAAAAAGGAAAACTATTAGATTAAATCAATCATCTTTTATTGGCAAAAAAATTAGTGTTCTTGCTGATTTATAAGAATTACAGTCTTTTGATTAAAAAAAGCTTCAGTTTTTAAGCCAAGTGAAATAACTGAAACTTGCTTATGACCAAGCTAAATTTTAAAGTTCTATTTAAATTCCAGAGATACTACCAAAGAGATAAAATTTAACTGTTCTATCTTTATAAAATTTCTGATATTGTTCAAGTCTAATTTGTGGTGCATCATAGCTTACAAAGCACCTTCACAGTTTTATATGCAATAAACACCATCTAGAGTATCTCTGAGCACTGTAATACAAATACATGGAAGAACGAGTGATTTTAAAAAGGTTCTGTTCTAAACAACTTATTTCTTTCAAACAATGGAGATTTTCTATGTAACAGCAGTAATTAAAAAAAAAAAAAAAGACAAAAAACAGAGTTGGAGAAGCTTGACTCTCTACCCTAAAACACAACCAACTTTTTCTACAAAGGTCCATGTCCCTTAAATGGAGTCCATCTTGGAGGACTGAGAAAATTAACGACTTTCACTTTGAAAGTATAGAAATTTCAAAGTGAAATTTCTTTCACTTGGGGGTGGTAATAAGACTTCATTTACCAGCTGCAGTTTAAAATTCAACAACTCCTCTTCGTCAGAGATAGCACTCTAGGGCATTTTAAATTAAAGTAACTTGAGCGTATTTTCACTTGAGTTGATTCTAAATTAGATCAATAGGAGTGCAGTGAACTTTTCCCCTTGACGTACAAAGAAAAACACAAGATGCACAACAGGAACAAATCGTCTCCCAAACAATGCCTTAAGCCAAACTGAGCAATAATGCCTCCCTCCCGATCCCAAACACCTGTTCTTGAATCCAGGAACATTTTAAAGTGGTCTGTTACTCCTACAAAAACACAAACAAAACACAAGAAAACTAAATTTCACTACTTCTAGATCACAAGACCATGGGCTAAATTTTTATATCTACTCTTTCATGAACCTGTGAACCTGGGTAAGTTTTCAAAATAGTGCGCAAGAGAGCTCACACACTATCCCCTAAGAGAATCAGTGAAAAAAGGGGAGACTCAGGCGCAAAGTGGGAAAGCTACGGAGAGGCATAAAACCAACCCTCAACCGACCACAGAGGGTTTCTCAGCTGCCCTGAGGGTGGGCCCGTGAAGCAGTTTTCCCCATTCACCTTGCTGCAGCAACTGAACAGCACGCCCTGCCCGCCCCTGCCAGCTCACTTGGCCCACAGACCTCAGGGTGGGCCTTGCTCTGAAGTCTCCATACCCAGCAGCCTGATTGGGATGGAGCCTTTGAAGGGCCGGTGGCCAAGGCAGAGCAGGGCCCTGGGGGGGGGGGGGGCTCACCCTCAATATCCTCACCAGAAACTCTGGACACCTTTCTTCCACACTGAGTACACTGAATCTCAGCAGTACCCCAGGGCCGACTCTTCCTCCCCATCTGTTGATAAGAAGACAGGGTGAACCGAGCTGTGGGAGCCTCCGCCGCCATCTCTGCCCCCTTTTGGCTCTGAAGACCGGTACCACGTGCCAGTCCCGGCGTCCTTCGCGGCAGCTACCAATCATCAGAGGCAAGCGTCTCCAGATAGCCAATCAAAGAGATGAAAGCCCGCCTCCTCAGCTTGTGGGGCTGGGGCGTCTTTCCAGGTGCTGGGGTGGCTGTTTGCGGTTTTGCTCTGGGCGGCCCCGTTCTGAGAAAGGACGCCACGGGGTGGGGAACCTCTTTGCTTTCAACTCTTTGCCAAAAGCCCGAAACCTTAGCACTCTTACTGCTTTCAAATTCAGATTTCGCATATTGTTACTTGAGTTGCTGTTGACTTTACAGGTAGCAAACAGTTTTAAAATTTTTTTTTTAATTTTAAGATTTATTTATTTTATTTGACGGAGAAAGATCACAAGTAGGCAGAGACAGACAGAGAGAAGGGGAAGCTGGCTCCCCGCTCAGCAGAGAGCCCGATGGAGACCTCGACCTGGAGCCAAAGGCAGAGGCTCCAACCCACTGAGCCACCCAGGCACCCCAAAGGGTTTTGCAAACAGTCTTTTAAATTGAAGTAATCCATCTTCCCTAAGTGTATCAGGGCCACAAGCCTAAACCGGTGTGCTAGGCATGTGAGGGTTTGGCTAATAGTAACCTTACTGGAGAACCTATCAAAAGCTACCGGTGGGGAGAGTCCTTTAATAATTTCAAACTAAGGCCTGGTCATGTTTAACAGTTGTTGAGCATAATGGTGTACAAGGCACTGCTGGGAGCAGTTGGGGATGGTAACAATTTTATAAACTAACGCTTTCCTGCTTGAGAGTTATGTAGCCCTCCGCCTAAAACGGTAACTTCTAGTAGGGTAGCTTGTGTTCAGTACCAGAGGAGGGTTAGAGACAATTACTACTGAATTCTAAGACATGATGTCAGTGTGATCCTACAGTGGTATGAAAAGCCTTCCTAGAGGATATGGGGGTTTGCATTAGACCTTAAAACCTGTATGGGACTAACTAGTAAACAGGAAATCAGGCATTCAGGGGAGAAAGAATGGCATAAGCAAAGAAAAAAGTAGGTGGGAGATACAGTGGCCTTCAGAACTTATTTTTTAGACCTTTGGTCAGAGTATTAATTTCGTCAAAGTGAACTTTTTGGAGAGGTATGTTGTGGTCGAATTTTGGAGAGTCCTGAACGTTGTACTAAGGAGTTTGGACTTTACCCTTTAAGCAGTAGGATGCTGGTGAAGTATGAGCAAGGGCTGCAGTAATCTGGTAGGAATGTGGCAGGTATGTTGAGGTGGAAGCACCTAGGGATGGCAGGGTGCTTGCAGAGGTTAAGAATAAAAGTCTGCATATATTCCTTAGTTTCCCTATATATTAAAAAGAAGTGCAAACAAATATTATGTTCAAAGGTCATCCCTGCTCAAAAATGTTTGTATTTTGTTGCCCTCAGAAGAAAGTATTAATTTTTTAATCTCTCCTCATGCTATTCATCCAATGGTTTCTATTACTATTCCATAATGGAATTTAAAGTACTGATCAAGCCAATATTCACATGGAATATACTGATTCTTTTTTTTTTTTTTAAAGATTTATTTATTTGAGAGCGAGATTGAGCACGTGCACCGGAGCCAAAGGGAGGGGCAGAAGGAGATGGAGAGAATCTCAAGCAGACTCCCCACTGAGCATGGAGCCCAAAAGGGCTGGGTGGGGGGTGGGTAGATCTCCCAACTTTGACATCATGACTGGAGTGGAAATCAAGAGTCAGGTGTTCAAGGAGCTGAGCCACCCAGGTCTCCTGGAACATGCTGATTCTTATATAATTTTGTGAAAAATATTCCGTATCCCTCTCATCTGGAATATCCAGTCCTGCCTCTTTGTTGACGTATATTCTCCTTATCCTCCATGAATCATCTTTAGAACCACCTGTTTCTCCTTGAAATCTTTACATCTCTCCCTGCATTCAATACTACTCTCGCATGTAGCAATGATCTTCTTTTCCACTAAGGATATCTGGACTGTACTTTGAATAAAAATAATCTCATTGCATAGGGGTTTTTATTGGGTCATACAATGAATCTAATATAGCACAATACAGAGGCGTCATCTCTGAATGTTACCAGATGTGCTGGAGAGAATTTTGCCTTTGGTAATCTTAAAAGTTGAATAAATTTTGGGTAAATCAGGACCAGTGAGAAATACAATGATATAGGTTTGGGTCTTGGTACTTACCATGACCTCTCAAATACAGCAGGCAGACTTATCTTTTTAACATTTAATTTAGATTGTTTAAATCCTTTGTTTGGATTCCTTTAATGGCTTCCTACTGGCTATGACAAATCCTTAACATGGTCTCTGAGGCCTTTGTGGTTTGACTTCTGCTTAACCTCTCATTTTGTACCACTTCTCCTCACTGTGTCCCAGATACATTGGCCTTTTTCACTTCTATAAGTAGGTCAAACTCTTTCCATTCACAGCACCTTCACCTGGAACTTTCTTCCCTTAACTATCAAAAAAAATTGTCATAAAGTATTTTAGCTCCACAAAAGGATAAAGAATAAAATTATGAATGTCCATGTATCCTCCAACCACTTTAACAATCTAATTTTATCCAGATAATCTAATTTTATTATGTTATTTTGGCCATTTATTCTCATGTTGATCAATTCTTTAATTATTCCTCTTCATACCTTCCTTCTAGGATAATTTTTCTTCTTCAAGAACACCCTGAAGAAATGTCTTTAGTGGGGTATGTTAGTGGCAAATACTTTCAGTTTTTGTTTGGATGAAAAAAATATTTTTATTTCATCTTTTTTTCTGGAATGATCATTTAGTAACATAAAATCCTAAATTGACGGTTATTTTTTGTCAGACTTCGGAGATAATATACTGATTTCTGACGTCTATTTTTGCTATTGAGAAGTTTTCTGTAAATCTATCATTTTTTATGGGTAAGTTTTTTTTCTTTGGCTTTATTTATTTATTTATTTATTTATTTATTTATTTATTTATTTATAGTAAAGACCTATTCATTTATTTTAGAGAGACAGAGCAAGAGAGGGAGCATGTGAGCCAGGAGGGTGGGGGTATGTGGTGTTGAGGTAGAGAATCTCAAGCAAACTCCTACCAGGCATGGAGCCAGACGCTGGGCTCAATCCCATGACTCTGAGATCATGACCTGTGTTGAAATCAAGAGTTGGATACTCAACTGACTGAGACCCCAAGTCTCTCTGGCATTTTATGTATTTATTATAATATCAAAGTGTAGATATATATTTACTCTGCTTGGGGATTGATTGCAGTTCTTCAGTCTGAGTATTCTTATCTTACTGGTCTAGAAAATTTTTGGCCATTTATCTCATTGTGTATTAATTCTTCCTTGTTATTTTTTTCTGGAACTCCTATTACATAGTAAATAGGGTCTTTTATTCTATACCTTTCCTAACTTCTCTTTGATATTTTCATATTTTCTCTCTGTGCTGCATTCTGGCAACTTTTTTCATGTATGTATTCCAGCTAATCAATTCTCTCTTCTGCTGGGTCTAATCTGCTACTTAATATGGTTGCCAAGTTTTAAATTTTCAGTGCCTATTTTATTCAATTCTAGATATTCTTTTTTTTAATTTCAAAATATGCCTGATCTTTTTGGATAGTACTGTGTTTCTTTCTAATGTTTTTCCCCCATATTTTATTACTTTAATATTTTAAGCACAATTGTTTTGTTATATAACCCCAAAACTCTTTCTCTGATATTCTTGAGGGGTATAAATATGTAGTTTATTATTTTTACTGATTCTCATTCATGGTGATGTGTTTCCTCATGTGTTTTGTAATTTTGGATTTTAAGTTTGTGTTTGAAAGTGTTTATCTGTGGGAATCTTGTGAGGCCTGTATTAAGAATACATTTCTTCAGATCTCATTTTTGCTTCCTTTAGGCACCCCAAGGCACAATGAATCTAGGACCACTTTATTTATTTGTTTGTTTGTTTGTTTATTTATTTATTTTAAAGATTTTATCTATTTATTTGACAGAGAGAGAGAGATCACAAGTAGGCAGAGAGGCAGGCAGAGGGAGAAGGGGAAGCAAGCTCCCCGCTGAGTAGAGAGCCTGATGCAGGGCTCCATCCCAGGACCCTGAGATCATGACCTGAGCCGAAGGCAGAGGTTTTAACCCACTGAGTCACCCAGGTGCCCCAGGGTCACTTTAATGTGTTAGCTTCCTAGACTACTCTGATAGCGCATTTCTAATCCCATGCCTACCCAAAAGCACATATGTATTCTATATAACTCGGGGAGATAGTTTCTCCACCCAAAGGTATACAAGATAAACAAAGTTCTTTGTCTTTTAGCCTACCTGTTCACTCTGGCCATCAAAATATGAACCTACTATGCAAATGCTTGGATTAGCAATGTTTTATTTTTTTGCTGATTCAATTGATATTTTTTTGTAGTCTTAATTTACATTTCTCTAATGACTAATGAGTTTTCATGTATATTGGTCATTTAGACTTTCATATTCTGTTTTTGCCTTTCGGGTTGTTTCTTAATTGATTTATAGCAATTCTTTATTCTAGATTCCATTGCAAATATCCTTTTCTAGGTTATGACTTTTGTTGTTTTGTTTTTACTTTGTTTATGATATCTCTTATTGTCCAAAACTGTTTATTTTACTATGAAATGTTCATTAAAATATGCAATTTTTGAGTATTATTTAACAATTTTTCCTCAAGCTAATATTCATTTTATTTATTATCTTCCATAAACTTTATTACCTTCTCTTCTATTCAGCTCTGTTGTTGTTGATATTTGCATAGGAGTGGAAGAAAGGGAGGTGCAAAGGAAATATGAGATCCCAGTAATTTAGATGGACAGAGTCATGAACCTTGATTTACTCTTTACATGTGTATCTCTATGTATATACCACTGGTATAGTGCCATCTCAGAACACAGATATAGAGATAGATATTTCACATCTTATTTTGATTTATAAAATTATCAAGTATATTTTAACTTTGATTCTACTTTTGTTTCTATAAAACGTTGTATTTAACATTTTTCTTCTAGACTCTGTGAAAGTATCAGGTTATCATTAAAATAATTTATTATAAAACATTTGGGCAACACTCTCAGGTCCCCTTCCTCTTTGGGAGCTTTGTGCTATCACTTTACTCTTGCTCAATAAACTTTGCTGCCCACCAAGGGAAAAAAAAAAAAAGCCTGGGTGGTATCCACCTTTGGCTCAGGTCATGATCCCAGCGTCCTGGGATAGAGTCCTGCATAGGGTTCCCTGCTCAGTGGGGAGTCTGCTTCTCCCTCCTCTCTACACCTCCCCCTGCTTGTGCTCTCTCTCTCAAATAAATAAAATCTTTTAAAAAAATAATTATTATACAACATTCACAGAGTCTAATACATAGTATGTGCTCAGTAGAAATGTAGTAGTAGTAAATGCTCATGTGGTGTCAGAACACAAGATGGCTGTAAGCAGAACACACCAACATAGCAATAACCAGCTTGACATAATCTCAACATGCACTAGATGGCGCTAGGCCCATAATAAACAGTATTCACAATTTGGTTCCTTCCATTTTGGAGGTAGTTTTCAGGTCTTCTGCTATGTTACCTTTGACTTTTCTGTCCTAAATCGCTGCTACCAGAGGTGTGCAGTAAAAAGGTATAAGTTGTCTTATTTTTTTTTTTTTTAAGATTTTTATTTATCATCTTTAGCCATCAGGGAGATCCAAATAAAAACCACACGGAGATATCACCTTTACACCAGTTAGAATGGCTAAAATCAACAGGACAGTAAACAACAAATGTTGGAGAGGGTGTGGAGAAAGGGGCACCCTCTTACACTGTTGGTGGGATTGCAAGCCGGTGCAGCCACTTTGGAAAACAGTATGGAGATTCCTCAAGAAATTAAAAATAGAGCTACCCTATGACCCTGCCATCGCACTACTGGGTATTTACCCCAAAGAAGCAGATGCATTACAAAGAAGGGCCACATGTACCCCAATGTTCATAGCAGCAATGGCCACAATTGCCAAACTGTGGAAAGAACCAAGATGCCCTTCAACAGATGAATGGATAAAGAAGATAT
>CM053605.1:97064067-97125073 GCA_028646535.1 Procyon lotor | reverse complement strand
CTCAGCATGTAAGTGAGACCATAAGGTCTCTCTCTGCTTGACTTATTTCACTCTGCATAATCTCTTCCAGTCCCGTCCATGTTGATACGAAAGTTGGATATTTATCCTTTCTAATGGAGGCATAATATTCCATTGTATATATGTACCATATCTTCTTTATCCATTCATCTGTTGAAGGGCATCTTGGTTCTTTCCACAGTTTGGCAATTGTGGCCATTGCTGCTATGAACATTGGGGTACATGTGGCCCTTCTTTGTAATGCATCTGCTTCTTTGGGGTAAATACCCAGTAGTGCAATGGCAGGGTCATAGGGTAGCTCTATTTTCAACTTCTTGAGGAATCTCCACACTGTTTTCCAAAGTGGCTGTATCAGCTTGCAATCCCACCAACAGTGTAAGAGGGTGCCCCTTTCTCCACACCCTCTCCAACATTTGTTGTTTAGTGTCCTGTTGATTTTGGCCATTCTAACTGGTGTAAGGTGGTATCTCAGTGTGGTTTTTATTTGGATCTCCCTGATTGCTACAGATGATGAACATTTTTTCATGTGTCTGTTAGCCATTTGTATGTCTTCTTATAGGGCAGCAGGGTGTTAGTATCTGCCACTGTTCCTCCTATGCTCTATTCAAGACTCCTTAATTAGGAGAATTCTCCATCTGTATTTGTTAGGGCAAGTGATTGCTTTTCTGACTGAGTTGGGTGTGAGCTAGATACCACTAACCTGAACTTAGCCAGCAGAGGTTATCTGGTAATTCTCAGACTTTTGTGTGCTTGAGAATCCCTTGGAGAGGTTATGGGATTGCAGAGGCCCAAGCCCTATAGGTTCTGATTTAGGAGGTCTAGGTGAACCTCACTGAGAGATAGACTGCCTTACATAGTTGAAGTTTCTTCTGACTTCCCAGTGTATGTACATTTCCCAAGTTCTTTCCATTCCAAGACCTACATTCCTTGCTGTCCACATCTGTTTTTTTTTTCTCTTGGAAACAAAGCTATAGACACTGAAGAAGTAGCAACACCTCTTCTGTTTGTTGAGAACAGAAGAGAGAACACTCTCTTCTGTGAACACATGTTCACAGTGATTCTGTTTGTTTACATTGATGCAAGTTGTGATTAGAAAATATCCAAGGGACAGTCAGTCCAAGCTCAAACTCTGTGTCTACTCTGTGGTGAAGCAGGTGAAAGGAACTGCGTTTGCAAATAACTTTCAGTAGAAAAATATGATCTGTTGTTTCAGACTCTAATGGTTGCTGATTGTGTATGCTATGCTATTAGCTCCAAGGCAGTCTTGCCCCTTGAGCCTTTCCTCAGGAGCCCTTGCCAGAGGAGTGGGTAGGCAAATATCTGTAGCCTCTGCTCTCCACCTTTCCAAACCCTCACCTGTCCATTTCTCATGGACAGAAGGCTCTCCATCCCTCCTCTCAGATATTGTAAAGAATAAAAACATTTCATGCAAAACTTGAGAAGCGGAGACACTTCTTCATGTTGTCTCATTGTAGTATTTTATGGCTGCCATTTTGTGTTCTAAATGTCACCCTTACTCCCTGTACGCAAGTTAGATATGTCTTTACTGTGGCTCACAGCACTAGATATGATTCTAATACACATTGTCAGTTTCAATGATGTCTTCAGAGAAGAGATGAAGAAATAATGAAGGGGTGTTTAAGCTCACTGTGGTAAAGGAGGATTTGAGAATTATGAAAAATGGCGGCAGGAGTTGTGGTGGTGTAGCCTGAGACAATATGGTCACATTTATCACTCTTCTTGCCAGGAAATTTACTTCTCTGGTTTCTTCTCAGAGGTTCTCCTTTTATCTCGACTAACCCCCTCACCTTTTGTCTTAAGAGAAAATAAAACATTATAATTGACAGAAGTTTTTGGAAACCAATGGACTCTCATAGGCCAGGTCACCATTTTTAGTGAATACAGTTTATTAAATGTCACAATTCATCATTGTGTTTTTACATAAAGCTGCTCTCAAATCCTCAATGCCTCCTTCAGACATTCCCCACCAAGGCTGAATCCAGGTGGTGGATTCCCACCATCACCAAGTTCTCTATACAGTGTTATTATATTAGTTTCAGGTGTACAATATGATTATGATTCAACACTTTCATACATCACCTGGTGCTCCTCACAACGAGTGTCTTCCTTAATCCCCATCACGTATTTAACCCATTCCCCTCATCCACCTCCTCTCTGGTAACCATCAGTTTATTCTCTATAGTTAAGAGTCTCCTGTCTTGTCTCTCTTTTTTTTCTTTTGCTCATTTGTTTTCTTTCTTAAATTCTACATACGAGTGATATCATATGGTATTTGTCTTTCTCTGGCTGACTTATTTATTTTGCTTAGCATTATACTCTCTAGCTCCATCCATGTTGTTGCAGATGGCAAGATTTAATTCTTATTTTATGGCTGAATAATATTCCATTACATACATATATACCACATCTTCTTTGTGCATTCATCAGTCAATAGACACTTGGGCTGTTTCCATAATTTGGCTATCATAAATAATGCTGCTATGAAATGACGTGGATGGAACTAGAGGGTATTATGCTAAGCGAAATAACTCAGAGACAATTATCATATTATCTCTCTGATATGGGGAATGTGAGAGGCAGGATGGGAGGTTGTGGGGGGAAGGGAGGGAATAAATGAAACAAGATGGGATCGAGGAGGGAGACAAACCATAAGAGACTCTTAATCTCAGGAAACAAACTGAGGGTTGCTGGGGGCTGGAGGGGAGGAATAGGGTGGCTGAGTTATGGACATTGGGGAGGGTATGTGCTATGGTGAGTGCTGTGAATTGTATAAGACTGATGATTTACAGACCTGCACCCCTGAAGCAAATAATACATTATATGTTAATAAAATTTAAAAAATGCTGCTATGAACCTCGGGGTGCATGTATGCCTTTTTAAAATGATTTTATTTATTTATTTGACAGAGTGCTCAAGCAGGGGAAGTGGCAGGCAGAGGAAGAAGCAGGCTCCCCGCTGAACAGGGAGCCCAATGAGGGCTCCATCTCAGGACTCTGAGATCATGAAGGCAGATGCTTAACCGACTGAGCTACCTAGGCGCCCCTATTCTTGCTTTTCTGAGGCAGATTGCATTTTCCTAAAGGTGGCACCCATATTATCCCCCTGCAAAGTGCTGTTGACACCCTTCTTGTTAGTGATTGCAGGTGAGGAAGATGATACAAAATGAAGCTGGAGAGGTGGGCAAGGCAGAACAGTTACAGCATTATAGGCTATGCTAAAACTTTGAACTTTGTTAAGCAGGGGAATGATAGGATTCAGCTGCTTTCTCTCTCTTTTATGTTGTGGGGAGGAGTTGGTAGCAATGGGTAGAAGAGCTTCAGTATTGTTATTTTTAGCTCCAGAATAAGGAGCTGTTATCCTCATAGCCTAGGGATTCTCCTACCCAGAGTATTACTTCCCAAGGAAATGGGCCTTTTATACAGGCAGAGCAGTATAGTAGGAAGTCTTAGATTGGCCAAGGGGCTCTATGGACCCTTACTATCCATGTGACCTTGGAGCAAGTTATGTTACCTTTTCAAGCCTCTTTTTCCTCATCTGCAAAATGGGCATGATAATAGAGCTGCTTACAGGGTTCACCAATATAATGCTTGCAGAAGACTCCCACAGTGCCTGACACACAGAGGGATCCAGTGGGCACATGAATTAAGATGGACTTTCATTGACTCCCAACCCGCTCAGTTGTTTCAGTCCCTCCATCTTTGAAGAATTTTGAATGAGGAGTTCACTGGGGTCATAAAAAATACTCCATACCAGAAGGCAGATAAACTCCATTCTGTCATTGATTATCTGTGCGACATTAGGCAAGAGAATCTTTTTGAGATTTATTCCCCTTACCTGTAAAATGCCCAGGTGATTTCTCAGGTTTATGATGAGAATTAACTGTGAAAGGGCTTTGTAAACAGTTCACTATTAACAAGTGTCAGATGTTAATGCTTTTCTTAAATAACCCTTGACCTCCCATATTCCTGGAGATGCGAGTGAGTGGAAAGAATCCAGAGCTGTGGCCAAGGGCAGCATTTACTTGTAAAGACGAATGTGTGGTGGAAACAGCAGCAGCCTTCTCATTATACTTTGTTTTCTAAAATCCCATGGCCAGACTGTATTAGCATTCACATTGCATGAGTGAGAGGTGGCAAATGGGCTCTCCATCAATTCACAATTTTGCCAGTTCTGCTCTTTGGTTGAATCCGAAATTACCTTTCAGAGGTTGATCCAGGTGAAGCACAAGGGGTACTGGAGAGGTCTGGCTGCAGTGCTTTGTATGTAGTGCAGACCTAACTTCTCGGTGAAGTAGTGAGAATCAGCCATGATTCTCCTTCCTACAAAATAGAAATGTAGTAGTAAACCTACTTCCCCCATTTAATTTCCACCAATGCTACAAAACTAAATGGAATTGTAAAAATTATGTAAGACTATTCACGTATTTTTGAGGTTTTATTTTTTATGTTAGTACATAAAAAACACTGGAAAGTATTACTGGAGAGTGTATTCTCTTCAAGTAGAAGAAACTGAAATAAATATCTTTGGCTTTCACAGGCATTGACTGATCCCTTATTTATGAGAGTCAGTATCACACAGTCGCTAATAGCATAGACTGTGGAATCAGACTGGTTGGGTCTGATTCCTGGCTCTGCTACTTAAAGCTAATTATGTGTACCTGGGCAATGTACTTACCCTCTCTGCCTCAGTTTTCCCATCCACAAAATGGGATGATAATAGTACCTCTCTCTCAAGGTTGTTGTGAGGATTAATTGAGTTAATGTATGTAAAAGTCCTTAGAACAGTGTCTGACAAAAAATAAGCACTAAAAAAGTCCTGTGGTCTGTGCCTAGCACCATGTAGGGCTTCTGGAACTGTGCTATCTCCAATATTGCTTCTTTTCTTTTCTTTTTGAAAGTAGTTTTAGGTTTACAATAAAGTTGAGAGAAAGAGAAAGATACCCCGTGTACCACCTCCTCCCACACATACATAGCTTCCTCCATTATCAATATCATTCACCAAAATGGTACACTTTTTCTTTTTAACCAAGAATGAACCTATGATGACACATTACTGTCAACCAAAGTCCATAGTTAACCATAGGATTCACTCTTGTGTTATATATTCAGTGGCTTTGTACAAATGTATAATGATATATATCCATCATAATATCATAGATATTTTCATTGTCCTTAAAAATCCTCTATGCTTTGCCTATTTATTCATCTCTTCTCCCTCTTCATTTACTAGCAGCCACAGATTATTTTACTGTCTGTATAATTTTGCCTTTTCCAGAAAGTGTTATAGTTGGAATCATACAGTATATAATCTCAGATTGACTTCTTTCACTTAATAATATGTACTTAAGTTTCTTCTATCTTTTCATGGCTTGATAGCTCATCTCTCTCTTTTTTGTTTTAGAACTCTTGGTATTCTTTTATTTTTTTAATAGATTTTAAAATTGAAATTCAATTAATTAACATATAATGTATGATTAGTTTCAGTGGTAGAGGTCAGTGATTCATCAGTCTTATACAATATTCAATGCCCTCCTTCATGTCTATCACCCAGTTACCCTGTCCCCCAACACTCTTCCCTTCCAGCAACCCCCAGTTTGATTCCTATGATTAAGAGTCTCTATGGCTTTTCTCCCTCTCTAGTTTCATCTTGTTTTATTTTTTCCTTTTCCCCTATGATCCTCTGTTTCTTAAATTCCACATATCAGTGAAATGGTATGACAATTGTCTTTCTCTGACTTATTTCGCTTAGCATAATACCCTCTAGTTCCAACTACATTGTTGTGAATGGGAAGATGTCGGGTTTTTTATGGCTGAGTAGTATTCCATTGTATGTATATATACCACACCTTCTTTATCCATTCATCTACCATTGGACATCTGGGCTCTTTCCATAGTTTGGCTATTGTGAACATTGCTGCTATAAACATTGGGGTGCAGGTGCCTCTTTGGATCACTATATTTGTATCTTTGGGGTAAATACCCAGTAGTACAATTGCTGGGTTTTGGTTTTGGTTTTGCGTAGCTCTATTTTCAACTTTTTGAGGAACCTCCATACTGTTTTCCAAAGTGACTGCATCAGCTTGCATTCTCACTAACAGGGTAGGAGGGTTCTCCTTATTCTGCATTCTCACCAACATCTGTTGTTTCCTGACTTGTTAATTTTAGCCATTCTGACTGGTGTGAGGTGATATATCATTGTGGTTTTGATTTGTATCTCCCTGATGCCGAGTGATGTTGAGCATTTTTTCATGTGTCTATTGTCCATTTGTATGTCTTCTTTGGAGAAATGTCTGTTCATGTCTTCTGCCCATTTCTTGATTGGATTATTTGTTTTTTGGATGTTGAGTTTGATAAGTTCTTTATAGATGTTGGATACAAGCCCTTTATCTGATAAGATGTTTCCAAATATCATCTCCCATTCTGTCAGCTGTCTTTTGGTTTTGTTGACTGTTTTATTTGCTCTGAAAAAGCTTTTTATCTTGATGATGTCCCAATAGTTCATTTTTGCCTTTGGAAACATTTCTAGCAAGAAGTTTCTGTGGCTGAGGTTGATAGCTCATTTCTTATTAGCACTGGATAATATTCAATTGTCTGAAGGTACCACAGTTTATTTATCCATTCATCTACTGAAGGACATCTTGGTTGCTTCCAAGTTTTGGCAATTATGAATAAAGCTTCTATAAACAGCCATATGCAGGTTTTACTGTGGACATAAGCTTTCAACCCCTTTGGGTAAATACCAAAGAGTATGATTGCTGAGTCAAATAGTAAGGATATGTTTAATTTTTGAGAAACTGCCAATCTGTCTTCCAAAGTGGCTATAATATTTTGCATTCCCACCAACAATGAATGAGAGTTCCTATTGCTCACATCCTCACTAGGATTTGGTGCTGTCAGTGTTTTGGAATTTAGCCTTTCTAATAGGTATATAGTGGTTATCTTAATGTTGTTTTAATTTGCATTTGCATTTAATTTGCATCAGGGGATGAGATCTTATATGGAGCATCTTTTCATGTGTTTATTTGCCATCAGTGTATCTTCTTTAGTAAGGTATCTGTTAAGGTTTGTTTTTTGTTTTTTTTTTTAAGATTTTATTTATTTGTCAGATAGAGGGAGAGAGACAGAGAGACAAATAGAAAGAGAAAGAGAGACAGCACAAATAGGGAGAATGGCAGGCAGAGGGAGAAGCAGGGTCCCCTCTGAGGAAGGAGCCCAACGTGGGACTTGATCCCAGGACTCTGGGATCAGGACCTGAGCTGAAGTCACCCAGGTGTCCCTCTGTCAAGGTCTTTGGCCCATTTTTAATTGGATTGCTTTCTTATTTTGTGTGTGTTTGTGTGTGTGTGTGTTTTAAGATTTTATTTATTTATTTGACAGAGGGAGAGAGATCACAAGTAGGCAGAGAGGCAGATAGAGAGAGAAGGGGAAGCAGGCTCCCTGCTGAGCAGAGAGCCCGATGTGGGGCTTGATCCCAGGACCCTGAGATAATGACCTGAGCCAAAAGCAGAGACTTTAACCACTGAACCACTCAGGTGCCCCTGCTTTCTTATTGTTGAGTTTTAAGAGTTCTTTGTTTACTTGGATAAGAGTCCTTAATCAGATGTGTCCCTGTTGTTTCTTCATCCTTGTCTTCCTTGTCCCCCTGAGCTGATAGATCCCCTGTAGTAAGGAGTCAGACTCCTTGCTGACAGCTTTTAAGCATCACTCATGCCTTTTATTTCTGTTATATATTTGGGAAAGATAATAATAAAGCCTAGATGTTCTCTATTTTGGAATCCTCAACCCATCCCCACCCCTACCACAGTACAAGCCCAAGCCACTTTCCTTTCTCTGCTCTCACAGCCATTTTTGGACCTGCTTGGGAGCAGAAAGCTTCATTATGTGAGTAATAAACCTTTGCATACCTTCTTGGTGTGCATCTAGAATTAATAGTTTTGACATTACCAAATTTTGGGTGGGGTCCATTCTGTTAAATCAGAGTGGCTGCAACACCCTCTCTCTAATAATGCACTATGTGAAATAGTCAATTACTGCTTATGAAAGAGCTAACTGGATAATATATAAATAGAATGGCTGCTACCTTCTGGAGAATTCAGATGAATCAAAAGGGCAAGACCAGGGCACCTGGGTGGCTCAGTCAGTTGAGCAGCTGACTCTTGATTTCAGCTCAGGGTTGTGAGATTGAGCCCTGCATTAGGCTCACACTCAGCTCAGAGTCTTGTCTTTCTTCCTCTGCTCCTCCCCCTGCTTGCACTCTCTGTCTCTTTCTCTCTCTCTCTCTCTCAAATCAATCAATCTTTTTTAAAAAAGTGCTAGGCCGTACAAATTTGCCCTGTTATCCCAAAGCTGTCACTTTTACATGGTAAAAACCAGACATATATTGAGGATCTAACCATTCTGGAGATAGTCCGTATTTGGTTTTAGTATCTGAATATTGGAGCAGCTTTCTGGACTGGCCCCCAAGCTGTTTGAACAGTTGGTGGTTAGAGAAGGTACCTTTCTCCTAAGAAAGCCCTACATTCTGTCCTTACTTGATCCCAGCTGCTAAGGAGGGCAAGATTGCTGGTTTTTTTTTTTTTTAATATTTTATTTATTTATTTGTCAGAGAGAGAGAGAGAGAACAAGCAGGCAGAGTGGCAGGCAGAGGCAGAGGGAGAGCAGGCTCCCTGCTGAGCAAGAAGCCCCATTTGGGACTTGATCCCAGGACCCTGGGATCATGACCTGAGCCAAAGGCAGCTGTCCAACCAACTGAGCCACCCAGGCACCCCAAAGTTGCTGGTTCTGAGCATAAGTCCTTTTTTCAAGAATTTAAGAGGCTAGATTCTTAGAACCCCTATAGAAAATGTTTTAATGTTTAATAACATTAGAAACACATTATCACACACTTGATGAGATATGATTTAAGTAAGTATTAATATTTCTTTTCTCAAGTCATCCTTTTGAGATGAAGAGAGATTATCATCATTGCTCCCTGACATTTGAAGGAATTGCGGTATGGAAGGGTTAAGTGAGTTATCCATGAATATGTTTGGATGGAGGGTCTGGCTGCAGACCTGTGCTTTTTCTGCCAGGTCACACCACCTACTGCACAGGGTGACCATGTATCCTAGTTAGCTGAGGACATCCTGGTTTATGCCTCTTATCTCAGCACAATTATCAATAGTGCTTCATTTTATTTTCATAAGTGTCCCAGTTTGAGTGATAAATTATATGGTTACCATCCTAATACAGAATATCTTGGGATATTTTTAGGTGTGCTTATTATTGAAATGCAGATCATGTTAATTTGGGGAAACTGGTACTTCACAAAGATTGTTAGAGGATTTCAGGACCCAGAAAGTCTTCCCTGGCCTTCTTCCCCTTGCTTCAGGGTTGAACTTTATGCGTAATGTAACTCTTGTCAAGGTTGCTGAAGGACTTTCTTATTTAACAGATCTAAACCAACACTGCCTTTTTAGCAGCTTCTTGAGAGAACAGCATCAGATAAATCCTGCCTCTAATCATGTGTGTGTGTATGTGCATGCTCACACGAGTGATCATGCCAGCTTGGAAACATTTTCCTTCAGAAAAATCTTCTTTAAGCTAATAGAAAGTTGTAATGATCATCATGAGAATGACATTGATACTAGTAGCTACCGATTCTTGAGTGCCTACTATGTACAATGAACAATACTTATCACTTCATGTGTATTAACTCTTCCAATCTTTACGACAATAGTATTAGGTGAGATAAGTTTTACAGAGGAGGAAATGAAGGCCTTTACAGCTAAATAAATTCAAACTGAGTAGGTAAGGAAACAACCCTGGCAACTGATAGGCCACAATGTTCCCAACTGAGCACAAACAATTTTCAGACTCTAACCAAGATTCAGATTCATCTACTCTGTGGCTAGGGTGGAACAGGATAGAAACACAACTACTTGGTTCATGTCTGATCCTAGAAAGAGACAAGGATGCTCTGCAACTGGAAATAACTAAATATCCTTTTCTTCCAGCTAAGGTGAGTTTCTTTATCCATGATGTCCCATCTCCCAGATAAAAATTAACAAGATACCCAAACACCAATTTGCCCTTGCTTCTTGATGGTACCCAATCAAAACTGACTCTTGCTCCCCCAGACCCTCCTTAGAATCTCCCAGGATGAACCAGATCCTAAAATGAGACCCTCCAAGTTCTACCGCACTGAGAGCCCCATGATTTTTTTTTTAAAGGTAGCGGGAGTAGCAGGCTTCCTGCAGAGCAGAGAGCCCGATGCGGGGCTCGATCCCAGGCCCCTAGGATCTGACCTGGGCCGAAGGCAGACGCTTAATGGCTGAGCCACCCAGGTGCCCCTGGAATATTCCCAATTTTCTAAGCTGCAGTTTTATAATCAGAATAAAACATATATTATTTAAAAACAAAATAAAGACTTAGGGCAACTGGATGGCTCAGTTGGTTAAGCACAGGTCCTGATCCCAGGGTGCTGGGATTGAGACCCATATTAGGCTCCCTGCTCATGGTGGAGCCTACTTCTCTCTCCCACTCCCCCTGCTCATGATCTCTCTAATAAATAAATAAAATATTTTAAAAATTTACAAAATACAAAAACAAAGACTCAATAAATCCAGACTCATCCTCATTTCCCTGAGTTACTGTGCCACACTAATTAAAGTTAACTCTATTATTGTTTCTAAAACCTATCTAGACCTTCCTTAGTGGGTCAGTGAAGTAAATAGTCCCTCCAAAAAAACAAAACAAAGCAATACAGTTCTCTGATATAGGACTTTATTGCCTTATTCTGTCTGCAACTTAATAAAGCTACTTGATATATGAATCTCATTTCTGGGATTCCTTAAATTAGTTATGTGTTCATTTTACAATGTTTGAGAGTCAACTTTTTGTAAGAGTAGGTATGTGCAATATGAGAGTTAGTCCAGACAGGACTCTGTGAAGAGGCTTCTATTTCAGATATTACTCCATTCAACCTCAAGTTAAATCCCTTAGAGGTTTGTGTTATATTTATAAAAGCCTTCCCTGGCTGGCTCTGGCAGGACTAAGAGCTGCCAACCGTCACAGCCAGGAGCACTCAGACAGTCTGGCAGGAAACAGAGTGAGGACAAATTATTCTTAGTTGAAGTTTAGAAAGCATTAGTTGCCTTGTCAAGACTGGAATGAGAAGCCTATGATGTTGCTGCCTGGAAAGGGTTTCCAGTTCACTGCTACTACTGATGTGAGATTAGCCCTGTGATAATTGTGGTTGAAAATAGAGATGAAAGACCTTGAGGACACCAACATGGTTCACTTACATATATACACATACAATACACACTGTACATTGTAATCTATTCACATAAAGTTACAATGGTGGCCCCTGACCTCTTTCATGATTCTCAGTGTGACCCCTGAGAAAATGCCACAGAACCATGGCTCTCTGTCTCCTTCCTCCTGTCCCAGAGACATCAGCGTAGAGCCATCAGCAGCAGAATGTCCTTGTCTAAATGAGTAATGGAGGAGAGGTGATAGGGTAGGCCAGGGAGTGGGAAAGTTTAACAAATTGCAATTTTCAGGTTCTGTCAAGTCAAGTGCTGTGAAAACTATTTTCCCCAGTGCTGCTGATGAAGGGTGTATCCTCCCCCCGAAATCCTGACTTAAAAATGTAGGCACATCAGACTCAGGATATAGAGCAAGGATGGTGGTGAGGGGAGTTCAGAAGGTAAATCCTATATTTTTAGACCTTCCCTAGAAAAGCAAAATGACTGAAAGAGGCAAAAACCCCCCCCCTGAAATCACATCTTATTTTTTTGTGCCCTATGCTCCGCATTCTAGAAAAACTGAAATTAATTAAAATACAACAATTAGATTGGGTTTTATAAAACATCTTTTACTTAAAAATGAGCCCTCCTAGGGGCTGTCAACATGGATATATGTGTCACATGTGAATAAAGTGAAGTTAAAGCACAAAAATAACTGGTATAAAATTAGTGCCAGAGAGTGCTTTGCAACTGTTTTATGTGAAATAAATAATACTATTTTAACCCCAGTGCTTCTCTATTGAGGCTGAATCATGGTAAATGAAAACCTCTTTGGGTTGGGAGAGGATTTGGAGCTGAGATGTGCAAAATGGGCTCAGTTTTGGAGTTGGTGGTAGGGGTGGAGGGCAATGTGGGAGGGAGGAGTCCAGCTGGGAGGAGGGAGGGCTCCAAAGGACTGGTGAGGCGGTGTGGGATGAGCAGGGATGCAGCTGGGTGACTGAGGACAGTTAAGAAGGATGTCTGAGAGTCAAAACTGAGGTTGTCCATGTTGCTGTGATGTAAACCTGCCATCCTTTTTAAAGCAAGGTGACTATGAAATTATAAGCTCTCTGGGAATTCAGAGAATCTAGGAAGGTCACTGGACTTTTAATTGGGTATGGAATGGAGACTTGAGCAATCTTATCTAGCAGGAAGATCTGAGCAGGTGACTGGATTACCCAAGACTATTTAATGTGAGGAACTTTATATACATATCAACATGTCATTCTTCCCTTGAAGTTCACATATTTTTGAACAAGGAGATGGATATAGAGAGGCAAATCATAAATAAACAGTTGAATCTCTGAAAGTACAAAACCTTTTGAGTATCTTTCAAACTATTTTCTGCCTTCTCTTTCTGCATTTTGATAAGTCCCTACTGCAGCAGTCTCCCAGATGTAGCCAGAAGACGAAGAACACTGGGAAGCTTGGGAAGTAAGGTGGTCTAATAATACATATTCTTGTCCCACCAGCCTGGAGAGGTAGAAAAAAGTTAATGAGAAATCAGGAGTCTGTTGAAGTAGATATACAGAGTCTCAAAAATCATATCACTAAGTCTCAAAATCATATTACCACTTACTTCCAGGGTAGAGTCTGATAAAAAGTTTTCGCACCTCATCATACACCCAAATCAGAATGGCAAATGGCACAGCCACAAACCAATACTGAGGCCTGGAAGCAGAAGGGAGAAAGGTAAGTCTGAATGTATCCAAAGAAAGGGCCAAGCCCCCATCCAGTGGGCAAAGGGCTTCTTGTTCATTTTTCTGCCCCAGTGGAAAGAACAACACACCCATTGGGTCATACAACATAAAACTGGAAAGCTTCTTATTTAAACTGGACTGTGACTGGTAGAAGCAACATCTGCCTTTGAAGTGGTCTATTGGATTAAGGTAGAGTTGGGATGGTGAAGTTTAGAAAACCCATTTCCTTTTCTGGAAAGGTCAAATCTCTGACTAACATAGAACTGATTTGGTTTTATCTCACTTGGAAGCTTGAGGGGAAATAACCTGCTGGAATCCTAATATTAGGCTGTGACAGCTTAGACAGGGCTGGCTCTTTCCTGTCTACTGTTTAAGGGGAACTCACCGGAGCATCGTGAAACTCAGGGCTGTGACACTCCCAAGCCCGTAGGAGAGGATTAATGCAATGATAATCTGTGAGGCAATCCCCACCCAGACGACTTTATTTCTACAAGAAACAAAAAAGGCAAACAGATTCTGAATTCATTTGGCCACAGGACCACACACCCAGGGGAGTCAAGGCCTCATGTATTATAGGTCTGACCCTCATCATTCCTGCATCAAAGACCCAAGGTTGAATTACCAGGTTGGATGTGGGCAGTACCTGAAGAGACCCTGCTGGAAGATGGAGTTCCTCCTGGTTTTCCTGATGATTAGATCTGCTATTTGCTGGACCATGATGCCAACAAAGAAAGCCGTATAGCCCGTCCATTCTAAGTATTTCCTCTGGTACCATGTCTGTCAATGGACAAAAAGGAGCCCATGAAACCCCAGATGGAAAACTTCAGGAAGATTTCAATATAGTTCTGTAAAGTTTTACTTTCTTTCCTCCTCACCAAGCTTCACAAGTGATCCACAAAGGATCACTTCCTCGTGTTTGGAAAGAAATTTTTTTTCTTTATTCAGTTGAGTAGTGAAAGATGCTAACTTAATTGATTTGGCCCCACTGTGGGTATTGTTGGACTGGTCACTCATCCATACCAATTGCAAAGCCAATATAAGAAAATGAGCTCAAGGCATCTAATTCAAGAGAAGAGGCTGAGTTCTGGCAAAGGCTGAACCAATGGAACAAAGGGGCCCAGAAGCCCTATTAACTGAGAAAACTTTCACCTTCTCTGTCTCATTAAGGCTGTCCAGGGAAATGAAAGCTCTGCATCAGTCTGGGCAAGGCAGTCGAGAGGAGGGGAGAAGCAGGACTTTGAAGGCGGAGCCTCCTTCCCTTACCCACTGTTGTCCATAGCTGTCTTCTAAGTCATTGACATTGCTATTTTCCCATTCCACCCGGATGTTAATGAGAATGCTGGGTTTAAAGCCCTCCTGTGCATACACAGTGAAATATACAACAAAAGCTCCTACAGCTTGCATGAGGCCTAAAAGCACAAAAGAGATAAGGACAGAGATTTTATAAATGACATCAGAATTATGCCTGTGCTCACTTTCCCTTTGGCTCCTCCTCCCATCCCAACCCTGCCCCACAAGGAAAAACAGTTTCTGACTGTGACTGGAATGAATTCTCGGGGTGGTCCCTTATCTGACAGGTCAGCAATGCCTTCGTCGTACCAATGTGCAGGTAAGAGTATATGGCAAGTTGCTGGTTCACCAGTCTGTCCTTCTTCTTGTGGCGAGGTTTCCTGTTCATAATGTCACTTTCAGCTTTCTCATAAGCCAAGGCAATGGAGGGGATCTAGAGAGGAGACAGTCTGTGAGGCCTAGCCCTGAAACACTGTGCCCTACCAATAGAGTGATAATGGCAGTGGCATAGCCAGGGGGCCTCAAGGTGGGTGGTGGGGCTGGTAGACTGCGGTGGTGGTAGGGTTATGGAACTGGTCTATCCAGGGTGTAGGCAATGGGGGTTCATTGTTTCTAGAGAATTTAAAAACAGTTGGCTTTAAAAATCAGTCTGCTTTTTTATTATCACCATGTGCTGGCAGTTCTAAAGATGCTAGCTATAAAACACATTTCCCCTTCTGGGGCAGATTTTTCCTACCATCCTCTCCTCAGGCATGCCACTGGATCACACCACTTCTCTCAATGGTCCTCCCACCTGGAAGGCCTGTCAGATAGCTGGGCCCCACCTCCCACCCGCAGTCTCTCTCAAGGTCTGAGTTGGGGCCAGAGAATCTGTGTTTCTAAGTTCCCAGGTGATGCCTGGACTGCACTGCAAGAAACACTGCAGTGGAGAAAAAGAAGTGAATTGAAAGAGCCTGGAAAATGATCTGACTGTAAACCATGGGAACCCCAGTTTTCCCCTAAGGCAAAGCTACCTTTAGTCTCTCCGCAATGTGTTGCAGAGTTGTTGTTGGAGTCCAACAACATCCAGCTTCCTATTTCTGTGTGGCTCTGAATGCAGCTTAAAACAAAAACAAAATTCTCTTTATAACGTACAATGGCTTAAGCATTGCCTGGGTATTGTATCAAACAAGAGGGTAGGAGGTGGCCATTTGGAGAATTCTCATTGTGAATTCAGCTCACCCCCTATTGCCTTTTTTCCCCCTTTGCCTATAGAAGCTGGAGCCATGTAGGTAACTGTCCTGATACTTTCTTAAATGGATACATACCAGAAGAGGGGAAGGTTTAGGTGACGTTATTATAGGTCAATGTGAGGCCTGAGCATGTGTTAATGCCTTCTACTTCTAACTGTGTGTAGGTGAGGGGCTTCCAGATCACAGATTCTTTGACTTGACAAGGGGCAGTTGTGGGTTATCACTTTGGCCACTGGGCCCTGGCATTACAGGGGCTATTTAGTGATAGCTTTATCTTCTCAAAAGAGAAGGGAGGCATGTGAGCTGCCAGGGTAAAGAACTCATGTCCTGAAAAGCTCTTATAGGAAGTGAAGTAGTTTTAACTACCAAACATTTGACAGATCTCTCTAGTCCTTTGCTTTGAAGTGTGGCTGGTGGACCAACAGAATTGGCATCACTTAAAAGCATGTTAGAAATGCAGAACTTCTGGCCCCATCATATCGACATTTGAGGAGCACTGATTTAGTCCATCTCCTTGCCCTTGAAGGTAATGCCTCCGAAGTTTACATCTCCTGGGTCAGTTATCAGATCCTCTTCCCTTTAGTGTTACTTACTATGTCTGTGCCCAAGTCGATGAACAAGATAGTAATCGTGCCAATGGGCAGGGGAAGCCCAACAATGATGTAGATTAGAAAGGGGCACAGCTCAGCAATGTTCTTGGTCAGGGTGTAAGCGATAGTCTTCTTTAGGTTGTCAAAGATCAGGCGACCTAGGCAAAGATGTTGCTCTCATAGGACTTGCTTTTGATCCCCCAGGTGACCCCTGTCTTGGTAAGACCACTTGAGACTTCACTCACCTTCCTCCACCCCTGTGACTATGGATGCAAAGTTGTCATCCAGCAAGATCATGTCAGCTGCATTTTTGGCTGCATCAGAACCAGCTATCCCCATGGCAATTCCAATATCTGCCTTCTTTAGAGCTGGAGAGTCATTAACGCCATCCCCCGTCACAGCGACAACCGCATTCTACAGGGACACATGAGAAAATGGGAGTCAGCAGATCTAAGGTGTCACAGGTAGGGCAATATCAACATAGTCTCCCTTTCCTCAGGAGGATGTAGGGCCAACTGGAGCTGAGATGAAGGGCCTGTTTTTGGGAAAAGATAAAGCTGGGAAATTTCAGAAGCAAGAGCAACAAAACTCCAAACAAGATATATTCTGTAATTAAAATCATTGTGTGTGGCAGGTTAAAGTGGATTTTTATATCTTGTGTCTTTACATTTTTTCTTCTATATCTTACATTTTCAAATCTTTCCATATGCACACCTACCACAGGACCAGATATTTCATTGTCAGAAAGCCCTGCATGCAGGAAGATCTCAGAGAAGGGTGGAGGGTCAGCCCCCTGAGAGGGTAGAAATTTAAGGTGATGAAGACGGGCAAAGAATTGTCTCTTGAGAGGTTTAAAAAGTGTCATAGCCCTGATCTGGGATCTAGATCTCAGCCCTGCCTTTCCCCACAGGACAGTGACAGACCTGGAAGGTTCTCTGGGTGCTGCTGTCCACCCACCTGCCTTTGACAGCCCTCCACAATGATCAGCTTCTGCTGGGGGGACGTCCGGGCAAAAACGATCTCTGAGTAGTTGGTTAAGAGCTCATCCAGCTGTTCTGGGCTCATGTCCTTCAGCTCCATGCCAGTCACCACCGCAGCTTTAGCCTCCCTAGAAGGGCCAGAAGGAACTGAGTGAGGCCAAAAGTTGGATCTTAGGCTGAGACACTGTTCTGGGCAGGAAGTGGGCTGAAGCCTCTTTGACTTTACCTGGAACCCAATGTCCTCAACACTAATGCTCTAGTGGGATGATATGGGTTATGAGTTCTGGGGATACTTTGGTCTCCATTTCAAGATAGTAAACTGAGGTGAAACAGGAAGGCGGTTTTCTGATACACAATAGGAATAAGCCAAGTAGCCTTTTGCTTGTAGGAATGGGTGGAACACCTGTGGGGCAATGTTTGACTTAAGGAGTAAAAAGAGGGTTAAAAAAACCTTTCTGTTCATATGTTTTGGGTCCTAGAATTCATCTTATGTCAAAACACATGGGTAACCATACTTTGTGGTTGCTTATTTCAGATTTACAGTGTCCACTGTGCAATGAACTGTGTATGGAGAAAAATTATTGAGGTCCTCTTTGGAGAAAACTATTGTCTGCTGCTGCTGAAAGTAAGGTTCTAGAAACTATTGATTACGCAGATCTGATCGTGGTGTTCCCTGCTAAACAATTTCAGAGGCTTTCCACTGCACGTAGAGCAGACTCCAGGGTCCTTAATTTAGTCTGCAAGGCCAGATGCAGCAGGTGCTGTTGAGCCTCAGCTCCCCTTTGGCTCTCCCCTGCAGCCCATGGGACTCCCAGCCCTGAACACCCCACACCCTCCATTGCCCTCAGGCCTTCACAGGCCTTTCCCTTTTGTCAGGCATGGGCATCTCTCACCTCACCTTCCCTTGGCTAACATAAACATTGCATTTTCAAATCTTAGCTTATGCACTCTACTCACAAAACACTGCACTCCTTTTCTTTACATGTTTGTTTGGAGCTTTTTTAGGTCTGTTTTTTCCTATTGGTGCCAAATACTGGAATCCTAGCACTTGACTTAAACTATAGGTGTTCCCATGTTCTGGTAAAAAAAAAAAAAAATAAAAGTAAGATAAGTAGAAAAGGTTTTGTCCTTTTTACCCACAGCTGCAACAGTACAGTTATTGTATGATCATGAAGCTACAGTTGCTAAAGTGGATAGCTGAAAACATTAACAAATTTATCTATCCCATCTCCCATTCAGGGAGGTGAGTTGCATGGATATGTGTAATCCTATTATTTTTGGCATTAAGGACGGCACATGATGTGATAAGCACTGAGTGTTATACCAACTAATGAATGTTTGACCATTACATCAAAAACTAATGATGTACTATATGTTGGCTAATTGAATTTAAATAAATAAATAAAACAAATTAAGAAAAGCTCCAAATAGTTTTTGTCGATGAATGTTGTTTACACAAAGGAGTGTTGGAATACTCTCAGACTTCAGGTATTGTTGTTGTGCCCAGAAGCTGGAATTCTGTGTGGTCGTCTTAACTGGTAATTTGTTGCCTGGTAATAATTTATTAACTGACAGCTCTGTATTCTAAAGGGTATAAATGCTTGAGTAAACTAGAAGAGATTCATTGGTTTCTCCCTTCCCCCCACATTAATGAAATTATAATAAAGCAAATTTTTTTTTACTCTGAGATTTGGAGTCTTTGATAGTTTAAATTGTCAACAGTCCAGGTGACTCTGGACTCTTCCCACTGCTCTAACCTGTGTCCTCTGTGTGTCCTTCATTGTATTTACCACATCACTGTACTTATCACATCACAAGTAGCTTTTATTTTTCTCTCCCTCTGCCTAGATGGAAAGCTCCCCAAGGGCAATGATAGTGTCTGGTCTATTTGCTAGTACAGTTCCAATGTCCACGTCAGTGCCTGGTATATTGTGGGCACTCGACAATTAATTGCTGAGGGGCACTGAGGTGGCTTAGTTGGTTAAGTGTCTGCCTTCAGTTTAGGTCATGATCTCAGAGTGCTGGGATCCAGCCCCACCTTGGGCTTCCTGCTTGGCGGGGAGTCTGCTTCTTCCTGTCCCTCTGCTTGTGCTTGCCCTCTCTCTCTCTCTCTCTCTCTCAACTAAATAAATAAATAAAATCTTTAAAACAACAACAAGAAAAAAAACAATTGTTGAAAGAATTAATACATGAATAAATGAATGGGTGAATGGACTAAAGGACAGACATGATTATAAGAATTAGGAGACAGAAGGAAAAGCTGAGTCTTTCCTCAGGAAGCTTTCATTCTATTTACTACCAAATAAAAAAAGAAAAGAATATGTTCATATAGCTACACATTATGTAACTAAATAAGCAACTGAATAAATACTTAAAATAAGCACTAAGGGCACCAAACACAAAAGGTTCTTAATTTTCCTGATTATACAACTGGATCAATGGCAAGTAATTTCATGTAAATTTTGTTTCAGTTTTTCTCACTCTAAATGTGGCACTGAAGTTTTCAGATCTACTCCATTGGGTTTTTAAATTTTATATAAGGAATATATCACAGGTAATTTTCATGGTACCAATGGTACCGTGGTACCAGCCTGGCATTACCCTGAGAGAGTGTGGGACAAATAGGGGGTTTGCTCCAAATAGTACAGCTCTTTAGAGCCAACAAGGATAAGAACTTGAACTTTAGTTTCTGCTACATTGGTTCTGTGCTTACCGCTTGTTAACTTGCTCCACAGCAATGTGGAGGCGTTTTGCAATGTCTTCCACTGTCTCACTGTTGGCTGAAATTATACCCACACTCTTGGCAATAGCTTTGGCTGTGATTGGATGATCACCTGTAACCATAATAACCTAGAACACAAACAATGAGAAAAGGCATGTGGACAATGAGAAACTTGGCTGGCCAGACAGTATCACCTACTCTACCATGAGCTGGTAGAATGTGATTAGTGATTATGGTGGTTTGCCCTTATGGGAAGTTCTTGATCTTTAGATCAAAGACAAAACTGTCTCTGAAGAACAGACTGATCTCATTGGTCCTTGCTTCTGAGCTTTTTACATTTTCTTCTCTGACATTAGAGGAGGCCCTTTTCCTTGTATATTACCTTACTTGTGAAAGGGCTAGTGGATGTGTACTTGAGACAGCCTCATGTTGCTTCAACAGTCTTGCTATTAACATGGTAATTGAATTAATATTTTGGCTTTGATAATATGAAGGCAAATGGATTTTGGAGGCCGAACCTTACGATTAAGTAATAAAACCTTTTATTGTCTATCAGAGTCTAGGGCAAGATAAAGTCAATTCATGGCGTTCTCACTGCAGTTATTATTGTAGTTTGTTCCACATAGACACAACATTTTGCCTTTATTGGACAGTTATTAGAATTTTAGTACAGTGAAAATAGAGATAAATAGGGGGTGGGGGATTATGACATTTATCTGAGATTTAAATACTATCTCCTATGACAAACATCCTTAGACAACATAAAAAGAGGACTTCTTAAGTCAGAAAAATAACTCCCACCTTGATCCCCGCACTCCGACATTTGGTGACTGCATCAGGTACAGTGGACCGAGGGGGATCAATCATTGATAAGAGCCCCACAAAACAGAGGTTAGATGTAGGAAAGTTCACGGTGTCTACATCAAATGTATAAGTTTCTGGAAACTTGTCTGCTGGCAGGTAGAGATGACAGAAACCTGGAATGCACATGAATTTTGGAGTCAATGAAATTAGGATAAGAAATAAAAGAAAAGGAGGAACATTTTCACACACTCCTTTACTATTTTACTAATACCTGAGAGTATACCAGAATTGTTTTGTTCTTTCAATTCCAAAATGCATGCTGTAATTAGGAAGGACAGATTTCATTCAAAAGTAATTTACTGTGTGCCCACTGGATTTTCTGGTATGTTCTAGGGATACAGAAACCAAGAGGGGGTGGCCTTTGCTTCTGAAGATGTCTCAGTTTAGTGTGTGGACAGGGACATAAAGAAGTAAAGCACAAAAAAGCATAGTGAGTGTTACAGAGTGGAGCCACCTGGGGAATCAGGAAAGACTTCCTCAAGGAGGTCACATGTGAGTTGACTCTTGAGAGAAGAGTTAGAAGTTTTCCAGGGAGAAGGGAGGATCAGGGATGAGAAAGCTACTTGGGGTAGAGAAAACAGCATGTGCTACTGCATAAACTGGGGAAAGAATCGGGGCACCAAGGGAATATAAAGCTTGGTCTTTAATCAAGGTAAGTGTTAGAGAAAGGCCACTTGGAATGGAGAAGCTTTTGTTACTCAGAAGGCATCTGCTTCTCATAGGTTAAAGCAGAAGGGATTCCTGTGGCTGGTGGGACCCCTAAGATCATGTGACTTTCTCATCAGCTTTTATATCAAATTTATGCTCAGCATGCCCCACTGCCTCACGTATTTCAGCACAGTCTGAGAGGGCAAACACAAGGTTCTTAGAGCAATTCTTGTCAGATGGGTATCAGTCCTGCATTGAAAACACTACCTGGTGCTGTGGGCTATTTAAGGCATGCTTAAAGCATTATCACCTCATTTAATTATTTCATTTGCTTTATAAGCTCAAATATCTTTTAGAAACACACATTCCACAGATTCCATCTCTATTGGCAAGAACTTTTATGATGTTTAATGAGCCTTATCATCAACTGTGAACTTCTGTTACCTTGAATTCATATTCTGTAGTTCAGAAGTGCCATTCTGTCAAACCACATTCTCATGACAGAACATACCCTGCGATATCACTTAAGTTACCACAATTAGCACTGTCTATACAGTGGCTGTATTTCTATGGTTCCTTCCACCTTTGACAATCCCTGTCTCTACTACTGCCAGTTTTTGCTCCCTAATGAGCAAGTGAGAAACTTCAACATTATTTTAAACTTATTTTTCTCCTCTAATTAGTTGCTAAGTCTTACCAGTTCTGCCTCCATGAAGTCTCTTGTGTCTGACCCCCTCCATCACATTCCTAGTGCCTTGGATCAAATTCCTACCCTCTTTTACCTCAATGAGGGCAGCCACCTCCTCCTGAGACCCATGCCTCTCCTCTCCCTGCTGCTGCCAAGAATTAAACTCTGTAATTCTGTTTGGTTCACTCACCACAAAGCCTTCCATGGCTCTCTCTGATTGTGGAATGAAACCTCAGTTCCTCACCCACATAAGGCACTCCATATCATGCCCTCTAATCTATCTTTCCTGCCCATTTCCTAGGACTATGTCATCTCATCTACCTGCAACACTCCACACAGACTGGCTCACTCATAATGTGGGCACACACCCCATCCATTTCTAACTCTGTGCTTTGGCCTATGTTGTTCCCTCTACTTCAAATATTTTCCCTCACCTCCCTTCAAGAATTGTTGTGCAAGGCCCAGTTTAAAATATAACTCCTTCCATAAAATCTTCCCAGATTTTCTTTATCTGGAAGCAACCCCACCCTCCTCTGTACTACTATGTAATGTAATATTTATTTATCATATTTTTCTTTCTATGATTCATGTGGATGCCATAGCTACTCAGCTAGATAATAAGCCTGTCTCCTCTTATGCCCTGACTGACCTGGGATAGAGACTCACACCACAGGTGATAGGTAAGGGTTCTGTCACCAAGAGCTCACCCAGCACACGCTCTCCCAGGCCTCCCAACTCCATGTACGCTGTGTGGAAGGCCTCGGCTGTGTTCCTGTCCAGAGGCTGCTCTTGGCCATTGATCATGATGGTGCTGCACTTCTCTAAGATCCTCTCAGGGGCTCCTTTCATCACCAGGAGGAAGCGCTTGTCATTGGGGTCATCAGTTTTGTGTATGGAGAGCTAGGAGGGAAAGAACTGAGCATGTTAACATATTCCCTTGCCATTTGATAATGACACCATCTTTACCAATAAGGGCCTGAAATGTATAATCTCTTAATTAGCAACATGACAAGAAGATTAAAGACATTGCTTTCTCTCGCTGGGCTACTTACTCTTGACATGAAAAGGAGTGTTCACTACAGGCATGTTTTATCCTTTTTATTTTGTGGTCAAGTAATATGCGGAGATCTAATCCAGGGTGCCTGGTTCAGCTCAGGCACCCTAAACTTGAATCCAAAGTAAGTAGATCTCATCTTTCAAACAGAAACTAGTTGCTTTAGGGAGGCCAGATGTGGTTGTTGCCCTGGGAAGTCTTATGTGTTGAACCAGATCTGGGGTGCCCATGGGGGTCAGGGGACCGTGAGCCACTAAGTCTTGCTTCTTGTTTCTACCTCCCTATGGGTAGCAGCCTTTAGGTCCCAAGCTATTCTGAGCTCAGGGAGGCATGAGGGCAGCAGGAGTTCTTATGCCTCTTCATCTCCAAATCAATCCAGTTTTAGTGCCTGGTGGTGAAGGAAAATGGTAAAAGTGGAGGAAGTGGACACTCTCACATACAGGCTTTCAGGACAATTAAGTAACACAATTTTAATATTAACATCCTCTCACCTACTGATTCTACTTCCAGATTCATCCTAATAAGGTAATTAAAAAAAAAAACCTGAAAAAAAACCCCCAAAAACCTTATATAAAATGGCTAAGTCTTATGGAAGCCATTGTTATATACTAGGTACTCTTCTAAACCTTTGAAAGGAATTTCAGGAAGCTGGAGTGTTTGAAAGAGAATCAGTAAGTTACAAAAAAAAAAAAAAAACTACCATTTTGGGTCTATCAATTGATTCTAAATTCTAATGCTTAGCCTTCTGGATACCAGAGCAGAGCACAATAAAAAATAAAAAAGTAGAGAGCAAACGTAGTTTGTTTTTTTTTTAATAGCCAAGTAAACATATTAAAAAAAAACCCAACTATCCAACCAAACCAAACCAAAATCTCCCATCTGTTATCACTATCATTTCCTCAAAGATAGGCTATTTTAACATTTAAAAAATAGAAACAATGAACACTTTTATAGTGTGTACTCTTCTAAGTGCTTCACACATTGACTCATTTAATTCTCAAAAGTACCCTAAGGCTGTGTGTACTATTATTATCACCATTTACAAGGAAGGAGACTGAGGCACAGAGGGGTTAACTGACATGAGGAAGGTCACGCCCTAATAAGTGGCTGAGCTGGGATTTGAATTCAGATTAGTAGGCTCCAGAGTCCCTACCTTAATCAAGTAGCATATAAAGCATTAAATCTTTTAAATTAAATACATTCATCCTTATATAAAACTTGATAAAGTACTGTCCTAATTTTCCAGTTTGCCACAAACTACTGGAAATATTTTTACGGGCTGCTCTCAGTTTGGGGAATTGCTATTCTAAAATCAATAAGACATAGACTTTCTACTCTGTTTCCTTTGGTTGAATGATACCCCAGACACCTTCCAAGGTCACAACATCAAAGATTCTTTTTTTGAATGTTGCTCTTGTGTAGATATAAAATGGCACTAACAGCCTCCAAAAAGGCTCTTTGACTTCTGCAGGAACCCACAGAGGTCCTCCTATCTAGCCCCAACTCTGAGTAGCCTACTTTCCCCTTCAACATTTAGTACATGAGGCCTCATAGAACCTGCTTTTTCTCATTTCTCACATGATGAGGAAATTCCTTTTTTTTGAGGAACTTCTTTACTAGAGTAGATGGAGCCCCAGCAGGATTCTGAGTCTTGTTCCTGATTAGAAGACCATTTGATCATGGCTCTGGCCCTTATTAGCTGTGGGATAATGCTCTGTACCTCAGTTTCCTCATTCCCTATCTTATAGAGTTGAGAGAATTGAGTGAATACATGTAGAAATTAGCATATAATAACTATCATTACTATTGTTATTTTAGGATCATTACTCGTTCTAGTTTCACTTCTGTTTTGAATAAGAGATCTGATTTACTGGCTTTAATATTTTACTTCATACAGTTTTTAGTTGTCTATTTGGCTAACTACAATTCTTCTTTGGCTGGTTATCCACAAAGATGTTTGCAACACAGTTATTTCCCAATCTTAAATGCCGTCCAAACAAAATGTGTGGGTAAACACCAGAAACTCTTACACAAACATGTTTATCTTATTTATATACTTTCCTGTTATGCAAAGACCAAGTCACAAGGGCCTGCTCTCAGCTTTGAAGTCTATGGGAAGTCCCACCTGCAGCAGTACACTGGGCTACAAACTGTCATTTGTCCTACTCTGAGGAAGATGGAGCTAGTTTACCATTGGCCAGCCTGGAGTGAGGGAACACAGATAGGCAATGATGGCTATTTTCTTCCTGAGCAATGGGTAGAAAGGAGGTCCCTGTCAACTGCATGTGGGGCAGAACTGGAAAGCAACATGGCTGGTAACAGTCATCTGAGAGACTATTCATTGGTCTTCACCAAGGGCAAGATTTACTCACAAGGCCTAAGCTAAACTGTTCTGGTTCTGTGTGTAGTAGACAAAGCATGGCCTTGGGAGTTGAAAAGATGTGTGAAAATTGGTTGTGCCACTTAGATACTTGGGAATTCTGGTCACATCAACATTTCCTAAGGGCCTGTTTTCTCACCTAGAAATTAAGATTAATTACTCCTACCTCAGGCTTATCATGAGGATTAAATGAGAGAATGTATGTAAAGTGCCAGATACAGATTAAGGGAGCAGTAAATATTCGTTCTCCCCATTCCCCCACTTTTCATTTATCATTTAGGATGTGACTTTTGCCCCTCACCTGTGCAAATGTTACCTGGTGGGGGTGGAGGTGGCACATGTATGTGGGGGCGGGGGGAAGTAGGTATAATATAGATCGATCATTCATAGGAAAATCCAGGCCCTGAGAAGATTTTTACTTTTCTTTTTTCTCTACCTATTTCTGGCAAAGGAAAGTGGCCAGCAAGGGAAATCTGTTCTGGGCATACCAGATGCTCAGACCCTGTATCCCTGAAGGCTACTTTTGAAGTCAAATATCATTCAAAATACATACAGAGGATACTTACAGGTAGAAATGCCATTCTTGTGATAACAAAGATTCAGTTGTGAGGAAAAACTCACCTGAAATTTGTTGGTTGAGTTAAAAGGGATTTCAGTTACTTTGTGGTTTCTTTTTCTAATTTCCATCACATCACCTAAAATGACCTCTGAGAACTTCAAAAGAGCAGTTTCTGAGGCATCTCCAACCACAACTCTCTGAGAATCAAGAGATAACAAATATTTGTAGCACATAATCTGTTTTTTTTTTTTTTTACATAATCTGGTTCTTTTGTGATTATTTTCAATGAGCCAGCAGATGGCCTGACTAAGCTCAGTATCTAACACACGACTGCACCACTGAGCCACTGACTGAACCATGGTGGACGTGTTAAACTGAATGGTGTTGCTTACTGGCATTAGGGAAATTCAAAACAGTTTGAGCTCTGTGAGACCTGGAGGGTTGCATGAAAAAACCAGCTTCAAACTAGTCTTGAAAGATGGGTGGATGACTGACAGAAAGGAACAGAAGAAAATCTTCTGGAAATCAGAATGCCATGAATGAAGGCATGAAGCGGAGGAGTTCCACGTAAGTGCTGGACATTCAGATGGTTATGGGGGATGCAGAGAGATATAGAGGGCCCTGAAGCTCAAGCAGTAGAAAACAGATGCATGGAAAGTTTTTGAGCAAAGTTAGGTGAAGCAGTTCATCTAAAGAAGTATTTAAGGAAAATTCCTGGTATGCAGGAAAGACTAGGGGGAGGGATAAACTGGAATCATGAAGGCCAATCAAGAGGTTGGTATAATTAATTAGATGTGAAGTACTGGCAATAACAGAAAAGTAAAATTATATATTTATTTGAAGCAAGAATAATAGGACTTGGCGATTCACTAGATATTAAGATAACTTTTCCTAAAGAAAGTTAAAGTTAAAGATGATTTCCAAAAGTTTTGGGCTGGATGGCAAATTAAAATGGTTATGTCATAGAAAAATAGAAAAGGGACAAGATAGTGACTTAGAGCCAGGCTGGGTACAGGTGGAAGGTGGCAAGTACAATTTGTTGAGAGTCTAACATGGCAAAACTTTCAAGTGGAAACACACAGCTAATTGGAGATCCATGGAGTTTGGGTGAAAAACCAGAATTGGAGATAAGGATTTGAAAGATATGGATAGTGACGTGATGGGCTAAGAAGAGAACTGATGAGCTGTCTGACAAAGAAAGAAAAGCAACCAAATAAAAAGTCTAAGAAAGAGTCAATGAAGGAAACAGATGACAAATAGAAAAGCCAGGAGAAGACAGATTCAGTGACTGACTCAGAAGGAGAGGAGAGGAGGAGAGGACAAAGGAAGGGGAGGAGGAAGGAGGAGAAAGAAGAGAAGTTTGTTGTATATTCTAACATTCCAGGGCCCCTTAGCACTGCATCTGCTGCCGGGAGAAATATGTTCTAAGGTCAATCCTTCTATTTCCTTCCAAGTATATTTTAAACTTCAGTGAATGGCATTTATGTAATAAAGAAACTTTGATCATATCTACTTAGCTTGTAAAGGAAAGTAACTTAAAGGTACATTCATTTTCAGGAATGAGAATTTTCAATAGACCTAAATCAATGTTCTGAGGACTTTCACACATCTCTGTGATTTCTCAAAGCAAATTAGGGTGAAGAAAATTTTTTGCAGGTCTTGTGAGTCAGACCTGCTCTTACTAGTACAAACTATACTCAGTGGGAGAGATTTAAATCAAGCACCAAATCAGAACACAGAAAGTGACTTCAAACCAGCTGTGATTTAAGACTGAGTGATACCGAATGAAGCTTTACCTTCATGATGGGGACACTTTCTTGTCCTGGACTGAACTCAGCTCTGTTACACAATGTTATTATCTTTGATAAGGAGGCCCAGGTTCCAGAGCTTTGATCAAAGACTTGGTCTGGAAAACAGAACAGTGGATGCTGTGTGTGCTGGACCTAATATCCATATTATTCCACCAATTCTCTGAGACTGTGCACCAATGCTGACATGTTCTGCTCAGCCCCCTCTGCTCAAGTCCACAGCTTCGGCCACACTGAATGTTCCAGAAGACTTACTGGAATGGTCTTCACTGGTGTCAGCTATGAAGATCTGATTGTCGAACCACAAATGGGCCACAGTCATCCTGTTCTGGGTCAGAGTCCCAGTCTTGTCTGAGCAAATGATAGAGGTAGAGCCGAGGGTCTCCACTGCTTCCAGGTTCTTCACCAGGCAGTTCTTCTTGGCCATCCGCTTAGCTGTCAGTGACAGAGTCACCTAGACAGGAGGGGGTGGGGGGAAAAGAAGCTTTGAGAAAAATTATCATTTTGAACTCAAGCTCCATAACATGAAGCAGCTGGAGCCAAACTTGTTTCAGGACAGACGTATAGTTACAGATGTGGTAAAGCTGACCAAGTGGCTGATAAACCACATAAAGCCTTATGTATATGCCATAATCCTTTTATTAAATGTAGGAGGCAAACAATGTGCCTAAGTTCCTCAGTTGTAGAAATTGCCAAAGAGTCTATTTTCTTTTTAAGAAATGTGAAAACATAGGGAAGGTGTCAGGCTTCCTGAAAATCTGTAAGTAATAGTTTGCGGCTGTCTTATCTAGATCTTTTTCTTTTTTATCTTACCTAGCTCATAAGGAGAAAGATAATATGCAATTTGCTGACATTGCTCCTAAAAATGAAAATATAAAGTTTTCTAGGACAGTGTTAAAAATGCTAACAATATCACAATTCCATTTGTCTCTCTAAGAAACAATCTATTCAGAATGTCCCATGGTGTTGCCTGAAAGGGAGGGAGTGTTGCTCTGAAGATGGAGGACACTCACAGTGTATGGTGAGTGCACACCCAGCACAGCAGAATGCCATGTGTTAACAGGGTCAGGGGACAGGCCACCTAGCAGCATGGACTCACAGTGACAGTGGCCAGGAGACCCTCGGGCACATTGGCCACAATGATGCCAATGAGGAAGATGATGGAGTCCAGGACCTGATACTTCAGGGACACTGCGATGATGAAGAAAAGGATGCCGATGGAGACGGCCACTCCTGCCACAATATGAACAAAGTGCTGGATCTCAATGGCAATGGGTGTCTTCTCATTTCCGACTCCTGAAGCCAGTGAGGCAATCTGACCAATGATGGTGCGGTCACCCGTGTTGATGACCATGCCAGTTGCTGTGCCTACAGGTGAAGTAGACATTTTATTCCAGGGATCCTCAGCTATGAGGGGACCACAACCTGCTTACAATCCTCTCTTAGCTGGTTTACATGATCAATTAGCACAAAAAATTACAAAGTTCTCTGGGCTCTTCAGTTCCATGCAAGAGATGGTAAAAAGATGCTCTTTATGCAAGAGCATAAAGCCTACAGGGGAGAGGTGATATGGGTGGGATATGCAGTCGTGGGAACCAGCCAGACTTACCTTCCAGACAGGTTGTAGAATAGAAGCCAATGTTCTTTGTTTCCAGGGGACTATCATGGGTAAACTCAGAGGAGCGGGGCTGGGGTTCAGATTCTCCAGTGAGAGATGAGTTATCTACCTAGAAGAAATTTTGAAAAAAGTTCAAGACTGGGCATCTTGTTCCCTGCATGAGTAACACTGAATCTAGAAAGACAATAGAATGGCAACTAGTTATCAGCGTGATCCTTGGGGCGCCCTTTAGTGCTTACCTTACAGCCCTGAACAGACAACAACCTGACGTCTGCAGGGATCCGGTCTCCTCCTCTAATCTCCACTATGTCCCCCACCACCAGCTGCTCTGCAGGGATTGTCTTCTTCTCTGAATCTCGAATGACAAGAGCTTGCTGCAAAAGAAAACAGTGACAATTGTCTTTCTCTGACTGACTTATTTTGCTTAGCATAATACCCTCCAGTATCTCTCTGATATGAAGAATTTGAGAGGCAAGGCGGGGGTTTGTGGGGGGCTGGGGGAGAGAAATGAAATAGGAAGGGATGGGGAAGGAGACAAACCATAAGAGACTCCTAGACTCATGAAACGAACTAAGGGTGGCTGGGAGGCGGGGGGATAGGAATAGGGTGGCTTGGTTGTGGACATTGGGGAGGGTCTGTGCTATGGTAAGTGCTGTGAAATGTGTAAGCCTGACGATTCACAGACATGTACCCTCGGGCAAATAATACATTATATGTTAATAAAAAAAAAAGAAAACAGTGACAGATGCCTCAGATCCTGGAATGATGCCAGCTCTCCTCCATCCGCATTTCCCCACGTCTCCAGTATGGAGGCACTGGAAGGCACAGCTGTCAGAATGGCAAAAATGCAACAAAAGACTTTTACTTGAGGCCTGAAGACACTAAGAACCATCTTTGCTTAAGGAGGAACTCTTAGAGATATTCTTGGAACCAGAAAATGCTGCTGTGGGCAGATATAGCAAACTGATAGCCCCAAGCACAACAGAGAGAGGGACAATTAAGGATGAATGATCTTGGCTAGGATATCCAGGAAGAACCCTGATGGCTGAGTCAAAGGGTTTAATACTTTTGCTCAGGTCAGGAAGACTTCAATGGAGTAGGAGGCAGATCTTCCACTTCTTCTTCTTCTTCTTTTTTTTTAAAGATTTTATTTATTCATTTAACAGAGAAGATCACAAGTAGGCAGAGAGGCAGGCAGAGGGAGAGGGTGAAGCAGGCTCCCTGCTGAGCAGAGAGCCCGATGTGGTGCTCAATTCCAGGACCCGAGGTCATGACCTGAGCCAAAGGCAGAGACTTTAACCCATTGAGCCACCCAGGCATCCCAGATCTCCCACTTCTTAGTATGAACAAGTCCATCCAGAACCTTCTCTAGCTGGCAGCTCTGTGGGCCAGAGGCAGTGTGGTTTTCCCCCTATGATGATGGTGGTATGTGGTCTCCCTAGAGGACTCCTAACAGGGATCCTGTGGAAAGCCAGGAGCAGGGGGCCTCACTCACTGAGAGCAGCATGGGGCAACATGCAGAGAGACTCCAAAATGGGTGCAAAATGGTCACAGATAAAGAATTGTAGGTTGACCTCCTCGGCTACCAGGGAACACTCCCAAACTTCTACAACTCACTCTTAAAAGCACTCGAATTACTTTTGTTTGAACAGTTTACCAAAGCTCAAGAGCAGTAATAGAAGATGTTGTGTGATGACTGATGTTTCTGATTTTGCTCTTAACTAAGCATTTTTCTGTAGCTTACTTCCTTGCTGATCTCAAAACTCTGTGCAAAAATGGTGCTTCAGAAGGATTACCTAAGACTTCTCAGACAGCAAAGGGTAGAATACTGACCCTCTGCCTCAGAAGCCCCACTCTCCTCCTTATCTGATGCTTCCTCATCTGAAGTCACGTGGAAACCAGAGAGGGATGGCTGCCACTCACCTGTGGGATCATCTTATTGAAGGTGGCCATGATGTTGGTACTTTTTGCCTCTTGGTAGTAAGCGAATATCCCTGTTAAAATAACGACCAAGGCAAGCACGCAGCCCAAGTATACCTGGGTAAGGAGAAGAAGCATCAATCAGAAGAATAGGCGTCAGGAATGAGCCGGGTCCTAGGGCTAGAGCTCTTCATGGGAAAGTGAGAGACATGGCAGTGGTTTCCTGGTGTCATTTACAGGTCACAAAATTTACCCATTTAAAGTGTATAATTCAATGATTTTTGATGAATTTACACAATTTTGCAATAATCACCACAATCCAGTTTTAGGACGTTCCCCATGCCCACTCCCAATCCTGGCCACCTCTGATCTGCTTTCTGTCTCTAGGATGTGCCTGTTCTGGACATTTCCTATCAATGTATGTGGTCTTTTGCATCTGGCTTCTTTCTCTTAGCATCATGCTGGCCAGTTCAGTTTTTTTGTTTTGGTGGTGTTATCAGCAGGCATAGATTCTCCCCATGTTAAAGGGACAGAATTAGCTTTGAGGAAAGAGAGCCCCATAATAGTTCACATAGATGTAGATTTTTTCCCCCTTAGGAACTTATAGTCTCTCTCTCTCTCTCTCTTTAAAATTCATGCTTATGTTGCCTCTGAGACATCAGAAAGTCAGCTATAATTTGTATTTCACAGTTGGCAAAATTATTGATTTTCCCAAATCTGTGATGGATGTTTTGGTAAATGATGGGTCAGTGTAGACTCCTGATTGCAGCCCACTGCTCTGCCCACTAATGGCCTTACTTTATGGTTGTTTTCCCATTACTTGTTTAGCAAACCCTGGAAGGAGACCCCCCCTTACATTGTCTAGGGATGAGGATGTATTCATGGAGTACTGGATCCCATATGCAATCCAGCACAGCACTGCTCCTATCCACAGAAGGATGGAGAAACCCCCCACCATCTGCTTGAGGAACTTGATGATCTCTGGTGTTTCCTTGGGAGGAGTGAGGGCATTGGGCCCATTTCGACCCAGGAGCTCAGCAGCTTGCGTGCTAGAGAGACCCTAAGAAAGCCAGACAAAAACAAATAGGAATTAGACATTTCTCTTCCCTCAGACTGGATGTCATTCTTCTGCAGGTTGCAGGTAGGAGTTACTATGCCCAAGAAGGGCCTGGGAAAAGTGGATGATGCCTCACCTTCCCCAGTTCTCACTGTTTTAAAAAGAATATTAATGCTTAATATCAGCCAGGCAATGTACTCTGTATATTTGCTTATTTACCCTTCAAAATAACCCTCTGAAGAAGGTGCAATTATTATCCTCATTTAACAGATGTAGAATTTGAGGCACATGAAGGTTATAGCACCCAGCTAGTAAATGGGACCACACAACCTGGCTCCAGAGCCACTGCATTACACTCTGCTAAGGCATTTCAGTTTCTTGGAGATTTATCCAGAGACAGGAGTAACTTAGCTAAGGAGGATTTGAAATACAAAAGCTAATCACTGAAGTTAAGGGCAATGTGGTAACTATCCAGAAAATCTTCTCTATTCTGGAACTTCTACATATTGCACTGGCTAATTTTTCATCCTTAAGTCTGGTGTCTTTCTGCTTTTCTCTATATCCACCCCAATTTCTAAGTTCTTGCTCATCTTAAGAGTTATAAATTCTACCAAACTCTGAAGCTCACATGTGTAGTCACTTCTTGCCAGAAGCTCTCCCTGGTAAGCATGTTTTCCATAGGTGTACAGAGGCCCCTCAACCCGCCTTGAAATCTTGTAATGTGACTCATAAGGCTTTTTTTCTCCACAAACTCTCTTTTATGGAGAAAGTCTTGTTATTACTTTTTCTTCCTAATCATGTTGTAAGCTACTTAAAGGACAGCTTAAAGACTATCCTTGGGGTGCCTGGGTGGCTCAGTTGGTTAAGTTTCCTACTCTTGATTTCAGCTCAGGTCATGATCTCAGGGTTGTGAGATTGACCTCCATGTTGGGCTCCATGCTCAGTGTGGAATCAGCTTGAGATCTTTTCCTTCTGTCCCTCCCCCCATTCATGTGTGCTCTCTCCCTAAAATAAGTAAAATAAATCTTTAATTAAAAAAAAAAAAGGCTCTGGGAGCCTGGGTGGCTCAATTGGTTAAGCATTTGCCTTTGGCTCAGGTCATGATCTCAGGGTCCTGGGATAGAGTCCCACATTGGGCACCTTGCTCAGTGAGGAGACTGCTTCTCCCTCTGCCTGCTGCTCCCCCTGTTTGTTCTCTTTTTCCCTCTCTCTCTGACAAATAAAATCTTAAAAAAAAAAAAAGACTCTATCCTTGTTGATTTTTGTGTCCTTTATAGGGTGGCCTGCTTGTCCTGTAATAGAGGCTCAAATATTTGCTGAACAACTGGATTTGAAGTCACTAACTTGTAGTCAGAATAAAATTCATCACTGTCTCCTTCCTGCTGTTTTCTCTAATCTTTCAGCCCCATGTCCTGCCATGGCCCTGTTGACCACCTGATCAAATCTCCTCCTCCTTCTGCTTCTCTACCTTGGTAACTGGGATCAGGGATTTGTTCAAATACCCCAGTGAAACAAAGTCCTACAAGTTATTTCTTTGAAAAGTCTCTAGAATCTGTCCCCTTCCCTTCCCATCTTACTGCTGTTGCCTTGTTCCAGTTCCTCATTTTATATTCCTGGGTTATTGTCTCACTTTGAGACCCGTCCATCTCCTGCTTAATAAAAAAAGTCTATCCGCCTACCTACCTGTATTTGTATATATCTTCTACCCGAATTACCTTTTGAAAGCCAATCTTATTTAAATCACTTCCCTGTTTAGAAATTGTGTATAACTAACATAGTCCTTATTCCTTAGTTTAATATGGAAGTGTTTGATGGTCTCACCCAAATTACCTCTCCTAGGTCTCATTTTCTACCCCTTTCTCTCTTCTTTCCACACACATTAGCTCCCAGAAACTCCAGATTGCTCTCCAAATACACTCTGTCCTCTCTGGTCTCCCGGGTACTCTGCTAACTTAAACCCAAATCCTCCTCCTATGTCCTGATTCAAACACTGCACCATCCAGGGAGCCCATTCTGGTTCCTGTGTTCAGAATCTGTCAGTCACTCAGCACATCATTTAGACTTTTCTTTGCCATCTAAGTTGAGCAGACTGGATGTTATGATACTCCCTTATATACCTGCCGCACCCCCGACCCCCACGCTGAACTGCTTAGTCCTTAAGACTAGGGATCACCTATCCCTCTTTGGCCCTCTCACTGCTAGTCTTGTGTGTTGCACATAGTAGGGCTTTTCGTTGATTTAAACAGATGTATCCAAATCTCCCGATGTCAAGACACCAAAGCTTTTGACACTTAATTTGAATTCACACAAGGAAGCAGTCCTTCTGCGGTTGGGGGAATTTGTCAGACACCTGAGAGCATACCAGAGTGTCCTGGAGCCACTGTTCCTTCTCAGAGGAAGAGGCAGACAAGCATGGTTGTAAGCCTGTGACTCTGGATGGTTGCTTTTTCCCCATTCTTTGATAAGACCATTATACTTCCTGGACATGGGGATTAAAAGCAACCTCTGACCATGACCATAAGGAAGTGTCTGAGCCTTTCTGGGGATACTATAGCTTTCCTTTGATTTCCAGTTATAATCAAAAGAAATGTTTATAGCCAGGCATCCAGCTCAGCAGAGGGGCTTGACTCTGGGCTTTGGTTCAGACACAACAGCTCTTGAGGTTAACCAGCCCTCTCTTACATGCTGGGTGTGTGCATGACTGGCACTCTCAAAGTTGCTGCTTCAACTTAAAGATGCCATCTACTTTCACATACACCTTAAGCACATGGCTTTGTACAGTCCTTTGCATAGTCCCAGGGCTTCTCTTCCCAACCCCCAATCCCTTGATGACTTACTGTAATGATGTTTGTACCATATTTCTTTTCCAGTTCCTTAATGCTGAGTTTGTGGTCATCCTGAAGTCCATGAAAGGAAGAAGAGAGTGCATTAATAATTCCAAAATACTCAAACCTTAAGCTTTGACCAGCCCATGAAAACTGAGAAGCACTGATGACAGGAGGGGGCCAGGGAGTGAGGGAGAGAATGAGAAAAACCCTCTGTGCCAGGTAGTTATTGCATTGAGGGAAGAGAGAGTCTTGCTACAGGACTAGCTTGCCTTCTGATTCACCGGCCAGTGATTTTCTAGCCATCCCTTGAGTTCAGACTTAATTTGTCATTTACCACATATTAGCTGTCTTTAGTTTTTATGAACAAAGCATGTCATCTCAATCTGATCTCCAGCACATGACAGTTCTAGCATACCTGTCTGCTGTCCAGGCACTGGTGATCTGGATACTTAGTTCAGACCTAAGTTCTGGGATTAGTTGAGGGTGACAAGCAATATCAAACCAGACCAGACCCATCTGACAACTCCTTACCCATGGAGCCCTCATTGGGCAGGTAGTCTCTGACAGAAGAAGCAAACCTTTCCTTCATCAAGTACTTGAGACTCAGGGAGTTTATATAGCAGAGAAGCCCTGCAGATTTAAAACTGCCAAATAGGGGCGCCTGGGTGGCTCAGTGGGTTAAAGCCTCTGCCTTTACCTCAGGTTATGATCTCGGGGTGCTGGGATCGAGCCCCACATCGGGCTCTCTGCTCAGCGGGGAGCCTAATTCCCCCTCTCCCTCTGCTTGCCTCTCTGCCTACTTATGATCTCTCTCTGTCAAATAAATAAAATAAAATAAATTTTAAAAAAGCTGCCAAATAAACATGAGTATGGCCCACACTTGCTAATTTTGTTACAGAATCATTAGACTAAAGCAAAGTTTCTCATCCTTGGCATTACTGACATTTGGGCCAATAACTCTTTGTGTGTGTGTGTGGGGGGGCAGTTTCCATCCACTATATGTCACCTATTAGCACACCTTCCCTGGAGTAGTGATAACCAGAAATATCTCCAGATCTCACTAAATGTCCCATGGGGGGCAAATTCCTCCTATTCTGTCCCTTGAGAGCCACTGGGCTACAGGATTAGAGGCCTCTTTCTGTCTCAGAAAACCCAGGGGTAAGTAATTAGCCTTCTTTAGCCCACCTAGAAAACCTAGCACTCAGGATTTTTAAGCTCTGATCATTGGAAACAAAGGTTTATACTGTGATGGATACTAGAACTATCTTTTTTTCTTAAGTTTATGCAAAAAAAAAAAAAGATTATCTGTTAAGAGATTAGATTTTCCAATTAAAAAACTATTTTGTCCTCCCCTCAACCAGATTCTGCTTTATTCATTTAGTCATTGTACCAATATTGATTGAAAGACATTGTTGGGGATTTAAAGGATTAAGACACAGTTTTGTGCACAGTGTGCTAAATTCTGCAGATACTAGTAACAGGTGATTAGAGCCATTGTTTGCATGGACGTATCTCATACTTTAGGGGGCCTGTAGGGTGAGGCAGAAGAAGGCAGAATATCTTTCCTTCTTTAACCCTGGCTTTGGAAATGAGAACATGGGGGAGGAGGAGGGGCAAATCATTGGAAACTGATTTCCAAATAATTTTTCATTTGGAAATGAGAACATGGTGGGTGCCTGTGGCACACTCTGCTGGCCAGCACAAGAATAGCTCAGGGCGTCATTCTGTGGCTCAGGCTTTGGTGGGGTCCTTCATTACCCGCCTGTTCATTCAGCAGCCAGGGATACTTTCATTCTTGTCAAGGTTCTGATGTGCCAAAGGGCATTCCAGTACACAGTCACAAGTTAAATCATAGGATTCTTGTGAGAATGTTGGGAAAGAAGAAGGAAAGATTTTCCTCTCTCAGCCAGGAAGCAGGGGAACACTAGCTAACACTACGAAAATTATCTTTATATATATAGATATATATCTATATATACATTCTATCATATGCCTGTTTATTATAAAGAGAATAAAGAGAATCTCCCTTCTTTGAGCATTTTGTGAAGATATATATCTACATACATATATTCTCTTTATAATAAACAGGCATATGATAGAATGGATATATATTCATGTTATAAGTAGCAATTTCATGGAAGACTAGCTATGTCTTCAATCCTAAATGCTAGAGATACACAGAAAATAAGAATGACTATTATCTAGTGCTGTGCTAAGTCTTCCTCCTGCTTTATTTCATTTAACCTTTTTAACAACTCCAACAAGTAGGCATTGTTTTTTTTTAATTCCTATTTTTTGAAATAGGAAGTGAATGTCAATCAAACTGGGATCTGAATTCAGGTCAGTCCAATTTCAGGGCTGTGTGTTCTTAAGTGTCTGTCAGAACACACATGGGCAAATGCCTAGTGGTGTGCTGCTAAATGTTTAACAAGCTCTCCAGGAAAAATAAATAAAAAACTCTGATTTGTAGCATTTACCAATTTTTCACCATAACCAAATTTCAAGATGCTAACCCATTGTCAATCAACTTGCCAAATTCCTGAATATTTAACAATGGGCTTTCTAGCCCACATGAACTCACACCACTACTGTCTGCTCCAACAATAACAGTTTTAAAGTCTGCAATGAACTGCAGGGATAATCTAGGGAAGCTTCAGGCTTGGTGTGGAAGTTTCCCCTTGACATTCCTGAAACATAACCTGTCACATTTCAATTCTGAGGCAGATCTTGCCCATGGTGGCCAGCTTTAATAACTCCAAAGTTCTTCCTTAAAAGGAATAGTATTGTGCTTCCACAAATTACAAAATTACTAATTACAAATTATAATTTAATTATGAATTGCATAAATTACAAAATGTTCTTACTCTTTTCTCACTTTTCCCCCTCACTTATGCAAATTGTTTATTTCCCACTTTACATAAAGAAAATGGAGCTTCACTGAAGCTAGGTAGTTTGCTCCCAGTTACCGATCACTGAAATGGAAATTAATTGAGCCCAAGGTCTTCTAAATCCAACCCATTGGATTTTTTTACATTTGGTATGTTTTTACCAGTGAAATTATTCTATCTCATGGGGCATATATAGCCAGAAACTTAGCAAGGTTTAGTGGTTTTGTTTTCCTCCTTCACGGTTCCAGCTCTAATAGTTTTACCTTATCAGCTTAAAAACCGGTGGTTGGTTACCAATATCTCTGTGAAGCAGCCAGGAAGAAGAGAGGTCTGGGCTTTGCCTGTGGGGACCGGAATCAGAGGCTCTTCCCTCAGAGTTCTACCTGGGAGTGCCTACAACCAGAATGCAGGAATCCTGCAGAAGCCCTGACCCCCAGGCAGATATTATCACACCATTTATTTTAAACAAGGAAACAAATCTCAGGCGGATTTTCAAATCCTGGAGACTGATCTTTCTTTTGTTAAGAAGCAGATTATAGGGGCAAGTTCTCAAGGGAGAAGGGCAGCACTCAGTGGACCCATTTGGCTTAAGGACCAAATCAACTGACCAGATTCAGTTCTTTCGTAAGCTCCTCACGTTGATTCTTTTTAGGTTCAAAGCAGTTCTTCAAGCCTCTGTACTTCTCCTTGCCATTCCCCTGGTCTGTTTGTTCGATGTCTTTCGTTCCACTGAGCTCCACAGAGTAAATTTCTAGTGTTTTCTGAAACGAAAGCAGAAGTACAATATTGGTCCAAGATGGGTTTTCTGAAGAGGTGGCGAGCGCTTCTCTGTGGGTCAGGGTCCTACAGGGAAGGGAGCCCCCTTCATTCTCTCCTCTAGAGAGAGTAAGGCACAATATGTGGAGAGGTTCTCTCTCCCCCACCTTCAAACAGCAATGCCCAGGCCCTTTGTCTCCTTTCTTCTCTTCCAGTGTAGAGGGAAGGCTGGATGGCACAGCCCTGCCGGCATCTCCTCAGGGTGACCCCACCCTGGGGGTGGGGAAGGTGGGAAGTTACTTCCTCCAACTCGAGACAAGACCCCTCCAAGCCCCAGGATCTCCCTAGCACCTTGCTCTCCACATGGCACACCGGCGTGTGTCCCGCTGCTCGGATGGGTCGTGCCCACTGAATCTCACTCCCGGGCAGGGCTGGCTTTACAGACCACAGCGCAGCCGTGTAACCCCCAGCCTGGCGCCACCCGCCACATCGGAGCCGTCCTAGGACCCCTGGGGCCCCTTCCCAGAGGGTATGGATTTGGGTCTTCACCCCAGCCAGCTCCGGGAAAGGAGAGGAACCGTGGAGAGGTCAGGAGTGCAGAATAAAGATGGCTAGTCCTTCCTCGGGCCCGCGCAGGGGGCCCGTACGCACCTTGGTCATGGCGTAGGTGGTGGCGCCGCCGGCAGGCGGGCTTGGGGTCCGGGCTCTAGCGGTGACGGCGAGCGCTGGGCCGGCGTCCCGTCGGGCGGCGGTGGAGAGCGGCGGTGCCGCGAGCCCCAGGCGCACCTCCTGCAGCCGAGCGCCAGCCGCTGCAGGGGGGAGGCGGTGTCCGCCTTAAATGCCGCCTGCCCCGCCCACGTACCTACAGGCTAGCAGGTTGCCGGGCCTCAGGACACCCCAGGAGGCGGGAATCCCGCAGGCGCAGATCCGGGCGCGGAAGCCGCGGCGGTTCTCCATCCAGGGAGCTGGGCGCGACGCGCCTTGGCCGGGGACGTGGGGTCCCCAAGGGCGGTACCGTCTAACCGCTGCAGCCTGCCTGTGGTCTAGCCCCCGACGACCGAGGATCGCACGCCGTAATCCCAGCTTTGGTTGGGACCCTCACTCGCTTTGCTTTTAAAATTTGCTTGCTAGTAAAGAAAATAGGTGGTAAAAATACCTAAGCAGAGCGGGAGAATTGCTGCTCCTAGCTAGCAGCAGCTGCTCTCTAAGGTGTTGTGGCCACAAAAGGCAACATTATTATTGGAGGATGGATTTCCACAAGCCAGTGGAGTGTCAAAGTGAATTTGGAAATTACCAAGAGACCCCTGAGGAGTAGCTGAATTACCTTGAGGGATCCGGATGAAAATTGGAGTTCTGAAACAATTGTGGAGGGAGAGAGTGGAGAGGAGAGATGGGAGGAAACTGTGCAGTTAGAGGACTCAGAAATGAGGCTGCCCCCTGGGGGTAGCCCAGGTTACCCCCCTGAAGCGGTAGGCTGGGGTTGGGTAAACACCCTCATCCCCTAACTGGAGTGGAAATCTTCTCCTGCCAAGGCTATAAATCCCTTCTTTCTTTTCTTCTTGCCTTCCTTCCTCCTCCCTTCTTTTCTTTCCAAAATGGGAGAATCTGAAGTCAGACACCCCCCCCCCCCCCACACACACACACTGTGGGAGGGTAAGGGACAGGAAAATTCCAGGTGACATCTGGTTTGCAGATACAGATCACAGGTTCTTTGGAGTTGGAGATGACATTAAATTCTAGTTCAAACTCAAGCAACAACGGATCCTTGGCTAAGTCTGTGTTGTGTGATTCCCCTTTCCTTCTCCCCTGGAGAATGCTCTTCAACGGAAAAATTCAAAGACAGGGCTAAGGAGAAAGAAAATTTGTATGCAACTGATGTTCCCACGGTTTGCTGGGAATCCAAGAGAAGGGATTTTGCAGGTACCAGTGATTGCTTGCTCACCTTCCCCTCTTCCAAGTTCTGCTCAACCTTTTTGGACAGAGAGAGAATAGAGAAGCAGGATGGCTTAGAGAAATGCCCCTGAACTCATCTTGAGTTCAAGCTTCAAAAGCAAACTCAGAATCACACTTATTTAATTAGGGGAATAGGAGAGAATGATGTAAGGAGAGGAATGGGCTAATGGAGAGGTGACAGCAGATTTTAAAATCACGTTGTAACAACTCCTCCTAGAGAAGATCGCTGTTTATACCTGTTGGTGTCAAGTTTGGGAAAGTGTTAGGTACTACCAAATTGGACAAAAGAGACGTCATCAGATACTCTAATATCTCTGTGGTCCTGCAGAGTTCCTGGTTCTTGCCAGGGGCCAGCTTTGGCCATTGTGGCCCACATGGCAGCTTCTGATGCCATCAGTATCCTGGACTATGACTTCTACCAAAGAGGACAAATGGGACCACTCTACACACACACACCCTAACTCCAGTTACTGCTTTGCTGTTGCTGGTCATCTTGCCCCAGAGTCCAGACGTCCCAATATTTCTTGAGGAGAATGTTCTCTAGGTATCTGTGAAGCAGGTACCTGGAATATAGTCCTTATATGATAGAACTATGGACTGAATTTCCCCTCAGAAACACAGACTCACTCACCTCTTTTTGGCCCCAAGAACTATCACCTGTCCTGTTCTGGCAAACATACCCTGAATTTCACCCAGTTCTATGACTCTCTTGAACTGGCTATAAAGGCCAGGGTATAACTTGGGACACTGTCTTAGCCCAAATACTCTAGTAGCAGTTCTGCTTGAAGCTGGGTTTTCCTGTCTTTCAAAAAGAGCCTATCCATGCCAAGAATCTCTTCTAAGACTCTTCTCATTGGTAAATATTACATATTTGGGATAGGCTGTCATAATATATGTAACTACTCCTAGCTCATTTTAATCAATGCACACAATGTATGTGAAACTGTACTAGACATAGGGGGTGGTGGGGAGAAATGGTACTAAAATTGTGTCATACTCTGCCCTCAAGAAAGCTACACTTGAGTTGGAGAGGCAAAATTAACGAATAGACAATAGTAGATCACCCAGGTGAGAAAAGAATTTATCACTAAATGGTATAGGCTCCAAGTGCTTTAAAAGTTTAAAGGAAAGATGTAGCAGATGGCAAGATTTTTATTTCTTAGAATTAATTATTCAGATTTTCCCCCTATCCCTTTTCACTCTCTGTGAAAGGTGGGAGAGAGGCAGAAAGAGTGACAAAGTTATGGATCACTCTTGCTGCACTGAAGTCCCCCCTCCTGCTGCAGAGTCCTGGGTAAAGGGACATCCACCAGCTGGCTCAAGAGCGTGAGTATGAAGATTCAGTACTCCAGAGAAGGGAATCCAGGTGCTCATGGGAAGAGGAAGGTTCGTTTCCTGCCTCACATCTGGATCAGCCGGTGCCACTGCTGCCCACTGTCTTCTTCCTCTCCCTGGATTCCTGTCCCACGCACAAGGGCAGTCCCCACACACCTGTGTTCCCTCATCATGCCAGGCTATGACTAGGCTGCATTTCTCCACCGACAAGGGCGCCTGGATTGGAGTCAAGATGCAAAAACATAAACAAAACAAAACTTCAGCCAAGCACACCGCTATGCTGTTTCCTCATTTCTTCCTGTATAAGAAACTCTGAGATTGGTATATGAACAACCTGCAGAAAGGAAACCTGCTTTCAGAAATAAGCACCAATACCACGATAATGGCCCTGCCTGAGGCTGTTAAAGACCATGACCAGAGTGGATAGGGGTGATTCCAGAAGTAGATATAAGGCCAGCATGGGGCTTAGATGGGAACATGCCACAGGACATGTTTTCTCTCTCCTGAATATAGCTCCCCAAAATGTTAGGTTACTACAATGTTTATTCTCTGTGACTTACTTTGGGTACTAAGATCTTTTTTCAAAAAACTACCATTTTTCTTTTAATAGGTGATAAAAAAAATGACCACATTCCAAAGTTCTTTTTTTTTTATTAACATATAATGTATTATTTGCCCCAGGGTACATGTCTGCGAATCGTCAGGCTTACACATTTCACAGCACATACCCTCCCCAATGTCCACAACCCAATCTTTTTTTTTTTTTTAAAGATTTTATTTATTTATTTGACAGAGAGGGAGAGAGAGATCACAAGCAAGCAGAGAGGCAGGCAGAGAGAGAGGGGGAAGCAGGCTCCCCTTTGGGCAGAGAGCCCGATGCAGGGCTCTATCCCTGGACCCTGAGATCATGACCTGAGCTGAAGGCAGAGGCTTTAACCCACTGAGCCACCCGGGCACCCTCACATTTTAAAGTTCTTAAATTTGTTTTTGAATCTTAGGGTGAAACAGACTTTTCCCATTTGAATCATCTTCACCTTTATCATGGAAGTTATTCCATTATATATGTGTGTGCGTGTGTGTGAGTGTGTGTGTGTGTGTAATATACATGGCATATAACACTTATGACATGAAGGATATTATTCACACAAATATGCTCAGTTAACTGGAATTTGACTCTTTACAGGAATTTGACTCTTCTCGTGAGTGAGGTGATACTCTCTTGGTCACCAGCTTCCACATTCTTCAGAGTTAGGGAGCCAAAGCAGATACTCCAATATTTATTTATTCTGAAATATTTATTGGAGGCCTGCGATAAATGTGTAGAGCCATACTACAGCCATACTTCCTCTGCAAGAGGTTTCGATTTGGTTGAGGAGGTAAGAAACATCTCTCTGGGTTAGAATATTAATATAAACACATGTCGAAGGCTATACCTGAGGGACGCCTGGGTGGCTCAGTTAGTTAAGGGTCTGCCTTCAGCTCAGGTCATGATCTGGGATCCTGGGGTCCTGCTCAGTAGGGAGCCTGCTTTTCCCTCTGCCTGCCACTCCCCCTGCTTGTGCCTCTCTCTCTCTCTCTCTCTCTCTCTCTCCCTGACAAATAAATAAGATCTTAAAAAAAAAAAAAAAGGTACACCTGGTCCAGCACTGAGTCAGTGAGTAGACACCAGAATTCCAGTGGACCCAAGGAAGACGTGAGCTCTAAATAGTGGAATAATGGGTGATTCTTGAAGGGGGGCAAGTAGAAGTGGAGTTTGAAGGTTGTGTAACCTGAGACAACTAGGGAGGAGTAGGGTGATGCATGAGGAGAGGAGGAAAGAGGAAGGTAATGGCTCCTGCAATGACCAAAGGGATGGGAATGAAAATGGCAGCATTCCAGGAAGAGAAAGGAGCCTGGTAGCCGGAGCAGACAGGTTCCCTCAGGGAGTAGCAGATAGTCCAGCTCTCAAGGTGGGACTCCGCAGGGGCTGGACTTCATCTATATGCCTTAGGGAGCCCTTGAGGATGAGAGTAATCTAATGGAAACAACATTTTGTTTGAAAGAGGAGCAGTTCTAGAGCAAAAATTGAGAGGCCTTCTGACTCTGAAGTTCCTGGGTTTGCAACTGTCTCAACATGAGTCTTGAACCCTGTTCTCTTTATTCTTGGTTTCTGTCAGCGAGCAGGTTCTAAACAAGGTGTCTTTCTGCTTTTGTTAAATGTGCTTTAGCACCCTGACACCCTAAGCATGTCTAGTCTCTAAGCAACTGTTATTTTAGGCAGAATTTATTTGTTCTATCAAGAGTCTTTGGAATGAAATCAGGAAGAGAGCAAATGGTCATCACACAATCTATGTTAGGGAAGCTTGGAGGACTCTTCCCTCTCCATGCTCCAATAAATTTATATTTATCCTGTGTTTCCAGGGTGAACTGAGTTGTTCTAAAAGCTGAGGAAGAGGAGCTATGGAATTAAAGGACATCATAAGAGACATAGTCTGTCTCATCCACAAAGATTGGCTTCAATTTAGTAATAATGATGAGCTGCTTCATTCTTTATGATGATCTAAGTTTGTAAAAAAAAAAAGTAGAGTTTGAACTTTTTTCAGTGAAGTCAATACAGCTATGCTCCCCTCCTCCAGCTTTCAGGTCTGATATTTCCCTTGTGAGATGACAGGTTTGGTGTTGGCATACATGAAAATGACCTTGTCTTTATGGAGTCACTGTCCTCTGTAAGCCAGGCAAAGATAACAATCACTTTCTTACTTGATTGTCTCTCTCTTTCTCTCTGAGGTACTTTGTATAATTGTCTGTAATAACCCAAAGTCTTAAGTCAGCATGTCTAGCTCTACCCTCATATTTGCTCTGGGATAAGCACTTCAAAATAACAAAAATTCACTGAAGAAACAAAGTGAAAAAAAAAAAAAGGAACACAGCCTGAATCCCTGGTCTCATTCACAGTGAAGCCAACTTAGCTCTTGCTGACCCAGAAAGGTGCACAAGAGTGGACCATGCCACAACCCAGTGAAGAGTCCAAAGCAGGGCTTGAGACTTTAGGCATCTTGCATATAAATGATGGGAAATAGAAAATGAGTAAAGGGTTAAGAAACTGCTTTCAAGGGACAATTAGGAGAAAACTGGCAGATGCTTGCTTGAGAATTCTACTGGGAAGTTCCACTAAGAGGTGAGCTGGTACTGGAAGTTCTGGAGTTTTGTCTGCCATCACTCATGGGAGACAGCAAAGGGTCAGATCTGCTCTGTAAAGTGCATCTGGGTGCTGGGGGAGATCAGAAGTGAGAAAGGCAAGAGAAAATACTTAGGACATTTATAGACCATCCTACTATGGCTCCCAAAGTATCCCCTTAGGAAATAAAGTCACTGGCTGCTAAAGTGCAGTATGTGTTAATTAACATGAGACCAGCATGATGATAGCCTGAGAAACAGGCAGAGTCAGAAAAACAGGACAAACTGCATTTAGTTAATTGACAGATGCGATAGTGCTGGACCTAACTGTCTCCAGCTCTAGGGAGAGAAAATTAATTTAAAAGGATCTTGGTAGGTCTGGTCTAATGGTTCAACTGTCCCCAGCTTTAGTCACTACCTCCTTTGGGCAGTATTCATCTAAGAGATTTCTTTGACTCTGGACTGATGTTTCCCCTCATCTTACTTTTCCCTCCTGCTTAGAGTTGCCCGATAAAACACAGGGCTCCCATCAGTGTTGCATTTCAGGTAAGCTATGAATCATTTTTGCATGTCTTAAATATTGCATAGGACCTACTTGCTAAAAAAAAAAGGATATACACTATTCGTTGTTTAGCTGAAATGCAAATTTAACTGGCTATTTTTATTTGCAACTTTGGCAATCCTATTCCCTGTAGATGCCTTGGGGGTCAATCTTTTATTGCTTGTCAGTAGGCACATTTTGGGACATTGGCCTAGGCTATACTGGTTTTCTTATTGTGAGGGCAAACATGAAAATAACAACAGATTCTCTTTTTGCCAGTCCCTCCCAAGAGCCTACTGAACCAGATTTGCTTTAAGGCAGTCAATTTGAATGAGTGTGGGAGTAAGTGTCTTTTTTCCTTTTAAATCAGGTATCTTTTCAGCCAGAAAATCTTACAACTCTGCAGAAGTTACATTCTTGGGTCTGAGAAGAGCACTACAGGAATTCAATGCTTTCTCAAAACTAATTTTTCACTTTTAGAGATTACCAGCAGGGGGAGCACATTCCAAAATGACACACTTGGCTCAGGATATCTGGATGAGATCATCACTGTCAGGGCCACCTGGCATCACTCAGGTACTAAGAATTTATAGAATCCCCTCAGGCTTTGCAAGTGTGTGCCAAATATTTCATTTCTGACTGAGCAAAGGACAACTTGGGTAAGAGACAAACTTCAAACAAACCAGGAAAAAAAACTACCAGTAAAAGAAAAGAAGTAAAAATAACAATGAAAAACTCCAGTGGTAATTAGTGCAAAGAAACAGCAAACTACAAGATTATATGAAAAAACAGGGGAACCTGGGTGGCTCAGTTGGTTAAGTGTCGGCCTTTGGCTCAGGTCATGATCCCAGGGTCCTGGGATTGAGCCCCACGTCAGGGTCCCTGTTCAGTGAGAAGCCTGCTGCTCCCCCGTCCCCCACCCCCGCTTGTGCTCTCTTTGTCAAATAAATAAAATCTTTAAAAAAAAAGGAAAAAAGATTATATGAAAAAAACAAATGATGAATGTTTCCCTACTCCTAGTGCTGGATAGGATTTGGAAACATCATGTTCAACTTCTCAAGACAATGAACAAAGTGGGCTTGAGAACTACTGGACCAGATCACTGGCCCACTGGCCCAGGCACATATCCATGCCTGGACCTCCAGAGAGTGACTTCAGTGGTCTAGAGTGAGCTGTGTCCCCAGGTCTAATGTCCTCAAGTCAAGGGCCCTGGACTAGATGTTCATTAAGATCCCTTCTGACTCTAACACTGTATAGTCCAAGAACCTTTACCATGCCTTTATAAGTACTTATGTGGTAGTTTTATTGCATTTAATTAAAATGGGTGCCTTGCTATTGTGGCTCAGATCTGTAGACAAAAGGGCAAATGTCTCATAGCCACCCTTTTACAAAAGGTCACTCTTGTTCCCAGGAAGAAGAGGATGTGGGAGTGTGTGTGAGTAAGCACACACCAGTTATATTATAAGTGTACATTCACCAACAGCAAGCTGAGTGTCCCAGCCATGCGCTGGCTTCCAGTAATGTGCGAGTATTGATATCCAAGTAGAGTTTTTCATGAACGGGGATGTAGACTCGTTCTACAAACAATGTATTGAATTGTGATGACCTCAAGGTAACCACATTTCTAATCATTTCTATATTTTTAAATGTAATCAATGAACACACTGGGAGCATGGCAGGGCTTTTCAGATTGAGCCTAAATTGTGTCCAACAGCAGGACCTGCCTGGGCATGTCTGGTTAACTGGTGGGGCAGGCCAAAAGGAAAGAGGTTGGGTGGAGGCATCTCCTTACAGGGAAGAAAGAGCAAGGTGTGCAAAGGTTGGCCCAATACAAAAACCTTAGTCATTTTTAGGACAGTACAATGTGTTGTCATTCTAATTTGTCTCTTGACCCAGCTCATCAATGTACCTCTGGTCAAAGGAGGAGGACTAGAGTAAAAACTCAGATGTTTGTTCTCCACACCTCTGAAACTCTGAGGTTTGACACCTATAATTTCTGTGTACTCACAGTGGCCATGCTTCACAAAAACTGAGGTTCAGCAGGAACTTGCAGGAAGTGGTGATGATCCTTAGTGCTTGGTGGACAGGGAGTCAGCAGTGGAGTATGACAGGGCTAGAGCAGAGGTAGGGAAGGAGGGTGACTTGACCTCTTCCAGCATCCCAGGTCTCTGTAGATGCCGAGGTTCTAAATTAGCAGAGTGAAATGAGGGCCAACAGAACACAGTTTACACCATAATGCCAGTTTCTGAGAAACTCAGTCTAGAACCCAGGCACCTGTGATCTCTTCAGGAGATTTTCTAGTTCTGTTCAGCAAATGCTAGGCTTTGTCAATTGCTCTCCACTCCTCTGTGAAGGGTTACTCAGTCTTGATGCTATCATCAAGAATGTGTAAGACATGGCTTACCTGCAGTAAGAATAGAATTGTTTATGTGGTGAGCAAGTGACTAGAAATCCTACTAGTCTCGTGATTACAGGCTGTTTGAATCTGTAATACCAACTACCTCTTCTCAGAATGCCTATGGAAGCTTATCAGCACAAGTCTTGCTGGCACATTTCTCCAATGCCTCCAACTTCCACATGAAGTCTTGGAGGCACATTTCTTCTACTTCTTTCCCTCCCTACATGGCCAGGAAAGATGAGCTGGGGTTGGATTTAGAGTAGTCAGATCCTGGGCTGTGTCCTGGACCCTCTGCTTTCCCAAGGAGCTGGGCCTGACACAGATTGTGAACCAGATCTTCTGCCAGGGGCATTCTTCAGTTCCACTTCAGCAAGCAATGAAAAACATGCCACACAGAAGCAAAAAAAGCTGGTCTCAGTTCAATCACTCCATCTTACTTCCCATGCAACCTTTCAGCTCTTAGAAAATTCTAACTAAAGGTCTGTGATGGTTGACTCTATGTGTCAACTTGGCTAGGCCATGCTAGCCATTTTTTGGTCAAAAACCAGTCTAGATGTTGCTGTGAAAGCATTGTTTTCAATATGATTAACAGTTAAATCAATAGACTTTGAGTAAAGTAGATTACCTTCCATAATGCAGATGAGCCTCACCCAATCAGTTGAAGGACTTAAAAGAAAACAGAGGTCTCCCAAGAAAGAGGGAATTCTGCTCCAGACCTCTTTGGACTCAAGCTTTAGTATCAGGTCTTCCCTGGGTCTCCAGCCTGCTGGCCTGTTTTGTAGATTTTGGTCTTGCCAGCCCTCACAACTTTGTGAGCTAATTCCTTAGAATAAATCTCTCTATATTTAAACATCCTATGGGTTCTCTATCTCTGGAGAATCCTGAGCTAATACAAGCCAGTGCAAACTCTTTAAGCTTATCAACCCAGCAAATCACACAGAGAACTTCTAGCATAGAAAAGAAATCAGATGCCAAAGGCAGTTTTCTGTCATCAGTCTACAACTTAAAGGAAACCTGTATGATCAACCACCTTTTAGGATGGGGTGTATATAAAAAAAAAATCTATTGATGTTCTCATAATTGGATATTACCATTGACTGCTCCATTTTAATAAGTACTATTTAGAACCAAATTTCCTTGTAATCTGTTCTAAAGCCATTTTACTAACCTTGGGGTGTTTGGGCAACAGTGGGGAGGCAGACAATGAACAATCACCTTCAAGTAAGAGAAGCATGGACAGAGCCTCTGGTTATGAAATATTTGAGATGCTGTGGTGAAGTGATTTGAATTCTTAGTTTTCCTAGGAATTCAGAGCAATAAATCTATTTCTGCTAACTCTCATGCTAGTTATATGTTTTGAAATGCAGTGTGTAAACTATTTCTACAAAATGAAAAGAAATAGGGCACCTAGCAAGTTTCTGGTGGATTTGAACAGTATTAGAAATCAAGTCTGCAGCTCACAGGATCACCTAGATTTGGAGGTTTGGGAACTGGAAAGATCCAAATAGTTGCCTAAATATCCTTGTTTTCTTGGCTTCTTTGGTTTTAGCCACATAGAATCAGATTATTCAGCTAGGATTATTAATGTATGAGACAAAGAAACACAAAAAGGTGATTTCTTGAGAATTCTATTTATCTTATTTGTAGTTCCCCAAATATGTGCCATGGTGTTTTAGTTCTGCAACACAGTCATAAGGATAAATACATTAAAAATGTTTAATACTAAGATCTCATCCTTGGAGAGTTGCCATGCCATTACCATTCAGAAGGTGCTAAGAGCCCATTAACCTCCCTCAGAAGGTGGTAGGGAAGGTCATCCAAAAGAAGTGGCTACTGGTTTACCTATGAGATGAACCTGGACACTCAGATACTCATCATCCCCTCCTCTGTCCTTGGAATATGGGTTCCATTTGCCTTTCCTGATCCCAGAGGCTGCTCCAAGGATATAGCATTGAGATGGGAGGTCGTGCTGAGAGTACTTGCACTGTATATGTGACTAAACCCAGTTAGGGCCTCTTAAAAATGTCTAAATTCAATTTAGTTAAAAATATACTGTACTATTAGTTTCAGGGGTAGAATTTCATGATTCATCAGTTGCATATAACACCCAGTGCTCATTACATCAAGTGCCCTCCTTAATGTCCATCACCCAGTTACCCCACCCTCCCACCCACCAATCTCCAGCAACCCTCAGTTTGTTTCTTAGACTCTCTTATGGTTTGCCTCCCTCTCTGTTTTTATCTTATTTTTCCTTCCCTTCCCCTATGTTAATCTATTTTGTTTCTTAAATTCTACTTACGAGTGAAATAATAAAATATTTTTCTTGTTCTGACTTATTTTGCTTAGCATTAATACCCTCTATAGAGTTCCGTCCATGTCATTACAAGTGGCAAGATTTTTTTTGATGGCTGAGTAATATTCCATTGTGTGCGTGCATGTGTGTGTGTGTGTGTGTGTGTGTATCACATATTTTTTATCTGTTCATCTGTTGATGGACATCTAGGTTCTGTAGTTAGGGCTTCTTATTGATCTTTTAAAATTTGACAGGCAGAGGTAGAGATCCACTCATCTTGATGTCACCCAAGATAAGCCTCATATGTTAGTTCCTTTTGCTTATTAAAACTGCCACCTACCAGCCTGGAGTGGCTTCCTCTTTCTTTGGTCTCTCTTTGCCCTCTACATATGGGGGCAAATTTCATATTATATACAGGAAGCTCTGAGCTGGTTGTGACACAATAGTTAGTTAACCAGCCAGAAGATGGATGAATCCTTGGGAAATCCTTGGGAAAATTCCAAGTTGGACATAAGTCTCTATGTGGCCTTTATGTCAGATGCTTGTGGACCACTCTATAAGGATGAGGACACCTGAAAAATGCAGAAAAGAAAGGAAGCTCATAGTTGCTATGGTGGGCTGGTTTCTACCATGGGCACTTTGGTGGCCATTGATGCCCAACTAGAGGCCAGAGCTTGAAGCAGAAAATTAGAACAACAGAGGGGTGTCTGGGCGGCTCAGTGGTTAAGTGTCCAACTTGATTTCAGCTCAGGTCATGATTTCAGGGTTGTGAGATCAAGCCCAGGGTGGACTCCATGCTGAGTGTAGAGGCTGCTTAAGATTCTCTCTCTCCCTCTGCCCACCCCCACCCCAGCTTGTGTGCCGTCTCTCTAAATAAATAAAGATAAGAATAAATAAAAGAAAATTAGAACAGCTGAGATTAGAGAAGGATGTGTGAGTGTCCAATACTCTGCTAGCTTCATGACTGGCAGACAGGTGGGAGAGCAGGATAAGAAGTTAGAAGCTTTGGTATGTGTTCTCCAAAGCTAGGAGGGCCTAGGTAGATCTGGGTATCTGTGACAAAGTTAGGATGCTAAGAGGTAGAATCTCTGACAAAGTGATGAAAATGAAGAGGAGGGTGTTATGGTAATTGATGAGAAAACAGATAAAATACCCCATGTCTTCTGGCCCCTATTTCAAAGAAAATTTTAAATGGCAATTACCCCAAAACTCCTAGGAGAAAACGTGCGTTCTTTCTCTATCCTGTAAAAGTTGGAACTTTTATGTCTTTGAAATGTAAACACTCTAGAGGATAACCAAAACATTGCTCAGGGACACTGAAGGAAAAAAAAAGAACAGGAGGAAGGTTTTTCAAAATACAGACTGCTATAGTAGTTCCCTTGTCAACTGTCATAAATAGTAACTTCTCATCAGATCTTTACCATGGCCATTTTTAAGTGCTTTGTCATTCACAGACAGTTATTTTGCTCTGATGCTTTGGCAAAAAGAGTTCCTACAAAACTGCTTCACTTCAAGGAAATTCACAGAAAAGATTTTTTGACAAGTACAGGTTTCTGATAACTAACATCGATTTGCCTTCTTGTGGGAGAGATAATAATGAACTTTCAAGTGCTTCCCCAACATTACCTTCTTAGCCACACAGTATGTAATGGGATGGTAGCCTGAGACCTGTCCCTGTTCTTCCCCACATCAGTATAGTGGGCTCATTACATTGATGTTATCATGTTAACCTGTAAAGATTTGCCTTTACTGCAGGACACCCTACAGGCTTTGCTGGAACACCTATGAAGGAGAGGATGGGCAGTGATCTCCCAAAAAGTTCAATGCCCGGACACTGCTGTAAGGTTGTTTTGGGAGTTGTTTGGCCTGGTACACTATGATTAATAAGGTGAAAGCTCTTGTAGGGATTTTGGGGGGTTTGGAGGACTTTAATTCCTTACCTGGCACTGTGCCTCCATCCTTTATGCCACCTGGTAAAGAAAGGGCATGTGTGGGACTGGTGATCAAAGCAGCAAGCTACCTTTGAGAAGGCAAAAATGCTACTTGGAAGGTATGTGTCAAACATTGTGGCCAAGACAACAAAATGAAAGAATGCCCCTATGAGGCAGAAACCCAGTATACCCTCACAGAGCACCAGCTCCTGGCAGTGTTCATAGTGCTTCTCCAGGTAAACCTCCCACATAGCATCCTGTGCAGCAGCCCATGGGATGGATGCAGAGTGGTTTGGCTGGTGATTAGTCATGACCTTTGACCATTAACCCTTTGCACTGACTGTACTAAAAGGATTAACCCTTATGGCTTGAACAACGGAAAGCTAAGGGGTAGATGATCATAAATACCTCTTGTGGGAGCAAAATATGTGGAAAGACATTTGGGTACACCTGCAAGAGCCTAAGGTAGCCCTCACTGTTTTTCATGCTCCAGCTCATAAGGCACTTATACCCCTCAGCAATCAGGAAACTGATGACCTAGCTCAGGTAAAAGCCCTATTACCTTCAGCATATAAAGCATAGAAAGAGTGGTCATCACAATGCCCAAGGAGGATGGCATATTGCCAAGGATGCTGGATTGCCTTTGAAGTATAGTGACTTTGTTAATGCAATAACAGCATGTCCTATGTATTTTAAACAATGCCCAAGGAAGATGTCAAAAGAATCTGGGGCCATTCACTGAAGTTCTCAACCAATGAATGATTGGCAAATTGATTATGTTGGTTCCCTCTCTCTGAGCAAGCAAATATGCCTTGGTTTGTGTGGACACTACATCTGGCCTGACCCAAAGCTTTCCACCATTGCTATGCAAACCAGGATGCCATCATTGAAGATTAGAGAAGCTAAGTACCACATATAGATACCCTCCTTGACTAGATGGTCATTATGGGTTACATTTCAAAAGTCATGACATGCGAGAGTGGGCAAAGGAACATAACATTGAATGGAGGTTCCATCTTTCCTACTACCTATAAGCAGCAGGGTTGGTAGAAAGAAGAAATGGACTATCAGAGCATCAAATAGTTAACAAGTAAAACCACCTTGGCTGATGGACTAAAGTATTGTCTTAGGCTTTAATACATTTGAATGACCATACAGTAGGGCCTATTGCTCCAAGTGCTAGATTGAAAACCCCTGATCAAACACCCAAAACCATGAAGAAGTTGTGGGAACCAGCCATTGTCCCAACTCTCACTGTGGATGAACTCTATCCTGTTGAGAACACCAAGCCCCATCACACCTGCGAAAGGAATTATCTACCAGAAATTGTAATGAGACCTCCTGCTGGGATAGTTACTTTGTATTCCTTGGTGAGGGAGAGCTACTCAATTTCCACCAGGATCCTAATATCCTGCTCTAAGCTGGACCCATTAAAAGGCACTATACCTGGAATGTAACATGCACCATCAAAAGGGAAGAAGATGGGGATCCTGGTCTAGCATATACCTCTCTTAGTCCACCTCCTCATGCCTCACAATGTTGCCTCCTCTTGCCAGCATGCATACAACTAGGCCAAATTTCTAAACCTCCCAACCTCCCTCTCCTCAAGGCCAGGTAGGGGCTTTCTGTTTTCCACTGGTTTAATCATTTGGCCATCATCTTTGTTCCCTCTATTGGCCTGGAGGATGTTACAACACAAAAAGAGGTCCTTACTAAATTCATCTAGCAAGACTTAAATGATAGTCAACAAACCCTGTCTTTACTGAACACTGAAATGTCTGTGATGAGAAAAGCTATCCTCCAAAATAGGATGGCTTTAGACCTAATTACTGCTTTACAAGGAGGCACCTACGTCATTATCCAAACAGAATGTTGTGTGTTCATACTTTGATGAATATACTAATGTATCATGTTTATTAAATCATAAGAAGACACAGTAAACTCCCTGAGTGATTTGATTCCCAGCCCAGGGGACTTGATGATGAATCAATGGTTTGGATCATGGGCTCTTATGGAAAGTTATCAGTGATTTTGGAATTATTATCTTAATCTGTGCTTTTTCTTACATGTATCTGTGTTGGTGTGGCGTCTGCTTCTAATGCAGCCAGATAGCCACCAAAGGGGCCACCTCCATGCCAGTGAAACCCCTTGCTGACTGCTCAGGGCCTGTTGTGAAAGAGGGATGTATATGAGGTTGTAAAGAGCCAGTCATGAGGAGTGGAATTATGGGGAAAGTCATCAAAAAGGCATAATTGCCAGTTGACCTGTGAGCTTGACCTGGACATTCAGAAGCTCCTCATTAACCCCCTCCTTGGAATGTGGGTTTCACTTTCCCTTCCCACTCCCAGAGGCCACTCCAAGGACCTAGTCTTGAGATTGTGGTGTGGTATTGAAAACACCTGCATAGTATGCATGACTAAGCTTAGTTAGGGCCTCTTTATTAACTTTATAAGATTTGGCAGGCAGAGGCGAGGATCCACTCATCTTGCTTCTACCCAAGACAAGCTCAAATGGAAGTTCCCTTTGCTTGTTTAAACTACCAATTACCAACCTAGAGTAGCCTCCTCTTTCTTTGGTCTCTCTCTGCTCTCCATATATAAGGGTCCAATTTCAGATTATACCTGGGAAACCCCTGAGAGGGCAGTGAACCAACAGAGAGGCATTTGCTAGGAGAGAAAACTTGCTTTGGAAGATCACTGATTTTATAAATACAAGCTAAGTCAGAAAGAAATAATAATTAGTCCAAGTACAGCTAATGGTAGTAAATACACCATTACCATATGCAGAATCTAAACTTGCATAATGAAAAATGGTTCCTTTCTTTCAACTTCCAAGCCTGCAAACCCCTTCTCAGATCCAGCCTGCCAGAGGAGTTCTTTGGGAGACCTAGTACTACATACATGCAGGGAAATAGAGGTGATGTTCTTCCTTTTACCTGTGCCAGGTGATGAGCAGGAAGTGTGTAACTGCAGCATCTACAAAAGAAATAGTAAGAATGTGTTTTTATTCAAATATTTAAAAAATTATTTGTGTAAATGTGTTCTAGTAGTGCTTTTCAAATGGCAAACATTTGGAGTCATGCAAATGGCTAAAAAGGGGCTATGAGCTAAAACTACAGCATCTTAACATGAATGAATGCTATAAATTAATTGAAAAAAATGACCAATATGTAGAAAATGTCAATGCCAGGGCATGACTAAATGAAATAAAGTTAGGTGAAAATACCAGAAAATAAATTGCATATATGCTGGTTACAACTAAGTGGAATTATATGTATGTACATTAGCAAATAAGAGAGAATTTGAATGAAGCTAGTAGCTTACAATTTAATATTCATTGGGTTTTTTTTCATACAACTTGTCACATTTCTAAAAGAGCAAGTTTACTTAAAAAATGAGCAGAGGAACTGAATAGATGTTTTTCCAAAGATATACAAATGGCCGACAGCACATGAAAAGATGCTCAACATCATTCAAGGGAAATGCAAATCAAAACCACAATGAGATATCACTTCAAACTTGTCAGAAAGCTAAAATAAAAAAAAACAAGAAATAACAAGTGCTGCCTAAGATGTGAAGAAAAAGAAAACTGTTCTCTGTTGGTGGGAATGCAAACTGGTGCAGCCACTATGGAAACAGTGTAGAGGTTAATTAAAAAATTAAAAATAGAAATACTCTATGATCCAATAATTTCACTGCTGGGTATTTGCCCAAAGAAAATGACAACACTAATTTAAAAAGATATACACATCTCTATGTTTATTGCAGCATTATTTACAAGAGCCAAGATATGGAAGCAACCCAAGTGTCCATTACTGGTGAATGGATAAGAAAGATGTAGTATATATACACAATAGAATGTTACATGGCATAAAAAAAAAGGATGAGATCTTGGCATTTGGCATACATGGATGAACCTAGAAGGTATTATGCTACATGAAATGAACATACTAGCTGGGCTTGAAAAAAGCATAGAAGACACTAGAAAATCCCTTACTAGGTAAATTAAGGAACTAAAATCTAATCAGGTCAATATCAAAAAGGTTATTACTGAGATGTAATGAAAAATGGAGCCTCTAACTGCTAGGATAAACAAGACAAGAGAGAAGGAGTGATATAGAAGACAAAATGATGGAAATTAAAGAAATTGAGAAAAGGAGAGATAAACAACTACTGGATTATGAGGGGAGGATTTGAGAGATCAGTGATACCATAAATCAAAACAATATTAAAATAATTGGGGTCCCAGAGGAAGAGGTAGGAGAGAGAGAAAGGGAGAAGTTTTATTTGAGCAAATTATAGCTTAGAACTTGCCTAATCTTGGGAAGGAAACAGGCATTCAAGTCCAGGAGGCACAGACAACTCTCCTCAAAAAATATAAAAATAAGTAAACACCTCAACATAGAATAGTGAAACTTGCAAATTTCAGAGACAAAAAAACATTCCGAAAGTAGCTTGGGACAAGTGGTCCTTACCCTACAAGATTAAAACAAGACCAGCAGCAGACTTATACACAGAGAAATAGTAGACCAGAAAGGATTGGTATGATATATTCAGGATACTAAATGAGAAAAATATGCAGCCCAGAATATTTATCCAGCAAGTCTGTCATTCAGAATAGAAGGAGAGATAAAGAGATTTCAGGAGAAACAGAAACCAAAAGAATCTGTGATCACTAAATGAGACCTGTGAGAAATATTAAAGGGAATCCTTTAAGTGAAGAGAGAGCCCCAAAGTAACATAGACCAGAAAGAAACAGAGTCAATATACAGAAACACTGACTTTATAGGTAATACAATGGCACTAAATTAATATCTTCCAATAGTTACTCTGCATGTAAATGGCCTAATGCTCCAATCACAAGACATAGGGTGATTCAGTGTGGGGAGGGGAGCAAGATGGCAGAGAAGTAGGAGATCCTTTTGCAACCTGTCCCCAAAAATGAGCTGGATATCTACCAGAACACGCTGAACATTCATGAAATTAGCCTGAGGAGCAAGATTTTTCACTTCTGGATCTCTACGGGAGGAGAAGACAGCAGTGGAGAGGTAAAGCAAAGTGGGAACACTCAAACTGATATTGGAGGATAAACAAAAAGGGGAGGGAGCCACCAGAAGCAGTGCAAGGACAGTAATATCCCAAAGGAAAGTGCTCGGCGGTTGGGGAGCAGCAATAACTTAGAGTCCAGTTAAAAACACTTAAAAAGGGGCGCCTGGGTGGCTCAGTCGTTAAGCGTCTGCCTTCGGCTCAGGTCAGATCCCAGGGCCCTGGGATCGAGCCCCGCATCGGGTTCTCTGCAGCGGGGAGCCTGCTTCTCCTGCTACCATTCCCTCTGCTTGTGTTCCCTCTCTCGCTGTGTTTCTCTCTGTCAAATAAATAAAATCTTAAAAAAAAAAAAAAACACTTAAAAAGAGCAAAAGGTTTGGGGCACCTGGGTGGCTCAGTGGGTTAAAGCCTCTGCCTTCAGCTCAGGTCATGATCCCAGGGTCCTGGGATCCAGCCCCACATGGGGCTCTCGACTCAGCAGGGAGCCTGCTTCCCCCCCTCCCTCTGCCTGCCTCTCTGCCTACTTGTGATCTCGCTCTCTCTCTCTCTGTTAAATAAATAAAATCTTAAAAAAAGAAAAAAAAAAGAGTAAAAGGTTCTGAGCGCAACTAGTGGAAAGGGGTGGTTGTGGGCACAGGCCTGGGCCCACACTCCCAGGAAGGACACCACTTGCCTCAAAGAGAAACTGTTGGGGGGGGGGGGTCCAGTCTGTGGCTCTGGAACCTGCAGCTTTCTGCTCCTTACACCATTTTGTGGGTGAAGCATGCATGCTCCTGCAAGTGCCTTAGAGAGTCTGCTGTGGTCCAGGAGCCGGCAGCTTTTCTCTGTGTACAGTGCTCCCTGAACTGTGCACCCTCGAACGCAAGACATTCGTGGCCTGTGGTGGCAGGGTCTGGCTGCTCCCAGCCAGCCCCAGAGAGAACACCGTCAACCAGCCTAATCTCCGGCAGGAATCCGACCACACCCTGCCAGAGCCTGGAGCCCAGAGAGCAGGGGAGCATTCATGGAGTTGCGGAACTGCTGAATGCCCAACATCTGTGACAGACTGTGCTAAGCAGAATTTTGTGGAGAGGAAGTGTGTATTCTGGACAGCCCAGAGGAGAGCAGACTGAGGCTTCTCTGTTATGCAGAGTTCTGGGTCCGTACAGGCAGATTCCTTGCATGGACTCTTCGAAAAGGTGAAAAAGCTACAAAAGGCCAAAATCCTTCAGAGAGTGAAAGACTGAGAAGCCGGTTTCCACAGAGTGCAGCCCCTTGATTGGGGGGTGGGGTGACTCAACCCAAGCAAGACTGACTAGAAAACAATGCGGCAGGCCCCTCCCCCAAAAGCCAAGTCAAAAAAACAAAAGAACTATAACCACAGGGTCCCCATAAAATTTTAAATCCCCAACATCAGGGGAAATCAATATATAATGTGCCTGATAATACCCTCAAATCTGTATATTTCATAAATACATTTTTTTTTCTTTCTTATTATCTTTCTATTTTTTTTTATTCCCTTGTTTTCACATTTCTCGGTCTTTTTTGTTTTTGTTTTGTTTTGTTTTTTAAACCACTTAACATTACACCCAGAGGCTTAATACAACGATAAACCCAGGAAGACCTGAAATAACCTTCCTCTACCACGAGAAGTTATAACCACCCTCCCATCTTATCCTTCTGTCAGTGTTTCTACCTATTTGCTTTTGTTCTGGTATTATATAAATTTCATTCCTGGGGTTCATTCTGACTAGGTTCTTTTATTTCTTGTCATTTACTTTTGTTGGTCTATATGTTTGTTCATGTTGGTCTACATACCTTATAAATCTTATTTTGGGGATCCATTCTGGCTGGGATTTCTGCTTTTTCTCTTTCTCTCTATCTTTTTTTATGGTCATTCTTTCATTTTGGTGGTGAATCCCAATTGCTCCTAAACCTTCCAGAGTTCACCCTGCCTGGATTGTGGGTGAAATATCCAGCTATACACCCTCTCATTCACTTCTCATCAAAATGAGTAAGAGGAGGAACACCCAACGGAGGAAAATCCCAGAGACTGTACCCTCTCCCTCAGAACTATTAGACATGGACATAAACAGTATGTCAGAAAGGGAATTCAGACTGACAATTACCAGGAAATGGCTAGGATGGAGAAAAACATAATGACAACATAGAATCTCTAAGGCAGAAATAAGAACCAGTATAGCTGATGTAAGAAGCACTATTAATGAGATCCAATCCAATCTAAATAGTCTTAAAGCTAGAGTTATGGAGACAGAGGATAGAATCAGTGATCTAGAGGATAAATGGTAGAGAAGAAATGTCAAGAGGAGAGTGGAGCAAACTACTCAGGAATCATGAGAAGAGACTTGTGAGAATAAATGATGCCATGAAACATTCCAACATCAGAATAATTGGAATCCCAGAGGGGGTAGAGAATGACAGAAGACTAGAAGATATAGCTGACCAAATTCTGTATGAAAATTTCCCCAATCTGGGGAATGGAGCAAGTGCTCATGTCTTAGAGGGAGAAAGGACACGTGCCAAAATCAACGAGTCTAGAAATACAGCGAGACACATCATTGTGAAATTGGCAAATTATAATTTTAGACAAGAGATGCTGAAGACAGCTAGGGGGAAGAGATTTCTTACATATGGAGGAAGACCCATTAAAATAACATCAGATCTGTCCACAGACACCTGGCAAGCCAGAAAGGGGTGGCAAGACATATTCAGGGCACTAAACGAGAAGAACATGCAGCCAAGAATACTTTATCCAGCAAGGCTGACATTCAAAATGGATGGAGAGAAAAAGCTTCCAAGACCCTCAAGGATTGAAAGAGTGTGTGACCACCAAGACAGCACTACAAGAAATATTAAAGGGGGATCTATAAAAGTACAAAGATCTCATGAGTGACTTTGAACAGAAATTTACAATCTATAGAAACAAGGACTACACAGGCAACATAATGTCAATAAATGGTGCTGGGAAAATGGGACAGCTCTATGTAGAAGAATGAAACTTGACCTTTCTCTTACACCATACATGAAGATAAACTCGAAATGGATAAAAGACCTCAATGTGAGGCAGAAATCTATCAAAATCCTCAAGGAGAACATAGGCAGTGACCTCTTCGACATCAGCCACAGCAACTTCTTTCAGGACATGTCTCCAAAGACAAAGGAAACAAAAGTGAAAATGAACTTTTGGGACTTCATCAAGATTAAAAGCTTCTGCACAGCGAAGGAAACAATCAACAAAACAAACAGGCAACCCACAGAATGGGAGAAGAAATCCTCCAATGACACTACAGACAAAGGTCTGCTATCTAAGATATATAAAGAACTCCTCAAACTCAACACTCACAAAACCAATAATCACATCAAAAAATGGGCAGAAGACATGAACAGACATTTCTCCAAAGAAGACATAAAAATGGCTAACGGACACATGAAAAAATGTTCATCATCTTTAGCCATCAGGGAGA
>CM053605.1:97026240-97046223 GCA_028646535.1 Procyon lotor | reverse complement strand
CACTTTCAGTCTGGATGTATCTTTTGGTTCCAAATGTGTCTCTTGTAGACAGCATATGGACAGGTCTTGCTGTTTTATCCATTCTGCAACCCTGTGCTGTTTTATGGGAGCATTTAGGCCGTTCATGTTGAGAGTGATTATTGAAAGATAAGTGTTTATTGACATCATGTTGCCTATGTAGTCCTGGTTTCTATAGATTGTAAATTTCTGTTCAAAGTCACTCATGAGATCTTTCTACCTTTATAGAATCCCCTTCAATATTTCTTGTAGTGCCAGCTTTGTGGTCATATACTCTTTTAATCCTTGTGGGTCTTGGAAGCTCTTTATCTCTCCATCCATTTTGAATGTCAGCCTTGCTGGATAAAGTATTCTTAGCTACATGTTCTTCTCATTTAGTGCCCTGAATATGTCTTGCCAGCCCTTTCTGGCTTGCCAGGTTTCGGTGGACAGGTCTGACCTTATTCTAATGGGTCTTCCTCCATATGTAAGGAATCTCTTCCCTTTAGCTGCCCTCAGGACCTCTTATCTAAAATTATAATTTCAAATGTCACTACGATGTGTTTTGCTGATTTTTTAAACTCATTGATCTTGGCACGTGTCCTTTCCACCTCTATGACACAAACACTTGTTCCATTCCCCAGATTGAGGAAATTTTCATACAGAATTTGGTCAGCTATATCTTCTAGTCTTCTGTCTTTCTCTACGCCCTCTGGGAATCCAATAATTCTGACACTGGAACATTTCATGGCATCATTTATTTCCCTAAGTCTCTTCTCATGATTCTTGAGCAGTTTGCTCAACTCTCCTCCTAACCTTTCTTTTCTACCATTTATCCTCTAGATCACTGATTCTATCCTCTGTCTCCATAACTCTAGCTTTAAGACTTAAGACTATTTAGATTGGATTGGATCTCACTGATAGTGCTTCTTACATCAGCTGTACTGGTTCTCACTTCTGCCCTTAGAGATTTATTGTTGTCACTAATATTTTTCTCTATCCTAGCCATTGCCTGGGTAATTGTCAGCCCGAATTCCCTTTCTGACATACCGTTTATGTCCATGTCTAATAGTTCTGAGGGGAAGGTTGCAGTCTGTGGATTTTTCCTCTGTTGGGTGTTCTTCCTAGTCATTTTGATGAGAAGTGGATGAGGGGATGTTTGGCTGGACATATCGTCCACGATCCAGGCAGGGTGCACTCTAGAAGGTTTAGGAGCAATTGGGATTCATCACCAAAAAGAAAGAATAAGGATTAAAAAAGATAGAGAGAAAGAGAAAAAGCAGAAATCCCAGCCAGAATGGACCCCAAAAATAAGATTTATAAGGTATGTAGACCAACGCAAACTACATATAGACCAACAAAAGTAAATGACAAGAAATAAAAGAACTTATTGAATGAACCCCAGGAATGAGATTTATATAATATCAGAACAAAAGCAAATAGGTAGAAACACTGATAGAAGGATATGATAGGAGGGTGGTTATAACTCCTCTTAGGAGACGAAGTTTACTTCAGGTCTTCCTGGGTTTATCCTTGTATTAAGCCTCTACTTGTAATGTTAAGTAGTTTAAAAAACAAAACCAAAAACAAAAGAAAACAACAACAACAAAAAAACCCCACAAAAACAAAGCCAAAAAATGTGAAAATGAGTGAACAAAAAAATAAAAAGAGATAAGAAAGAGAAAAAAAATTGTATCTATGAAATATACAGATTTGAGGGTTTTATCAGGTGCTTAATATATTGATTTCTCCTGATGTTGGGGATTTAAAATTTTATAGAGACCCTGTGGTTATATTCCTTTTGGTTTTTTTGACTTGTCTTCTGGGGGAGGGGCCTGCTGCATTGTTTTCCAGTCAATCTTGCTTGGGTTGAGTCACCCTGCCCCCCAATCAAGGGGCTTTGCTTTGTGGAAACTGGTTTCTCAGTCTTTCATTCTCTGAAGGTTTTTGGCTTTTTTAGATTTTTCACCTTTTCAGAGAGTCCAAGCAAGGAATCTGCCTTTACGGACCCAGACCTCCGTGTCACAGAGGAGCTTCAGTCTGCTCCCCTCTGGATGGTCCAGAACACACACTCCCCTCCGCACAATTTTCTCCCAGGGCAGCCTGTAACAGGTGGCGCACACTCAGCAGTTTCAGCAACTCCTTGACTGCTCCCCTTCTTTCCGGGCTCCAGGCTCCAACAGAGCGTGGTCAGATTCCTGCCCGAGGTTAGGCCGGCTGCCCGCGTTCTCTCTGGGGCCAGCTGGGAATTGCCAGACCCTGCCGCTGCAGGCCACAAATGTCTTGAGGTCAGGGGTGCACAATCCAGTGAGCACTGTACACAGAGGAAAGCTGCCAGCTCCTGGACCACACCAGTCTCTCTAAGGCGCTTGCAAGAGTGTGCATGCCCCTCCCACAAAATGGTGTAAGGAGCAGAAAGCTGCAGGTTCTGGAGCCACAGACTGGACCCCCCCACCAGTCTCTTTGAGGTGAGTGGTGTCCTTTCTGGGAGTGTGGGCCCAGGCCTGTGCCCATGAGCACCCCCTTCCACTAGTTGTTCCTCAGAACCTTTTGCTCTTTTTAAGTGTTTTTAACTGGACTCTAAGTTATTGCTGCTCCCCAACAACCGGGCACTTTCCTTTTGGGGTACTACTGTCCTTGCACCACTTCTGGTGGCTCCCTCCCCTTTTTGTTTGTCCTCCAATATCGGTTCAAGTGTTCCCACTTTGCTTTACCTCTCCACTGCTGTCTTCTGCTCCCATAGAGATCCAGAAGTGAAAAATGTTGCTCCTCAGGCTGATTTCATGGATGTTCAGCATGTTCTAGTAGATATCCAGCTCACTTTTTGGGACAGGTTGCAACAGGATTTCCTACTTCTCTGCCATCTTGCCCCCTTCCTTAAAAAAAAAGTACATCTGTTAATGGATATTGCTAGACAACACTTAAAATTTCTACCTCTGTATTTCTTCACTTCTCCTTTTTGTTTACCATCTATTTACCTCTGGGTTTGATATTTCAGGTGATTTCCTCACAAGTTTCTACAAACTCACTACAGTTTTGTCTATACATAAGCCATTGTTATTCTTTTCATGTGTTTTCATTTCTAGATTTATTTTTCTCCATAATGTTCCTATGCTTGCTTTATGTATTTTATTCCTTCTTTTGACTTCCTTCACACATTTTTAAAAAGATTTATTTATTTGAGAAATAGAAAGAGACAGAGTGCATGCACATGTTGGGGATGGTGTAGAGGGGTAGGAGCAAGAGAATCTCAAGCAGACTCCTTAGTGAACAAGGAGCCCCACATGGGTCTCAATCCCATGACTTTGAGATCATGACCTGAGCTGAAATCAAGAGTCAGATGCTCCACTGACTGAGCCACCCAAGTGCTCCTCTTCCTTCACACTTTAAGCATGCTTATATGATATTCATACTCAGATCTCACTGTTACCTAATTTTTAGGGGGTATTTTCATCAAGTCTGCTCACTTTTGTGCCATTGTATTGCCTTCCACATTTTGTGTTTTCATCCAAAAGTCATCTTCAGGGTGATTATCCTCTGTGGGGCAACTATGATTGTCTCCACTTGCACACCATGAAGTTTGTTGCTTCCAGTTCTCTTGGGAGGTTAGTTTCTAGATCCCTCATCTCTCTCTCTCTCTCATCTAGCTTCTTACAATATCCTAAACCTCATGGTTCCAATTTCTCTCATCAAATCTGTTCCAGCCTCAGACCTGAGCAACAAGCTTGCTCAGCAATGGGCCATGTGCTCAGGCCAGATGTAGGTTTTTATTTCAAGTTCAGAGAATAGAGCCACCTCCTGAGTCCAGACATTACTCAAGCAGCCACGGACCACTTCCCACCATAAATAGTTTCATACCTCAACCCCACCTGCCCAAGATAACAGTTAGCACTTCAACCTTTAAGATACCTACAGAAAAAAAGCCTTCAGCTCCCTCCTACCATTGACTTGTCTCTTCATCTCTGGCATCAAGAGAGTTCCCGTTGAAACGTGATTCTGTATTTGTATTTGTATTTGTATTTTATCTAGCATTTCATGTGTAGAGCAAGAGGTGAGCTGGCCATGACAGCCAAGTTGACCAAGCAATCGGATGTTGTATTAACTGAGGATATGCCCACAAATAACTTAAATGTAACATGTTCAAAAGCAAGCCCATCAAGGTCTATGATCTACAAACTCTAGGATCTTTCTTTCTGCTTCATAACCCTTAGCACATGACTTTCATCTTCATGGTCCTTATGGTCACAAGATGGCTGCTGGAACAGTGGGAAAGTAAAAGGGCACAGGCTGAATGAATCAGCTCTTTTTAAAAAGAGGTTGTCTAAAATCTATCCATTCAACAATTTTCTTTTACATATCATTGGCCAAAATTTAGTCATATGGTAATCTCAATCTAGAAGAGAGTCTCAAAGAAGTTTTCAGCTGAGCACACAGCACTCCCCACGGATTGAATTCTATTAATAAGAAAGTGTCTGCCATAGTAGCCAAGACTAATGCACAAGGCCCTTTGTGGCCTACTATCTCTAGCCCGCATATCACCTCCATTTCTCCAGCATCATCTCCTTCTACTTTTCCAAACAAATTACTTGCTACCACTAAACTGAAGTTGGACTACTTCCTGCAGCAACCTTCTCACAGCAACCCACAGGTAACATTCATCACTCATAATTCCTTGTTTTGTGTCTGCCATTCTTGATAGACTGTAAACCCCATGGAAGTTCACTAATGGAATTTCAGTACTAATCATTGGCTTGACATATACTGAGTGCTCAACAAATCTTTCTTTACTTATGAATGTATGGACAGATGGATGGAGTGATAGATGGATGAATGTTCCCTTTCTCTCTCATATCTCTATGTTTTCATATATGCTGTTCCCTTTGCTTAGCATTCCCTTCTTCCATTGTCCACCAGCTAATTCCTGTTTATCATTAAAATTCAACTGAGATGTGCTCTCTTCAAGAAAGTACTTCCTGGGCACACCTACCTGGATTGGGTGTCCTGCTTTTGGCTCTTTGGCCCCTGTGCATCCCTACACAGTAGCCTTTACCATGTGTCCCTTGTTTCTAGAGAAAGATATGGCAGGTGGAAGATACATTGGATGAGATGAATGAAGAGTTTTTCCAGCTCACTGCTCAAGCCCTGGAGCTCCAGAAGGAAAAAGACAAACCAGGACCATTGCCCCCAAGTGAAGGCAATGCATTTGAGGTAAGCCCAGCAGACCAGCACCTCAGATCCTGAGGTGCCCACAGACAGCTGGGTCTCACAGTCTTCCATAGAAGGGATTGAGACCAGAACAACCAGTTCTGATCAGAAAACCCACCACCCATAGTTTGGTTTTGCCTGTTTGCTTTGGCAAGTACTTCTAGAGAGAGGGAAGCCCACTCAATCAGCTTGGCTTTGCAGGTCTTTAAGTAAATTTATGGCCTGGAAAGATTGAGGAAGAGCATGAAAAGGGAGCAATAAAAATAGCTGTTCAGATGCAGCCTAACCAGTAGCACGTGGTTCTGGAACAGGGACTTTTCCACAAGATACATCTTTTTTTTTTTTTAAAGAATTTGTATTTATTTGACAGAGAGAAACACAGCGAGAGAGGGAACACAAGCAGAGGGAATGGTAGCAGGAGAAGCAGGCTTCCCGAGGAGCAGGAAGCCCGATGCGGGGCTCGATCTCAGGCCGCTGGGATCTGACCTGGGCCGAAGGCAGACGCTTAACGACTGAGCCACCCAGGTGCCCCCACAAGATACATCTTTTATCTAGATTGCTCCTCCATCCTAACTTGGGTCTCTGGAGGTATCAACATAGGGAAGATCGGAGTGGACAAAGACAAGAGAGAGAAGGGATGATTCAGTTGTACCTGCATTGAGCTCCATAAAACTATCCACCAAAGCAGGCAGCCAGCTTGTGGGCCTTAGTTTGCCACTTGGAGATTTTTAATATTCCATTAAAATATCATTTCTCTCGACCTGAGTTTTTTTGGCCTACTCTTAACTTTTGCACCCAAGCCCATTCTTCCATCATCTAACCCTACTCTTTTCCTTACTGAGTTGCAAAACACATGCAATGCCCTGGGTGATGGAAGAGCATGCATAGACACCTCCTCTCATGAGGCTTCCAGGAGTGGGCCTCTGTGCCATGATATCTGTGTCCTCAAGGAATCCCCTCTTCAACTAAGAAGGGTCCTGGGAGTAAGGACCCAGGAGGAGCAGGGTTGGAGCACTGAAGTGCTCCATAAATACAGAGAGCTCCATGAGAGCATTGTATGTGCCAGGGCCTTAATGTTGGGAGATTTGGAAAATCTGTTCTTGGTCAAGCTGACCTCCATCTTAGGACAAAAACAACAAGAAAGGGCACCTGTGCTCACAAATGAATAAAGGAAAATTTATCTTGTGTACAAACAAAGACACAAAGGGGCTCTGTAACAGCCGTGAAATGCACAGATGCCCTTCCCAACAGGGCTGCAGGAACAGTCTCCTGAGGCACAAAAGCTTCCCTGAACCCCCAAGGTGGGTCTTCCTCATGAAATCCAAATGCAGATGCTAACTTCCCATTGTATTCTTTCCTCAGTGTGTCTATTGTTCCTTCTCTGAGCTTCATATAGACTTTCCCCCAAAAAAGTCACACTAAGCTGTGAGGTGTCTATGCAGCCACTCTCCAGTTCCAATAGACAGCTATGATGTCAGTTCCATTGCAGGGGGACCTACCACGGGGACCTATCATTGACTGTATTGAGAGGCTCAGATGATTTGGTGAGGATAAAGTAACAGAGATACCTCAAGATTAAAGAGTCATTATATAAATATCTCTAGTATTAAGGAAGGAAAAAAACAGGATGAGCTGAGGGGCTATAAAATGCAGCAAGATTTAATTATTCAATAATTATTCCAGATTATTAACCATGACAATTATGTAATGACATAATTACTTGTTGTGCATTAATGTAGCAACATAAACTCAGGGAACACTATGTCTTTATTATTAATTGTGAGGTCAGTCCCTAGAGGTAACTTGTTGGCATCTTCCCAAGTATTTGGATGGGTGGTGATGCCTAGAGACTGTCAGAGTGACAAGAGTCTTGCCAACATTACATGGTGAATTCAGGAAAGAGTGAGTTTACAACTCCCAGGGGCCACATTTTTTTTTCTATTTGTGTCTTTTTCAGGTGGTTCCCAGCAACTTCCTTTGTGTGTGGCAAGAAGAAAGACCCTACCCAGCAGAGACAAGTGGCCCCGAAGGAGATAATCTGGGAACCTGGGCCATGAAGAGTGAGCAGACCCTGATGCTGGGAGTTAGAAGAGCTCATCTGGCTCAGAGGATCGAAGACCTGGAGTGGGAGCTGTCCCTGCTCCTCCAGGTGGCAGATGGCAGTGTGTGTGCCGGAGGGAGCTGGGCCAGCCTAAGGAGACACTGAGTCACACAAGATGCTGCGGTGGCCATCTGTAAGAGTGCCTTCTCCACAGAGAACACAACCAGGTTAATCGGCTGACTCCTGGTAGGAAGGAGTAGGTGTCTAAGGGGCCACCAGGTCTGGAGCATGTGCTCAGTTTTTCTTTTCTTTTCTTTTTTTTTTTTTTCGTGTGCTCAGTTTTATGACATGTTTCTTTTGGGTAATACCTAAATTGCACAGAGCCTCCACACCCATCTTCCAATACTTCTGAGTCCTCAGAAGATACCCAGTGGGCCACATTCCCTGCCTAGTTCCAGTGACCTCCTAGAGCACAGAAAGGCAGGCCATGCCATGCTGGCAAGCCCCAGCATCCTGTGCACACTGAAGACCTCAACCCCAGAGGGGACTCTGCTTCCCCAGTTCAGCCTGCACTTTCTGCCCTCTGTGCCTTTGCACAAGCAGCTCTCTTCCCAGAAGGTCCTTCCTCTCTCTATCCACTCTCACCAGGTGAAGCTCTTGGAGGGTGTACCTCCAAGACCTGGCCCAGAGGTCCCAGGCTCCCTGCAGCAATTCTCGAGCCCCTTCACAATCATTCTGTCCTTTGAATCCTGATGTTGCCTTGTCTCTACTATTCATATCCCACTTCAGCCATTTGTGCCATGGTTTATCCTTCCTTCTAGACTTTGAGTTCCTTAAAAGCAGAGTGTGTCACATACACACACACACACATCACACTGCTTTGCACATACAGAGTATCAGGTGAGCCAGAAATGCATCATGAGTGTAACTGACTATACAGACAAGGCCACTAGCCCTGAAGTCATACAGTCATGTTGGGGTGACCAACACATGGGAAACTGAACACCACTAAGAAAGAAAGAGGCATTCAGAGGCAGAGAAGCAGAGCTCCAGGGCTGGAGCCCTGGGACAAGTTTAAGGAAGGGTCAGGACTTGAAACAAGGCTTCAGGGGTATGAAACATGGATTGTGGGTAAGGGGCCTGGAAAAGGGAAAGCATTTATGGCTGTTTAGGTAGCTGGTAAAAGAGAGACATGAAAGAGAAGAGCAGGCAAGGTATTAGCCAAAAGGGATCAGGATAGAATCCATTTAAGAAGAGAAAGCCACAGGGAGAAGTAGGGGTGGGAAGAGTGTCCTGAGTCCCAGGAATCCCTGACTAGTGCTTTTTGGTCCATAGTCATGCTGTGGTGGAGGCTGCCAGGCCAGGTCATGCCACGGAACTGTGTCTAGCCATTTCTGACAACCAGTGTTGGGTTGCAGACCTCAATCCTCACCACAGATAGATGGAGGCACACCTGGACTCTGATATCTTGACAGTTTGATCAAATATGTGCAGGCCTGACTCTCCATGGATCTGAACCTGGGGATCTCAAGCAGATATTCACCTAGGACCTGGAGGAACAGACCTTCCCCTGCTGTTCATTGGGCTTCTCATGATGGTCACCCACTGTTATGCCTCAAACACTTTTGGAGGGAGCTTTCTCATGTAACCCTCTCCCTCAGCCAGGAGCTGCCACTGCCATAGAGGGTGTAGGTCTCCAAGTCTCTTCTGCCTGTGATATCCTACAGTTCAGATCTCTAGGCCACTGAAGAAAAACAAGCTGTTACAGGGACCAAAGTCCTCCATCAAGTCCTCACTAGGGCATAGGATGAGTGGAGGTGCTCAGCTGACTGCCAACTGGATTTTGCTTTTCTGGCTGGTTCTGAAATGTTCATCATCATTCTCCATGGAAGTGAGTAACTGCTATCCCTTTTAGTAGCAGTAAGTCTCTGGGCTAGAGCAGAAGAAACGTCACTCCCCATTTAGGCTGAAAAGAAAAAGCACCAATGATGCTCTATTTCCACCGCTCCCTGGGCCTCCAGGCAACTCTCCATGTATTCAAACTATTTCTTAATCTGGTCTCTGGGATTGACATTGCTGACACTGAGAGACCTAGAAATTTTATTTCTGCCACCATCAAACACTGAAACACAACCCAAATGTGTGTCTGTCTGACAATATTCATTGACAGATACATGGTTCAGAGTGTACAAGGCCCAGACCTGAACTGTGAGCAAGAGGCCTAAGGACTTCACTAGCCATATGTCTGTGGGACAGTTCCCGCCTGTGGGTCTGAAGGATCATCCTGGAAAGAGTCCACACGGGGGCTCACTCATGTGAGTGGGAGGTCTATCTGCCCAGATCTGAGCCCAGGACCACCTCTCATGGATCCTAAATCAACCATCAGAACAGCCAGACATTTACCGAACTCAAAAACTAGTCTTCATTCTTGAAGGGGGATCCAGAAGGGTGAGAGGTTGTTCCAGCCTTTCATAGTGCTGGGTGTCTTGTGCCAGGAGGAGCACAACCCTTGAGGTCAGAAAGAGTAGGCTCAGAGAGATCATGTGATATTTGTTTCCCTGAATGACTTATTTCGCTTAGCTCTGATATGAAGAATTTGAGAGGCAGGACCAGAGGTCGTGGAGGGGTGGGGGAGAAAAATGAAACAAGATGGGATGGGGAAGGAGAAAACCATAAGAGACTCCTAAACTCACGAAAAGAATTAAGGGTGGTTGGGAGGTGGGGGGGGTAGGGATAGGGTGGCTGGGTTATGGACATTGGGGAGGGTCTGTGCTATGTTAAGTGCTGTGAAATGTGTAAGCCCGACAATTCACAGACATATACCCTGGAACAAATAATACATTATATGTTAATTAAAAAATTAAAAATAAATTAAAATAAATTTAAAAAAAAAAGAGTGGGCTCAGTGCATCTCAAACTGCACATGTAGGAAAATTGCCAGGAAACTTGTTAAAAAACAGCTTCTGATTCTAGAGTTCCAGAGGGTCTTTCTAACAAGCTCTAGGAGAGACACCCGGGTTGCTGGTCTGTGGACCTCACTTGGAGTCCAAGGTCATAGGCCCTGGTAAAGAAAGTCGATCGTATTTGAAAGTCACTCACCAGAAGAAGAATATGATCTGAGGGTACACAACATTAGGTCAGTGGGTCCTAAATTCTGTTTGTTACTGAGTTTGAGCTGCTACTAGACACCCAAATCTGCTATAAGCTGTACATGTGAGCCTGGAGCTCAGCTGACATGGGAGCTGGATACAGGAAAGCCTCCAAAGGACACTGATGTCCTAGAGACCACACTGCTGCTCACAGCCTGTGTAGCACTCAGCCCTTAGCAGCCCTGCCCAAAACAGCTGCTCCCACTCCCCTTTCAAAAGTACTTTCTAAATGCCAAAACCTGGTCTAAGAGCTTTAAATAAAAAAAATCACATTTTGGGGCGCTTGGGTAGCTCAGTGGGTTAAAGCCTCTGCCTTCGGCTCAGGTTATGATCTCAGGGTCCTGGGATCGAGCCCTGCATTGGGCATCGGGTTCTCTGCTCAGCAGGGGCCTGCTTCCCCCCCCCCTGCCTTCCTCTCTGCCTACTTGTGATCTCTCTCTCTCTCTCTCTGTCAAATAAATAAATAAAATCTTTAAAACAAAACAAAACAAAAAACAAAATCACATTTCATTTTCACAGGAATCATATTGCTTAGGTGGTACTATTTCCAGTCCACAGATGAGGAAATGGAGGACAAAGAAACATGATCTTAGGAACTGTGTGGCAGGGTTCACATTCAGACCTTGTTTTATCTGACAACAAAACCCATGTTCTAACCACCGTGTTACAATGCTGACTACCCAGTGAACATACTGAAATCTACAGGCAGTTAGTAATGAACAGCCCAGCACATACTCACAGAGTCCCAAATGAAGGCTGTCTTTGACTTGCCTGGACTGATGGCTTCTAATGCAAGCTCCTCTGAGTCTTACGGGTCTGCCTGTATCAGAGGGTTCTACAAGGATTCACTTCAGTTTTTTAAGTATAATTTAACTATTCTAAAACTAAAAATTAAGCAAATATATTAAAAAATATAACAGCCAACACACAAATCATTGGAAATCACCCAAGTCTCAACTGCCAGGCTAATGTGTTTTAACGTGGACTCCAAAAATTACTCTCCTGCCCTCTTAATTTTAATATATCCTGAAATTACCAAGCAAGATATTTTTAAACTTTTGAAACTTGTAATAGTTGATCTTTATGAATCCAGACTTTTCTCAATAATGTGTCACAAAATAACATAAGTAAGTGAGATGTTAGCTTACATATATATGTCAGCCAAAGCCATTTGTGCCTCCCATTAAAATGTTTGTCAGAAGAGCTTCATTGTTTTTGTTGACCAGTTTACAATAATTTATTCAATTTGAACCTATAAAATAACTTACACTATTAGAAGGTGGTCTTTTTTTTTTTTTTTTCAAATTTGTGTACTGCCTTCTCATAAGATTTTGTTGGCAGTAAGATTCCCTTACTTAAAGAGAGCCTCTGCATGCTGTGGACCCTATCTGAGCCCTGAGGCTCTGAGGCTGGGCTCTGGCAGAGTGACCTGCCCTGTCCCTCAGGGGGATGCCCTGGGCCTTGGCAATCTTTGTTTAGAAAGCTTGTCATTTCCCTGGCATGGGCAGCATCTCTGGAGAAAATACCTCAGCGTTTCTGTGTCTGATGGTGCTACCAGCCCTGGCCTGGCCTTACCACAGAAAAGGTACTGCCCCCAGAACTCAGTAGGCCTGCCCCATCCTGCCCTACATTCCTTCTTTCTGATGGTGACAATGATAATGCTTGGCACTGACATGCCAAGGATAGTCCAGCCTCTCAGCTTGTTCCCACTTTCCTAAGCACTGGTAGGGCATCAGGAAGGTCAGAGAACAGACCACTCTAAATTCAAGATGAAGGGGTGGCTCACCCTTGCAGCTCCTGCATTTAGCTTTACCCCCAGGGAGATGATCTGCTATAGTAGAGAACGGCCGGGGCTGCACAAGACAATGATGGTCCAACAAGGGCAATGCGCAAATGAGAGAGGTATCAGCATTCACGCAGAGATGAAGCAAGAAGCAAATGAAAACTCCCCGCAGTCTGAGAACCATAGAGATTCCTCTTCTGCAATAAAGAGATGCAGGAAGAGACAGTGCCTAGCCAGCTCTGCCATCTCCTGGTAAAGCAACAGTGAGCAAGCTACTTTAACTGTACTTGAGGTTCCCTGTCAGTAAAACAAAGATGATCAGCACTTGCTTGGCAGGGTGGCTGCTGGAATTAGAAATGCTATGCATTAAGTTTTTGACGAGGGACTGGCATTCTATAAATGGAAAGCTGGTTAGTTTTATTTTTTCACTCTGAAAATGTTGTGAGATTGTGGTATAAAGGCCAAGGGTGAGTTGCCCCAAAATGTGCCACTTCAAATGCAGATTATTTCAAGCTGAGAACAATCAAGTCCTGAAAGATTCAGGAAAAAACTTTGACCTTCCTCCCTATCTGCCTGAAAGAATTTATGAAAAATTTTCCTCTCCAACTATAGAAAGTGAGGAATCATTCTCCTAATATGAAAGTTGGGGCCATGCAGCCAGGGAGAGAGACAGGAGGAACTTGGGTTTAGGTGACAAGTCCTCTCTCTCAGGGTTGGAGGCCTGCGAGTGTCCACCACCCATTCATTTTGATGCGTCTGGGGTCTGGAGAAGCCTCAGCAAGACACCGGCCTTGCCTCAAAGGCCCAGCTCCACACACATGAACTATTTAACTTTGATGTTGTCAAGGAGGAAAAATTCCCTCTGCCTCCAAAGGTCTTTCTAGCTAGACTAAGAATCAGATGACATGAGACAGAGTAACAGGGGGAAAACTAAATTTCATTTCATGCATGCAAGGAATCTACACAGACATGGAAATTCCAAAGACAATCAGACAAAGTGAGGTGTATGTGTTATTCTGAACTAAAGAAAAGGGGATAGGGACTTCAAAGGAAGAAATGTAATTCACAGGAAGATGAAAAAGAGTAAATGTTTGGTCAATAAATGTTTGTTGGGCCATCCAGAAACAATAGGATACAGAGAGGACTTTGTCCAAGCAGGCCTTGTTCCATTTCTCCCTGCCCACCATACCTGGTTCATATTACAAGGTTTTTATAGTGATAGTTCTCTTCCTAGAGCATGTCCTTTATTGAAATTCTTTTTAGGCATTTATCCATTTCTTCCAGATTGCCTAATTTGTTGGCATATGATTGCTTATAATATTCTCTTATAATTGTTTGTATTTCTGTGGTGTTGGTTGTGATCTCTCCCCTTTCATTCATGATTTTATTTATTTGGGTCCTTTCTCTTCTCTTTTTGATAAGTCTGGCCAGGGCTTTATCAATTTTTTCAATTCTTTCAAAAAAAGAATTAAAAGTTCCCAGTTTTGTTGATCTGTTCTACTGTTGTTTTTTGTCTTAATTTCCAGATCATTGATTTCTGCTCTAATCTTAATTATTTCCCTTTTCCTGGATTTAGGTTTTATTCATTGTTCTTTTTCCAGCTCTTCTAGATGTAAGAAGCAAATGATGTAAGGTTAGGTTTTGTATTTGAGACTTTTCTTGCTTCTTTAGGAAGGCCTATATTGCTCTACAATACTTTCCTCTTAGGACCACCTTTGCTGTATCCCAAATGTTTTGGACTGTTGTGTTTCGTTTTCATCTGTTTCTATGTATTTTTTTTTAATTCTTCTTTAATTTTTTGGTGAACCCATTTATTCTTTAGTAGAATGTTTTTTAGCCTCCATGTATTTGTGTCTTTCCAAATTTTTCTTGTGGTTGACTTCAAGTTTCATAGTATTGTGGTCTGGAAACACACATGGTATTATTTCAGTCTTTTCGTAGCAATTGAGGCCTGATTTGTGACTCAGTATATGACCTATTCTGGAGAATGTTCCGTGTGCACTTGAAAAGAGTGAGTATTCTGCTACTTTAGAATGAAATGCTATGACTACATCTGTTAAGTCCATCTGAGACATTCTCTTTTTATTCTTTATTTGATTTTTCTAATTTTACTTATGTGAAGACTGCTATGATGAATATCTTTAAAATAAGTAGATGTTTTTTTCTTTTCAATTATTTTATTATTTTTTAAGGTGGCATTACTAGGTCAAAGGGTTTGAGTGGCTTTTTTGGCTTTAATACATTATCAGGCTGCTTTTCAAAATTATGGTGCCTCATTATGTCTGACCCTTGAACCTATAGTGGGTCCCCCACCTGAGGCAGAATACAGCCAAAATGATGCTCCAAAGAGAGCATGGTGTGTAAATAATCCCTGCCAGTTGGGCCCTCTCTTCTGTGAACTACCTCTGCACCAGTCATCAGGCACTCAATGTGAGCTTGGTTTATTCTGTTTTTAAGCAATGTGTTTTCTCAACCTAGTTCTTTGGTGAAAGGCAGAAAATAAAATTGATTAAGTGTCTATAATGTGAAAGGCCTTGTTTCATTTTTACAAAAAAGGAGGTCATTCTCATCCCCATTTCTGAATATGAAAACACTGAAGTTCATGAATATTTCATAACTTTCCACAGGCCCCAGAAGCAGCAAAGGACTGAGTGGAAATCTGTTAGTCAAGCTAACCTAAAATCATTTCAACTCTCTATTGTTCTACAAAGGTCTGAAAAGGATGATGCTTATGCTGAAGGTGGTGACAAGGAAAGGAGAAGCAGTGGTGTTGGTGGTGTTGGGCATCCTTAGTGGTTGGGAGGTGAGATGTGTCTCCCAGTTAGGAATCACTGGCTATAGCACTGATTTCCCTACTCCCCATCTTTTGCTTTGAAGTTTGCCTCATCTCCTGGACCATGATAAAAGGAAAATGTATGAAAGATGGGACATTCTGAACTGCCCTTTGGAACATGTCTAGAGGCAAGAATTTATGGAAATTACTTATGGACTTCTAAAACCTTTTTATTTTTATTTTTTCAAACCAGCTAAAAACATCAGTAGATCAGTTTCTTGTGAAAGACTATAAATCTTGACTCTTCTAGTTCTACATGAATAAGTTTTAAGACTGGAACTACAGTGATTGATTTAAGACATAAAGGCCATTAACAAAGTGTAAACAACTCATGTCAAAGAAAATCAGACATTGTGTTCTCTACCAGCACTAACCCTGCCCTCCTCCCCTTTATCAAAAGCCATGGATTTCCCTGCTTTAGTTGTTATTCAAGCTATTCTTGAAAAGCTTAGTGTGTATGGATAATATGTGGAAGAAACAAAGAAATGAAAAAGTTATAGGAAAACAAGCAGCCTGGGGGAGTTGCTAAGGGATGAAAATTCTCAGACAGTGTGATACTAACACAAAAATAGATACATAGATCAATGGAACAAAATTATGAGTCCAGAAATAAATCCACAATTGTATGGTCAATTAATCTATGACAAAGGAGGCAAGAATATCCAGTGGGAAAATGACAGTTTCTTCAACAAATGGTGTTGGGAAACCTGGAAAGCCACATGCAAAGGAATGAAATTGGAATACTTTTTTACACCATACACAAAAATAAACTCAAAATGGATTAAAAACCTAAATGTGAGATCTGAAGCCATAAAATCCTAAAAGGGACCACAGACAGTAATTTCTCTGACATCAGTCATAGCAACATTATTCAAGATATGTCTCCTGAGGCAAAGGAAACAAAAGCAAAAAGAAATTAGTGGGGTTACATCAAAATAGAAAGCTTCTGCACAGCAAAAGAAACAATCAACAAAACAAAAACACAAACTACTGAATGAGAGAATATAGCAAATGGCATAGCAGATAATGGGTTGGTATGCAAAATATATAAAGAATTTATACAACACCCAAAAACCAAATAATCCAATTTAAAAATTAGCAGAAGATGTGAACAGACATTTCTCCAAAGAAAAGGTCCAAGTGATCAACAGACCCATGAAAAGACGCTCAACATCACTAATCATCAAAGAAATGCAAATTAAAACCACAGTAAGATATCACCTCACACCTATCATAATGGTTAAAATCAAAAACACAAGCAACAAGTGCTGGAGAAGAATTGGAGAAAAAAGAACCCTCTTACACTTTTGGTAGGAATGCAAACTGGTGCAGCTATTGTGGAAAACAGTATGGAGTTTCCTTAAAAAAATTATAGAATTACCCTACGATACAGTGATTCCACTAATAGGTGTTTACCCAAAGAACCCACAGATTAATTCAAAAATATATACACACCCCCCTGTTTATTGCAGCTTTATTTATAATAGCCAAAAATGGATGTAAGCCAAATATCCTTCAATAGATGAATAAAGACACACACACACACACACACACACACACACACACACACGCACACACACTGGAATATTACTCAGCCATAAAAAGAATGAAATCTTGCCATTTGCAACAACATGGATGAATCTAGAAGATAGAATGCTAAGTGAAGTCAGTCAGAAAAAGACAAATACCATATGATTTCATTCATAGTGGAATTTAAGAAACAAAACAGGACAAAGGGGAAAAAAGACAAATGAAAAACAGACTCAAATAAAGAGATGAGAGGTAGGTGGGGAGATGGGTGAAGTAGGTGAAGGGGATTAAGAGTACACTTACCATGATGAGCATTGAGTAATGTACAGAATTGTGGAATCACTATACTGTACACCTGAAATTAACATATAATGTTAATTATACTAGAATGTGAAAAAGAAATTTAAAAAAAGAAAATTTACAGAGAGAGGTGGCCTGCTTAGAGATACAGATAAAAAAAATCTTAAAAGATTTCTTATTTTTAATATCTAAACTATTTTAGAACACAGAGATATGGGCTCTGTTGAGGCTAAGACCTTGAAGACAAGAGCGAAAACAGAGGTCTGGCCCAAATGTCCCAGGCTTCCTGGCTGTAGGATGGACACACTTGATTATCTCTAAGGCATAGCAGGCCATTCTGAAGCAGCTCAGAGAATAGGACCTGCAGTCCTGGAAACACAGACTTCCCTACCCAGCAGCCTTCCAACCATAGACTACAAAAAACCAGTGTCTGAACTTAAAAAGATCCTTCTTTTTAAGAGGAAGTAACACTCATCAGGAGAAATTTTGATGACCCTGGAGGTACCCAGGAAGACAGATGATTGAAGGAATTAAATATAACCCATTCAGGGCCACACAAGGGCAGCACTGCCCCAACACGCAATTGGCTCCTCACCTTGAAGATGCTCTCCTGGCTTTGTGCTTCTCCTGTTCTAGTCCTTTAAAAGATGAAGGCAAGGAAGGGAACCCTTGGGTGCCATCAAAGGCAAGAATATGCGTGGCAACAGCAACAAAAGAAAGCAGGAGTTTTCCCTTTCTTTCATACTGATAGCTCAAGAGAGATCAGCTTTCATTTCCAGGCTCATTCTCAGCCAAGGATCAGAACGAGCACCAGCTCTTGACAGGGTTGTTGCCATTCTTTGCCCAAAGTAAGACCAGCAAAGTCAGAAGTTGGCTTTGCCCCAGTTCAACTTCCTTCTGGAGTGGAGGTTTCTTTCTTGTAGAAGGAAATAAACATACAACTCTTAGAACTCAGGGACTTGTCACTACCTTACAAGAAAAGTAGTTCAAAGCAAGCTCTACCCCTTACTAGCTGGGTAACCCTGGACAAGTTTCTTTTCCTCTTCAACTTTAGCTTTCTCGTCTCCTAGATGTGGACAGTGACAAGACTCACCTCTTGGTAAGGCTGGGTAGCTGAACAATGCTTTCAGAACAGCACTTGGAACATGGAAAGTGTTGACAAATGCTAACCATTACTATTTTATTTGGTCCATAATAAGAATTCAATTAGATAAGCATTTTATTATGATAAATAATAAACCTCATGCTTATTGAGAATCTGATGTATATAAGGCATTTTTCTAAATATACTGGGCTTGCCCTCCATAGACCATGAGGCTGACATAAATATAGTAAGTAAAACACTCAGCAGATTGTGGTGAATGCTCCTTTTTTAAGCACAGGAAAGGGTTATGGAAATACAAGGGAAGAAAAGTCCAGGAGAGATCTGGAAAACCTTTGTGGGCAACTTGACAGTTAAGCTGGGCCTCAAAGTTGGGATTCTATAGTTGGAAATGGTAAAAGCAGATGGAATTTTCCAGGCAGTGACAGCCTCCAGGGTCTGGAGGCTGGGGAAAGAGTGTCTTCAAGGAATCATGCTTTGGTGAAGGGTGCAAGCCCTGAGCAGATTCATTGGGACATATGGAAGTGTACTGAACAAAGCAGGACCTGCATCCAAGGGAGTTGATTTGAGAATGAGTTTTGCTTCTTACTGGGACCTTAAATGAATTATTTAATATCTGATCTTCTGACTATTCAGATGTAAAATGGGTGATATAACACCCTCACTTTACCAGGTGATTGCAAAGACCAAATACTTAGCTGTGTTTAAGAAGCACTGGGTAAACTGTAAAGCATTATGCAAATGTTGGTAATCTCTCTGTTGCGGGCCTTCCCAGGAGTCTGAGGAAGGCAGGGCCATGTGGCCTTCTGGGAATCCATTGTAACACTGGGGAGAAGACAGAAATCAGCGAGGCCAATTCAAATTGTGAGTATTTCCAGCTGCTGTGGGACACTTCTATTCACTGCCATTACTCCAAACTCTGGTGAGACAAAGCTATGAGCAACCTATGTTTGTAACCTGAATTTCCATGCTGACTTAGAGTCCTCAGTATCAGTACATACATACAGAAGACAGCAAAACCCTTGAAGAAACTCAGGTCAAGTGCTTTGTAGACAAATGGATTTTAAGTTTGTTTTCTCCTTGTCCTTAGAACATATTTATTTTTCAAAAAAGCTTCTAACAAAAGATACTATTTTAGAAGAACAAAAGTCTTTTTTTTTTTACATCTTTTTTGCATATTTGATTTGACTTGCACAGGTGGGGGAGCTGGGACAGAGGAAGACCAATACTCTAGAAGTTTGTGGCTTCAATGAAGTCAATCACAGATTTAGAATTGAAACCTGGATCTATTAAATAACTTTCCTTCCTAATCCCTTAGCCTCTACTTGCAAGGGTTCCCGTATTGAAATATCAGTGACCTTTATAGAAAATTTCCTTATCGAAAAATAGAATAATAGAAAAAAGCGTAGGATTTGAAGTCAGAAGACTTGAATTCGGAGCCCTGGTTCTCCCATTCACTGGCCTGTAATTTTGATCGCCTAGTTGCTCAGAAGCCCTAGTTTTCTCCTTTAAAAATGAGGATGGGAATACCCAAGACACTGAGCTGTTGAAAATTTAATAAAATAACATACACGATAGATAAATACACGATAAATACACGATAGATAAAATGCCTGGTCAATGATAGATACTAAATAAATTTTGACAGCAGCAGGTTTTAATTTTAAATAAGTAACCAGTGTGTCTGTATCCATTGCTAATCACTCAGAGGACACAAAGGAGGAATAACAGTCCCCTTCTCTGGCTGAAATGGATTCTTGACATTCCCTCAGAAAAGTCATCAATAAGGGGAAGAATTAGCCATCATTAGCCCTGATTCAATCAGGAAACTTTTACTTTAGGCACGTATTGCATGGGGCACTGGGTGTGGTGCATGAACAATTAATCTTGTATCACTGAAAAAATAAAATAAACGATATTTGGGGAAACAAACAAACAAACAAACCTGCAGTTACTGGTCTCTACAGCCAGATGGCATCCACTCCTGAATAGGACAATGCATGACGAATATCCAACTTTTGTATCAACATGGATGGGACTGGA
>CM053605.1:97008371-97026140 GCA_028646535.1 Procyon lotor | reverse complement strand
GGGGGGGGGGGGGGGGGGGGGGGCGGGGCGAGTCTGGTGGTGGGTATTGAGGAGGGCACGTATTGCATGGAGCACTGGGTGTAGTGCATGAACAATAAATCTTGTAACACTGAAAAAATAAAATTAACATTTTTGGGGGGGAAAAAAAGAACATTGAGTACAGAGGCAAGGCAAGATAATGAATAAACACCTCACAGTGAGCAGGATTTATTCCCTGTTGAGGAACAAAGGAACATGTGAGATAAGCTTGGACAAGGGAGTAAGGGGCATATTATAATGAGTCTAAGGCTAAAGGCAAAGGAGTATATCCTTGGTGCAGCAGCAGAGAGTCCTCTCAAGTTCTTAGCAAGACAGTGACTGATAAAAACTACATTTTGGAAAAATAACATGAGTCTTGAGCCAATACCCTTTAGGTTTCCAGCCTAGTTTGGAGAGGTTAGTGCATGTTGGTTGATTTCTTTCAGCCTGTACTTTCAGATTAACTTCGATATGTAAGGTCGCTGTAGAGCAGAATTTCCATGTAAAAGCAGAAGAAAAGTGGTAGGGATGTGTGTGTATGGGTGTGTTGGAGGTAAGAAAGTATGGAAAAATATGCTGAGATGAGGGAAAAGATACCCAGGGAATGGTGAGGGGCCTAGGGAGGATGGGAAGGGAACATCCTCACCATCTACACTGTCAGCCCTCTGAGAGTACAATGCCACACACACAGTAGGTATATGGCAGAGATAGCTAGAGACAGCCACCAAAGAGCCATGTTCCCCTTCAGAATGAAGAGCTGTTGCTTAGCCAGGTATCTCATTTCCCAAGCCTCTTGCAGGTAGGTGGAGACATGGAAGTGAGTCTGGGCCACCAAGAGTGGACTGATATGAGTAGCCCATGGCATCCTCCCAAGAAATCTTCCTGCTCTCTCTTCCTCCTTCCCCCAGTTGGTTGTTGACACACAGGGCAAGGCCACATGGCAGAGCCTCCCTCACCCAGGTTCCGGAACTACTGTAAGGAAATCCCCTCCCTTCCACCCTACCTCTTGCCTCCTACCCTAGAGTTATATGAGAAATCAACTTCAATCATGCTAAACCACGGAAGTTTGGGGATTTAGCTTGGGGATTTAGCTAAATCTGCTGAACTGACATGAATTTAACCAAATACTTTGTGCCTATGCGGTTTTATATGTATTTTTTATATGTATGTTTATATAGCTGTCCTTCTAAGTCTAGCTAGAAGGACAGTTAAAGCATCAACCTTCCTGAGAGCTCAGCTGTATATTAAAATAAAATGTGAACTTGGAGGGCTCCAGGGTCTCAATCACCACCATGAGGATTGCTCAAGGTAGCTGGTTTGATGTCCTTAAATAATTTCTGAACATTTTCTTAAAGTGTGATTTCTAAGACTTTTTACAAGATGGCAAGTCAGAGAAATTATGTGGCATAAGATTTTGAATTGCCAGTCATACTTTAAAGTACTTACAGGCCAGGGGAAGTCTCCTTGGATCCCTCTCTATCTGGCATTCTTCTAGAGAGAATAATTCATCCAGGAATTCAAACTTTAAATTAAGCACTAAAGGTGATTATTGAGCAAGATACTTCCACACAGCAAAAAGGTTTCTGGGAAGTCATATAAAGAAATAGAAAAGACCATTTTTATTCCTTTCTACACAAAGAATCAAGGGTTTGTAGTCCTTGAGGTCCCCCAAATGGTTCAAATTAATGAGAATTCAGAAAAACATCTCTAGCCCTTTATAGAGAGAATCATTCATTTCAATCCAAACTACCTACTTAGCCTTTTTCTCTCTAGCTTTTTACCAAAAATCAACATAGTAGGGCATTCTTGTGGCGTCCCATCCAAAGTAAATTATTCCTACTTGAGTTCTCTGGCACAGAAGGAACAGGAAGAAAACATTCTAGACACAAGTAGTAGAAAGACAAATCATAGAAATGATCAAGTGTTTATAAATGCCAGAAGTTAAAGGAAATTAATATCAGGCCTAATAAATATCAGGAATTTTGGTTAACACCCAGCACAACCCTGGTGCAAAATCTGCTCTTAATAAATATTAGTACCCTGCATCACCTTCCTATCTTGGTTTCGTGAGACTTTCACACAACAGCTTGTAAGGTAAAGGGACACAGGAGGTGGTCCACCAGAAATCTGCATTCTCCTAGAAACTGAGTAAGAAGAAACCTAGAAGCTAAAGCTGGAAGATACCCTAAAGTAACTTCCCTGAGCTCACATACTTTATTAGAGGAGGTGAAGAGCCTTGACCGTAAGTCTCCTGATTAGGCTTTCCTGGATGATAAGGAATCAAGAGACAATGGACAAAGACATCTTTGAAACCATGTACTCCCACATGCTGTGTCTCCTCCTCCTTGGGCATATCCTTTAGTTTCTCTGACCCTCAGCTTCCCATCTATAAAAATGGCATGTTAATACATATGGTGCAGAGACACTGGGAAGATGGGTGGGAACACGGAGCACCTGGTACACTTTGGTACAAGGTGGCTGTTACCAGGAAGAGGAGGAAACATTTAGGAGCTGGTAGACAGATGCAAACATTGCAAAGCTGGGGAATCTGAGCAACTGATTGATGTTCTAATCAATCAATTTTTATTTTTAGAGCTCTATTTTTAGAGCTCCAAATCAATGTCCAAGTGAATTTGTCCTGGTTTTATGTAAAAGGTTCCATCTCCTATTCAAATGAAACTCTAGAGCCACTTGAGAAGGAAGAATTGCTTTATTCTTCACAAATCTCTTTGATTTCCCCCTCCTATTGAAATGAAAATGTCAGCCTCAAAATTCTTATGCAAAATAGGAAGAGAATCAAGTCAGGTTCCACACCCTTTGCTAGCTTCTCTGGCAGAAGCAGAGTCCAGGTCTTCCCCATTACTAGCCCAAAGTGACTCAAACTTCCTCAGGGCCTCTCCACCCACTGCTGGGCATGCCTTGAGTCAGGGCTTCAGCACAGCTGCGGATGTCTCCTGTGTAGGACCTGTTCTGGTCACCATGGAAAGATAGAAAAAATGGAGACAATGTCCCCATTCTCAAGTACACAAACACAGCAAACTATTACTGCTAAAACAGAAACTCAGGCCCTGACTTCCTGCAGCCACACATGGAGTCACTTCCTACAGGTTGTGTACTCTCTTTCCTACCCTGCTATATTGGTGCCTCATTTCTCCTTCCTGGTTTCATTCATTCCATTCAGTTTGGTGCTGCAGGTGAGTCCCAGAATGCAGGAAGGAATACATGGGCCCTGCCTACAGAGGGCTCACAGTCCCTATAGAAACCCCAAGGTACCATTCTGTGTGGGCATTTCCACGCTCGTCCTACACAAGTATGACAAAAATAAGTTGTTCATATCTCCATTTCTTAAAAAGATTTATTTATTTATTTTTAGAGAGAGAGAGAGCACATAGAGGTTAGGGGCAGAAGGAGAGGGAGAATACCAAGCAGACTCCCTGCTGAGCATGGAGCCCAATGTGGGTCTTGATCCCACAATCATGAGATTATAAACTGAGCTGAAATCAAGAGTTGGACACTTAAATGGCTGAGCCACCCAGGCACCCCCATTTATATCCCCATTTTACAGCAAAAGAAAATGAATCTTGGAGAAGCTGTCACATACTTATGGCCAAGGAGCGGCAAAGCCAGATTTAGACCTAAGGCTTTTAACCTGAAGCTTGTGGCCTCCTCCTCATTCTCCAACACTTACTCACCTTGGATTACTCAGATGACAAATAAAAAGGGGAAGAGTCAGAAAATTGGATTTTAAAACTGAGGTGTTGGTGCGCTTGGAAATGGTTTTATCACTGTTGTGAGTCTCAAGGGTGATAAAGGAATAAAGGCAAGAATACTTAGCATTTGTTGGTAGCAGTTACAATGTGCCAAGCACTATATCTTCTAAGTGCTCTGTAGGTGGCTTCTCATTTAATCCTTGCTGTGATCAGGTACTGCAAGTACTATTATCCCAATTTTTTTTTCTGGGAAAACTGAAGTTCAGAAAATAATCAGCCTATGAGCTCTATGATCTCATAGCAAGATTAGTGACAGAGTTGGGACTGAAACCCAGGTGTAGAGAATGCCAAAGCTAGTGCTCTGAACTACTAAAGCATACCACTCCTTCTGTGGACAAGGCAGAAGCTGAGGGGAGAGCATCACACTTCCAGAAAGTTTGCTTATGCATTGGCACCTACACTTGACTAAATGGATACAGAGAATCAGTATGTATAGCATAGGATGGTGCAAAACATAATTTTAAAACACCAGCAGGTAGGTCTACCCAGTCCAGTCACCACTGAAAAGCAGAAAGAATCATATATCCAGACAGTTTATCTGAGTTTATTGGTGATGTTTCCTATTTCTGGCAATATGGTTGATGTAAATTGTCTAAAATCCTTAAGATTAGTAAAACAGAACTACTTTTTAATGCAAGGCTGATCTTTAAACAGAAGGAAGTGTGTGGCAGGGTGGGGTAGGGTAATTTCCAGGTGCCATAAACTAAGAGGGAAAGAAAACTGGAGTGGTGAGTGCCTCAGCTGATGCTGTGGTTGCCCTCAGAGAAAGGTGTTTCCAGGCCCCTGGGAGCTTGAACAGAAGACGTGACTGAATCCTCACAAGGAGGGTCATGGGACTGTGAACACAATCTAAACAAAATCCTTAGTTCCAAAACCCCTCTTCAGAGGAAGGATGGATTAAGAGAAACTTACCCACAGGCACAGGCTGTTGAAAGGAACCTTTTTTTTTTTTTAAAGATTTTATTTATTTGACAGAGAGAAACACAGCGAGAGAGGGAACACAAGCAGAGGGAATGGTAGCGGGAGAAGCAGGCTTCCTGCCAAGCAGGGAGCCCGATGCGGGGCTCGATCCCAGGACCCTGATATCATGACCTGAGCCGAAGGCAGACGCTTAACGACTGAGCCACCCAGGCGCCCCTGTTGAAAGGAACCTTATCTGCTCTAGGCACTGACTGAAAAGAAAAATTTCTCTGAGAATTTAGAACTCCAGGCTTTCTCTTCAAGTAGAAGTGGAGCTTGGCTACTTCTATTACCACAGTAACCCCAAGTCACAATATTATAATAAGTTGCCTGCAAAACTGGTCTGGAAAGACTTTCACAAAGAAATCAGAAAAGATTCTCATGGAGGAAATAAGTCCCACTAAACACAAAACATACAAAACTGACAAAACATGCAAGGAAATAGCCAACAATGAATGAAAGTCAGCAAACAGAAAAAAAAAAAACAAAAAACAACAAAATAACATTAGAGCCGCAAGTACTTGAGATAATAGAATGGCAATGTGAAAGAGAATGTAAAAAGTATGTTCATTTCTTCCCATTCATTTTTGCTTCCCTTCCCCTGTGACCTTCTGCACTCTTATATTCCACATATGAATGAAACCATGTCAGAGGGATACAAACCATGAGAGGCTCTTAACTATAGGAAACAAAACTGAGTGTTGCTGGAAGGGAGGTAAGTGGAGGGATAGGGTAACTGGGTGGTGGGCATTAAGGAGGGCACTTGATGTAATGGGCATTGGGTACTATATGCAACTGATCAATCACTGAACTTAACCTCTGAAACTAATGATGTACTCTACATTGGCTAAAAAATTTAAATTAAAAAACCATATGTTGAACTACTTAAAATTTTAAAAGAATGAGTCAAATTTCTAAAAAAAAGAACAAAATCTTATTTAAAAATCAATGTGGGGGTGGGAGAACAAATTATGAAGAAGTACCAGATAGAACATTCACAAATAAAAAATATAGAGTTTTTTAATTAAAAATCCAATGAACAGGTTAAATAACAGTACATAGGTAGCTAAAGAGACTTAGTAGAATTGAAAAGTATATCCAAGTAGTTTCCAAGGAAACTACACTGAATGCTGAAGCAGAGAGAAATAAAAAGATCAAAACTGTGCCAATTGTGTTACATGGAGATTAGAATGAAAGAGTACATCACACTAACAAGCCTTGCAGAAGGAAAATATAGGCAAGGGGCGATATCCCAAGATATATTGGCAGAAAAATTCAAAAAGTTTAAGTCTCAAACAGTATAAATCATTATAAACACACAGTATAGACACACACACACACACACACACACACACACGGAATATTACATGACAACATAGATGGACCTACAGGTTAGCATGCTCAGTGAAATAAGTCAGACTGAATAAGACAAAAATAATATGATTTCACTCATATGTGGAATCTTAAAAAAAAAAAACCTGAATAAACAAACAGCAAAAATCAGACCTATAAATACAGAGAAGAGACTGATGGTTGCCAGAGGGGAGGGGCTGGGGGCATGGACAAAATGGGTGGAAAGGAAGTAGAAGTTATAGGCTTCCAGTTCTGTAATGAAATAAGCCACCAGGATGAAAGGTATAGCATAGGGAATACCATCAATGATATTATAATAGTGATGTCTGGTGACAGAATTTGTGAATCACTGTGTTTTACAACTGAAACTAATGTAACATTGTGTGTCAAATTAAATTAAATTTAAAAAAACTTTTTAAAACCCTATAAATAGAAATGCAAACATTTTTAATGGACTAGGACACCTGGGTGGCTCAGCTGGTTAAGCGTCTGCCTTCAGCTCAGGTCGTGATCCCAGGGTCCTAGGCTCCTAGTACTGCATTGGGCTCCCTGCTTCTCTAACTGCCTGCTCTGCTTGCCCCTTCTTCTCTTGTGCTCTCTTCTCTGTTAAATAAATAAACAAAATCTTTTTTAAAAATACTATTGGTGGCCCAAAAAGTGAGAAAAGAGGAAGCACTTTTTAAAAAATTTTATGTATTTATTTCAGAAAGAGAGTGTGTGTGGGGGGATGGGAGCAGAGGGAGAAGAGAATCTTAAGCAGACTCCCCACTGAGTGCAGAGCCAAATGCAGGCTCCACACAGGGCTCCATTCCAGGACCCTGAGATCATGACCTGAGCTGAAACCAAGAGTCGGTCACTCAACCGACTATACCACCCAGGTGCCCCAGAGGAAGCACATTTTAAACTACAACAGGCATGCTTCAAAACTGCAATCAGTTGCTTCATTGACAAGATATATCTCTGTTACCATATACTAAAGATGAATTTCTTTTTTTGTCATCAACAGGACATACTTTAAGTGTAGTAGAACTATCAAGGAGTAGGAAATTTGAGTAGAGGGAAGCTTTCATAAAGCAGAGAGGGATGGTAGGAGGAAGGTAGAAAAGGAAAAGCGAGGAAGGTGAGGCCTTGGAGAGGAAAGTGTTAGAAGAAGAAAGCCTGAGGCATTTCTGAGCAGAGGAAAGGGGCTTTCTCTGAAGGTGCTGCTGAGACTGGGCATAAAGAAAAAATAAAGCAATGTGTAGGGGAGGATAGGTGAGGGAACAGTAGCATGGTTTAATAAAAATAAATCACACATTTTCGTTAGTATTTACCAAATATTTATTACAGGGAAAGTGGCTTTCCTCTTTGCCATACTTACTGTGTGTCCATTATGATTATTAACGGTCTTTATTCCTATATGTCTGTAGAGAAAGTACTGGTGATATTGCTGCTTACAGTTTTTAAGATGATGGATTCACCCTCAACTTGCACCCTCATTTCACACTGGAGAAAGTGTAGCTATTTTCACTGAAGCTTTGTTATCAGCAAAATGAACCAGTGCAGTTTTCCACAAAAAGGGCCTGTGGGCACAACTATTTGTCATCATAATGTCATTTTTCCTGTTCAGGCCATGAACATACAAGGTCAGTACTCACATTCAAAACTATCCACACATTCTCTCCCCCCAAGTTCTTTCTACTTTTTTCCCAAAAAAAGTTTTCTAATTTTAGAACAACTATTTGGTTAAGAAGTGGTTTGCACTGGAAATTCATTTGGAGTAATATTTTTGGAATGAACTATTTAAAAGTGATACTCAAATTTGCCCTCTTTATTCTCTTGTAGGAAACAGGCATAGACAACATTCTAGAGATGTTAGACAATCATCCAACAAGTACAGAGATCTTGGGGGGGTTTTGTTTGTTTGTTTTGTTTTGCTTTTTTTAGAGTTCACTACATCTTTATTTTATTTATTTATTTATTTATTTATTTATTTTCCACAAATATGTTCAGAGATCCTGGTTTTATCCTCTTTAAAATTCCCTAGGACAGATCATCTATGAGAATGACTTTAAAAGCCCTTTTGACATTTTCAAGTATCAAATATGCCCCCATTTTATGACAGTGGAAATACTGTACTTTAAAATCAGGAGTTCAATATAATGTATCAAAGAAATGTTCTCATTACTCAAGATTTGACTTTATATGTTCTATTCCAATATTGACTTGTGTTCATTTAACAAAAGTAATAAGCATATATTTCAAAGCATATCTAGCTTTTGTCCTATCATAAAAAAAGCAAGCCTTGTCCCCAAAATGGCCTCTAAAGAGTTCTTTAATCATGTTTAAATGACTGTCTATAAATGTATTTCCATATATATCACAAGGATTTCAGTAAGAGAAAGCATTTCTTTCTGAAATCAATTCACAAGTTGATCTGACCACTTTCATATGTAAAGTCACTGCTGCCATTTTGACACACAGATTTTTTTTGAGATGTACATATTACATATTACATAATATTACATATTATGTTTCTTTTGCATTCCGTATTAAGGGACATTAAGCTTCTATTCTACAAAAGACACAATAATAGCTACATTGACCAGTGCTTACTACCTCCCAGACCCTGTGCTGATGCATTCCTGGGAGGTGAGTATGTTGGTCCCATTCTGCAGATGAGGACATAAAACTTGCGAAAAGGTTCCCTGTGCAGGCAGCTATGAACCTCACTGAATACTGCTTCTTCATAAAGCCTGACAAATACGGTTCCAATTTCTGTATCTCAACCTTTTAAAGCTAGAAGGAAATTATGTACATCAAAATATAAAGAATCCAGAGAAGTATTTGAGGCACTTTCTCATATCACTGCAGACTGTTTAATGGAGATGAGTATCATATGCACAAGATGTCTCACTGTTTCTGTATAATAAGCAGAGTCCCAACACATAGCCCAGTGACTACTGGGCATTTCCCTTATACACTTGAGTTCTGTATTAGTCTAAAGGTTTGAACCAGTAATGATGATGTGGAGCCTGGCAGAACTATCTGTAGCAGAGCCTGCAGGAAAAGAATGCTAAAAATAAGAGGTCATGATTGCTTAAATTAAGCCTAAGACAAGTGAGCCAGGAAGTGCTGCAGCCCCTAAGGGAAAACCCACTGGTTCTCTAAGGTTCACTCAACCAAGGATCATTACACAGCTATTAAACTGTCTTAAACTGCAGTCCAAGACAGTATTTCTACACAATATCCTCCCCTGCAGGGAGCATTGCATAGTTATCTGGGTCAACTCAGATATCAGGATAGGCTAAACCATAAATTAGTTTTCCATTCCCTGACCATTCCTTGGGTTTAAAGCTTTTTTTTTTTTTTTTTAAGTTGAGAGTAGAGCAACTCGCAAAAGAGTATTTTCTACTGTGGATTTAAGGGGCTAAGAAATAGAGAGGAAAACCACTGTTGGTAAATGATTATTCTTAAAAACTATGCAAATGTTTTACTTGTGAGCCCTCAAGTGGGGTGGAACAGGGAAGCAATGTGTGAATGTCATCTAGAGGTGAGGTGCTGAAAGAAGCCTGACAGTGGAAAGAGGGAGGAGGGACACCTGATAAATTCCTCTGTGGTTTATGGTTACGTGTACACCTGAGGGTGGTTGCGGGCGTGCCCAATAGTAGGTTCCAGGAGGCATATCTCTGTGGGTTGTTTGTTGACACGGACTCTCTCAATGCCTAAACTAGAGAGTTCTTAACTCTTAGGGTCATCACTTAATAGTTTGAAACTAAATAGATAGTTAAAGCCTGCTATAGTCAGCCTCCTTGCAAACACATGCCTTTGGCCACCAAAAGGATAGGGAAGGGAGAGTAGAAGGCAGAATCCCCCAGGGCTGTTACTAGGTGGCACTTACTGCTGACCTGGCACACTGGTCCCACTCGTAGGATTGGTTGACACTCCTTCTGCAATGTTACAGGTTTTTAATATTAACCCTGACCCCATTGCTCCTACACAGTGGAAGATGGGTCCACACTAGCACCATTCCCAAATGATATCGAGGCTCACCATTGCCTCTGATGTTTAGGGAGCACCCTTCGCTGCCCATGAGGCTTTGCTTTCTGACTCTTCACAGAGTATCCCCACCTGTCCTATGCTGATGCTCAACTCTTCTGTCTTCACACTTCTGCATCTTATTCCTGAGAACCTTCTGTCTGCAGCAGATTGACGATTATTGTTCCTTCCAGGATATCCATCCTGCCTTTGATAGCAAGTTCCAGACTTTTCTTCAGCTTGGCTTGATGCACTCGTGTCCTTTGCACTTCAGGTGGACAAGCAGAGCAGACTTCTTTAGACACACTCATGACAGCCACAAACAATAATAACAGTTTTCAAATCCACTGAGGCTATCGTTATGCACGTTTTGCCATCTCTTCCTACTAGTGTATAACAAGACCCTACTTCCAGATATGTTCCAGGTCCTCACACTCAACCAGGGAAAGTCAAGGCTTATTTCTTTACACCAATGTTTGCTCTTTTGCTTACTAGCCTTGTTTCTATTTCCTCAAAACAAAATTTAAAGATAGCTCTTTAATAATATATTCTAGATTTTTTCAGGGAATGCCCATCTCCCAGACTCTAGTCTTTCTTCCCTTTTGAATTTGGACATTTGCTCTTCTTTGCCCTGTCCTGTGGCCTCTCCTTCCCACACAAAAGGCCCACTGTTCTCCTCCCTCTCTAAGGTGGCAGTTGGCTCCCAGCCTCAAGGGAGATGCTCTGTGCTCTCCTTATTACAGGAAGTCAGTCCCTCTGAATGACCCTGCTTCAAACTGTCCGCTACCGAAACAGTATCATATCTATTTATTCAGGAAAAACTGCATTGAACAAAAGGGTTTAAGATGCTCTGCTTAAGGACGAGGAGGATATAAAGAATTCTGTCCCTCAAATAATTGACAGACTAGTTTCTCAGGCCTTGAAGGTGACAGGCTTAATATTTCTGACAAACTCACCCTCAAAACTAAAGACTGAATGTGTTACCCTCCCAGAGACATTTGCTTTTTAAAAGACTTAGTATGACATACTAGATAAAAGGCTTAAAAAGTTTCTAGTGAGAATCCCGAGTTGTAACGCTAATAATGTGAACAGAAGCCAAAACAAAGAAAATGGACAAGCTGACGATTGTACTTCAAGTGCAAGCTTTCTATAAAGTGGCAATATTGTTTTTACTAAACAATAAGTTTGAACCCCACATTGGGTGTAAAATTGACTTAAAAAAAAACAAGGAGCAACTCAATGGCTCAGTTGTCAGAGCACACAACTCTTGATCTCGGGGTCATGAGTTCAAGACACGTATAGAGCTTAAGAAAAGTAATTTAAAAACAAAAAATTAAAATAAATAAAAAGAATCTTGAAAAAAAACCACAGTGATAATTCTACACTTGATCTTGGCCAAAAGACCAAGAACCAATCAACGCAATGATAATTCTAATGAGGTTAGCCAAGAAATAAATGGCAAAAAATTTGAATCATCTAAGAAAGCCATTTCAAGGCTGGCTTTATATATACTACCCTTAATGATGAATTGCATGCTATGTGTTGCTGGATGTATTAGCTAATAAATACATAAAGATATCATTACTGATATCATTTAAAATGAAAAGTTACTTTATCTTTTAAATTTATCTAATTTAATTTGTGTGTTTTTAGCATACCTCATGTATTAGCACTATATTATCTATACATCATAGTTAATTGATACACATACATTATGGTCTTTTGCACAAAACTTTTACTGTTAATGATGTGGGATCACAAGATATTAGGAGAACACAAGTTGGGACCATGGGGAGTCTATTTGGTTCATAAACTCTTGAAGATGAAACTTACCACTTCCCCTGACATTGTCCTCTACCAATGTTTAGTGGGCCTTCAAAATTTGTACTAGAATGCTTCTGCCAACATCAAAATACTTAAAAAAAGCTTCTGAAGGAAGCTTCTGAAGGATCAATGTCTAATTCTAAACAGTGGAAAACAAAACTGCATGTTTACCTCTCTTCTTCTTAACTTACATTTAAATAACTTGCTAAGCCTATCGGGTGAGTTACCTGCATGCCTGTTTGGCCTCCTTTTCTGTTCAAACCAGGAACAACCTAAACTGGATCTGTTGGCTTTTCCCTGAGAAGAGTGTGATACCTGGTGAGCTAAAACAGAAGTGCATGATATTCGCTTTCACAGCACATAATTGGAACAATATGGAGAAGACTGGCATGGCCCCAGTGCAAGGATGACACACAAATTCACAAAGTGTTCCATGTTAAGAAAGAAAGAAAGACGGGGCACCTGGGTGGCCCAGTCATTAAGCGTCTGCCTTCGGCTCAGGTCATGATCCCACGGTCCTGGGATCGAGCCCCACATCAGGCTCCCTGCTCCGCGGGAAGCCTGCTTCTCCTGTTACCATTCCCTCTGCTTGTGTTCCCTCTCTCGCTGTGTTTCTCTCTGTCAAATAAATAAAATCTTTAAAAAAAAGAAAGAAAGAAAGAAAGAAGGAAAGAAAGAAAAAGAAAGAAGCCCATGTATTGAGCAAAGTTTCCTCAAATTTAACAGATAAAGCAAAATAATTCTATTCAACAGTTTAAACAACTTGGGGTTAAACAATGATATTGTCTACAGCTACATTATAAGACATTAAATAAAATCACATCTACCTCAAGGGTGAGGTTTTGATGTGATAATGTTAGTTAAGAGCCAATTACCTTATGATCTCACTTACATGCTGAGCATAAAGAAAAACATGGGGGGCATTGTGAGAAAGAAGGGAAGGGGAAATGGGCAGAAATCAGAGGGGGAGATGAATCATGAGAGACTGTGGAGTCTGAGCAACAAACTGAGGGTTTTGGAGGGGAGGGGGGTGGGCGTTGGGCAAGCCTGGTGGTGGGTATTGAGGAGGGCACGTATTGCATGGAGCACTGGGTGTGGTACATGAACAATAAATCTTGTAACACTGAAAAAATAAAATAAACATATTTGGGGGGAAAAAGGGTAAATTGGTAACATTTGCTCTAATATTTACAGACTAACATGGACTCTTTCATGTTAACAGGACAGAACACTAGAATCTGGGTCAAATTTAACTAAGAGCTTCAACAGATTGGAAGCATTTGCTGAAAAAACCTGACCCTCTCCACTGGCACTCTGATAATGGGCTTCTATTAAGGCTAAAAGATAACTTGGGCTCTTGGATTTATAAAACAGAATAGAATGTTTATTCCAATGCCTACAATTTAGAGTCTAATGCATGGAAACATTAACAACTAAGGATAAATAGTATTTCAAAGACTTAGCTTATCAGAATTTTAAGAGAAGATAAGAAACTACTTTACTTTTGCAGGGAACATGCAAGTAGCCAGTAACTTCCTTAGTAGCCAGGGAATCTTCCCTTGAAACATTCCATAATTTTTCCCAATATTGCATACTGAGCAATAAGATGAACAGCACTAGGATTCACAGAATACGGTCTGATAAATGCTCTTCTAACAAAATTGTTCACTGACTTTCCCTGAAATGTGTAACCTGATTGTTTTCCTTTTGTTTTGACTTTGAGATCCTTTTTTTTTAAGACTGCTTTGACTATTATTTTTTTCTCTCAAATATGTTTATTTTTTTTAGTGATGTAAGATTAATTGTTCATGCATCACACCCAGTACTCCATGCAATACATGCCTTCCTTAATACCCACCACCAGGCTCGCCCAAATTCCCACAACTGGCTCCAAAACCCTATTTGTTGCTCAGAGTCCACAGTCTCTCATGGTTCATCTCCCCCTCTGGTTTCCCCCCATTCCCTTTTCCATTCCTTCTCAAAATGTCCTCCATGTTTTTCCTTATATTCCACATGTAAATGAGACCATAAGGTAATTGGCTCTCTCCGCTTGAGTTATTTCACTCCGCATAATCTCTTCCAGTCCCAACCATGTTGATGCAAAAGTTGGATATTCGTCCTTCTAATGGAGGCATAATATTCCATTGTATATATGGACTATACCTTCTTTATCCATTCATCTGTTGAAGGGCATCTTGGTTCTTTCCACAATTTGGCAATTGTGGCCAATGCTGCTATGAACATTGGGGTACCTGTGGCTCTTCTTTGTAATGCATCTGCTTCTTTGGGGTAAATACCCAATAGTGCAATGGCAGGGTCAAAGGGTAGCTCTATTTTTAATTTCTTGAGGAATCTCCACACTGTTTTCCAAAGTGGCTGCACCAGCTTGCAATCCCACCAACAGTGTAAGAGGGTGCCCCTTTCTCTACACCTGTCCAACATTTGTTGTTTACGGTCCTGTTGATTTTGGCCATTCTAACTGGTGTAAGGTGGTATCTCAGTGTCGCTTTGATCCGAATCTCCCTGATGGCTAGAGATGAGGAACAGTTTTTCATGTGTCTGTTAGCCATTTGCATGTGTTCTTTGGAGAAGTGTCTGTTCATGTCATCAACCCATTTTTAACGTGATTATTGGTTTTGTGAGTGTTGAGTTTGAGGAGTTCTTTATAGGTCTTAGATATCAGACCTTGGTCTGTAGTGTCATTGGCGAATATCTTCTCCCATTCTGTGGGTTGCCTGTTTGTTTTGTTGACAGTTTCCTTTGCTGTGCAGAAGCTTTTTATATTGATGAAGTCCCAAAAGTTCATTTTCACTTTTGTTTCCTTTGTCTTTGGAGACATGTCCTGGAAGAAGTTGCTGTGGCTGATGTCAAAGAGGTCACTGCCTATGTTCTCCTCTAGGATTTTTATAGACTCCTGCCACACTTTGAGGTCTTTTATCCATTTCGAGTTTATCTTTGTGTATGGTGTAAGAGAATAGTCAAGTTTCATTCTTCAACATATAGCTGTCCAATTTTCCCAGCACCACTTATTGAAGAGACTGTCTGTCTTCCACTGGATTTTTTTTTCCTGTTTTATTGGAAGATTATTTGACCATAGAGTTGTGGGTCCGTATCTGGGCTCTCTATTCTCTTCCACTGGTCTATGTGTCTGTTTTTGTGCCAGTACCATGCTGTCTTGGTGATCACAGCTTTGTAGTAAAGCTTGAAATCAGGCAATGTGATGCCTCCAGCTTTGTTTTTCATTTTCAACATTTCCTTAGCAATTCGGGGTCTTTTCTGTTTCATACAAATTTTAGGATTGTTTGGTTCCAACCCTTTGAAGAAGACTGGTGGAATTTTGATGGGGATGACAATGAAAGTATAGCTTGCTTTGGGCAGTATAGAATTTTAACCGTGTTTATTCTTCCGATCCATGAGCATGGAATGCTTTTCCACCTATTTATGACTCCTTCAATTTCTTTCATGTGTGTTCTGTAGTTCCTCGAATACAGATCCTTTACCTCTTTGGTTAGGTTTATTCCCAGGTATCTTATGGTTCTTGGTGCTACAATAAATGGAATCTATTCTCTAATTTCCCTTTCCATATTTTCATTGTTAGTGTATAGGAAAGCAACTGATTTTTCTGCATTGATTTTGTATCCTGCCACATTACTGAATTGCTGTATGAGTTCTAGTGGTTTGGGAGTGGAGTCTTTTGGGTTCTCCATATAAAGTATCATGTCATTTGCGAAGAGAGAGAGTTTGACTTCGTCATTGCCAACTTGAATACCTTTTCTTTCTTTTTGTTGTCTAATTGCTGTCGCTAGGACTTCTAGCACTATGTTGAACAAGAGCAGTGAGAGTGGGCATCCCTGTCGTGTTCCTGATCTCAAAGGGAAGGCTGCCAGCTTTTCCCCATTGAGAATGATATTTGCTGAGGGCTTTTCATAGATAGACTTTATGATGTTGAGGAATGTTCCTTCTATCCCTATACTTTGAAGAATTTTAATCAGGAACAGATGCTGAATTTTGTCAAATGCTTTGTCTGCATCAATTGAGAGGACCATGTGGTTCTTCTCTCTTCTCATATTGATTTGTTCTGTCACATTGATTGATCAGCGAATGTTGAACCACCCTTGCATTCCAGGGGTAAATTCCACCTGGTCATGATGAGTAATCTTTTTAATGTGCTCCTGGATCCTATTAGCTAGGATCTTGTTGAGAATCTTGGCATCCATATTCATCAGGGATATTGGTCTGAAATTCTCCTTTTGGATGGGGTTTTTTGCCTGGTTTGGGGATCATGGTAATTCTGGCTTCACTGAAAGAGCTGGAAGTTTTCCTTCTGTGTCTATTTTTTGAAATAGTTTCAGGAGGATAAGTAGTATTTCTTCCTTTAATATTTGGTAGAATTCCCCAGGGAATCTGTCAGGTCCTGGACTCTTGTTTTTTGGGAGGTTTTTGATCACTGCTTCAATCTCATTATGAGATATTGGTCTATTCAGGTTGTCAATTTCTTCCTGTTTCAGTCTTGGAAGGTTATGGGTTTCCAAGAATGCATCCATTTCTTCTAGGTTGTTTAACTTATTGGCATATAGCCATATAGCCATATATACATCAGCTATATATACATATAGCTATACATCCATATACAGCTATATATACATATAGCTATGTATACATATAGCTGATGTATTTGAGATTTTTCAATTTTTTTGAGTGAGGCTTGGATGGCTATGTATTTCCCCCTTAGGATTGCCTTTGTCGTGTCCCATAGGTTTTGCATCAATGTATCTTCATTCTCATTGGTCTCCATGAATTGTTTAAGTTCATCTTTGATTTCCTGGTTGATCCCAGCATTCTTGAGCAGGTTGGTCTTTAGCCTCCAAGTGTTGAATTCCTTCCAAACTTTTCTTGTGGTTGAGTTCCAGTTTCAAAGCATTGTAGTCTGAGAAAATTCAGGGAATCATCTCAATCATTTGGTATCATTGAGTCTTGATTTTTTTTTAAAGATTTTATTTATTTGACAGAGAGAAACACAGCGAGAGAGGGAACACAAGCAGAGGGAATGGTAGCGTGAGAAACAGGCCTCCTGCAGAGCAGAGAGCCCAACGCGGGGCTTGATCCCAGGCCCCTGGGATCTGACCTGGGCCGAAGGCAGACGCTTAATGACTGAGCCACCCAGGTGCCCCTGAGTCTTGATTTTTGGCCAAGTATGTGGTCTATTTTGGAGAAAGTTCCATGTGCGCTCGAGAAGAATAAGTATTCTGTTTTTTTAGGGTGGAATGTTCTGTATATATCTATGAGGTCCAATATGTCATTCAAAGCTCTTGTTTCTTTATTGATTTTCTGTTTAAATGATCTGTCTATTACTGTGAGTGGCATGTTAAGATATCCTACTATTAATGTATTCATATCAATATGACTCTTTATTTTGATTATGTAGTTGGCTGCTTCTGTATTGGGGGCATAAATGTTTATAATTGTTAGATCTTCTTGGAGGATAGACGTTTTAAGAATGAAAATCTAATTTATCTGATATGAGAAACTACCCCAGCTTTCTTTTGAGGCTTGTTGGCATGGAAGATGTTTCTCCATCCTTTCACTTTCAGTCTGGATGTATCTTTTGGTTCCAAATGTTGGACTTTCAGATCCTTAAAGCTGTTTCTTTTAAATTCTCAATAAGTCATTTATTTTAGGTGCTTCATGCATATGTCTCTTTATTCTTACTTATATCTAGAGATTTTTTCTGTTTGCAAAACTGATGCATGTTCATTGTAGAAAAGTTGGTTTAAAAGAATATAAAGAAGAGGAGACTCTGCTCTATAAGCCCCTGGAAACGAGTGTT
>CM053605.1:96923320-96998999 GCA_028646535.1 Procyon lotor | reverse complement strand
CCTGGTGGTGGGTATTGAGGAGGGCATATATTGCATGGAGCACTGGGTGTGGTGCATGAACAATAAATCTTGTAACACTGAAAAAATAAAATAAACGTATTTGGGGAAAAAAAAAAGAATTATGTGTTTCCTTTCTAAGGTGGGTGAATGGGCTGTCCTCCCCCTACCTGCCTTACAACAGACCATGGGGATGGAGAACAGGTGGTGTGCCCCTTGGAACCTGTGGGAATAAACAAAGAATCCATCAAGTTTATTCTCATTACTATGACTTGATGTCCTGAGGAATATCATGTAAATTCTGCAGGTTTAGCTTAAAAATGGCTGTTAGGCCAGAACCCTGAGACCCTTCCTTCTTGGATCTGAGATGTCTTCCCTTGTAAGGAGGCAAACACTAATTCTCTGAACTTCTCCAAGGACGCTTACTGACCAGGTGGCTTGAGGCCAGTGGAATTCTGATTTAAGGGGAGCTTCTGGGAGCAAATCCTATTAGTAGATTTTTTCTAGGCAGCAGCTTCTATATTTAATAATCACAACGCATGCTAAGAAATTCATTGTTCATATATTTTTCTATATATGTATGTATAAAACTATAAGAAGAGTTGTATGAAGTCATATTACTTTTTATAAATGTGTGGCTTCTGGTAGTTTTGATTTTATTCCTTTCTAGATTTTTTTCTTTAATGCTTGTTGCAACTTATTAAACTGATTTTTAGTAAGCTACAATCTGCTGTTTGGCAAACTGCTCCAAGAGGTGGAAAGTCAGCTGATTTTCAGTGAGATACCAACTTATACCTGTCAGGATGGCTAAAATTAAATATCCAAGAAACAATGGTGGTTGGTAAGCATGCAGAGAAAGGGGAACTCTCTTGCACTGTTGGTGGGAATGCAAACTGTTGCAGTCACTCTGGAGAACAGTTTGGAGGTTCTTCAAAAAGTTAAAAATCAATCTGGCAATTGCATTGCTAGGTATTTAGCCAAAGGATACAAAAATACAGATTTGAAGGGGTACATGGACCTTAATATTTTAGTTGCATTATCAACAATAGCCAAATTATGGAGAGAACCCAAATGTTAAATTGACTGATGAACGAATACAAAAGGTGTAATACACACACACACACACACACACACACACACACACGCACACACAGTGGGGAATATTATTCAGCCATCAAAAAGATAGAATCTTGCCATTTGCAGTGATTTGGATGGAGGTAGAGTGTATTATGCTAAGTGAAATAAGTCAGAGAAAGGCAAATACCATATAATCTCATTCATATGTAGAATTTAAGAAAGAAAACAAATGAACATATGGGAAGGAGGAAAAGAAAAAAAAAGGAGAGAGGGGAAACAAGACATAAGTGACTCTTAATGCCAGAAAACAGAGGGTTGATGGGGGAGGTAGGTGGGGGATGGACTAGATGGGGGATGAATATTAAAGAGGGCACTTGTGATGAGCACTAGGTATTGTATGTAAGTGATGAATCAGTGAATTCTACTCCAGAAACCAATATGGCACTGTATGTTAACTAGCAAAATTTAAATAAAAGAAAAAAAAATCAGCTGGTTTTATGCTGAGGTCTGGATTCAGATATGGATGATTTGCAGAAACAAGCTTAGGTTTTCCTGCCTTGAGGTTGTGCCTTCATGGAGCATGTTTTGGGGCTGGGAAGTCCTTGCTAAGCCCAGGAGTGCTTGTACCAGGAAGCACACAGCCTCCTCCAGTGTCCATGCTCCTGGCCCATGAGTGAACACTCAGCCTGTCTCTAGAGTGTAGGAGAAGGCTTGCATACTCTCTAGAAGCCTGCAGCCAGGTCAATGAGAACTGTTGGTAAGCCTGCTGGTATGAGTTGCTGGGTGACACAGTCTTGCAGAGAGCAGCCTGGTGGCCCCCATTCCCACCCAGACTGGTGTCCACTGGACACTCACAGGGAGGGAGAAGGGCCAGGAGCAAAGAGGACAACAACCCTTTCCACTTACAACATGGAAGCAGGGTTACCCACTGTGGCAGCTAGAACTACTCTTTCTTCAGTGGCCTAAACACATGGACGTTGGGGCCATTCAGGGTTAGCTTGGAGACAGCATACACAGAGCTGCCATCTGTCAGACCCACCCAGGACAATGCTCAGTTTTGGACTCTCTAATATCTGAATGTGACTGTAAATCAGACCATGCAGGGGGACCCAGGGATGTCCCTCCACATCTTGTCCCTATTCAATCATAAGCATTGTCTGAAGCCTTTACAACCTGGAAAAGGTTAAACTCTACCAAGTGGCAGGAGTATTTCAGAGTATAGGCGGGGAGGGGCTTCCACAGGGTCCACAAAAGAACCAATAAATATTCATCTACAGACCTGTGAGGCTGCTAAGATTTGGGGTTAAGTGGACTTTAGCTTTCCATTATTTACTTTTTCGTACCGATGAAACTTTTCTAAAGAGCATGTATTGCTTTTGTCCTTTAGAAAAACAAAACTAAGGGTATAAACTAAGGAGACTCTTAAGAACCTTAAGGCCCTCGTTACCTTGATTTCCTTCATAAAGACAGCCCTTAAAACACAATGGTGGATGTGGCCAGCAGGAGAGCTGGGGTGAACATCGCTCTGCCATGTGTTATCTGAGTCTCCCTCCCCTTCTAGCAAATCATGTCTCTCCCCAGGCCCAGGACCATCTTCTGTGATCAGGGTTGATGCTGCCAGTTATGACACAGGAGTTCTGAGCACCAAGTGAGATGATAAATATGAGATGTACAGTTAAGTGCTATACGAAGTTAGAGTTAATATTATGACTTTCCACCTGCCAGCATAGTCCCACCCTTGGGCACCTGTCTCTTACCTAGAGGATGCTGCCGGGGCTCCCTGGGTGAAGCTGCAGTGCGGCAGCCCCAAGATTCCTCACTCAGCCCAGTGGCTGTCTTGACAGCAGTTTTGATCTCCATCTCTGGGTTTCCACCCCTGCCCAGAGTGTGCTGCTCAGTTGTGCTGAGGTGCTGCAGAATGTCCTGGGAAAACCATGGCTGTGTCACTCTCTCAGTTATGAGTGTTCTTCTTGGTTCAGGTAATTTCCAGAAGTGGGTGAGGGGGACCCTTGCTCCTTGGGATGGTGGGGGTGACAGTGGCTTGGTTGTCTAGGAATTGTGGCTGACCTTGAGGCCCTGGAGCTGCTTGCTGGCATCCCTGTAGAAGGCCAGGGCATCACTCCTGTGCTTGCTCAGCTGGGCTGCCATGTGCAAGTTCTGGTCCTCGAGCTTGTCGTAGAGAGTACGGATGCTGAAGTCCTCTAGGGTCTTCACAGGGAGTGGCTCTCCTGCAGGAGGAAGGCTTGGAGTGAGGCTATGGGATGGAGCGGGGGCTGGAAGCAGAGCCTGCACCCATGGGTGCTGCCTCTGTAGCTTCTCTCCTTCCCTCTGGGGTTTTGCAGGTAGGTACACAAGGACAGAGGAGAGCAGAGGAAGCATGAGCAAGGGGAGGGTTGGTGCTGGCAGGAAAAGCAGGGGCTAGGATTGTTGGGAGCTGGAGGAGGCAGGAGGCCTTCCCAACAGCAGGTAGCAGTGGTTGTGGAGAGAACCTCTTCTGTGTGGGTGTGACCGACAAGGGGCCCTACAGCCTCTGTCCACTGGGCCTGATGGCACATCAGAGTTGGGTGTTGGGCGCTGCCTCCCTGCTTTGCTGAGGGTGGGTCTCCCTGGGCTGGACAAGAGGGCAGCCCCCTGAGGAGGCTGTTTGTGAGTCCTCCAGGCCAGGTCTGGCTGAGTAATCTCTGCCCTTTCCCTCTCCCTGAGTTCACCTCACTGTCCTCATGTCCCCATAACCACTCTGTGCTCACCTTCAACAGCTCCTGCTCCACCTGTCCCCATTGCCCTATGGACTCCCACTCAGCCTCAGGTGTCCCACAGTGCCTGGCAGACAGCAGAGGCTCACTAAATACTTGTCTGGCTGAGGCGCCTCCTCTAAGCTTCAGGCTGGAGTGTGACCCAGACTGACCCCAGGGGAGTAAATCAGGCAACTCCTCTGGGGCTGCTGGGCCCCAGAAGGGTTCTGTCACTCCCTGCAAGAATGTCCCTTGGCTGAGAGTCTTAAATCGCTTGACTTCCTTCTTCCTCAAACCCACTCTGCTCTGCTAGGACACATGTGAGTGAAGTGGGTCCTTTTCCAACTGCCTTTCCCAGTGGAACTGTGTCTTGAAGAAAGAAGGAAGAAAGAAGGAAGGTGGTGTGAGGGCCCATGCTGGCCTAGGCCTTGCTCAGAGAGTGGCCTGCAGGAGTGTGAACATGAAGCTGAGGGTATGTCCACTGCCAACGCTACACTACTCTTTTTTTGCAAGAGGGGAGAAGGGTAGTCCCATTCATGCTGGCACAGTGAGGCAGGAGTTCTTGTTCTGGGTAACAAACATGGGCCTGACCCCTGCACAGCCAGCTTTGCCTTCCTTTCATTTCTCTGTAACCCAGGTGGGGTCTGTTTCCTGAGCTACCAGCTGTTCAGGTGAGAAGAGGGTGGGAAAGCAGCTTTTCATACCCCCTACACCATCATGATCTTCTCTCTATGTGCCCTGTCACATGCCTCATTGTATAGGGACACTTCACCCTCCCCTATAGGACCAGTCTTCTAACCAAAAAACCTTGTGTCGGTACCTCCCCCTGTGGGAGATCCCGGCAATGAGCCCCCAACCCCCAGCCCTGAATGGAGGCTTCCTTTGAAGATTAAAGTGCTGGCATTGACCCCTGCTTCTGTGTACCCTTCCCGGTATCCACACTCTACATGTTCTGCATAGCCCGCTTTGCTGATCACCCTCAAGGGGTGACCTAGAGTGGGAGGGTTAGATTTTTCCTGGACTCAGTCAGTTCTCTATGCTTACACTAGTGAAGTGCTGTCCTCACTATCCAGAACTATCACCAGGAAAGAGATGACTGACCTCTGAACCCCATGCAAAGTCATAGTGAGGGACAGCACAGAGGCAGGCCTGCCTTGGATGGAGTATGTGTGTATGTGTGTGTGTGTGCACGCGTGCACGCACGTGCACGTTCTCGCGCGGATATCTGTGTGGGTGGGTGGGTGTATATGCAATGTGGGTGTGTGTGGATGCTTGTGGATGTGTGTGTGTGTGTGTGTGTGTGTGTCTGTGTGTGTCTGTGTGTCTGTGTGGATGTGTGTGTGTGGTGTGAGGAGGCCTGTGTTCAAGTTCACTTAGCTAGCAAGACTCTAGTGCTGGTCTGGTCCCATAACTGTGCTTTGTAACAATCACTTCACTGCTTCCTCCAGGTCCCTGGGCACTCAGTTTACTTCCTGGAGTTTCTGCAACATGGCACTTAAAGACAAAATGGAGGCAGACTCTAAGATGTATGAGCTTATCACATCAATAAGAGCTTATAGGGCTCTTCCTCTGTCCCTTTGTCTGATGTCCGAAGTGAGGTAGCCCAGTTATTATTCCCAAGCAGAGGACATGCCCTTCTGTATACACTTCCTCCTCACAGTAGTTGCTGGGGGCCCAGTGGGGATGAAGAGGAACATGTGGCCTCTCTAGGTCCTCTTGAGAATGGAGGCAACATCCAGCTCGCCAGGTGAGAAGAGAAGTTGATGGGGGCAAGGGAGTGATTCTATAAAAGGGTTTTGTAGAACAGGCTTCATTTCTGCCCCTGCAGTGAGCTAGGACAAGTTAGCCATGAGTTGGAGAATTGCCCTTGGGCTCCTAAGAACTCCAGAGCAGCACAATAAAGAGTAGAGAGCTCTTGCTTCAAGTCCTAAATCACCTACTCTCTAAAAATTGCCACTTGGGAATCTGAAGGGAGCCACTCACATTTCCTTGAGCTTCAGTCTCTTTGTCTATAAAATGGGGATGGTACAACACCTGAAAACACCTACTTCAAGCTATCATCGTGATAATCAGTTAGACAGCATGAAGTGTCTTATAAATCATCAATGCTGTAGAAATATGAGAAGTTATCCAGAGTGTGTACCTGGGGTGCAGGTTGGAGTGGAGGTCAGAAAAAGAGGAAGAGAGTTGTTGCACACAGGTGTGGTACCTGTGCCCCAGGTAGTGGCTTTCTCCTTGGAATCAGTTCCTTCTTCAGAGCCCCGAGGACTAAGGTCTTCATAGGACAGAAGGCTGGAAAGAAGCACCCAAACCAAGGTGACACAGGGCTTGTTTGGACCAGGAGGGCCAGCAATGAAAATCATAGGTCATCTTGGGAAGGCATTCTTCCCCAAGTCTCCAGGGCCAGCCTTGGGGTCATGAGCATGGGCAGGACCAGAGTGGGGAGTGGCCAGAACCAGCCATGGCCCCTAGGCTGGGAAAGGAGTGAAAGGGACTGGGAAGGTAGAAGGGGACTCACCTGTCCCTGAGGGGCACATTCTCAGTGGGCACATGAAGCTCCCTGAGGCCCCTCCACTGGGGCCTCCAAGCCCTCACAGGGCAGGCCTGGGCCCGTGGGGGTCTCAGTATGAGGCCGAGGCCTGTCAGCAGCATGGTTGCTAAGCCAATAGCCAGTAGCACTCCTGCAAGGGCAGGGGAGAGGGGGAGGAGTCACGTGATGACCATTCAGAGCATCTGCAGGCTTTATGCTTCAGGCACTGCTGGGCTACCTCTCTGTGCCCTCCTGGGCAGGAGGCCATGACAGAACCACTGTCTGAGGCTCAGCCTGGAAAGCTCAGTGAGATTGCTTAAAGACAAGCAGGAAAGAAGATGGATGGAAAACCCACAGAAGAGGTTAGAATAGACATCTCTGTGAGCCCATGACTCTACTCAGGGGCCATGTTAACCATGACATCCTCTTCATAAGGACAGGGCCCAAAACTGAGGGGCTTGGGAGGCAAGGAGAAAGGGTACCCCAAGAAAGAAATTCAATTTTCTTTACCTGGAAAATGAAGCCCTAGTTCAAGGACAAGATTGTCTTTGTGCTCATCTGAAGTCTTTGGGGCTATGCCCAGAGTAACAGATAGGACTGGACACATACTTGAGGGTCCTGCTATACAAGGCTTCTCCCATGCCCCCTCTGGGTCCTGGCTACTCTGATCTGGGGTCAGTACCTGTGATCACTGCCCAGTCTGGGCCCAGGTATGGCAGCTTGTGCCTGAGGACCCCGTGCCTGGTAAGCTGATATGGAGAGGAGGGCTGTACAGGGGATAGACCGGAACTGCAGGCCTCTCCTTTGTTCTTCACCAGCACCACCATGAAGCTTTCAGGCAGCCCATTGTCTCGAAATACGTATGTGCCTGGATCTAGGAACTGGTGGGCAAACCTGGGAGATGAAGGGCCAGAATATGGGGATAGCTTTGCTGGGTTGTACATACCAGGCTAAATGTGAGTGACCTTGACCTGTGGCAAGACCCCTTCCCACGCACAGGAATAATGTGGCCCAAGGAAGCTGTCCATGACTCCCAAACCCTTCCTCTCCATGTACTCAGGAGGCCTCACTTGCTGTTGCTCTCTTCTGGCCTTACCTCCCACATGGTTGGCAGTTCCCATCTTCCTCTGTTCCTCCTAGTGCCTCCCCAGCTGCGTCTTACACGTGAGGAACCATGGCCCCTCCAAGTTCCCACACAGCTTAGCTGAGAGTACCTTGAGAAGTTGAGGTTAGTCTCTTGTATCAAGTGGCTGAGTCTCCTGAAGGCCCCAAAGTCCCAGTGGGGGTTGCTGTTAAACAGATGCTGCACTTGGTACACAGGGTAGTGACTGGCTGAGCGATCTGGAGAAAGAGCGGGGGAGGAGTTGGGCTCCAGGGTCCTCCTGAGTCCCAGCCCTGGGGAGCTCCCATCCTGGCAGCTCAGCGTCTGTCCACGGGAGAGTGAGCAAACTGAGAAGACGTGTTTTCAATGAAATGGCATGTTTCATTCTTTCTGTATATTCTGCCCATTCTGTATATAATAATATAATAATATATATTATTATATACAGAGTATATTCTGTATATAATAATAACCATTTAACAATCTTGGTGCCAGGGCAAGATCCTTTCTCCCCTCAGCCTGAGAAGTGAGCACACCAGCACATTGTTGAAAGACCATGAACAGCTGACAGGCAGTGTGCATGCAGCAGGCGCTCAAGACATGCTGTGTGGAATGACTGAGAGAAGGAGTAGCTAAGGGTGTGGACAGGGAGTCTGGCAGAAATGCAGACAGGCCCAGGAAGCCATTCCTTCAGCCTAGGAGGTTTTTCCCATGCACAGGTGTCAGTTCTTCTGAGCACTCCCGTTCCCCCAGCCCAGAAAGATGGGGCTCTGATCTCACCTCCCTCGCTGTGTGGAGAAGGGGGAATGAAACTGGGTTCATTCCACACATGTAAATACCAAGGCTTAGCGAGGATGGAGGTGCACAAATGTCTGGAGTTCACCTTCCAGTACTGATTTCCCCCTTGGATGCTCATCGCCTCAAATCTGCTATGTGGGGAGGAACTTCGGTAGTTCCATGACCCATGATACCAAACTCTTCATCTGTTTCTACCTGTGCCAAGGTGCCATTCTTCTGTTTAAATCAGGCTAAAAATATGGCTGTTCCTCACACCCAGTGCAGCATAAATTCCAAATACCAGAGACTGCTATCTTCAGCACTGCCTGAGGGAGCACCTTAATCTTTGAACCTTTATTGTGTTGTTTGTACAGGGCATTATCTGTACTAATTTGTTGTGGTTATAAAACAATTAGCAAAACAGCTTATATTTGCATTTATTTTCTATTCCATACTCCTCTGCTCCTTGTTTTGTCTCTTCAAAATCTGTTCCTTAAAAAAAAATCTGTTGGAGAAAATAAAAAGAGCCAGCCCGGGACTGGCTGCTCTCTTGTCCCTCTCATTTCCTTAGAGCTGCAGACCGGTCCCTGTCTCAGCCCAGCCCCCAGATCCCCTGGGGCATCTTAGTGGGATAACACTGTATATCTGTCATCTGTGTTTGAGCAGGTGGGCTAGGTGTGTGAGGAAGGCCCATCCACTCCACAGCAGCGCCCTGGGGAAGTACCAGGCAGGGGAAGGGGAGGAAATTAAGGGCTACTGAGGGTCCAGACTATGCTCAATACATGGAAGGTGGCACTGAGCCCAGAGAGGATGAGACCCTCTTCTATCAGTAAAGGCTGTCCCATGGAGGAAAACTTTGTTTTGTTTTGTGAGGTTCCGGGATGGGAGTCACAGGGAAACAGGCTTCTTTCTGCTCATTGTAAGGTAGACAATCCTTATAAACCAAGGTATCTGAAGATGTAGGGGGCTGCCAGGTGGGGTTGAGGAGTCTCCCTCTGGGGGGCTTCAGGCCCTGGTTGGATGACTGTGTGGCACAGAGCAGACATGCAGGAGGGCTGGCTCAGACCACAGGTCCCCTGGGTGAGTCCCTGCCTCTACCCAAGACACAGAGTTCTGACCCTCAGGGGCTGCAGGGAGGAGCTACAGAAAGTTGGAGCTGGAACATTTGCTCTGAGAAGTGAATGGAGGCCCAAAGTAAAGTGACCAATGAGGCTGAGAGCAGGGGGACAGCACAGGCCTGTAACTTGCTACTTCAAAGTTGTGGTCTGTATGTGATGTCACTGGACAGCCAGGCAAAGGAGGGAAGAAAGAGCCAGGGCCAGAGGGAGGGTCCAAAGTATTGAAGTAGGAAACTTACTGTGGGGAAGAATATGAAGTTGGAAAAGAATCACATCCCCTTCTGCCAAGCAGATCACTGGATTTGGAATATGGGGATGGATGCGAGGGTTGTGAGAGACAGAGTGCTCCGGTCTTAGAGTCCGATGATGTCTTTGCAGCCAGGAACGGGTTACAGGTGGTCCTGGGAGAGTTTGGGGAAGGTAAGCTGAGGGACCTGGGCTTGTCTGGGGATGTACACACACTCACCTATTGGCCCTCTCCTGTCTCAATTCCCTTTTAGGAGTGGTTTCAGCCCTTCTGGGATCCTAGCCTCCCCAAGGACATGGTCTTCTGTGGTCCCTGCCAGACTCTCACCTCCTGAACACCAATACAGGGGTGAAAAGCTTCTAAGAGACCGTAGGTGGGGGATCCAGCTTCCCATCCCTTGCTGGGAGAATGCAGCCATGCCCCTCACCCCTCCCACTCTCTGGGAAAGCCTGGTCTTGGTACTCCTCCTCTGCTTACCAAGGAGAAAGGAGCCAAGCGTGTCCACTTTGGAGATGACAAAGCCAAAGATGCCATGGGGGCCACATTGGACCAGATGGACCCTGGCATTCCCTTGGAAGAACTGGTCTGGACCCAGGGTGCTCGCTACTTCCTGAGAACATGCAACACAGCATTATATACCTGGAGAGGACAGGAGGTGCAGAGAGGCTTGCAATGATGGATGGCCAGAAACCCAGGCTGAGCCCTTTAGCACAGCTCCTGGTGATACTGGGTTCAAGGATGCCCACTGTCAACCTCCATCAGGACATGTCTCCTTCCTCAGTAAAACTTGCTCAGGTGGCCTCCTGTGCCTTAGGGTGATCCTTATCTCCAGAAAACATTCCTGTCTCAACTCTGGTGTTTGTACTGGGTCACTGTTTGCTCCTCTTCTCTCTACTTGCAAATTCCTACTAACAGAACAACTTCTTCAGAACACTTATCTTCCTATCACCCCAAATCTGTTCTCTAGTGCCATAGCAGAGATCCTTCCTCTCCTTTCAATGGCAAGCAGACACAGCCACCTCGAACCTTCTGGTAGGCAAATGTCCAGGGTGATCCAGACCTGCACTTTGTCTGGGCCCTGGTTCTCTGCCCCTCCAACCCTGATGAAGCGTCGAGGCCCTGAAGATAGTCACAGCCAACACCATGGTGGGCAGGAGGAGGCTCTGCTCTCTGACCAGAGGTCTGGGCTGGGACTAGAGGCTCAGACTGTTCCAGCAGGGCTCACGCCATTTTTGTGACCATGGTGAATGCTTTCATGCCCTTGGGCCTCACTTCATACTTATGTAAAGCCAAGCTGATGCTTTCTCAGCTCCCTTCTGGCATTCAAACCAGAAGGTTGACATCATCAACAAAACAAATACCACTTATTACTTCCTTTCTGTCTTTCCCTCCAGCTTATAGAATGGAAATTCATGCAGATAGCAACAGACTAGGAAAGACTGGTTAGCAAATGGACTTTCCCTTCTGCTGCCTGGTTTCTATAGCCAGGGTGCCTGGGTGGCTCTTTCTCCCTTTTCCCCAGCAGGCAGAGGCTGCCCTTCCATCCCAGCCTTTCCCTGAGCTGGGCTTACCCTCTGGTCGCTGTCTCCCACCTCACTCTTCACATAGAGGGTCAGCTCTCCACTGGAACCCCAGGCCAGAGAAAGTTGGGGGGCCCTGGCCAGACACTGGGAATCACATAGCTCTTCGGCTGAGATATACTCTTGGCACTGGCAGCTGTGGGAGAGGAGAGGATGGGAGGTCTGCCCTGATAAGTGTGGAGCAGCTGCCCACCCCTGATACCCCTATGCTAGTACAGGTTCCTTCAAAAGGGTATGAGGTGTCTATGCTTCCTAAGCACTAACTACACTTTGAATGGAGGTCCACGATGACTCGTTAAAATGCACTCTCTTTAGCTACTGCTTCTGTACCAGCCTGTGCACTTCCGAAAATGGGAACAATGTCTGGGACAAATGTTAGTTGATAGGCTCAGAATTTTTGTTTTGGGTGCCCTGCTGAGACAAGAGTGAAGCGAGAGAATGCTGTTCAGCCTGTAATAATCTATTCAGTGGGCCTCTCAGCACAGTGGCTTCCCAGCCCTGCCTGCTGAGGGAGACTCTGTTTGGTCCACAAGTCAGGTGGAGACTGGAGTGTCAGATAAAATTGGAATCCTTCCTGGCTTGGCATCCAGTCAGGGGCATTCCAGCAGTTGACCTGGGTGTTGAGCTCACTCTTCTTTGTTGCCAGAACCTCCTCAGCTCTGGGCTACTTGACCTGGCTGATGTTGGCCTAGCTCCCTCTCTCAGGAAATGCTAACAGCGCAGCTTCTGGAAGGAGCTCGTATTTGGCTCAGTGTCCCATCAGGGCTGAGTCTTGCCCAACTTTTCTGTATAGGCTCTCTGGGGACAGTCAGGACCTGTCAGGTGATGGTGGATTCATTTTGTTTTCAGCAGCTTTTCATTACTCACATGCCTAGTTCAGTGCTGAGCTCTCCACCCACTGGGTGACAGAAGGAAGAGCAGTCATGCAGTTGGGGAGACACACACTTGCGGGTGGCAGCCAGGCGAACTTCTCCAGCCCAGCAGCGCTCTGCCACCTGTGGGAGGGTGTAGGAGAAGAGTTCTGGCCCTGGTACCTGCTGCAGGCCAAGGGTGGGGGCATTCTCTGCATCAGAGAACATTTCAGAGACTTGGTGGGGCCTCTGGGGAAATAGGCTCCTTAGGTCATTTAGCCAGTGCCCTAAGACTGGGAATAGGCTTGAAGGTAGAGGGAACCCACATAAGTAATAGAAAACAAGTTTGCTGACTAAGGGAGATGATTGGGAGGTCTAGTTTTGGGGATACTGAATCCTTTATATTGAATGCTGAAGTTTTGTTGGTCTCTGATAGAGAAATGTTTCTTGCCATGTGATCTCTCTGAGGTCTTCTCATTTGTGTAAGTGGTAATCGACCCAGCACAATGGACTGAACATTAACCAGGCAGCCAACAAAAAGTGGCTGGCATGTAAAGCGACCCATACATGCTACCTCTCCTCAATATCTTCAAACCTTCCTTTCTTGAGGTCAAGGTGTTACCTGGGGCTGACAGTCTTCATCACTGTTGCTCTCCTCACTTTCCAGGCCCCTTCTGCTATAGGACTCATGTCCTGCCTGGCAGATGCAGGAACCATCTGACTTCTGGAAGACCCTGTTCAGGCCCCGACATGTGCAGTGGGAGGCACCTGGGGATAGAGAAGTCCCATAGCCCATCACACACACCTAATAGTGAGCCAGAGAAAATCCTGTCCCTGTCTAAAAGGAGTTTATGATCTGGCTGGGGAGATCAGACACCCACATTTACCAAAGTACTAACCTTAGAAGTCTTTGTGGGGATTGAATGAGATCTTTTGAGTCAATGATTCCAACTCTGACCTTCCATTAGATTCATCTGAGAAGCTTTTAAAAAATGTTGATGTTCAAGTCCTCTTTAGGCAAATTATATTCAAGAAACCTCTGAGGTGAAGCCAGAACACCTACTTTTTAAAAGTCCCTTGAGTGCTTTAATGTGTAGCTGTGGCTGAGAATTATGGATGTAGTTGAGAGCACTTGACACCTCAAGTGCTGGAATGGAATGGAAAATGTTGTTCTTAGTTTCCATCCCATATAGCCATGTGGGGCCAGTCCTAAAGAACTGGCATAGGCCTCCATCTCTAGAAAATAGAGAGAGAGCTGTAGAGACTGAAGACCTCTCAAGGAGCTTGAAGGATGGTCTGGATTGGATGGACAAAGCCAAAAGAACAGGAATTCTCAGAAGAGAAGAAGGTGATGAGTGGGGAAGTTTCAGGTTTTATTTGGGAGACTAACAGAGTTTAGGTGATTGTTCTTCTAGGAGAGCCAGCTGGGGGAAAGGTAGAGATTGGAACCTTATAATTGACTAGGGTTCACTGCAATTCCAGCTTGTTTGCCCCTGTTGGAACTGTCATCTGCTCACGGAGAATAAAAAAATCATTTAAGGTTTAGCCCTTGTCTGCTTCCTACAGATAATCACTTACATGTATGGTGCATAGTAGCCTAAAGAACTCAGCAGAATTTGTTGAATGGATTGAAAGTTGACATCTTTTGCTAACGTGGTCATATTCTTTCCCTAAATGAATTTAGGGACCATTATCAAGAAGAATAATTATTTCTACTGTAGAGAGGAAAGGGAATTAATACTGAAATGACACAGAGAACTTTCACGAGTCATGTTCTAGATGGTGAAGCCCTCTCTAGTATCCTGAACTCCAGTAAATTCTTTTGCTCATCTAGATCAGGTCCCTGCTGAGACCATGGGAGTCTTCTGTATCTCATTGTCCAGAGCACTGGTCTCCCATTTGGTTTTGTGGAGCCTGTGGTTCCACAGGGGAGCCTCGGGGACTTTTTGGGTGAAGGAGTGACTCAGTGGGAGCAGTTGTGAGAACTCAACCTTTGTTCGATCTGTACCACTCTGCTTTTATATTTTTACATTAATTTCCTAAACGTGAAATATTTTGAAAAAGTATTTTGTCGCTAAAGAATACTTTTGACAGGGGCGCCTGGGTGGCTCAGTCGTTAAGCATCTGCCTTCGGCTCAGGTCATGATCCCAGGATCCTGGGATCGAGCCCCACATCGGGCTCTCTGCTTGGCGGGAAGCCTGCTTCTCCCACTACCATTCCCTCTGCTTGTGTTCCTTCTCTCACTGTATTTCTCTCTGTCAAATAAATAAAATCTTTAAAAAAAAAAAAAAAAGAATACTTTTGACAAAAGCCTGAACTCTTGGTCTGGCATCCATGACTATGGAAATAACCACAGATCTACATTAAAAGAATCATTGTTTAATATCTTCTCCCAATCATTTCAACCCAACAAGATTTTACTCAACTTCAAGTTCCTGTTTAAATACAACCTTTTTATATGTTGGCTAACTGAACATAATAAATAAAATAAAATACGTACAAAATTATAAAAAAATAAATACAAACTTTCCCTGGAATGTTACTCAGCTATCAAAAAGAATGGAATCTTGGGGCGCCTGGGCGGCTCAGTGGGTTGAAGCCTCTGCCTTCGGCTCAGGTCATGATTTCAGGGTCCTGGGATAGAACCCCGCATTGGGCTCCTTGCTCAGCAGGGGGCCTGCTTCCTCCTCTCTCTCTGTCTGCCTCTCTGCCTACTTGTGATCTCAATCTCTCTCTGTCAAATATATAAATAAATAAAATCTTAAAAAAAAAAAAGAATGGATTCTTGCCATTTGCAAGATGTGGATGGAGCTAGAGTGTATTATTATGTTAAGCAAAATAAGTCAGAGAAAGACAAATACCATATGATTTCACTCATATGTGGAATTAAAGAAAGGAAACAGTTGAACACAAGGGAAGGAGGAAAATAAAAGAGAGAGGCAAACTGTAAGAAACTCTTAACTATAGAGAACAAACTGAGGGTTGATAGAAGGGAAGGGGGGATTGCTAAATGGGTGATGGTTATTAAGGAGGGCACTTGTATGTAAGTGAGGAATCACTAAATTCCACTCCTGAAACCAATATTATACTATATATTACATAAGTAGAATTTAAATAAAAACTTGAAGCAAACAAACAAAAAAATGTATATGATATATCTACTTCACAGGGCTTTTTTTTTTTTTTTTTTTTTTTTTGAGACTCTGGATAAGATAGAATCATCTATTTAAAGCTTAGCACTGGAAGTACCTGAAGACATAGAAGGCATTAGTTCCTTTCCTCACTTTACTTTTCCAAAATTGACAAAATAGATGTCTTTCCTGACAATTGTTTTCATTTCTACATTTATGCATATCTGCTCTTTCAACCTCAGGAATTTCCCCTCAACTCAGCTCAGAGTTTACTGTTTCTGTTCTCTGATATGAATTGCCCCTAGTGTATTAGGGGAACCAAGAATGTTTGTGAAATTAACTTTTCAGAAAGAGGCATAAAAGTCTAAGGCAATCCAGAAATTTTGCTTTAATATGTTTTGTAATGACTAGAAAATATAGCTTGGGTCACTGCAAATGACATGATAAACTTTCCATCATTTTTTGTTTTAAATAAACATGCATCAAGCCTCAAAAAAAAAATTACAACCTTCCCATAAGTCTCCCTGATCCTACAATTTCTTCCCATATTGAATCATCCCAGACTTCTTTGTTTTTTTCTTGTGGCACTTGACGCTTCTGCCAATTTGTTACATATTCTTTTCTTTCTTCCTATTGCACTTGTCTTCATATCTTTCATAGTGTCTTTGTGGCACTAACAACAATAGTTGGAGGTTTAGTGTTTGTGAGCTAACCTTTAAAATAAATGAACTAAAAATCTCCCCACTTCATCCCAAAAGGGAAAAAACAGTTTACAAAAGTACATATACTTACAAGACTTTTTCTACCTTTGGCAATGGCAGAGTACCTTACTTTAGGCCAATCTTCCTATGACATATAACTAGAAAGACCAGAAAAATATAAAAAAAATCTATTTATAAATAGTAATAAAATAAATAAATAATAAAATAAAATAAAAAGTAATAAAAAATATCTGTTTGAAGGAGTGAAGAACTTAACTGAGAACTTATGGTGAATAAAATCTTGGAGACAATGAAAATCCAGAGCAGTGAGCCTCACATTTGCCACCACATTTTCCCGAAAGGCATTTACCTCTTCAAAGGTGCCATTGAGAAGCTGAAGCATAGCTTCAGGATGTCTTATAAGGCTAAGGAGAAAAAAATTGGGCGCACCAAGAATAAGGGTCTCTGGTAAATATCACAAGCTTTTAGGTTGGACCACTGAAGGGCTGCAACCTAGTGTGGATTGACTATAAGGAAACTAAATTTCTCAAAATCTGGAGCCTAGCACTGATTTCCAAATCCCTGATGAACTGAGGTGATTTATTCCTACTGTAAATGTTTTCCAGAAAGAAAGTAATTCTTGTATGGAGGAAGGTAACAACATCTAGAGTTTCTCCACAATTTTCACTCACAATGTGTAGCGTTCAATAAAAACAAAACAAAACAAACAAAATAAACAAAAACCAGGCTTGCAAAAAAGCAAGGATTTTTAAGAAATCAAAGGAGAGAAAGCAACGACAACAACAAAACCCCCAGACTCTAGTTACAGCCTCTTATGAGATCCAAATATTGGAGTTTAAAGACATGACATGTACTTTAAACTGTGATTAGTATGTTTGATAAATCAAAGGACAAGATCAAAGGAAAATTTCAACAGGGAATTATAAAAGACTAATATAAATTCTAGGCCTGAAAGATTCAATAGCAAAACATCAAATACTGATAGATGCATTTAAGAGTAGATTGTATGGAGCAGAAGAAAATAGGTCTGAAAAAAACTATCCAGATTGAATCTCAGAAAGAGAAAATAAAAAAATGAAAAATGCAGAGAATAATGCAAGAGACATGTGTATGGTAAAAAGAGATAACGTGTAATTGAAGAGTCAAAAAGAAAGAAAGGAGTAGAGCAGAAAAAATTTTAGAAACATAATGGCTGAGAATTTCAGACTTGGTGAAGTGGTAAAGAAACTCAAAAAAGATAAATATAAAAGGAAAGCTATAGGAAGAGAACTATAGTTATATTCCCCAAAACTGAAAACAATGAGGAAATCCTAAAAGAACCAGGGAAAAATGGTATTTACCTCCTAAGAGCAAATTTAAGGCTTATGTAACATTTCTCAACAAAAATAACAAAAAGCAGAGGTCATGGAAGTATATCTTTGAAATGCTAAAAGAAAACAACTATCAAGCTAGAATTCTCTGCTTAGTTAAAATATGTTTCAAGGATAAGCTGGAAAAAGAAAATTTTAGACAAATAAAACATTGGAAGATGAAATTTTAAAAACCTGCCAGCATTTGCAATAACTTCAAAAAATATTAAAACTTGGGCATATCTTAGAAATTTTGTGAGTTCAGTTCTAGACCACTGCACTAAAACGAAGATTGCAATAAAGCAATGCAAAAACATAAATAAAGCAATTCAAATGGATTTTTTGGTTTCCCAGTGGATATAAAATTTATGTTTATACTATACTATAGTCTATTAAGTGTTGATAGCATTATGTCCAAAAAACCAATGTATATGCCTTAATTAAAAATACTTTATTGCTAAAAGATGTTAATCATAATCTGAGCTTTCAGCAGGTCATAATCACTGATCACAGATCATGACAAATATAATGTTAAAGAAGTTTGAAATATTGAGAGAATCACCAAAACTTGACCCAGAGACATGAAGCGAGAAAATGCTGTTGGAAAAATGGCGCCATTGGTCTTGCTGGATGCAGGGTTGCCACAACCTTCAATTTGTAAAAAATGTGGTATCCATGAAACTCAATAAAGAGAAACACAATAAAACAAGGTATACCTATACCTAATAATAAAGCTAATGAGATGTACATAAGGGCTCTACCCAGGAATAAAAATAAAGCAAAAATCTTGTAAGAGTAAGGAAGACATAAATAAAAGGAAAATTAAGCTATGTTTAAGGACTACAAGACTCAATATAATAAAGATGCCATTTCTCTCTGAAATCGTTTGTTGTTTCTATGCAATGCAAAAAAAATTCCAGCAAGCATCTTTGTGGATATGATCTGATTGTATAGAAATCAAGGGCCACAAGAGCTAAGACAATCTTAAAAAAAGCAAAGTTGGAAAACATAGACTATTGATATTAAGGTTATTATAAAACAACAACAATTAGGACAATGATTACTACAAGGATAGGAAAAAAGACCAATGAACAGAATAGGGGTTCATAAACAGACCCACATGATATGGAATGTTTAATTAAGGACAAACGTGAGTGATCTTTCAATAAAGTTACCATGCTGATTGGATATCTGTTTGGGGAAAAAATGAATTTTGATCCTTAATTCATACCCTATGCAGTAAATCAACAAAATTTTTAGAAAATAAAATGAGAGTATCTATTAACTGGAGTGAGACTTCTTCTTGTAGAAGTTGAGAAGCCTAATCAGAACACAAGCCTGAAGAGAATGTTTTCTTATTTCAAAATTTGATCCAGAGGTGATCAAGGCCCATGTTATGGGCTCATTTGTGTCCCCCCAAATTCTTATGAACTCCCACTGCCTCAGAACGTGACTGTATTTGGGGATGAAGGCTTTAAAAAAGTGATTAAGTTAAAATGAAGCCATTAGGGTGGCCCCAATCCAATCTGACTGGTGTATTTTTAAGAGGAAATTTGGACACATGAGAGATACCAGGGATGTTTGCACATAGAGCAAAGGCCTTGTGAGGACAGAGAAAGGGCAGTCATTTGAAAACAAGGAGATTGGCCTCAGAGGAAGCCAAATCCTCCAACACCTTAGTCTTGGACTTCTAGCTTCCAAAACTATGAGAAAATAGAATTTTATTGTTTAAGCCATCAAGTCTGTGTATTTTGTCATGCAGCCCAAGAAGACTAATATAACCCCAGGGTTCTATGTGACAGAGAATGCTTGCAATAATTTCAGCCTGAAAAAATTTAGGTAGTGTGACCTAAAGGTTATCTCACCACAAAAATTATAATCATGTGCCCATAAAAGGTGTTGCTCTAATCCCCTCATGATCTTTCCAAGATAAAGCAGATAAACCAATATATTTCTCAATAACTAAAGCAACTGGCTGTACTAGGTTGTTACGCACGAGCCAATGAAATGCAATTTAGACAACACAACCGCTGAGACCTGCTTCACTCAGCTCCTGATCTCCAAGTTCTGGGGTGAGGGTTGGTCACTGGATTCAGGGCTTGGTCATCTAAGAGATAGAATTCCTTAAGCAGAGACAAGAAACAACCGTAGATTTCTTGCTAACTTCAAATCACACCATTTGAAGGTGGCATGGCATGGTGGTTAAGAGCAGGAATGTGGAAGTCAGCTACACTGGGTTCAAATCCTGGTTCTGCCACTACCTCTCTGATCATGGACGAGTTATTTAAACTCTCTGCACTTTAGCTGGCATGTTTATAAAGCAAAGTGGTAGTAGTAACACTGCTTATTTCAGAGAGTTGGTATGAGGATCACGAGGATTGATACGAGGGCAAAACTTAGTAGCGGACATACACAGTAGGTGCTCTTATCAGAGGAGCTCGGAGGTCAGCCCTCATCAAGGAGCAGGGCTGGAGGGAGCCCCTACTGAGGCTACATATATATGATTCAAACAAATTAAATTTCCTGCTGTTGGTTACTTTTCTCACTTCTGCTGTGGACCACAACGAGGTTCGCACAGCAAAAATCATGAGGAGACCACCTCTGAACTGAGGAGAGGTGAAGGGGATCAGCAAGGAGCCAGTGGCCACAGCTGAGTCCTGAGTTCATGTCTCTGTGCCTGATCCTGCTGCACAGATTCTGGGGTGGGTGTGAGAGAACTGGGTGTGGCTGCCACCACCTTTAAGAGCCTGCAGCAACATCAGAACCACTCCAGCCAGTGCAAGGTCCTGGCTCCTCCATTAGAGTCATTTGGGGCAAGTTGCTGGACCTCTCTGAGCTTGTTTCCTCACATTCACTCATTTGCTGGTTGAAGTCAAGGCATAAAGTCATTTTATCTGCACACACAAACCATGCCCGTAGGGTGGGAGTCATGGGGTCGCCCATTCTCTCACATACTACAGCTTTCATAAGACAACTACATTGGGTGGCAATGTGGGTGGTTTTCTGAAACCTTACACTGTTAATCCTCAAAACATCAGAGGACAGGAGAAATGGTGTATTTGGAGGCCATACGTGAAGACAAGGGCAATTAGCCAGTTGGGTTGGGGTGGTAGGGGTTGTGGTGCATAGGTGGAGACTCACCGGGTGGAGAGAAAGCAGAGCTCCCGCAGGAGAGGCAGCCAACCTGGCCAGGCTGGGCACTGAAGGTGCCTGCAGGGCAGGGCAGGCACTCTCCCACTGCTCCCGCTTGGCTGCTGTTTCTAAATGTTCCCAGTGGACAGGGCCTGGGACTGTGCGTCCTGGCTGGACAGTAGTGCCCCACTGGGCAGGGCTGGCTGTGGTAACTCTCTGTTCCTGGAGGCAAATAGAGGGGGATATTCTGAGCCATGGACTCTAGCTGAGGTGCAGACTGAGAAATGGCAGTCCGAGAGAAGAAAGAGCTTGCCAGTAGGATTCAGGTGGGGAAGGGATTTGGAGGGGAAATAGCAAAGCAAACTGATCAAGGAAGAGTCTAGATTGTAAGTGGGACAGTTATTACAAATGCTGGCAGGTTTTTAAATTTCATCTTCCAATGTTTTATTTGTCTAAAATTTTCTTCTTCCAGCTTATCCTTGAAACATATTTTAACTAAGCAGAGAGTTAAACTGCTAGTTAGTTATTTTAACTAGCTTGATAGTTGTTTTCCTTTAGCATTTCAAAGATATACTTCCATGGCCTCTGCCTTTTGTTATTTTTGTTGAAAAATGTTACATAAGTCTTAAATTTGCTCTTAGGAGGTAAATACCATTTTCCCCTGGTTCTTTTAGGATTTCCTCATTGTTTTCAGTTTTGGGGAATATAACTATAGTTCTCTTCCTATAACTTTCCTTTTATATTTATCTTTTTTGAGTTTCTTTACCACTTCACCAAGTCTGTGAAATTCTCAGTCATTATACTTCTAAAATATGTGTTTTATTGTATTTACCCTCTCACCCCCCCAAAACAGTCCCCTTGGCCTTCTGGGCACCTCACAACTCACTTCCATCTTTCTCAGCAGACACAGAGCTGCATACCCAGCATTGTTCACACACCCAGCTGTAGTTTGTCCTATTTCCAGGACAGGGTCCAACATGCTTATGGTATGACATGATGCACAGTCAGTAATTTAATTTAGATCTTTTAAACCTAACATCAACACAGGTGTGGCACCTACTTTCTCTGACTCTCCTTTCACCTCCCCACCGCACCCCCCACAACCATACTGTTGGGTCTTTCTCATTCAAGTGGCTGGCCTAGCTAAGAAAAACTATAGGCCTGTTCCCCTGTATGGTCCTAGGGGCTCTGTGGGTACCCCCCTACCTGTCACCTCCATCCTCCTCACTGGGCTCTTCTCAATTCCAAGGCCCCAGCCCCCCTCTCTTGCTAACACCCAGGCTTCCCAAACTCACCCTGGTGGCAGCTGAATCCAGAGGGGCAGGGCTGGCAGGCCTGGGCATCCAGGGCCTGGCTGCGGTAGGTCCCGGCTTCACAGAGGCGGCAGCAAGTCTCCTTGGAGACTCTAAGGCCAGTCCCATTCAGGGCCTCGGAGCCCCCAGGACACGCACGTGGATGAGCACTGCCCGGGGGGCAGTAAGAGGGAAACACACAGCTGCACAGAGACATAGACACCCAGACTGTAGTTTCAGGTTGATAGGGTCTGTGTGTGCAATTGCTCTCAGCTTACTAGGTGGGTCCCCCGCCCCCCTCCACATTCCCCATACTTGGGCCTTAAGCTGGCTGGGGGAGGAGTGGTCCTGAAATTGTCCCAGACAGGGGGCTTTGGGGTGGCTTAATGTCTGATGAGGCTTAAGTAGGTCAAGTTGTCTTCCTGGAAGAGGCTGAACCATGTCTAAGTGGCCAGGCCACTGGGCAGTGTCCAGCCTGTGTTCCTTGCCCATCTCACCCTGGGCAATGGAATATATGGAACACATTTGATTGGCTCTGGGTGGGGGGACAAAATCAGGAGTACTGGGAGTGTAGGTCCTGGACCAGGACTGAGGTTGCCAGGTGAAATACATTGCATCCAGTCACATTTGAATTTCAGATAAACAATGAGCAATTAACAATGAGTACTACTGCATATTGTATGGGCCCTACTTATACTAAAAAAATTTATTTATTGTTTACCTGAAATTCATACCTAACTGGCTTTTCCTGTATTTATTTGCTAAGTCTGGCCACCCCACACAGAATGACCTTGGAAACTAAAGAAGAGCATCTCAGTGGGATTTGTTTCCTCACCCTCCCTTTCCAGGCACAGAGGCAGGAACTGAGGTACTTGAAGACCCTAGCTGGGAAGCCCAAGCAAAGGGTTGCCCAGTACTTGCCTCTGGGCCCTGTTATTTTGGCCTGCATCCTTTGGGACTCAATGGGTTGACTCCTCTCTGGAGAGCCCAGAGGCCGAGACAGGGGGTCCCAGATACACAGACAAGGGAGGGTACTCACAGCTGCCCTGGGCCAGTGTAGGTGGAGGAGCCAGCAGGACAGACATAGCCCCCAGGGCAAAGTGGGGGGACCCCTGTCTGGGGCCCACAGTAGGAGCCGGCCCTGCATGTGACCTCAGCCACAGAACCTGAATGAGACAAAGCAGACCAAGACACCTGGATCTTGGGGGGACTCCAAGATCCCCCAACCTTAGTAAGCCATATGACCAGTCCCCCAGGACCCACTCATTCTTGGACCCAACCAAGATATGAGTGGGTCCTGTGGGACTGGTCAAATGGCTTGCTAAGGCAAGCAGGTGGCCATACCATGCCTGCATGATGTGCCCTGTGCTGGTGAGGGCTGCCTGAGCACCTGGCTTAAGCCTCAGGGGTGCAGGCACAGGAATGGGGGCAGGGCCTGGGGAGGAACAGGTAGGCCAGGCAGTCTCACCTGCAGGGCATTCAGATCCAGCTCTGCAGGGGATCACAAACACATTTGCATGACCCCGAAGCTCATCCTGGGGGCAGTAGTGGCCAGGGGGACAGAGCTCACAATCTTCTTGGGATAATGCTCCTGGCTTTGTCCGAAAGGTGCCAGGTGGGCAGAGAAAGGCACCCTGATCACCTGGACACCAGTAACCTGGAGGACACGGGTGGCTTTTGAAGGAAGAGAGACCTGCGGGCAAAAACAGCAGGCATGGCCATGGGACCTCTGAAAACCTCTTACTCTCCTCCATAGAGGCTCTCAGGATCCAGCTTAGGGTTAACTTCCCACCTGGGGACAGGCAGTGGTACCCGGGAGGGCAAGGGAGGCACTCTGCCAGACTCTGGCCTCCTTCTGCAGACAGATAGGTGTGCTCAGGGCAGGCCAGGGGAGTTCCTGGGCTGGTCTCATTCCCTCCAGGGCAGTAGTGGCCGGCAGGGCAGGGGCGGGTGGTCGGGTCTCCTGGAGAGCAAAGGCTGTGCTCACTTTCCATCTTCTCTTCCTGCCCAAAGGGTCTTCTTCGGCACTACTCGGGTTCAGTGCCCTCTGGGCTGCAGCGCAGGTACCTTACCGGCTTTGCACCAGCGGCCAGCAGGGCAAGGCCCACACTCCTCTTGCTGTTTGGCTCCAGGGGCAGCTACCACAGTGTGAGGTGGGCACAAAGTGGGTTCTCCACTGCCCTCTGGGCAGTAAAAGCCTGAAGGAAAGGGGGTCTCATTGGGTCTTGCGGAAGGCAGGTAGGCTGCTATGCCATGGCAGGTTGGGAACAGCATGAATCCAGGGGTGACCCAGGGGGTTCTGCTGGCCCAGGAGTTGAGAGGTCTGGATGCCAGTCCCAGCTCCATTTGCTTTTATGTTTGTCAAATCAGCAACCTTCTGAATTGCATTAGGTAATTGCATATTCATATCACATACATTTGATGTATGTTAATATACACACATGCACACACAGATACATGTACATTAGGGCTCAACTATTTCTTTTTTTTTTTTTTTAAAGATTTTATTTATTTGACAGAGAGAAACACAGCGAGAGAGGGAACGGTAGCGGGAGAAGCAGGCTTCCTGCCGAGCAAGGAGCCCGATGTGGGGCTCGATCCCAGGACCCTGGGATCATGACCTGAGCCGAAGGCAGACGCTTAAGGAGCCACCCAGGCGCCCCATGGGCTCAACTATTTCTGATGATTTTTTTAAAGGAAGTTCTATGACCAACATGGGGTTCAAACCTTCTAATGCAATTCAGAATTCAGAAGATTACTGATTTGACAAGGGTCACAGGTCCTACCGAGCACTCACGTGTGGGTGTCAGCTATTTTCAGGGTCTGTTTTTGACCCAAACAAGAAATCCTTTTCCCTGGTAGTGCTGTGGTGGCAGCCAAGCAGCTTTGCTCTCTGCCTCTTTCACACTCCAAGGGCAAGAAACAGGGGTCATTACCTGGTGGGCACTGCTTGGCACACAGCTGTCCCTGGGGGCATGAGGGCTGAGACTCCCCAGGACCTCGTGTCATCAGTTCAGAAGTCCCAGGAGGGCAGAAATAACCAGCAGGGCATTTCCCCCATACCTGTCCACCTCTAACAGCACAGAGAGGAGAGAAGAGTGAGATCAGGATGCAGAGGCTGATCCAAGCCCAGTGCTCCAGCACCAGAGGGGATCCAGGCCCTGGTTTTAGACAGTTTCATTATGACCTACAGTGTGAAATGCTTTTGACTTTTCTCCCAGGAGAGCACATAGATCTATCCACGTATAGGGTAGAAACAAGACCCAGCAATAAAACAGGGCATGAGGCTCGGACCCAAGGGTACTGGGCCCAGTACAGTGCTGAAAGCTCCACCCCTGAGCATCCTTCTGGAAAAGACAAATTCCTGGATGTCTACTCCACTGACTGTAGAGCTCAGCGGATAAAGGGCAGGACTCAGGGCTCCCAAGAGCAGGACAAGCCCCTCCTGGAGGAACTTGGTAGCCCTGCGGCATTTACTGTGAGATAAGGAGGAAGGGGACTGGCAGCTAGTCTACCTGCACTGTTCCCAGGGAGCGCCGGTGGCCTGCCAGGTCCCTGGGCCTGGGTTCTAGAGCCAACAGTGTGATCTCCCACTCTGCAGCAGAAAGCAGGCTAGACCTCAGGAAGAACTTCCTGAGTACAGGGAGACAATCCTCCAGAAAGAGCATCTGAGGAACTCTCCACAATCACGTTTTAAGCAGAAAATTATCTGCTTTGAAGCAGGTTCACCTCTGCATGAAATAGAGAAACTTTTTTTGAGGATGCCTCTTCCCAGTCCAAGGAAATTGGAGGTACATGTTGTCAGCAAATATTGGGAGCTTTCTTTGGACCAGAGACCCCCAGTGTGCTTTCTTTTTGTCTGGCTACTCTAGAGGATTTGGGCCAAAGGCTACTTTGAGGGCTGGGCCTGTCCCCAAGGTCTTAAGGGAGGTTGGGAACCCCATGCCATCCCATGCAGCCCTAGAGCCAATGAGTCTCTGAATCCCAAGTACAGCGTTCTTCTAGTGGCTTCTACTGCTACAGTGAGAATGTCCCCATTGTATAAATACATGTCTTCACCATATCAAGTAGTTGTAGGACCTTTCAGGTAGAATTTGGGTGTCTTGAGCCCTGATCTCTGATTATTGTGTTTATAGGTACCATTCATTGCCTTTCTAGCTCCACCAATTACAAAAGCTATTCACATTGTAGAAGATTCAGAAGTAGAGGTAGAAGGAAGGATTGTTCCTCTCTTCCCCCGAGTGTATGTGCAGAACTTTGGTATTAACTGGAGACACAAAGAATTTTGCCTCCAAGGAAATTCCCCAAGTTTTTAGTCAGGGACTAAGCAGAGCTATTTTTATTTCATATTGACTCTTCCGCAGTTTAAATGTATTTATTATTATTTTTTTTAAATTATGGGTCTGCACTCATCGTCCCAGCTCTCTTTACCTAATTGTCAGGTTTCCCTCCCTGTTCAGGCTGTGTGGCCAGGTGGGGCTGTGGTCCTACAGTGGGCCCTGGCCCCTTACACCTAAGCTGCCCTACTAACAGAGGTGGGGGGGGGTCAGGGCAGGCCCAGGCCCTGTTGGGCTTCTTCACCTGGGGGGTGCACTTCGATGGCAATGTGGGACTCTGGGCTATTACTGACCTGCAGTAGCTACCGGGGTGACAGATGGAGCAGTCACCCTCTTCCCGGAGTCCTGACGCATCTTGGGGTGTGAAGGTCCCTGGAGGACACGGAGGAGGGGACCACGTTCCTGGAGAGACGGGTTAGCCAGTGAAGATTGGCAGCTGAGGGTTCAGGTGACATTGGTGCTTGTGGACCCACCTGCTCTATGCCTGGACCAATTAGTGATGAGGCCCCCCCAGCCATCAGCCTCCTGCTGCCCCTGTGGTGCTGAGTTTTTCCTTCCTGCTTTCTCAGAGCCTCTGAAGAGCTGAAATGGCCATGACTTTAGTCTCTCTCCCTAAGATTATTGTCCCCTTACAGAAAGGTAACTCCTTAGGGAAGGATTTCCAGTTACCAGTGAAGCTATCTGGGGGCGAGGAACTTTAATCTAGCAAATAGGCTCAGGGGGCTGCTTTTTGGGTATCAGACACTGGGCTCTCTTGGACTGAGCTGGAACCAGTCCATCCATACTAAGCACATCTCTCTTGGGAGCTACCTTCTCCTCCCAGCCACCCCTTCCACAGCGCTCTGCTGCCCAGTTGGGTGGGATGAGCCTGTGTGGTTCCCTCCTCTCCAACAAGGGTTGCCCCACAGCCCCTTTGCATCAGTGGCCCTTTTCCTGGAAGCCATCCTCTGGCTTTGCCAACCTCAACATTTTCTTTTGTACAGGGGCTATGCTGTGTGTGCCAAGGTCACCCCAGTGTACACATCTGGAATGGGAAATAAGAGAAGTCCCCAGCAGGGGAAAAAAGTTAAAGGGAGCAGCTGCAACTGCTGAAAAAAAATTTCTGACCAGGAGGGACGTAAGGAACTGAAAGGTGTGACTTTAGTTGGGGAAAGTTAAAGTAAGAGTCAGCAACTTCAGCAAGAGTGGGCTGAGGGTATGGGCGGTGGAACCAGGAAGGCAGAACAGTGCTTCCCCAGAGACCAGCTGTCGTGTGTGTGTGTGTGTGTGTGTGTGTGTGTGTGTGTGTGTGTGACTAATACAACGTGTAATCACAGGGACAACAAATTAAGTTCTTTGGACTTGAAATGTAAATATCACTGGGGTAAGAGGTCGCTCATTTTAAAAGCGTATATAGACCTTCCACACCTTAGTCATAGGAAGAACAGATGTATGCATCACCTGTGAATCAAACACTTGCAAAGTATAAATAGTTACAGCTCCTAAAATTGGCAGGAAGAGTTGGCTAAATTGACATAACACACAGAAGAGACTACGAACTTTTGTGGATACCTATTTGTCAGGCTGTCTGGGGACAGTATAGATATGTGTGTATGCATGTGTGTGTGCCTGTATACACTGTGTATGCACATGTGTGAATTTGTGTGTATGAGCACTGTGAGTGAGGACACTTGCGCATGTGTGTATGTGTTCTGTGAGTGTGTGTGTTTTGTGTGAGGGTGGGCTTATGCACAAGGTGTTCAGAACTCAGACTTTAGAAGAGCACATTTGTGGTTGCTGGGGTACCACCTTCTGATCTTTGGGTTCCACTTCCAGTGCCCCAACACCACTGTGGAGCCCTTCTCCAACACTGTGGTATTCAGGAAGCTGAATACCAAGCCCAGATGGTTGATCCAGACCAGCACAGGTGATGACACCTGTTTGCCATCATCCTGGTCCAGGCACTCACCCTGGACTCCCAGGCTGAGTGTAAGGAAGAAGCAGGACATTGGGTATTGGTGAGTCAACAGCTGAACAAAAGCAAAGGAACAGAGTGGTGTGGGATGGGCTTGGGGCAGGGATGAGGGGAGGATGAAATCTATGCAGGTGGTCTTTACCATTGGCATTCTCAGTGTGATTATAGTGCACTGGCATGCAGTATAGTGATTATAGTGCCTGGCATGCAGTAGGCCCTCCATGGATTTTAAATGATGAAAGAAAGAAAGAAAGAAAGAAAGAAAGAAAGAAAGAAAGAAAGAAAGAAAGAAAGAAAGGAAGGAAGGAAGGAAGGAAGGAAGGAAGGAAGGAAGGAAGGAAGGAAGGAAGGAAAGAGGAAGGAAGGAAGGAAATAAGGAAGAAAGAAAGAAGAAAGAAGAAAGAAAAGAAAGAAAGAAAGAAAGAAAGAAAGAAAGAAAGAAAGAAAGAAAGAAAGAAAGAAAGAAAGAAAGAAAGAAAGGGAAAGGAAAGGAAAGGAAAGGAAAGGAAAGGAAAGGAAAGGAAAGGAACGAAGGAAAGGATGTTGGGGAGAAAGATGAGGACCATGGGGATGCATGGGGACCATGGGGATGCATGGGGACTTGAGGGCTTACCGGTTGGGCAGTAGGCATGTGCTGGGCAGAGCCTGGGTATTCTGGTGCCAGGATGAGGACAGTGAAAGCCAGGTGGACACAAGAGGCAGGTGTCTGAGCCCAGGGAGGGCTGGTACTCCCCTTGGTGGCACGGGGCAGGCCAAGCAGACCCTGGTTGGCAGAAGTGACCCTGGGCATTGGACACAAAATGGCCCCTCTGAGAGCCAGGCTGGGTGTGGTTGAGTGCTCAGGAAGGTCAGTGCATTGTCCTTCCTTCCAGCTGGTTCAGGCTATGGTAACCAGAGTACAGGAGGCCAAAGGCTGGGTGGGGACATTGAAGAAAGAATTGGGGCCTGGGAAATGGGAGTGTTGAGGTGCCTCCTATGAGGCACTGGAAAACTGCTTGAGGCCTCCAGTTGGAGGGCTCCAGCTTGAATCCTGGGTGGGGATCCCTGGCTTCCCCAAGCCTAGGGGACCAGGGTCCTGCCTGTAGCTCCTGGGGAGGTACCTGTGGGCAGAGGAAAACCATGGGGCTGGAGGTCCTGAGGTCCCAGGAGTATTCAGATCCAGCCACACAGGGGCTGATAGGAGAGCTTAGGCCCAGGCCGGGGCAGAAGGAGCCAGCTGGGCAGGGTCCACAGCTTCCCTTGGAGGTGCCACCTTGGATAGGGAGGTCGAGGTTCATGGATTCTGTATATCTCCACGCGGAATATCAACCCCTGAGAATGGGACTTTTCTCTGTTTGCTAGAATGGAGCCCAGCACAATATGTGTTGAATGAAGCAGCTACTGGCCAGAGCTTCCCTTAGGCCATCTCTACTTTGGGTTGGCCAAAGGCACAGCCTGGCATTTCACAGACAGGTGCAGCTTTGGGAGTGGGCCATGTCCCAGGGATCCACCACCCAAACATCCACACCTAGGCACAAGCCTGCCTCCCAGACTCAAGTCCACCCCAGTGGAAACCCCAGAGACCCTGACAAACAGATGTTCCCATTGTGCTGTTTGTGTCTACTGTGTTGAAGTTGGGAGTTTGAAGGAGGAGGGGGCCCACAGCTGGGAGGAGATGGGAAAGCACTGGGCAGATGCTCACCTGGGCTGCTCCTTGTTGTCCCCATGGGGCAGGGCACAGGGTGCAGAGTCCCCTGGGGGCAGTAGTGGCCCCGGGGGCAAGGTCCATTGAGAGGAAAGGCAGAGTTTCTCTGGGGAGTGGGGCTGGCAGCTCCCCCCTCACAGTAGTAACCAGCTGAGCAGGGTCCTTGGATATAGAAAGACTAGAATTTTAGGGCAGCAACGGAAGCCTTACCCAGCTGCTTATGCCATATCTTGCTTCCTCCCTGGTCCCTGCCTGCTGTCCCTAACCCCAGGGAATCATGAAAATTAAAGTAGGAGGAAGGAAAAAGGCAGGGAAATAAAGGAACACCTAGGATGTCCTAGGCCCTGAGCTGGTGGCTTCCACATGGAATCCAAGGGGAGGGGGAGCTCTAGGAGGTAACAGGTATGGGCACTTGCTGTACACCAGGCACTGTTCTAAGCTCCTGTTTGTAATGACTGCACTCTCCAGAGCAACTGTGGGAGGTGCGTACTGTGACCATCCCCGCTTTACAGGGGAGGAGACTGAGGTCCAAGAGATGAAGTGACCAAGGCCACACCCACACTAAGCTCAGAGCTTGAATGAGAAACTGTTCTCGGCCATAAAGCTGAGCAATTTTAGGGGAGGGAGGGAAGAACAAGGTTCAAGGGAGGAAGTGGCAGGAGGCCACACTGAGTGGGGCAGTCAAACCCAGACCCATGCTGTGGCCCAGCCAAGGAGAGCTCTGGGGGAAGCCATGCAGTAGAGCCAGGACGTAGCTCTGCTGGGTCCCTGGTACTTACCCTCAGTCTGCCCATTGCCTTCCCCAGGGCAATATCTCCCTGCAGGACAGGGATGGCAGGCCCTAGGGGAGAGCGCACCTTCCCGTGGGTTCAGGGTCCCCTCCGGGCATGGAAGAGCAGAGGATGTCCTTCCTGGGCAATAGTGGCCTGCGGGGAAGGCCAGTATATGTGAGCACCACGCATCCCAACCCTGCAGTGGCTCCTTCGGCCTACAGCCTCCTACCATTTATGGCAAAGAAGTGAGGGTAGCCCTGAGAGGATAAGGAGAGCACAGCGGAAGGATGTGGAAGAGCACACTCGCCCCGGTAGTGGGTCAAGGTGGGGAGGGTTCGAATCCAGGTGAGTGGGGCAGGGGCTTCGGGGTGGGGGTGTGTATGCAGGCAGCTGAGATGTGCCTCTCTGCATGTGTGTGTGCCTGCCCCGGTGCGTGGGACCAGCACTGAGGTTTCTGGGGTCATTACTTAGAGTAAGTGACAGGTATGGTCTGGCTCAGTAGGCCAAGAGAGTTTCTTGTCCTGGAGAAAGTGAGGTCTTGTGCACCTTACACAAGCCCTCAGTATTTCCCTCAAGGAATAGCTGCCCTAAGACCAACTGTTAGTGTGGCCTGGCCAACAATTTGCCAAAGAGTCTCACACAAGATATGCCGTAGTCTTCTCTGGGGGGTGTTCTCTGAGGGAAGCGGCTCCCCTGGGTGGGGTGACGTTCTCATGGGTCTTCTGGTCGCACTTTACAGACAGGTTGTGGCCGTCCAAGGACAGCGGCACCTTAGGATCAGGGTGGGATCAACCAGAATGTCCTGCCTCTCAGACCTGCGTTCCTCCCTGTGTAACATATGCATACTCACCTCCTGGGCACCCACTGGGAACCTAGAGTAAGGACATGTGAGGCTGGTCACATTCCGTGTGAAGGAAAGTGCTGGCAGTATCCCCAGACGGGTGAGCCTCCTGCAGCAGCCTTCACCCTGTGTCCTCTCTCTGTGGTAGGATTAACCCCATTTTATAGGTGGGTTACTGGCTGCCAGAGAAGGCTGCGGTTTTGCCATCAAGTGTCGAGTTCTGGGACAGGGCTGAGCTTCAGGAGCCAAGGGTCCCAGCTACACTGAACCTTGTGGTGCACTGTCCATGGCAGTCATGCCCAATGTCCCTCTACCCATGAAAGTGAGGGCAGAGACTGGCCTGAGAGCATTCATTACCTTTGGGGCAGGTGGCAGGCCTCACAGCAGCAACTTTTTGGCAGTAAGTGCCCCCTGGACAGGGCAGGCAGGTGTCAGCCCCAGACAACAGGCGAAAGGTGCCAGGCTCACAGGGCTGCTCGGTGTGAGCCCCTGGGAGACAGCAGAAGCCGTGGGGACATCTGTAGCCGTGGATTCTGTCAGAAGGTGAAGGCACAGCACTGCCTCCCAGGCAGATATACCTGAGGAAATGGAGAACCGTGGCTGAACCTCCTTTAGCATGACCATGGGGTTCTGGATGGGCAGAAGGTGAGAGAAAGGGGTGGCCTTTGGAGCCTTGGGTCATCAGAGTTGTGCTGAGGATAAGGCCAGAGTGGCCACAGCCAAGGGCTGTCCCTCAGACGGAAGGAGGTCCTCTGGTCCTCAACTCTAAACCATGCCTCTGCCCCTGTGGTAGGAAACTATGCAGTAGGAGCTCAGGAAGAGTACTGGGAAGGGTCAAACATTTCCCAGAATAAACATGGTTCCCTTCTCCAGAATTTCTTTGTCCTCAGGGCCCTGAACAAATGGGGCAGACCTTCCTTCACAAAGGACCCAGATGGAGCTTACTGGTGGCTGTGGCCAGTCTCTAACCCTTTCAACAATAAGGGGAAAATGCATCTGTTAGGAATCTCAGACACCTGTTGGCAGAGGCTGTTGGCCAAGCGGGTAAAGACTGAGGCCTGGCAGGTGCGACAGAGGGTGTCGGGTGTCGACAGAGGGAGGCTGCTTTGGGGCTGAGTTGGGACCATGGTGCTGGCCCAGCACACCAGCACTCCTTGGATCTTGCACATTCAGTGCTGGGAGGCCCTAGAGGGTGTGATCAGTTGGGCCTTGTATCTAAGGGATGACCCATCAAAGGCTCACATCCCGGGGGACAATCACCCTAGCTCAGGATCCTCACAGGGGCTGGGAAAGACTATAGGATCTAGGATTAATTTGTGACTTGGGGGGCCCTGTCAGGCCTGACCTAGGGATACTCCTCCCTCTTCATACCTGAGAACTTCCGGGTCAGGGCCCCCTTACCCCGCATCGCAGAACCCCACCTCCAGGGCATGGGACAGCCCAGGATGGCTGCAGTAGTGCCCTGGGGGGCACGGCAAACACTGGTCTTTGCTGGTCAGGCCTGGAGCAGAGGAGTAAAACCCAGGCAGGCAAGGCACTGGGGAGCCTGTTCCCTTAGGGCAGAAGAAGCCAGGTGGGCAGATGTCATTCCCAGAAAGTCCTGGGATCTCCACCTGTGTAGTCACAAAGAAGGAGGAAAGGCCTTTACATTAGAACTGTGGTCTCAGGTTGCACACACGGCTGCCGGTGCCTCCTGGCCCCTGGAAAGCACAAATAAGAACGTTATATGAAAAGTCGTCTCATTACATGCCTGTGCCAGCCAAGGCATTAGGAGGAGGAGCAAAGAGGTCCAGAAGCAGTCTCTTACTTCCTAAATCATAGTGTTGACTCAATGGCTTCCCTCCCCTCTCTTCCTCATCCCTTGGGCCCATTTTCTCCATAGCATCAGTGTGGAACTAGGGGCTTCCAGAAAGGGCAGTTTCTAAAAGGACAGTTGGGAACCAGAAAGGGCAAAGGACAGGTATGTCCAAGGTCACAGAGCATGTCAGTAACAAAATGAGAATCAGAGACAATCAACGATCACACCAACATCATGCCATCTGTTTGTCCAATGTGGGTGTGGATGTCCATCCACCCAACTGACTCTCCACTACCCTGCTCTACAGTACAATGATCCTACACATTGATGGTCGCTTTCACACCACATGGCACTGAGAACCCCACATACTTCCTGTGTCTTCATGCTTAAAGTAGGGTGACCATGGGGCCTCCTGCTCAGGACTGCCGGGTCACCATGGACACAGCACAGGCATGTTGCTCAGCACCAAACAAAGCCTCTGTTTATGTCACCGCTGTTGTTGTCACATGCCATCAAGCCCCTGGTGTCACACATTGGAAGGCGAATGATTTAAAAGAAAAAGGTCACTGCCACCGTGGCTTCCAGATGCCATGGATTAGAAGATGCTGCTGATTTTAGAGATGTTAAATGTGAAAAAGATTCACATCTTAGAATTATTGAATAAGCTATCACAGGGTGGGTCCTACGTCAAGCCCTGAGGACACAGAGATGAGAACGGTCCTGCCCTCAGGACCCTCAACCTTCAGCCTAGTAGGAGCCACGGGCCAGCTCTGTGGTCCAGTACCCCAGGGGTGTTGCAGGCGGGCTCAGATACGCGTCTGGGCAGCTGTGCCCAGTGTTACATACCTTGTGTCTGAGTGGGGTGGGAGACACAGCTCCTCCCGTGCAGTAGTAGGCAGCGTGGCAGAGCCCTGACGGTTGGGACAGCCCTTCTGATGAGCAGAACATCCCTAGAAGATGCAGACCAATGGGGCAGGGGACAGAGGGACCCCTCCCACTTCCCTCTGGCTCTGGCACTGGCCCTGTCCCTCTTGGGCTGTGCCCCACCTGGTTTTCCCTCCCTCGGCTCTCAGACTAGCAGAGGGTGTTGGTGGGATGGCCAGGCAGAGTACAGGGAGGGAGGGGCAGAATGAGATACAGAGACATGGATCTGCCTTGACCAGGCAGTAGTTTCTCTCCAGCAACCCCTGGTCTCTGAAGAAAACATGGGGTTGGTCTTGCCCGAGCCCTAGAGCTGCATGTGGGGTGGGCTGGGCCACAGGGTATGAGGAGGCCTAGAGAATCCAAAAGATGGTGGGAACTATGGGCCGATAGGAGGTCAGTGGGGCGCTGGCCCATATTCGAACATGACTTTGCTTTCCTTGTCCCAGCTGTTAGACTTGTGAGGGGCTGCCATGACAGTACGGGCCCAGGGGGCCAAGGCACATTCCCTCATGGACTTGTTTGCTTGCCCTCCTCCTACTTCTCTTCATTCCTTTTTCAGTCTTTTAGTCGAGGCTTCCTGAGGGCCCAGAGTCCACCAACCTGCTGGGCACAGCTCACAGTCCAGCTCTGCACTGGCCCCTCGCCTGGGCCCAAATGTCCCTGGAGGGCATGGATGGGCTGTGGCTGAGTGGGATCCAGGGGGACAGAAGTAGCCCTGGAGACACAGGTTGGGGCCACCGGCCGTGGGACCTAGAGAGCAATGACAGGGTCAGCCTGAGCTTGCAGTGGGAGCCCTACTTCTGAGCATCCTGGTCAGAGATGGGACCCCCAGGCTCTGAAGCTGGCCTGGCCCAGATCTCAGTCAACGTTCTTGATTCTTTGTCCAATTTCTGGGCATGTTGGCTTGGAGGGGGACCCTCAGTGGCTGCCCAGGAGTTCTCTGTGGGCTCCAGAGAGCTCTAGCCTTGAGGCTGACTGTTGAGCATAAAGCTCCCTTTCTCCAGAAGGTGGCACTCACCCTTGCTGGACACGTTGGTCAGCAGACCCCACTGCTTTGCTCTGGCCTCTCTGCCAGAGAGATACCAGTGTATCTCTAACATGGGCAAGGCTCTGTCATGACCTCAAGTGTGCAGAATGTACCTTGGGAAAACTGAGTTGGGTCACAGCCAACTAGATCCTAGGGTCCTAGACCTCAGACTGTCCTGTCCTGCATCTGGTGCCTGCTGTCCTGAGCTGGGCACTGGGTGTCCGGGTGAGTCACCGTGCAATGCCTCTTCCTGACATGTCCTTCCCGGGTACCTGGCTGGTTTCAGGTCCTCCCTCCACTCTACTGTCAGCTGTCAAGGGCTGCCTGTGGATTGTAACACTATGACTATAACAACCAAGCTTCTGACATAAGAATTCCTGAGATACATTCTAAAGCCAAATCTTTTTTTTTTAATTTTTTATTAACATATAATGTGTTATTTGCCCCAGGGTACATGTCTGTGAACCATCAGGCTTACACATTTCACAGCACTTACCATAGCACATACCTTCCCCAATGTCCATAACCCAGCCACCCTATCCCTGCCCCACCACCTCCCAGCCACCCTTAGTTCTTTCCGTGAGTTTAGGAGTCTCTTATGGTTTGTCTCCTTCCCCATCCCATCTTGTTTCATTTCTCTCCCCCACGCCCCCCCGACTCCCCGTCCTGCCTCTCAGATTCTTCATATCAGAGAGATCATGTAATAATTGTCTTTCTCTGACTGACTTATTTCGTCTAAAGCCAAATCTAAAGGAAGGCAAAAATGAAATACCAGGAGTCTCCTGTTGCACTGAGCTAATTCACTGTGCAATCTCAGGTTAGTCCCTCCTTCCTGGGAGGTGACCTCCTGCTCATCAAGGAGGCATTACTTCTACAGGGGCTCGAACTACCAGCATCTTAGCCTGGGACCCAGCACCACGTAGGGGCTTTGTGTTCCACCCCAGTGAGCCTACCTGTGCCTGAGGCTTCACAGTAGAATCCTGCAGGACATGGCTCACAAGAGCCTTTGGCCTCCTGGGGCTGGAATGTTCCGTTCTCGCAGGCCCTTGGCTGGGGAGATCCTTCCGGACAGTAGAAGCCTCGGGGGCACCGGAAAGATGTCGGTGTGGACGAAGTCTGGCCAGGAGGACAATAATAACCTGCTGAGCATGGCCCATCTGGGAAGGATTTTCCAGACCCTGTGGAGAGGGGGTGGAGATTGGCTGAGTCCATGATGGTAGGGCCTGGCTGCCAATGAGACAGAAAAAGAACAAAGGGACCTGGAAGTGTGTCTGGAGCTGTGCCTAAGCTTAGAAGTGCAGTGTGCCCTGAGGCTCAAGGTGCCAGGCTTTGCGCCAGATCCCGAGTCCCCTCCCAACTTGGTCACTCACTCCCTGTGCATCTGTGCAGGAGAACTTTCTCAAAGTGAGAGAGTGCTGACTTAGGAACCTAAAAATAGAGGCCCCGTTGTGGTTGTTGGAGGTACACAGGTGAGTCACCGTGCAATGCCTCTTGCTGCAGGTGATGGACCAAAGCCTCACATCCTCAGCCTTTTTCTGGTGTGACACAGATACATGCTCCTGTGGGGATCCTTGGAGGACCATTTGTGGGAATTCACACCTCCTTTCTGCTTCCCAGCACAGTGCAGCAACCTGTTTACTACCCTACCGTATCTGGTTCTAGGTGATTTATGCAAGGATAGAGTAGACAACTACAACTGACAAAGGTACACTACACTCTGTGCTCCTTCTCTTTCCACCATGGTTCTGCCATGTCTACCCTCTCATTCTTGGGCTCAGCCTCAGCAGGGTCTCCTTGAAGCCCTGTCTTGTGCCATTCTGGACAGAAGCCCCTGCTTCCTGAAAACACCCATTACCTTCAAAGCCTGCAAGGGCTCCATGAAGCCTCCATTCCTGTGGGATCAATGTCTCCCCACCCCAAGACATCCGGAGCATCTTGTCTTCCAGAAATCAGTGTGCTTGGGCCGGGATATTCATGTCCTTATCTTTCTTTTTCCATCCCCTTCCCCACTGTCAATTCTCAGGCATCAGGGCCAGGTCACCTTTGCCATCCCCATGTTCAGGCCTCTGGCAGTGTCCCCTCTACAAAGCTGAGGTCATATGTGATGGGAGGGAAACTACGATGTCACCCACAGGCAGGCTGAATGCCTCTGGGATAAACGGATCAGTTAAGGCATGGCTTCAAAAATCAGTTAAGAAATGGCTTTTGTCACCTGAATCTGAGCAGAACTGTCCTGCAGGACAAGGCCTACAATCCTTAGCACTGAGTGCACCAGGCCACTCTCTGAAGGTGCCCCTGGGACATGGGTATTGGGTGGGGCTCCAGGTACCCAAAGGGCAGTAGTAGCCAGCAGGACAGTCCACTGGCCAAGTAGGCCCAGCACCTGGTCTCTGGATCCTGAAGGAACAGAACCTGTGGAAATAGCCAGTAGGTGGTCAGGAATGAGAGTCAGAGCCTTCTGTATCCTTAGGTTTTCTAGGCAGTGAGGGTACTGCAGAGGAGTGGAGCTCCTGGGGCATAGAGGATTTGGGCAGAGGTGAACCCCCCCCAGACCATCTGAGGTCAGAGGAAGTGGGCATCAAGGTGGACAATGGCCTCCTGTCTCATGGGTCTCATACATGAAGCCTACAGCTCTTCAATGCCCCTGCACTGGCTAACCCTAATGGGTTTTAATTACATTGGTCTCTGAAGGCAAGGGTGCCTGGAAAGCTTGTGGTCACTGGTCCCTGCAACATGGCTGAGTCCCTCTAGCTTCAGAGAGGGCAGGAAAGGTCAGGTGTCACCCAGATAAAGAGAGAACCCCAACCCCAGCAACAGCTCCTTACTTTCCAGCAGGGCATATCTTGCAGAGGCTCTGTCCAGGTTCATCCTGATACTGCCCTGGGAGGCAGAGCTGAGGTTCCAGGCTGCCTGGGGGGCACGAGTGCCCAATGGGGCAGAGAGTGCCTAGAAAAAACATGGGAGACAATTATTTCCTCCTGGGAGACTCCCCATCTCCTTCCAGCCAGAGTCCACAAGGATTCTTTCTCCTTCTATGTGAGTGTGGTTGAGGGGATGGGGTATGTGATTCATGGTGCTTCTGATGTGTGACCCTCCTGGCTCTGGTCCCTTACGCCTCAGTCCTACTGATGCCTAGGGGGGATGCTCCAGCTGAAATTCAGCTCTCTGTGGAAGGCCTACATAGGAACCTACTGGTGGCCCCTCATGGGAAAGAGCCAGGTCTGTAGTGATGGAGCTGAGAGGGGTGAGGGAGGGCTCTCCACAAGTTGGGTGTTGAAACTAAGAACCTCACAAGTTACCTGAGGTAGCCCCAGGTTCCCACTTCAGAACATCTCTCAGCAATGGTATTCCCATGGGCCTTAGTCCTGTGAAATATTCCTCAAAATGTAGCCTCTTTGGGTATGCAAATTTGGGAAATTCTGTGTCAGCTAAGTCCCCTGGAGACAACCTGTGCTCTTCATCATAAGGAGCACTAGCAAGCAGTAGGAAGCCTGTCCATGTTCATGATCTTGGTTTTCCATGGGCCTTGGATTAATGAAGGTGTGAGACACAGGTTACAAAGGAGCTAATTTAGAAGACAGACCATAGGAAGAGACGGAGCAGGATCAGAAACCTGTACTCTTTAGGATGAAGAGTCAAAACTCTTTTCATTCTTTTATGTATTGATTTTTTAAATTTCCTGGGATATTTGATGCATTTTTTGAAGATGTGGTCCTAAATAGGTTGTACTCTGAGGTACAACCTATTTGGGCTGTGTCCATACTGAGGCCTGATCTCCCAGGTGGGGACGGTGTGGAGGATCCCTCCTGAGAGTTGCAGTGTCAGAGGGAGCCTCCCTGTTTGGTGAGGAGCCCTTTCCCACTGAAGTGCTATCAGATTGTAAGCTTGGTGAGAGGAAGGCACTGGAATCTCCTGGTTCTCTACAGACAGTGCCTGATATACTGGTGGTTCTCAGTGACTGCTGGTTGGAAGACTACCTTAGAACGGAGATCATAGACTGAGCAGTCTGCAGGCTGGGTCTGCCTGCAGCAGAGCTTTGTTTGGCTTGCACAGAAATCTAATCTTCTAAACTTAGTTGCCTAGATTTCTGGCTTTCCTTGAGCCCTGATGTGCACTGTGGTCCCTTCATGTACTTGCATTCACAGCTGGCCTGGGCCCTGCAGGTGTGACCCCATCTCCTAGGAGGGATTCTTTCATGTCCTTCCAAATCTCTTTGATTGGTATTCTGGTGGCCATTTGTGTGGGTCTGCCAAGATTGTGTCCTGGCCAGGCCTGTTTTTTTTTTTTTTTTTTTTTTTTTTGGCATTCAGTGGCTAACCTTCCCTTGTACAGCACACTTGCTAAAGTTTCTCAGGGTCGGGCACAATTCCCAAAATCCAGTGGCTACTTCAACCTGTTTTTCTTTGTTGCAGGAAAGAATGTCAGAATGTCAGAATGCAACTGAGTAATGTAGTGATAGAGCCAACTTTCAGTATATTCTATGCATATTGAATATATGTATATTCAATATATTCTGATCAAAATGAAAGAAATCTGCTTTAAACTTCTAGTATAATTACTTACATCTCAAAACTGGTTCTAATCAATCTGTTCTTGCTTCTTAGCTGAGAACAGAGGCCCCAAAGGCAGAAATGTGCCCCTTCTGCTAACGAGAGCTTTAGTGCACGCTTGTCCTTGGAGTCTGAGCTTCTACTCCTTCTCTCTTGGACCCCAGGTAGCACATAAAGGGTGAAGACCTTTCCTGCCCCCTTACTAGAGTGTCTTATATAGCCTTCTCCTAAAGCATGAGATTCTCCATTTTGACTGATTTTTAAAACATGCTTCTTGTCTCCTCCTTTTCTCACCACTCATCCCACGGATCTACCATTTTCCTTACTGCTCTCTGGGCTCATGAGGAACCTTGCTAACACTCAGTGTTTTCAGCCCCTTCCATCACAGGTTCCAGGTCAAGAGGGCTCATCTCACTGCAGTTGGGCCTTAGGAGCCTGAATACAGAGGGAGAGCCCACAAGCATGTCTTCATTCCAGGCCAGCCCACTGGGGCTCCCACAGCACCCTACCCCTACTCAAATGCTGAGGAGGTCTGCTCTTACCTGGATTGTGCCCAGAGACAGAGGCCCCAGGGCAGAACCAGCCTCCTTCGCATGGGGCCTCTGGGAAGCTCAGGCCGGCCCTGGAGCAGAACCAGCCAGCTGGGCATGGCTGGCAGTCCTCCTGAGACGTGGCCCCAGGGATGGGCAGAAGAGAGCCTGCAGATACACACTCTGTAACTACCATCAGGGGGCCCCTTTCCCAGATGGAGACCCAAGGGGGCCCCTCTCAAGATTGCAGACCAGGGGCTAAAGTGCTCCTCAGCCTCCTGGGCTGCCTCGCCACGTGGTGATCTGGGCCCTGACACAGCCGAGGTGCCTCTCATCCCCCCATCTTTGCTGCGAGGCCCCACTCACTTCTTGTGGTGCCTCTGCCCTCCATGTTCAAGCCCCCCCAACAACCCCCGAGAGCCTGGGTTCAAGCTTTATGTCATCTCACTCATCATTGCACCCCCAAGTCCCAAGCTATGTGGATACAGGATGGATATTGCTCTTCAAGTACAGTTTGGGAGTTTCTTCTCTGCCCTTCTCAAGATATCTTCCCAAGCCTGGATCTCCACTCCTTTCCCCTTTCAAGGGCCCAGAGCACATCCTTGCCCCACTGGTGCCCACCCCCACCAGTAACTCACCTGGGGGGCATGGAGTGGGTCTGGGGCTGCCCATGGGACAAAAGTGGCCTGGAGGACAGAGGTCTCCTGTGATCCCATCAGTGGGGTTTGGAATAGCTGCTGCCTGAGTGCAGTGGAACCCTGCCCTGCAAGGCCCAGACACAGCCACTAGACCGGGCAGGAGGCAGTAGGAGCCTGTAGGAGAGAGGGAAAGACAGGATCGGTTATGGGGAAGGGAGAGATTGGGGTAACCCCCACCCTAGCCAGCAGATGTGCATTTACATCTCTGGTCAAGCATCCCCATCCAAGCCAGGCCTGAGTCCTGCCCTCCCTGGTCAGAGAGGATGGGGCTTAATATGGCTTGGGTGGGGGTGTGTCCCTGTACCCTTACCTGGGTCACAGAGTGTGCAGTCTGACAGCTGGACACCCCCTCTCTGTGGTCTGTAGGTGCCTCGGGGGCAGGGGAACTGAGAAGCAAAGGACGTGGAGGCTGGGCAGTAATGGCCTGCAGGACACTCGTTCCCCACCACAGAGGAGGTGTTTATTGGGCAGAAGAAGCTACAGAAAAGACAAGTGGGGAGGGGAGGCTCACAGAGCTCTGTGGCCCCACCAGCGTGGAGAGGGACAGAAATGGCTGCCCAGGCTCACCTTTCATCTCCAGCTTCAGGAGTTATTGGCCTGCTGGGGACATAGCTCTACTACAGCTCAAGGCCCCGGGGTACATGGGTGTGGGGAGGTGGGGGGACTTAAATGGCTTGAATTAGAGCCAAAGAGACTCAAGTTTGAAATTAGGAATGATACCCAATAAAGAGATTAAGAGGCTTTAGAAAGGTGGCCAGTTGTGGCAGTACTCAAAAAACTTTTTTTGAAGTCACAGCAAAGTCAGGTTGAAAGGGGTCTTTGCGAGCATATGGTCTAGCCACTTCCTGTAACTGGAATGCACACCCTGCACTGCCAGACATATGAGCCCCCAAGGATGGCCTCTCAGCACTCACCCCTCAGGACAAGACTCACAGTGGCCCTGGGCGGCCAGGCTGTTGTAGGTGCTTGCCGGGCAGGGTCTGGGAGTAACAGTGCCTTGGGGGCAAAAGTGCCCTGAAAGGGAAGCAGGTCCGACAGGTCAGGTCCACAGGGAACCCCACTCCCTGGCTCTCAGAGTGTTCCCAGCCTAAACCCAGTTCCTAAAGGACCCAGGGGACCCTTAGGCCCTGTCTGAGTGGCAGCCTTGGAGCATGCTCCCTTCCCACCTCCCCAGGCTCCTCTTTGGACCAGCCCCCAGAGATACCTGCAGGGCAAGGGCCACTGGTTCCATCTAGGGAGCCGTTGGGAAGGAGGGCCCCACGGTGGCAGAAGAAACCTGTGCTGCAGGGCCCAGAAGGGCTGGTGAGTCCTGCCGAGCTGCAGTAGTGGCCAGGCGGGCACGGGGAGCAAGCAGCCTGCAGGAGATACCCTCATTAAGATGCCAAGCCTCAGCTCTGTCCTGGGTAGGGAAGCAGCGACCGCACCAGGAGACCTGAAAGGGGCCTCAGGTCTGAGAACAGCTTGTCCTGGCTCACCTTCTTCTGTCCACAACACCCTTGATGGGCACTCGCTCCCCTCTCCTTGCGCCTTCTCCAAACTACTCCATCAGCAGCTCATTCTGTTTGCTTTCTTTTTTCCTCTCTACCTCCATGTCCTTTTGTAGTTTGACCCATCACACCAGGGGAAGCCTATCCTGATCTACTTCCAGGGAAGCCCTTTCTGCTCATTCGAATGTGGAGGACCAAGCACTTCAGAACACTGGGCTTTCTGGGGCTTTGACAAGCCAGGAATATTCCTCTCACAACAAGAGGGCCTCTGAATAGTGAACCACAAACGGTGATTCAGAGGTGCTTGTGAGGAGAACCAGATATTAAGGTTGCTTTCGGAACCTGGCAATTTATTTATTTTTTTTTAAAAAAGATTTTATTTATTTATTTGACAGAGAGAGATCACAAGTAGGCAGAGAGAGAGGGGTAAGTGCTGAGCAGAGAGCTCGATGTGGGGCTTGATCCCAGGACCCTGAGATCATGACCTGAGCCGAAGGCAGAGGCTTAACCCACTGAGCCACCCAGGCACCCCAGAACCTGGCAATTTAAAAAGAATTTTGTGCATCCTCTGGTGGTCCTTTATGAATTATATATGAATACATATTATAAAATAATGTCTCATTTCACTCCTCTGCTCAAACCTTGCTTTGGCCTCTATCTCATTCAGGTAGCAGTCTTCAAGGGCAGCCCAGGGTGCTATATGGTTGGCCCCTCTTTCCTTCTCCAACTTCCCTCCAGCCCACCCGCCAGGGGCACCATTCTCATGCTCCCTGCAACCCCCAACATGCACTGGCCACACAGGGTGGGGGAGGGGGTTGCTGCTCCCTCCGAATTTCCAAAGTCAGTGTGTACAGTCATACACACAGCTAACAAGAACGTGCTGGGAGCGGCTACGTGCTGGGCACTATTCTGACACAACGTAGTAAGCAAAAAACAAATCTCCCTAGCTTCATGGTGCTTGTGCTATAGTAGACTATGATATGCACTAAGGAAGGCCAGGAAAGACCTCCCTGGGAAAATGACTACCATCCCTAAGGAAGGAAGAACCAGCCAGGTGGCCCTGCTTGACCTCAAGGGCAGTATGGCTGGCTAGATCCAGAGAGGGCCCTTCCCACACCAACTTCCTACTGGACTGGGGTCTCCCTACCTCTGAGCTGAGCTTGGTGCGTGTGCTGAAGGTGCCAGGTGGACAGGGCTGGGGCACAGCTGAACCCCTGGGACAGTAGTGTCCTTGAGGACACGGGCCAGCCTCCTCTGGAACCAAGAAACAAAAGTTAGCCTGGCCCCTGGGAAGCGTATGGTGAGGAGCAGGTATTCCGAAGAACTCCCTCTGCAGCCCTGGTACAGGCGTGGGCCCTGGAATTGGGCTGTGGGTCTCTCCTGCAGGTCACACCCTCCGCACCTGGCTATTCCAGCACAGCTTTGTGCTGCTGTTACGGAAGGGAAGAGATCGGGGAAGCTGTTCCTGACATGGGGTGGTGGCATCTGGAAGGGGCTCTTGAAGGAGGCAGGGCACCTGAGGGAGGCAGGCCCTCTCTGGAAGGCTCAAGCACCAGGGTCTAGAGGGTGGGCAGAGAGCATTTGAGATCAAGGCAAGGTTTCTATCACCATCCCAGCACTTTCTGTAGAAGCCTTTGTAGACCTTCCCATTGTAGTTGGTATTTTAACATTTTTCCTGGTTTCTGGAAGTGCCTAGCTGTGTCTTCTCTCCTCTCCCTCCACCCGCATGGCCTCTGTTCCAAGACACTTGCCACCAGGGCTGCTTGGTGGCTGAAGATGGGAACCAGCCAGATCTAGGCTGTTGCTGGGTAGATGGGGCTATTGTAGCTGACAGGTCAGGAGCTGGAGGCAGGAGCTGTGCATCAATGTTCTCACCAGGGTCCAGGCCTCCCTGAGGATGGTGTGACCCTCAGGGCCCGGGGGCAGCTGCAGAGTGGCAGAAAGCTGCACTGGGGTTAGTGGGCCTGGCCACTCAAGGTGGCTACTGACAGGCTTGGGCAAAGCACACTATCTTCCTGAGCCTCAGTTTCCCTTCTGACAGAGACAGGGATTGTACTGGATCTTGGGATTTTGCCCTGTGGCCCCTGGATTCCAAAAAGGATTTGAGTCCCAGAAGATTGAAACCACTGGAATGATCCCTCAGCTATACAATGAGAACCACTTGGGAGGGTTAAAATACTAAACATACCTGGGCTAGGCTTCACCCTCAACACCTTTATCTGATGGTTTGGCCCTCCCATCACCCCCATATCAATATATGCCAGGTGACTCAAATGCATGGTTCAGCTGGAGAGGACCCCTAAGGTGAGCTTCCTTGAGTCTGCCTTGGTGTTAGCCCTCAGCCTGGCCTGTGTGGGACACAGGAGTTCTTGGGGTGTCCCGCCAAGGAGGGATAGTGGGTAGTGGAGACAAATGCCAAGGCACTGTGCATGCTGGGCACCAGTGTCCTGCTTTCTCATGAATGAGAGCCCAGGAACACAGGTGGCCCAGGTTGGGTACCCCAGTTCTCTTGGACAGAATAGACTCATTGGTCTCTCTGGTTGACAGAGTGGATGGGGGGCTCTGAATCTGTCTCTACCTCCCAGTTGGGAGCTTAGGAAATGGAGCCAGGGGATCAGTGCCCAGCAGGGAGGGCCTGGTACCTTCAGTGCCAGCCTCTGGGTTGGGCCGGGTGGACCCTCTGAAGCAGAAGAAGCCTTCCCAGCACTGTCCACCGGCCTCTGTAGCATTGGCCCTTGGGCAGAACCTGCCCCTGTCACAGGCTTGACATCCTGGCAGGCTACTCAGTCCCAGCACAGCGCCATAGGTGCCTGGGGGGCATGGCTGCCAGTCAAGTCCTGTCCCTTCAGGGCAGTAGAAACCTGTGCAGGGATCAGGGCTGAGGTTAGAGCCCAAGAAAGCAGGGGTGGGTGAAGAAAGTGCCAGAGGGCAGGGTCTGGGCGCTGGGCTAGAGTCCAGCATGGACTGCTGTGGGGCTTCTGCCCAGGAAATAGAAATGCTCTGTAAATCCAGAAGTTACTACCTCATTATCAGAATGGCTAGCCCAGGCCTTAAGATAACAGGCATGCTAACTGCTCTGCCCATTCCTCCCTTTTGCTTTGAACCCTTTGCTTAGTCAAACAGGCTCTTGGCAGGACACTAACCTCTCGGACACAGCTGTGGCCTCAGCCCTGGAACACAGTAGTGGCCTCTGGGACAGATGTAACATTTTGTTGTGTGGGTGCCAGAGACATAGGAGCCAGGAGGACATGGAATGGGGTCAGCCATTTCCAGAGGACAGAAGTGTCCAGGGGGACAGGATCTCCCAGAGAGCCCCACCATGGGGGTGGTAGCAAGAGTTCCGCTAGTGCAGGAAATGCTGGAAAAATGGGGGCCAAACAAAAGGGCCTCAGTCAAGGGAGTTGCCAAGGAGCCCACAGCCACAGGCAGTGGATGGACCTTAAGCGTGGGCCTAGGACCCTTCTGGGCCTGCTCCTTCCTGAATCTTGGTATGACTTAACCTCCACATGCCTGCAAATGGTCCCACAGGCCCCACAGGTCAGTGGAGGTGGCCCCTTCTTGACTTTAGGGATTTCTTCCCCTTGTTCTCTGGAGGGTCTGGATCCTGGAGTGGAACCAAATCCTCACTCTGTGGACACTGTTCCTTCAACTCCGTGAGGCTGTTTGCCTACCCTGGGTAGCAGGGTGCTGGCCAGTTTGGCAGGCCCCCGCCAGAGCAGAGTCTCCCTCCAGAGCAATCTTGACATCCTTCTGGGATTCTGTTCCCTTCCTCAGACCAGGTACCAGGTGGGCATTGAGTGGGGACAGGAGCTCCTGCAAAAGTCAGAGCAACAGAAGGAAGAGACCCCCAGGGAAGACATTGGACTGAATTAGGCTTCCATCCCTCTGGGCAGACCAGTATGGAAATGCCTCCCCCTCTCAGCTTCCAGAAGACAGAGACCAATTCAGCTTCGGTGTCTTTGAGTCAATTTCACTGAATGAAAGGAAGACACTTGCCATTCTGCAAGGGAGTACCCAGGTGGAAGAGGAATAACCAGGCCCTGAAAGCATCCTCAGGGCAAAGGAGGAAGATCAGTTGCTCAAATGAGGTTTCCTGATGTACAGGTTGGGGGGAGGGTTCCAGGGAGGGAAAGGGTGAAGACCGTTGAGGCATGTGGGGAGAAGGGTCTTGCGCTCAGCCCTGCACAGTTTAGCACTGCCCTCCATTTAGGGCTATGGCTCGTGTGCTGGGAGACGGGCTTAAAACCTGTAGAGACCCGCCTTCAACAGTAGAGGGCTGGAAGGGTCTTGACCTCCTTCTGCCCTGTCACGGTTGGGGTGGCCCCAGAGGCAGTGAGGTACCCTCGAGGCAGTAGTGCCCAGCGGGGCAGAGGAGGCCCCGTGCCCCATCGGTGGGGTCTGGGCTGGTGGCTCCTCCCTTACACCAGTGTCCTGCAGCACAGTCTCCTAGAAGAAAGGACAACTTGTCAGCCCTTTCCACTGCGCCCCTTGCAGGAGAACACAGCACAAGGCACAGGGTTGCTCATGCTGTCCCCACATCCTCCCCTCCTATGGCCACAGACTGCAGGAGTTCCTGACCCAAAATCAGCCCAAGCAGCCCAGGCCCTGGGACGAGCAGGATCCTAAATCTCCTCCAGGTTTAGTCAGTACCAAGTTTCCAGGTCAAAGTGGCTGTGGGGTCTGGGCCAGTCTGAGATTTGTCCTCCTCAGAGAATGCCAACTGTCAGGCCCAGAGCCCAGATTTTCTTTTCTTTTCTTTTTTTTTTTTTTAAGATTTTATGTATTTATTTGTCAGAGAGAGAGAAAGCTCAAGCAGGCAGAGAGGCAGGCAGAGGGAGAGGGAGAAGCAAGCACCCTGCTGAGCAAGGAGCCCGATGTGGGACTCGATCCCAGAACCCCAGAACCCTGGGATCATGACCTGAGCCGAAGGCGGCTGCTTAACCAACGGAGCCACCCAGGTGTCTCTAGGCCCAGATTTTCCTTATGGATCAAAACATTTCCAGCCATTTCATAGGGAAGCCACCTAATACCCAAGAAAGCGACACCTTCCTTCTTCCCTCTACCCAAATCAGCTAACAGGGGGCTGGGAAGGTGCGGGGGTTGGGGGGTAGGGGGGTAGGGCTAGTGGCCAAGATGCTAAAGACCTTGTACAAGAGCCCCTGCCCACAGTGTTGGTGTGGCCTCGGTGCTGACATGGGCAGCTGGGGTGTGGTTCTACTTTGAGACGTGCGACCTTGATGAAAGGACTCCTTCATCCTTCGTGGTGATATCAGATCACCTGGTTTTAACACCATACACTGAGGTCTAACCCCCACCCCACCTCCTGACTTTCTGGGGTGGGGTGGGGGTTACAGTGTTTCTCATGTAAGGAGTCTTGGAAAGGCAGAGGAACCTTTGCCCAACAAACCTTGCTGCTCTGCCCCCATTTTTACCAGTGATCCAGGTCCATGTAATTTCTCCCCAACACATCTCTTCCTCAGTCTGCTGTGGGACCCGTAAGTCAGGCCCACCCATCGCCTGACTCTTTTTCTGCCCTTCAAGACATACCTGTTGGTGCCATGAGCCCTGCCAGTGCACAGAATTTCCCAGCGGGACACAGCTGGCATTCAGTGATGCTCCTCAGTCCCCTCCGAGGGCCATAAGTACCCACTGGGCACCTGTGGAGTGTGGCCACAGCTGTGCCCAGGGGACAGTAATAGCCTTGAGGACAAGGATACAGGCTGAAGTCCTGGATGGGCCCAGCACTCGAGTCACAGTAATAACCTGGCCAGGAGTGAGGGACACTCAGGAGAACTATTCCCTCCATGAAGGCAGTTAGTCATTGCAGGTCTCCTGCCACAAGGGCCCTCAAGGGCCGTACCATGGAGCCCAGGACCCAGACAGCTGCCCTTGTGGAGCTCTCCCTTCTGGCCCTGTCCCCTTTGCTGGTACCTCAATATCTCTGCTGCCTCTCACCTGCTGGGCACTGCCCGCTGGGGGCCTGAAGACCAGCCTCCTTGCAGTAGAAGCTTTGTGGGCAGACCTGGCACGCAGAGGGCATGGTCTGCTCTGGGAGGCTGGAGAAGGTGCCCGCAGGACATGGTGTTGGCCTGTGTGACGCTGCAGCTGAGAACACAGGGAGGTAGCATGGCCTGGCTGAGGGGACGCCATAGGTCCAGGATGTAGGATCTGAAGGCAGCAGGTGTGGGCCCAGCCACCGAGATGGGGTGGGGCCCACCATAATGCTGACTGTAAGATTTGCCTCTGCCTGTGTCCCTGAAGCCAGACTCCCTCGCCCCTCTGCAACACACAGGGACCCCAGCCCTTCACCTGTAGCTGGAAGATCCTCATCAGGGCTCCTACCACTGACAGCTAATGAGACTTCTGTGTGACAAGGCCACTGCCATCTGTTCTCAGCTGTCCATACAAAACAACTCAAACCACAGCAAACATTCCAAGTGTATGTTAACCTGGCCCCTCTGCAGTACCTCTGGTCTTGGGCTGGACTGTCTATGGCACCCCTTTTCCCTTTGGCCTCTTCCCAGGAACCCCACAGTCCAGACAAAAACTGAGAAAAAGGATCTGTTAGCAGCACCCTGGGAGGGAAGGCACATCAGGCTGAGAGTGGGGCCCCTGGAGACACTCACGGCAAAAGGTTCCTGGGGGGCAGGGGGCCCCTGTCAGCCCATCCTCTGGAGCTGGGGACACTGCTCCTTCAGCACAGAAGTAGCCAGCCTGGCAGGGCCCACTGGGAGTGGACAGTCCTGTAGGAGAGTGGGGGTGCCAGGCTGGGGCTGAGTAGACTTGTTATGCGGACAGATGGGGGTCCTCATGCAGTGTCAGGCTCCAGAGGACTGAGAGTCACACCAGTGACTGAGTCTATTTGGAGTGCTTCATCTCCTTCTCTCCTCTACCCAGCCTTGGGTAGAGGCACCACTCTCATCCCACAGAGGACCTGAGGCATTACCAGTAGTAGCAGAGCTGAGATCTGAGCATAGGCTGGGGTCTTGGCTTCACTGTGCTCTACCATCTGAGGGTTGTTGAAAGCTGAGGCAGAACTAGAAGAGTCTAGTTCACATCTGGGTCCCCAGTGACCGATAGCATTGGGTCACAGTAGGTGCTCAGAAAGTCACTCAGACATGGACCAGTGAGAGGACATGAGCAAGGGGCCACCGAGCCCCTCCCTCTGCAGAGAGACCTGCCCTCCCGATGCTATTCTGTGATGACCCACCTGTGCTCCTTCAACCATGACAGCAGTAGGTTTATGTCAGTACAGACCGGCCTGTAAGCACACCAAGCCCACCATCCCACGAGGCAGAGGCAGACATCAGTTCTCAGTTTACAGGGGGAAAGAGGGTTTCTTCATACTGCATCTTACATGGGGAGATGTTTGGGGTTCCCACCAGTTCTTTCACCATCTCCAACCCTGGGTCACAGCATAATGGCCAGAGAGGGCTCCCGGGTCCTTACCAGAGGTGCCGCAGAAAGAGCCCGGTGGGCAGGGTATGGGCTCTGGGCTGCCCTTGGGGCAGAAGGATCCAGCTGGGCACTTCCCCCCTGTAGCCGTGGCTGGGCACAGGCAATTGGTGCTGGTGTAGTTGTCTAAGTCAAAGGGGCGGGCGGTCCAAGCTGCCGACACACAGAACCAGCCTGGGGTGGAGCACAGAAAGGTAGGCAGTAAAGTAGGAAGGTTGGTAGTGACTGGGCTGGTGGGGTGGGGGTGGGTTTAAAGGCTGAGCTCACACAGACTGCAGGTCTACCCCTTCCAGTAGCTGTTCCAGGAGATAGTCTGGGTCACCCCAGGGCCAGGGACAGAAGTAGGAAGCCCAGGGGTAGGTGGGAGCTTCTTAGGGTGCTTTGGGAAACATACCTGCATCACAGGGCCCAGAGGCCTGGGTCAGATTCTCCTGCCCACAGTAGTGGCCTGGGGGACAAGGCAGGCAGCTGTCTAGACTCTGGGTCAGTGGGTCTGGGTTGTAGTAGCCCCGAGGGCAGGGGAACTGGGTGGCGTATTTGGTGCCTAAAAAGCAAAGTTCAGAGGAAGGAGTCCAGCGGAGGCCCTGCCTCTTACTGCTCCTGGAACTCTTTGGCAGAGCCTATTGTGGCAAACTTCTGGCCTGAGCCATAGGAGCCCCTCCCTCACCAGCTGCTTATCTCTGGCTTCACAGGCTGTGTGTTTCCAGGCCCGGGGTCCACAAAACTATAGAATATGCAGGACTCATCTTCATGATGGTCAACTCTATTGAAAAGCATGTGGCCCAAAATTTGTAACATTGGTAAAGTAATTTTAAATCTTTATTTTTAAGCCAACAGATTATGTTATGGAACAGAAAGTAAAACTCTCATAATTTTAAAGGTAAAGCTAAAGACATGAAATTTGCTGCTCAAGCCCAGCTTCTTTGGGCTCAGCCCCTGTGAAGGATCCAGTCCTTCCCTGGGCCTTTGGGACTGGTGGTGGGAATGTCTCAGAAGCAGAGAACATTTGTGTGATCCTTAGTTGCTGCAGTTTTTCCAGTAGCAAGCCTTAAGCCCCAAGCTCCGTCCCACCTCTGGGCACTTGTACCAGCCCCCGACTACTCGGCCTTGCTTCTGCGATCTGTGGCCCAGGCACTCACCTCTGGGGCAGTAGAAGCCTGCAGGGCAGGGGTGCCCACTGTAGGTGGTGATGTTCTCAGGGCAATAGTAACCAGCGGGGCAGGGGAAGCAGGAAGCTTGGCCAGTCATGCTGCTGTAGGAGCCAGCAGGGCAGGGCTGGGGGTGGCTGGTTCCACTGGGGCAGAAGTAACCTTGGGGACAGGGCCCCCCTTGCTCTGAATGGCCTGAGGAAAGGAAGGAAGCTGAGTAAAAAGTGCAGGCCCAGTTACTACTGAGTAGACTGAAGCCTGGGACGACTTGGGCAGTGCCACGGGACAAAATATGGACTTGGGCTTGGGGCAGAGTTTCCCGGGTTTTAGGAAGAAAGAATTCTTCTGATAGAATCAGAAGGATTCTATCTTCTGATTATCAAAGAATTGTAAAGTGTAGTTACAACAAAGTTACACATCAAAGTGTAAGTTATCAAAGAATTCTGATAACTTACACTTGTATAGCACCTTCCAGATCAAAAAGCATGTGCTTAATATGTGTGTTATATTACTGGAGTCTCAGAAAATTCCTCTTTTGTAGGTGGGAAAGAATAATGACCCAGTTTTACTGGGGATGACATCCTGGGATGGTGATTGGTATGTGTGGCCAGCTTCTCTCTGCACTTTGTCCAGACTCAAAGCCCATTTTTTGACATTTCCCCTTGTGTTCTTTTGAGGATATACAGTGTCATTGTTTATTTTTTAATAAAATGGATTTAGAAAGCACTGCTTTCATGTGTAGTTATAATAAGCCAGGATGGTTCACTTTCTGATGAATTATCCTGGCCGAGTTGCCCCCATGCCTCTTGTAACCGCCACCAAATCCCTGCTCTCTTATTGCCCACCCAACCCCCCCCAAACCAATCTTGCATCTTGGAGCTGGATCTTTGCCTCAGATGTTTTTGGGCAGATGGAAGTTCTTGAGAAGAGGGAGTTTAAGTGCCCTGGCCCAGGTTCAATGGCCCTCGCCAAGGTTGCTGCTCAGTGCAGTGTGCATACTGCCTTCCCTCCCCCTTCAGATGTCCTCAAGGAATAGAGAGCATCTTCTGAGAACAAGGGGGGGGGGAGTCTTCCTTGTGAGCTCTCCTTGCACTCCACCTTCCCACAAGGTGCTGTCTCCAGCCCCCATGAGAGATGAGGACTACCCTCAGCTCACCTCTTGGTGCCCCACAGACCACCATTCTGGAACCTGTTGGCTATCTCCAGAAACCCCTAGGTTCCCCTGCTCACATCCCTGAAAATCTATGATGTTTCCATCTTTGGGTCAGTGGGGCTCTGATTGAGTTGGTTGAGTGGAGCTGAGGTGGGCTTGAAAACACAGATGTGACAAGAGCCCAAAGACCACAGTCCAGAGGCAGTGAGCCAACTGTGGGAAATGCCACTGTGGGCACAAGGACAGGAGGCCAGCAGGTCCAGGAATATCGGTTAGACCCTGATACACCCTGGCAGGACCATTTCCCGGCCTTGCTCTTACCCTTTCCCTCTGTCCTTAAACTGCCCCATGACCAGTCACATCCCATAATCAGAGTGCCCATCTACCTCTGGGTGTTGGGTGAGGGCAGGGTCCAAGCTTGTCCTGAGAGACCTGTACCTGCTGGGATTGGGGAGGAGACTCCTTCCAGACAGAAGTAACCAGGGGAACAGGGTCCAGAGGGAGTGGTGAGGCCAGATGCACCACAGAAATGGCCAGAGGGGCAGGACAGGCAATCCGATGCCATGGAGAGAAGCATCCTGGGGAGACAGAGAGAAACCTGGGCATTAGTGGGACCAGGAGGCTTTAAGGATGGAGCATTCTGACAAGAGACATGCATTTCCAGGGCTGCTTTTCATCTCCTCTTTCCCAGAAACCTGGGATTCTTCCTGCTTACCAGGCATCCATGGCCCCATTCTGACAGATGCCTGAAAGAATATAAGACAGGTCTCTCTCTTTCACCCTCTTGCCACTCCCTGACATAGGAACCTGGGTATAGTTGTCTTTTTCCATCTTTTTTTTTTAAAGCTTTTATTTATTTGATAGAGAGCAAGTGAGACAGAGAAAGCACAAGCGGGGGGAGGGACAGAGGGAGAGAGAGAAGGAGACTCCATGCTGAGAAGAGAGCCCAAGGGCCTCAATCTTGGGATCCCGGGATCATTACTTGAGCTGAAGGCAGATGCTTAACCAGCTGAGTCACCCAGGTGCCCCTGTCCTTTTTCATCTCAATCCCAATTCAAACTCAGACTGTCCAGGGCCACAGACCCTTTGGTCTGGCAGCAACAGGCAGAACATCCAACAGTCCTTCAGCCACTGGCTCCACAGCTGTCCCCTTGCTCTAGGTACTTTCTCTTGGGGGCTGGGAGGTTCCTAAAAGTGGGGAGGTGGGGATCTACTCTCAAATGAGACTCAGGCAGATGCACAGGGTTCTTAATGGCTTTGTTTTCTTGGGCATGAATGTACTCAAGCTCCCAGCAGCCCATGTCACTTGTCCTCATTCTGGCCAGCAACCTCTCTCTCCCTCCTCTGTTGGTCACAGGCCAGCTAGGAGTCCTGCTCTGTAAGGCCTTATGTTCCTCCATGGTGGAGAGATGCTGCTAAGGAGATGGTCAGTGTAGAAGGAAGACCAGGAGGAAGACAGCTCTGGGCTCACCCCCATGGGCCTGGAGGCAGTGGCACTCACCGATCTGAGAAGGTGCCCACAGGGCAGGGCAGGGGCACCGCTGTGCCCACTGGACAGAAGTGGCCTGGAGGACAGGGGCCCCCTGCCATGGCATGGATGCATCTTTCCGGGTGGGTGACTTCGGCTCCTGTCCAAAGTCAGAAGGGGGCGAGATCACAAAACAGCCCCTCCCCAGACCAAAGCCAATCACTCAGCAGTGATTGGTGCTCATCCCACAGCACAGTCCTGGAGGGCTGCCCTGGCCTGGAGAACCCACATGGGTGACACCACCGTCATAATGGCAGGGCTTGGGAGATACCAGACCACAGCAGGTCTTGGTTGTGTCACTCCACCAGCCAGGCCCAATCACTCACCCTACCTTGCTCACCCTTTGAAGAGGACATTTCCTGAAAAAAAGCAGCAGAGATTAAAAGCTGGAGTGTCATCGCTCTCGACTGCCCAGGCAGCTCCAGTCCAGGGTCATGCCCAGTCCTGGCTCCCTGCTGGGGCAGTGGGTGGAGTCTCAGGTATGGGGTTGGGGCCTGAGATGTGACCTCTTCCAAATTAATCAAAAGTTATGTAGGTTGACCCCCAGAATTGGGAAGAAAGTACAGGGGTGCCAGCATTTGGTCTATCTTGGAAAAAGATGGGCATAGGACAGAACTGGAAAACTGGGGGCTTCATACCTAGCTTGAGAAGGAGATCCTGGGCTATTGAACACAGGCCTCTGTGACATTTGTTTTGGAAACCTGTTCCCAGCTTGGCCAAGTTTGTCACTTCTATTTGTACCATTATGTCCTCTCATGGTTTGCTCACAGAGCACATAAAATGCTGAAGAAAAACTCTAAGAAGAAGAGGGCTTTTGTACAGTTAGGAGAAGAGAAAAGATATTATAGTGTGTGATCCAATTTTTGTAACTGCCTGAAAGCTGGTGGATTTGTTTGTGGAAGCGTGTGTGTGTGTGTGTGTGTGTGTGTGTGTGTGTGTGTGCACCTGTGTACATGGATGTGAGGGTGGAAAACGTGGAGTGCTGCCCAGCTTCATGTTCTATTTCGGAAACAGGTAGCCTCCAGTGGGGAGAAAGGCAAGAGTAACAGAGTTTTAAGTATCTGTGTTCTTACAGCTTGCGTGAGATTTGTCTCCACAACCCTAAGGACAATGATGTAACAAATGGAGGATGAACAGTGGCTGCACTTTGATGGGCTTTCTTGGGACAAGGGAGGGCTGGGCCTGGGGAATGGTTCTGTCAGACTCTGGACCCCATGATCTTATCCCCGGTACACCCCCAGACCCACAGGTGAGGTAGAGGTGCTGGGCTGGTGCTCATCCCACAGCACAGTCCTGGAGTGCTGCCCTGGCCTGGAGAACCCACACGAGTGACACCGCCATCATAATGGCCGGGCTTGGGAGACACCAGACCACAGCAGGCCTTGGTTGTGTCACTCCACCAGCCAGGCCCAATCTCGTCATTGGAAGGACATGGAGGGAGTCCTGTTCCCTGAGGCTCCTCCAACCCAAAGGTTCCATGACTTGTGACTTATGGTTGCCCTTATTTAGCTCCACATTTAACTCACCGCCCTCCAGAAGGTCTCCTGATGCTGTCCCGGACAGCCGTGAGTACGACTATGGACCATGCACCACCAACACTGCAATACTTGCACCCTCTGAAGAGGGGTGCCAAATGGAGTCCCTATTCTGCCTGCCCCGCAGGAAGCCCAGTCCCATCCTGTCACTTCTGTGCCAAAGACATGAGTGTTACTGAGTGTACGTACTTGCTTACCCAGGTCCATGCCAAGCCCCTTGTCTCCTCCATAGAACCCACTCTCCTGTGTTCTGGCCACTTCTTAGCCTCAGTCAAGGTAAGCATTTATTTACTGTCCGTCCCATGTTCTGTCTTATTTAATTTTTACCTCAGTCTTACAAATTTCTATACTCTGTATTTCTATAGGGCACATGAAGAACCTGAGTTAAGTGATTTCCCACAGCAAGGAGTGGTGCACTGAGCTTCTGGCCAGCCCAAAGTCCCTGTCCTTGACCACTGTTCACAGGGCCTCCTGTATAGGAGTCCAGCAAGGAGAGGTTTCCAGTGACCTGTTGCTCCTCAGGCCCCAAAACACAACTTTTACCTGTCTCCCCAGGAAATACCCCAACTGCCCCCTTCTGTCTCCTCACCTACAAAACATGGCCAGCCCTGTCATGGTCTGGGCATGACCTAGGGGCAGGGCAAGAGGAAGTGGCCAAGACCTTGGGGACAGTAATGACCAAGGGACTAGGTCCTTTCCTGGTGGCTCTCTTGGCTTGGAAAGTAAAGCCACTGTGTCATCTTGTGGCCCTGCCCGCCTGTGCTGTAGATGGTTCATGAGCCAGCCAAGTACCTGATCCATTGCTGTGTTGCCCATCTGTCTGGGGTGAGGCCACCAGAAAGGCTTCAGGGCAGATGTGGCCCACTGGGCCAAGGTCTCCCCACCGGCCACTGAGAGGTCTCGGTGTCCATGCCCCTCCTGGGCAATAATATCCTAGAAGCAGAGAAAGCACGCAGGCTGGTCTGTTTTTTGGTGCTGGAGCCCAGCTTCTTGCCTTCACATCTATGAGTGCCCTGCCCCACTAACAATGGCTTTGAAGGGAATAGGCCCTGTGGATGTCCCTGATAAGCTATTAATTTAGGTCCCTTTGAATGAACATCTTCAAATACATGTTCACCATTTAGTCAAAGAAAAGCTGAGCCCACCTACTCCTGAGGTAGGTGACAGGATAGCAGAGCAGAGTGCTTCCCTCTCATCTGTCTGGGCCTTTACTTAAACTTTACTCCCCAGTGAGCCCATGGATATTCTGTTAAACATGGAACCCCTCCCCCAATTCCGGAGGTCTTTGGGGGTAGGTCAAAGTTTTGTCTCAGTCACAGATGAGATGATGGGCCTTCCTAATGACTGAAGGGCCATTCATTGGCCAAGGAAAGCTAAGCAGGCAGGAGTTTCTTCCTTAGCCTCTGTAATACTGCTGCCCTCCCTCGGACCTGACCCTTCTCCTTCTCCGTCCCACCCTCTCTAGGCCTCAGAGGCTGGGACAATCCAAAAGACTTGTGCATTCCCACCACATTTAGAAACTCCACTGAGTAGCTTCCAGCCTGTCTCCCTATTATTTTGCCCAAACCCAGCCTCACTGACGTGGGCACACTTCTCCTAGGCTCTCTCTAACTTGTGTCTACCTCAGGAGCTGAGGGCCCCAGGGCCAGAGCCCAGGTGGCAGGCCTGACCACCCTCTGCTTGGTGCTCTTCCTGCCAGGCCATTAGGGGAGAGGCGGGCACCCTCACCTGGTGCACATGGGCCTGTGGGGGCAGCCTGGCCTGCCGCAGCACAGAAGAGCCCAGGTGGGCAGGGCAGGCACCAGCTCATGTCCCGTGCCCCTCTCTCCGCATTCCAGGTGCCAACTGGGCAGGGCCTCTGCCTGGCATCCTTGGTGCCAGGGGGGCAGAAATGGCCAGCGGGACAGAGGTCGCCAATGGGGAGGCCTTCCTGGATGAAGAGGGTCATGTTGAGGCTTAAAAGTTGAGAACAAAGGGTTCCTCCCCACTGGGCTCCCTTCTAGTCCTTCTGGACTTCTCTCTGAGGAAGCCTGCCTTGCTCAGTCAGCCACTCTGGCTCAGTCACGCACAGGAACCCGCACTTACACCTCCCTCCGGGAAGTGCTTTCAGAAAAATGAAACAAATTTTACTATTAAATAGCCTACATAATCCCACTTCTCTACCTATTTGCTGAAAGTGCTACCACACAGATTGACTCGCCTGTCTCCTCTCTCTATCATCTCCCAGTCATCTGTGTATCAACAGTATGCCTACTTGTCACCTGTAACTTGGTTACCCAGTATCCCTCTGGACTGCTATGCCACATCTCTGCCTAGATATTTCCTTTGTGTTGTTTTGTGTTTTGCTTTTGCTGTTAAAATGTGTGGTGTTTTACACACCTTTAGCATCTTTAAATACATGACTTTTTTCCTTTCATGTTCTCTCCCACGTGGAAGCTGTTGGATTAAAGGTCGTGATCTGCCTTGAGGCCCTTGTTATATGTCGCACGATAGCTGCCCAGCAGCCTGGGCCCAGGTGCAGCCCACGGAATTGGACCTTCTTAGGGCTTTGGCAGGTGTGTTTACTTTTGATGACTAATAGATGCATGTTGTACAGAAATGGCTTTGCTTCATTTGTGTCTTAATTATCAGCCCCGCTGTGCCTTTTCTTAGCTGGTGACTTATTTGTATTTGGTGCCTTTTGAGATGGTAACGGGAAACTGACACTAGATACCTTAGCCCTTTCTCATTTTTATGGGCCATATTTAATGGTTGTGGTTCTTCCAGGTCTGTTTCTGCAGTAGTTTCATTCCATCTTCTTGGGGGTACTCTATCACCCCGCTAGACAGTGGGCCCTAAAGTTAGATGCTGGTGTCCCCCAACCCTGGCCCAGGCCTCTGTGCTTAAGCCAGTCTCACCTCTGTGAGGCCCAGAAGGGTCTGCACTCACCGGAGAAGAGGTGTTGGAACCAGGCCCACAGTGATGCCCAGGACTGCACAGCCCCTGGGGCTTGGCCAGGCCTGTTCGGCCGCAGAAGGTCCCAGGGCGGCACAGCTGGCAGTCTTCCACACGGGCTGCCCCTGGGTCCTCTCGGAAAGTGCCCTGTGCAGAGAGAAGGATTCTACTGAGGTCAAGGGCCTAAAGGCCAGAGTGGGGCTCCAGGGCTGGCCAGGCTGACCACTCTGCCAGGAAGGGAGCAGAGCAGGGCGCCTCCACCTTTACCCTGGACATACAGGGCTGGGAGGGGAGGAGATGGCCTACTTAAAGAACTGAGCCTCTGAAACACTCTTAAAATGAGTGGGATTTAGTTTTTGATAGACCAAAAGTGTTTGATGGCGAGACATCCACCCAGGGAAGAATGTTATAAATTCACAGTGGATTTTGATAGCATGTAGGAAGAGAAAATAGAGGATAGCAGGTCCTCTGAAGAGGTATGTGTATCTTGGGGAGAGGAAGCTATGGCTGCAGTAGGGAGTGGGGTAATTGGAGAGTGGAAGCTAGAGAGCAAAAGCTCTCAGCCCCACCCCTGCTGGGAACTCCACCTGAGCCTCAGTTTCCCAGCTCCGGGGCTCCTCCCTCCTTCTCCTTGTGTTATACCCCTCCCCATTCCCCCCACCCCCCGCAGACAAGCCTGGGTTGCTTTGTCTCGTGTGACCTCTGGTTTAATACCACTATCAGAAACCAGCTTCAAGTAAGGAGTGGTCCAGCGCTCCTCATCCGAGTAGGGTGGGAGGCAGAGGGCTGGCAGGTGGCCACGAGTGAAGGAATGTCCTCCATCCCAACCAGGCAGGGCTGGAGTACAGGGCTGATGGCTCCAGAGCCTTTGCACGCAAAAGTGAAGAGACACCAGAAGGGCTGAGGGGAGCTTCTCACCATGGGACAGGGGATGGACATCAGACCACCGGCTGGACAGTAGTGCCCAGGTGGACATGCTATGGGCCTAGCCAGCTTTGTCTGGTTGCAGAGCTTTCCTTCCATACACTCCTGGCACCAGAGATGGCCTGGACCCTGGAAGGAGAATTGGCAATAAGGTTGGTTTCTTTCCTTGTCAGGCTTGGCAACATAGCAGATACTCAGAATACATGTGGAATTGAATTGTGAAGGCTGCTGCCTGGGACCCCAGGTTCTTTGTGTGCCTCCCTTTTTGAGGAGATCAGGGCATGGGAGGGGTTCAGAGCTGGAGAGATGCTGGTAAAACTGAGCATCTGCCTCAGTTCCCATGTCGTCAGTTCCTTGAGGAAGGGGTTCTGGGATGAAGGCTATACTGGACATTTTCCCTAGCCATCTTCTCACCTCCCTGACATTAGGATGCTCCCACTTCTGGGCCCTCTAAGGGATGGAATCTGTTCTGGGAATACTTACGGAGTAGCTGCCAGCACCACATGGTAGTGGAGTGGCAGTGCCTGGCTCAGGGCAGTGGTGACCTGTGGGGCATAGCACACAGGCCACAGCCAGCCTCGCACCTGGACTCTGGCAGGAAGTTCCCCTGGAGAAGAAGCAACGAGTGAGGAATGTGGGTGCCCACAGCCTTACTGGGGTCACCACTGGTGGAGGACAGGAGACCTCCACTGCCCCCAGGCTTACCCTCAGGATTTAAGGGCCAAGACCCATCCTGGCTGTAAGCCCCTGAATCGTGCCAAAGATGTGGTGCGTGTGGCTCTAAGTGTGGCCTAGATGGGGCAATGCATTGAAAGAGATTTTAAAACCAGGCTTATGGGCTAACTGCTTCTCTAGTATCCAAAATGTATAAAGAACTTTTAAAACTCAACACCTCCAAAACCAAATAATCCAATTAAAAAATGGGCAGAAGACAGGAACAGATATTTTTCTCAAGAAGACATATAGATGCCAAAAGACACATGAAAATATGCTCAACATCACTGATCACCAGGGACATACAAATCAAAACCACAATGAGCTACCACCTCACACCTGTCAGAATGGCTAAAATCAACACAAGAAACAACAGGTGTTGGTGAGGATATGGAGAAAAAGGAAAGCTCTTGCACTGTTGGCAGGAATGCAAATTGGTGCAGCCACTCTGGAAAACAGCACAGTTTCCTCAAAAAGTTAAAAATAGAACTACCCTACGACCCAGGAATGGCACTACTAGTAGGTATTTGTCCAAAGGATACAAAAAGAGTTATTCAAAGAGATACATGCACCCCAATGTTATGAACATTATCTATAATAGCCAAATTATAGAAACAGTGCAAGTGTCCATTGATTGACAAAGAAGATGTGAGATATATACATATCCATATATTTGTATGGGATATCTCTCTCTCTCTCTCTCTCTCTCTCTCCAAAATATATGATGGAATATTTGTATTACTAAACTATAAAAAATGAAATCTTGCCATTTGCAATGGCATGACTAGAGCTAGAGAGTATTATGTTAAGCAAAATAAGTCAGAGAAAGACAAATACCACATAATCTCACTAATATGTGGAATTTAAGAAACAAAACACAAGAGCAAAGGAGAAAAAAGAAGACAGAGATACAAACCAAGAAAGAGACTCTTAACTATAAAGAAGACAATGATGGGTACCAGAGTAGAGGGGGAAGAGGGGATGGATTAAACAGGTGGCGGGGATTAAGGAGGGCACTTGTGACGAGCACGGGGTGTTGTATGAAAGTGTTGAATCACTATATTGTACACCTGAAACTGATACTACACAATATGTTAGCTAACTGAATCTAGTTAAAAACCTAAACACAAACAAAAAAAAAGTTGTCTGTTCTTCTACTTCACTTAAGTTTTTCTGTTGGTATGGTCTGTTGTCTGTCTGTCTCTCTCTCTGTCTTATTTTAACAGATTTGTAATGGCCCTTATATAATAAAGTAATAAGTACATGGATGTTTGGCCTAACATTCAAATTGAAAATATCTCCCTGCTTTGCTGTTTACCTTTTAACTTTGTCCATGATGCTGATGAAGAACAGAAGCTTGAAATAACTGCCTTCAGATCCTGTGGTCTTTTCCTCAATTAATTCTGCCTTTCACGTCATGCTTAGATTTTCCATTCTCTCAGATTTTATAAATGTCCGTTTATATTTTGTTCCTTAATTTTACAATTTTGTTTTTTACATTGAAATCTGTATTTGACCTGAAATCTATTTATTTTGATTACTGCTAGTTTCACTTTTTACACAAAGAACATGTATTACTTTTTTAAAATAAGAAAAACACTTTTAAGTTTTACTTTTTGAACAGAGAAATTAAAGCAGTCAAATCAACAGAGAACCCCAGAGCTTGGGTCAAATGATACCTGTTCAGACTTTAGCTGGGACTAGCTTCCAGAATGTTTGGCCCTTGAGGTGCACTCTTCTGAAGCAGCTTCTCGATTGGGGTGTGGGCAGTTCCTCACTGATGCCAGCCCAGAGTGAGTTGTCTCCCTTTCAGTATCTAGGGTTCTGGGGTGTGGGAGTTTGCCCCATTCCAGCTCTCCACCTTGCATCCTTGAGCCCTGGCCCTTGCCTATGCTGATCCTATGCGCCGTCTCGACAAAGTTGCTGGGTCCTGAGGCAGGCTGGACCTTCGTGTCTCTTTATAAACCCCTGGGTGCCTGGGACAGTGCTGGGCTCCAGCCTGCACTTAATAAACATGTGGTAACTTCAAGAGCAGCTATACCCCTCAGCCTCCCTTACCGTGGGCAGAGCACTGGCTTGGGTGCACCGCTGGGGCAGAAGGCTCCTGGTGGACAGAGCAGACAGTCTTCCACCTGGCCATTGCCTGCTTGAGAGCTGTAGGTGCCTGCTGGGCAAGGGAACTGAGTGCCCCACATTGTACCTGTTTCAGAGAGGAGAGCTGCATTACCAAGGCACAGAAGCTTCTCACCCTCCTCCCAAAAGAGGCCATGGGGAAGGGGCAGGGAGCAGGGGGTGCCACTCACCCAGGATCAGCCTTGTCTGGACTGAGACACCCTGTGAATTCGCAGTCAGGATGCTCAGCAGCTGACCAGTCCTGGCCCTCCTCTCAGGAAGGTTTTCCTGAAATCTAACTTTGGGCTGGCTTACAGCTTTCTCTCCTGGCACTCACCTGTGCCCTTGCCAGGGGAGACCTTGGCCCCACTCACCTTGTGGGCAGTAATGCCCAGCTTTGCACATCCCCGAGGGCATCTGTGCTCCACCGCTACAGAACCAGCCCAAGGGACAGGGCATGCACTCCTCAGTGGCTGTCAGTCCAATCTGGCTATTCCAGGTGCCTGGGGGACACTGGAACTGGGTCGGCTGTTTGGTGCCCAGAGGACAATAATGGCCAGCTGGACAGGGGATAGGGGGCCAGTTCGGACTCCCAGTTCCTGCAAACACAATCCTGAACTAGACCTGGAGGAGCAGCAGCCCCCCAGCTACCTCCCTCTGGCAAGTGGTGGAGGCACAGGCTAGGGAGGAGCACCAGGGAAAAGAAATCTAGGTCAGCAGGGGCCCAGAGGCTACTTGAAGCAGCAGGGTGGGAACTCAGAGTGCTCCATCTTCATGGTCCCATCCCTAAGGTGAGGTGAACCTTAGGGACCCATGATCTTTGTGGGCAAACAAGTGGCTATGGGTCAGGGTCTGTTTTCCTGGCCTTCCTGCCTTGGAGTGGAGGTGGTTCTTCACCCAAAGGCAGGGTCCAACAGGCAACAAGGTTACTCTTTTCACTCACCCCTCGGACAAGCTAGTCCCAAAGGGCAGACCTCACACTGCGAAATGTCGGAGAGGTTGTTGCGGCTGCTGAATGTCCCAGGCGGGCAGGCGTGGGTGGGAGCATGGGGACTGGAGGAGCCCACAGGGCACGTGTACCTATGACAACCAAGGAGTACCTACTGGACAGAGCCAAATAATATGGATAATCACAGGGAAATCTTTCTGTGCCTGCTGACCCTTGGCTTTGGCTCAGGAATTTCCCCCATGCTCCTTTCTCCCCATGGAGAGGCTAGGAGTCACCCAGCTGCTTCCTGCTCGTGCTCAGGCCCCAGTACTCCTGGGATGGGTCCAGGAGCCCTAGGCTGCTGTGACACTGAGCCCTGATCTGGAGGCAAGGGCCCTCCCAGGATGCTGAGGGGGACAGATGCTTGCTGAAGTCTCACCTGCAACTGAGGGCTTGACTTTAGAATGATGGTAGCACCGTGAGCCCCCACGCAGTCACCGCTATCATTGAGAAGTCATAGGTCCTTACCCTGGCGTGCAGGTTGCATCTGGCCGAGTCAGTCCAGCCTGGGTACAGGCCTTGCCTGCTGGGCACGGAATGCAGTCTGTGTCTTCATCTTGGCCTGGATTTGGGCTAAATGTGCCTGGCTGGCATGGGATGGGGTGGGTGGCTCCAGTGGGACAGAAGTATCCTGCTGGGCACTGCAGACACTGGCTGAGAGCTGGGGAGAGAACAGCCCTCATCACTCTAGTTCTCTCTGAAGGACCTGGGCCCCTGGCTTCAAAAGAAAAGCATTGAAAGTTTGCCAGGCCCTGGAGGGCCTGATCGTCCTGTGGGGCTGGGGTGCAGGGAGCAGGGCTGCCGTCCTCATTTACTGAGGTGCTGACTGGGGGCTCCATTCCCCTCCATGCAGACGCTAGTGGCCTTGCTCTCGGTGCTGCCAGTTCCAGGGAGCCCCCTGCTGCCTTAGCGGCAGAGCCCATGGATGGCTGTGCTAGCGAGTCTCCCCACTTCTCAAGCTCTCATCTTCCTTTCTATAGAGTGGAATCACAACAAGACAGCCTGGTCAGGCTTGTTGTGACAGCAGTGCACAATGTGACAGAGCCCTGCTTGGCACTGGGCACATGGCAGGTCTTAGTGAGTTCTACTTTCACGTTACAGTCTCACAGTTTCAGCACCCCGGGAGAAATGAAGTTTTCAGGCCACTCTGACTCACATCAGACCTATGTTCACTACTTTCGGAGGCTGGGTCACTTCCCCGCCATGTCTGTGGCTCTCTCCCAGCATGGGACAACTACTGCCCTCACTTTGCCCTCAAGTGGGAACTGGGGTTCCTGGTAGGGGAGTTTGTGTCTGACCATGGGTAGTGCGGCTGACCCTTTTGTCCCTCAATCTCCAACTCCTGGGACTTGTGGAGGAAATGGGTCCTTCCTACCCAGCTGTTTCCCCTGAGTGCCCAGCTTAGCCCTGTCCTCCAGCAGCTGGCCTCCAGTGGGGGCTGGCCTTGGCCCTGGCATGCAGAGAGAGCAATCGGCACTGAGCGGGGAACGTGCTTTCTACATGGCTCTGAGGAATGCCCCAGTGAGCTGGTGACTTCAGAACATCACAGAAAAGTAACTGAGAGATTCTGTCACAGGAATCTGTTTCTTCGAACCGTTTACCAGGGACTCAGCCCTGTCTCTGGTTAACCGCCTTAGAACTGGGCAAAATGGAGGCTGTGAGGAGTTTGCCCTTGGTGCGGCAAGCTTTCTCTTGCTTCTAAAACTTGTCCACCATCCATCTGTGTAGACTTCAGGGTATTTGGGGATGGTACAGAGTAATGAGACAAATGTGAGTTTGGGACTTCATACTGTGTGACCCAAGCCACTCAGTTGACCTCTGAAACTCAGAGGGGTTTATGAGGGGTTCTGGGGTGTTCAGTGGTGTTACTTGAGCTCCCACCTGTGGGAAAACTTGAAAAAATGAGCAGTGCAGAGCTCACAGGTGAGAATGTTTTGGGCTAGAGAATAAGTAAGGGGGCAGCGAGACCTACTGTGTACAGGGAGCAGTGGCCTAGGGCCCACCCTGTGGTGGTCTCTGGGGCATGCAGAGCCTCCCCAACACCACACACCATTATTGCTGAGGGCAGGTGCCTGCCCTGAGCCTAGCAGCTGGATCACTGGGGACCCTCCTACCCTATACGGTGCCATACCAGGGACTGAAGTTCAGGAGCTCCAACTCCAGCCCAGGCTTGTAATGAAGGGCGACAGCTTTGTGTTGTCTCAACATCTGGTTTCTGATCCTGGCTTCTCCACCAATTAGATTTGTGATCTTGGTAAGCCAGTGAGCTTCCCAAGTCTCTGGTTCTTTCCATCTCTGGGACCATCACAGGTTCTCCTCCACTATTGCTGGGCTGTTCTGAACACTTATATGGTCTTACTTTGTGATCTGTGGTGGTGCCTCTGCTGCTGCTGGGACAGGAGAGGGGGGATAGGCCCTCAGGACACTGGGTGGTCTGGCTGAACAACCCCCTTTCTCTGCCTCCAGGCTTATTCTTTCAAGGTAGAAGGGGAAGTTGTTGATGGTGGTGCCTATTCTGCCCACGGCAGAAACAACTCTTTCCTGATATGTGCTAGGCTCAGTGCAAGGTCCTTTACATAGACATCTTGTCTGATGTCCACAAAAACCTTATGAGAGAAATAATACTACCTTTCTTTTAAAGCTCAGGCTCAGAGACGTTCAAGGAACCTCCTGATATGACACAGCTCATCAGTGACAGATCTGCACCCCCCTCCCGCCCCCACAACCCCTGCATGGTAGACTTTGTGCTCTTGACCACTCCTCCCTTGGGCCTGGCAACATGCCCATTCTTCTCTTTTAAACAGTTTATTTCTTCTTCCTCCATGTCCTCAGTGCTGGTGGTCCCCAGCCACATTGCCCCTCTGTCTTTACATTTTATGTTGAACAATCTAGGCTACATTTGAACTTCCTGCACAGGTCTTGGTTTTCCCAGTGAGCACAAACGTCCAGACCTGGGGGCCTAATGGGGCCTCTGAGTGTAGCTTTCCTGGTGTTCACCTCCATCAGGGCCTGGACACGCTACTGGCTGTAGTCTGTATCATGAAGTCAGTGTCTGTTAGCCTTTGGATGACCACCTAATTAGCAAAGTCAGCAAATCACTCTCCCCATTGTGCAAACAGCAGACAGAATTCAGAACTGACCTTCTGAGCAGAAGCTGGTGTTGGAGTGGGATGTCTCCCTCTTGCTTTCGAAGCTCCCAGCCAGGCATGGAACGGCAACAGCACCATCTCGGCAGATGTGGCCTGTGAGGGGAAGCCTCAGGGGTAGAGCAAGCTGAGAGAGGGCAGGCCTCTGAGGGGGTCTGCAGCCCAGAGCCCTGGAGGTAGCATCACTGCTAGGGAGAAAATCAGAGCAGCAAAGTCTCTGCTCTCCGTTTTTCCAAAAAGCTGCTTCCTCTGCTTAAAGGGTTCTCCCTGCCTTCCCTGACTGACTGACTGAACCTCTACTCCTTCTGGGCCTGACCCCATGTCTACTCCTCCAAGAAAGCTCCCGGGTCCCTTTCCAAGCAGACTGCCAGTGGTGCTTCTCTTTGAGCTTCAATAGCCCTGTCTTGATTTTGATTCTGTACCTTCCACATTACAGTTTAGGGGGTTCCTGTGTCTGTCTCTCTCTCCTAACAGTGAGCTCCAGGGGCCTGGGCACTGGCCAGTGGCCGGCATGTGTAGGTGCTCAAGATGAGTGTATGAGGCAGAACATGGGTGTGTAGAGGGCTGGTGGGACCTCCATGTTGGCCTTGCTCTTCTTCCCACTGCCACCCTGTTAGCTTTCTTATCACTGCAGTGCTTTTGTCCCCTTCCAAGGCAGTCAGACACTTCACTAAGGACCTTACCTGTCTCTGGTCCTGTCATGTACTTTCCCAAGGTGCTTCATCGCTCAAAACCTGTCTAACATCTACCCATATGGCCTTCAGGTGGTACAGAATAATGAGACAAATCTGAGTTTGCACTGTGACCTCCTACTATGTGCCAAGCCACTTAGTTGACTTCTGAAGCTCAGAGGAGATTAAAGCTGAAGGGCAAAGCCTTCTCTGCTCCCTGGGAGGAGCTCTGATGCCTAGGTCTCCCATGCATACTGTGGGCTTCCCCACAATCTTACCCTGTCCCACAATATACATCAAAGAGTAGGTGGATGGGAAAGGCTGGGTGACCTCGAGGTGCCACTCATCCCTTGCAGAATGGAAGGGATGGAGACAAGAAGCCACTCCTGCTCAAGCAATTGTCATCAACCAGAGTGTCAGCTCTGCTTCCCCACTGCCTTCTGGTGTGGGGCTTTCCCTTCATTCCTCTTCCACTGCTGCCCTTTGGCCAGTGTCCTGGCAATGAGGACACACTTCATTTTCAACTTGAAAAAAATTAAGGAAGGAACTCTTTACTGCTGAAAAAAAAATTTTCTACACAGTCTTAAAGTAAAAGAAAATATAAAAAGGATAAATGCTTTGAGATGCTCCTTTCTTGGTCTTCAGAACCCCATGTGTCTTGTGGCCTTGTGCATGCTGCTTATGGGAGTAGAGGGCACCTTGGAACCAAATCCTGGTTTCCTCTGTCCTAGTGACCCCACCCTGAGGAGGCCTGGTTGTTAGGACCTTGGCAGTCTCTGGTGTCCATTATTTCACATTACCTTTTTTTCTTCAGGACCCCTATATCTCTCATGTTCTCTGTCACTCCAAACCACCCTTGCACAATGATGGCATCATTTCTGCACACCTGAGTGGGATAGGATTCCCTGAGCATCTTCTCTTGAGCTAGTGCTCATTTCAAACCTGAGTATCTTTGTGGACAGAAGACAGAAGGAGTGCAAGAATCATAGCAGTGGGGAGGGTGGGTAGCTGGGCAAGAGGACCTCTCTCTCTCTTTCCACCTGACATCACATGTTCTGGAATGAAGTATGGCTCTACCCAGGCCCCTTCTCAGCCTGTTTCTCTCTGTCTTTCTTGCTCCCACATCTAAGAACAGAGGCAATGTTGGGGAAAAAGGAAGCTGGAGAAGAAGGAAGAACAAGGGACGGCATGTGCATGCGCCCAGCCAGAAAAGATTCCTTACTGATGGGCAGCAGAGCATGCTGGGAAGTGACAGAGCTCTTGTCTCTGAGATGAGGCATCTAATGGCCTAGTATCCACTCTTTATCAACAGAGTTCTCAGTTTTCATGTAAGGAACAATTTGGTTCTGACTATAGCAGGTACCATTTCAACTCTTTATATATGACTTGACTTAGTAGGTATATTTAGTCACTATTATTATCAACTCTATTTTAGAAATCAGGAAATTGAGGTTTAAGAAAAATTTAAATAAATGTCCCAGACTCACACAAATGACCATAAAAAGTCTCAATAACTTTCAAAAGATTGAAATATTAGAAAACATGTTTTCTGACCACAATGGAGTTAAGATAGAAATCAGTAAGACATCTAGAAAAGCCCAAAATATTTGGAAATTAAACAATATACTTCTAAATAATCCACTGTTCAAAAATCAGAAGGAAATTAGAAAACTTTTTAACTTTAATGGTAATAAAAACTCCACATCATAAAATTGTGAGCTATAGCTAAAGAAATGCATAGATTTAGATTTTTAGTTTTAAATGCCTATATATTAAATGCTTATATTAGAAAACAAGAAAGGTATAAAATCAATGATCTGTTTTCATTTTAGGAAGCAAGTAATAGGAAGGATATGATAATAGTAATCAATGAAATAGAAAAATAAAGAAAATCAATAAAAACAAAACTAGTTATTCAGTAAGATAAATAAAATTGATAAAGCTCTAACTAGACCAATCAAGAAAAGAAGAAAAACACAAAGTACCAATATTAGGAATGAAACAGAATCACTACAGATGATATTCTAAAAGGATTGTAAGGGGATAGTATGAACAACTCTAGGACAATAAGTTTTACAACTTAAACAGATAAATTCCTTGGAAGACTTAAATTACCAAACTGTCACAAGAAGAAACAGAAATTCTGAATAGCCCTAAATTTATTAAATTTTTTAATTTTAATTAAAGACCTTCCCACCAGGAAAACTCTAGACCTGTGGCTTTACTGAGTTCTGTACAACTCTTACAAAATAACTCATACCAAATCTACATAAAATCTTTCATAAAATAGAAGCATGGGGACTACTTTGTAATTAATTTTATGAGACCAGTATTACTTTGATATCAAAACCAGATTAAAAAAAGAAAGCTATAAACTAATATCTTTCATGAACATCAATGCAAAATTCTGACATATGGTATACCATGGATGAACCTTGAGAATATTATGTTAAGTGAAGTAAGCCAGTCACCAAAAACTGAATACTGTGTGTTTCTACTTACATGAGATACTTAGAGTAGTCAAAATCATGGAGAGAGATAGTAGAATGGTGGTTGCCAAGGGCTAGGGGTATAGGAGAATAGAGATTATTGTTTAATGGATATAGAGCTTCAGTTTTACAATTGAAAAGAGCTATGCAGATGGATAGTGGTGATAGTTGGACAACATTATGAATGTATTTAATACCACTAAGCTGTACACTTAAAATGGTTAAGATGCTAAATTTTGTATTATGTGTATTTCACCATGATGAGATACCACCTGTCAGAATGGCTAAAATTAACATCTCTGCAAACAAAAGATGTTGGTGAGGTTGTGGAGAAAGGGGAACCCTCTTGCACTGTTGATGGGAATGCAGATTGGTGCAGCCTCTCTGGAAAGCATTGGAGGTTTCTCAAAAAGTTAAAAATAGAACTACCTTATGACCCAGCAATAATATTACTAGGTATTTAGCCAAAGGATACAAAAATATAGATTCAAAGGGGTACATGCACCCCAATGTTTATAGCAGCATTATCAACAATAGCCAAAACATGGAGAGAACCCAATATTTCCATTGACTGATAAATGGATAAAAATGTGGTATGTGTACATATGTACACACACACACACACAGGAATATTATTCAACCATCAAAAAGAATGAAATCTTGCCATTTGCAATGGCGTGGATGGAGCTAGAGTGTACTATGCTAAGTGAAATGAGTCAGTCAGAGAAAGACAAATTCCATATGATCTCACTCATATATAGAAGTTAAGAAAGAAAACAGATGAAGGGGGAAAAGGGAAAGAGGGAAACGAGCCATAAGTGACTCTTAATGATAGAGAACAAATTAAAGGTTGATGGAAAGAAGAGAGTGGGAGATGGGCTAGATAGGCGATGTGTATTAAAGAGGGCACTTGTGATAAGCACCGGGTGTTGTATGTAAGTAATGAATCACTGAATTCGACTCCAGAAACCAATATTGTACTGTATGTTAACTAAGTAAAATTTAAATAAAAAAAGAAATTTAATTTTTTAAAAAATCACAATAAAAAGCAAATTTAAAAAAAATTAGCTACCAACAGTTGGAAATTGAAATAAAGAATACATTTCCATTTATAATAGCATTCAAAAACATGAATTACTGGGGTAAGTTTAACAAATGTGCAGGTTCTATACATTACGAACTGTAAAACTTTGCCAAGATCATACATACAAGGAACTGGTACTTGAACCATCTTCTGATGCTAATGCTCCTCACCACTCTGCATACTTCTTTCTTTCTGTGTTACCTCCATTTCACTCTCCACAAGCTGTATGTGTGTGTATCTGGGGCCAGGGGTAGGTATCCCCTCAGAGACCCTTGGGCTTCCAGGGGGTACAGGCCAATCAGAGAATTCTCCTAGCCTACCCTGTGCTGGTCCTTCCTCAATGTCGTCAGGTCCTAGTCCATGCTCACCTACCTATGGGGCAGGGGTGGCAGCTGAGGATTCTGTCTATGAAGAAGTAGCCCAGAGCACAGAAGACACAGGCAGCATGCTTGGTTCCTGCCTGAGCAGGTAACACTAAGAAACAACAAGGAAACACAAGGTGAGAGGGCAGGTAGGTCCTTACTAGCACCTCTCCCTGGAAGCTGCTGAGAGTTGGGAATCTTGGCTCAGGTGCTTACTTTGCAGATCACCTCACCTTTTTGCCCCTCCAACTTTCTCTGTAAAGGAAAATCACCACCAACACTACCTCCATTTGTCATGGTGAGGTGGAATTAATTCTTGTGGTCTATAGAGCTTCATGGTTAAGGGGAGTTTCTCACCTACTTCTTGTCTAACTCTTGGTGGATGCTGCAGCTCCAACACTAACCTGGAGCTGTAGCTGTTGCTAGGGCACAGCTCTGAAGAATGGCAAGCTCTGAGGGGACAGAGGTCTGCCTGACCCTCGTCTTCTACCCAGTGCTACACATGGTAGGTGATGGTGACACACCTACTAAGTGAATGACTGGGTCATAAGGTGGCTGCTGTGGGCACTTGCACCACAGCACCAGTTTCTATCTTAACTGCATGTCACATGGGAATAGTAACTCTGAATCTACCAGCACTTCACAGGTATCACCTCATTTGATCCCCACAGGAGTGGTAGGTTATACTTGTTTCTGCATTGAACTGGCTAGGCAAGTTCCTGGGCACTGAGTCAGAAGTCAGCAGGGAGTGTTAGCTATCTCCCCAAGGGGAGCATCACCACTTTACTTTTACACACTTGCTCCTGACTCTGAGAAATTTAACTTCTTTTGGGGATGTCTTGATAATCACCATGGCCCCTCCCACAGAAACAGTTGAGAAGGAGTTGCCATTCCCCCAGGTTCACCTGGCAGTCCTTGCTTTCTATGACTCCTGGGGTTGCACTGCGGATTCCAGTGGGGCACAGCTGCTAAGCTGCCATGCTACTGAGACAACTGCAAAAGTCAAAGGAAGCTGAGTAAGGAGAGGCCCTGCAGGTCTGGGATTCAGATCCATTGGGTCTGTTACTATCTGGTCTGAGGAGGAGCTGCTAATAGTGAGTGTGAGAAGAGCATATCATGTGATGGCTAGCCCCAGTTCCCAGATGAGGACTTGCCAGGTCACAGGTCAGGTGAGAAACAATGCCTGTCTAGAGCCCAGATCTGGCACCCACACTCCACCTGGGCTGAGATAGAGGTCAAAAGTCCAGGGACTGTGTCTGGGGCAGGCTCTGGGGGAACAACCACTAGGCTCCTGAGCTTATGCTCCTGGGAGCTCTCATCACACTCAGGGCCACCGTGGAAGCGACCTGTACGAGACCCTTTACGTACAGAGAGCAGGCAGCTCCCTCCTCCCCGTATCCTTTGCCCTGCTGTATTGCCCTTCCTGCCCTTTCCTTCCTCTCTTCCTGGGGCACAAGGGCGTCTACTCCTCACTGAAAGCCCTTGGGGCCCTGCAAGCAGCTTCTAGCCATGGAGTGTTGGCTTGGCAGGCAGACAATGAGGCATAAGAGGTGGCACTGGGCCCCACCATGGAGACAAGAAGGCAGCTGTCCCTGTGAAGAGCAAAGGAGAAGAGGAGCAGGCTTGATATGAGGACACTGCTCCCCTTTTGTCTCTAGAGAACCTCTCCACTCTGGACCATCCTTTGTGATGATGCTACTTCAGCAAAAGCCTGCAATAACTGATAAACTGGCATAACAAATGGATCTTCACTGAGGACATGGGGCACAATGACTGGTGCTGAGAATGATGGTTCTTTTAGATAAGGCCAGCCTAAGATATGGGAAGAGGAAAGCACTGATGTAACAGGGCCACAGATTGCCTTAGAACCTCCCAACAAAGGCCCCAGAAACCTGACACTGTGAGGAAGACTCATGGCTTTGTTGTTACCCTCACCTTCTAGAATTTCAAGTGCTTGGTGTGCTCTGTAATCAGCATCATAGAATAAAAGAGATGAAATTTCATCTGGTCAACCCTCTCATTTTACATGTGGAAAGATGAGGACTCAGGTCACATGACTGACCAGAGCCACCTTCAGGCCTTTCTGGAAGGATTACATGGGTGGTAGTTGGGGATGGTATGGCACGGTTCCTGTCTGGGCTTCCTTAAAGTTCATGAGCTCTGATGTGTGGCCCCTCTTTGCGCCCTTATGCCCACCCCCCTCACACCTGAAAACTGCTGCTCTGAAGAGCCAAGGAAGAGCTGCCTGAGCTTTGCCTCAAAACTGCTCAGCAAATTCTTGTGGGGAACTCTAAGGAGCTCCAAGTTCTTGAAGGGAAGCCATAGGATTTGGGGACAAACAGACCTGGCTCAGAACTCAGCTCTTCTACCCTCTACCAGTTAGCAGCTTCTGTCAATGTTGATTTTATCATGTTATTATATTGGGACATGAAACCTACCTCAGAGAATTGTGAACAATAAATGAAAAGATTATGTATACACTTTATATATATATATTTGATATATTTGGTATATTTGATATATATATGATTTTTATTTTAAATATGTATGTATTTATATATATATATTTGTGTATGCTATAAGATTATATAAGATGTATATAATTTTCATTTGATAAAGCCAACTACAAATACTTGCTTCACATAAGGCCCAGAGAGGCAGACATCTCACAAAGAAAAAATACCCATTAAGGCATACAAAACTACTCAGGCTGCATGCAATTTCAGGTCTCAAGAGAAGGAGCAGAGTAGAAGGATGAGGGGACCAGAGAGGGATGATCTCTGAGAACCTAAGGAAGAAAAGTTTGTGTGCAGAATGCAGCCTCACTTGAGTAAGGGAGATAGTGAAAGCATGGAGATGGAGGGACACACACACACACACACACACACACACACACACACACACACGAGTGTAGGTTAGAGAAACCCAGAAGAAGGAAGCTAGTAGCTAGTGGTATGTGCCCTCCACCCTTCCTTTAAGGCACTGACCCAGCAATGATGAAGGCCATGGGCTGGTTTCATACCTGGACCTGAAACTTATCTGCAGTGTGGTAAGTGACCAAGTGGTTTACTCTCTCTGAACCCCAGTATCTTCATCTGAAAAGTTAGTGTTAGTCATATATATACAGAGTTGACAAGAGGTCTGACAGAGAATGAAAGTAGGAGCCCAGGTCCCAACACACATGAGTCCAGATGTCATGAGCATTATTTCACCGATCTTGCTATTGACTCACCTGCACTGAAAGCGCCTAGCAGAAGGGCCAGGGCCATCCAGAGCCCAGGTTGCAGCATGCTGGAGCAGTGACAGGGAAAGCCTGAGGCCAGAGAATGTGCCGGATCCTTAGCTTGTCCTGTCTGGGGCATGTGACCTGCATTGCTGTAACCTGGCCCTCTGCAGCTGCCTTGGACCAGACCCAATACATCCCCCATTACAGTCCCCTGGGAAATGTGGCCTCCCTGAGAGCATCAAAGGAAGACAGACAAGATATGTTCTTTGTTTAGCTCTCCTGTCCTTCCACATGACAGCTGAGAAGAGCCAGAATGTCAGGCTCTGGTGCCCTTAGAAGCTGCGGGAACCTACAAATAACTTAGTTCTTTTCTGTCTCAATTTTCTCATCTTTAAAACTGAGGTGGCAGGAGTACCTATCACCTGCGATTGTGGGAGAGCTAAAGGAGTTTCAAGCATCCTCACAGCAGTGCTTGCACACACATGCTCAGCATCATTCCTAATTCATGTTTTAAATTGATAATCATTTATTAAGCACTCACAGTTTGTCTGGCAGCATACAAAGGGCAGAGGACTGAAAAGCCTGGCTCATGTCCTTAGGGCTTAGCTTAAAGGCTATGAGATTAGCCCACAGGTAGCAATTCTAAACACAATCATCATAAACAGTTAGCACTGTGTGGCCTTAACATGGGTCGGATTTCATTTACTTTTCTTAGGAGCTCTGAGAGAGATGGAATCTTTATGCGTGGGGTGGGAACAGTGACTTGCTTGAGGTAGTCCACTGGATGAAAGAAGCTGGTCTGTGTGGGCCAAAGCCCACTCAGTCTTCTTCCCAAGGTAAAGTCTGTGGTTCCCATGGCCCCAGGGGACCACCTAGACACAAATTATAGTGACCCTTTATTTACCCAGAGCTGGCTCCTCCAGGGGGCTGAGACACCAGTGGCTGGGTGGTGGGGTTTTGCTCTTGGAGGATGCTTCTCCGGTCTAAAGTGTTATGAGGTCAGTGATGTTGGTGGGTGTGAGGTTGACTGTAATTGCTAATTGTAAAAACCATTAACTTTTAGAGGAACTCAGAGTCCTCCATGCTTGGGATATGCTCACCTGTCCCACCTCTGTTAAATGACTCTCCCTCATCCCTGTGCCCAGTTACAAGGCCATCTTGGTCCCAGTGCCCAGCACAGTGTCTGATGTGTAGTGGGTACTTTGTAAGTCCTTGAAAAGGGGTGAAGGAGTGAGAGGTGCCCCTGCTCAGCATCTCTGCTAAGTGCAGAAGTTTATTTTTCAATCTTAGACAGATGTCCAGCAAACAAAGTGGATCAGAGTGGAGCAGCTCTTGTTGATTAAATGGTGGTGATGGAGATCCTGGGGCCCCGTTTCTCTCCAATTTGCCCCACAGGCAGCCCCTGAGGCTCCCTGTACAAATTGAAGAGCACAAACAGCACAGTTTAAGAACTATTAATATGATCTGCAACTGGGAGGAAGGAGGCAAGATGGCGAACGGGTAAGGGTCGTCGTTGCCACCGGTCCCCTGAATTGAGCTGGAAATCTGCCAAAACATCCCGAACACCTACGAAATCAGCGCGAGGTGTAAGACTGTCTGGATCTCTACACAAGAAAAACTCCACCACGGCTGAGTGATGGCTTCCAACAGCTCCGGATTTTCCTCAGGTTAATCTTCCCTGAGTCGTGGTTGATATTTTGGACCCTGTACATTCCCTCAGCCATCCCTCAAGAGAATGACTAGGAGGAGGAACTCCCAACAAAGAAAAGAACCAGAGACAATGGCCTCTGCCACAGACTTAATGGATATAGATATAACGAAGATGTCAGAAAAAGACTTCAGAATAATAATTATAAAGTTGCTAGCTAGGATTGAGAAAAGTATTAGCAATACTATAGAATTTCTAAGGGCAGAACGTAGAGCTGGTTTCACTGAAATTAAAAATGTTATGAAGGAGATGCCATCCAAA
>CM053605.1:96891376-96922820 GCA_028646535.1 Procyon lotor | reverse complement strand
TCTTCCCCCTAGCCTCCTCAGGTCCTCTTGTCTAAAATTATAATTTGCAAATTTTACTATGATGTGTCTCGCTGTATTTCTAGACTCATTGATCTTGGCAGGTGTCCTTCTGCCTTTAGGACACGTACCCTTGTTCCATTCCCCAGACTGGGGAAATATTCATTCAGAATTTGGTCAGCTATATCTTCTAGTCTTCTTTCTTTCTCTACCCCCTCTGGGATTCCAATAATTCTGACGTTGGAACATTTCATGGTGTCATTTATTTCCCTTAGTCTCTTCTCATGACTCCTGAGCAGTTTGCTCCACCTGTCTTCCTGACCTTTCTTCTCTACTATTTTATCCTCTAGATCACTAATTCTATCCTCTGTCTCCGTAACTCTAGCTGTTAAACTATTTAGATTGGATTGGATCTCACTGATGGCACTTCTTACATTGGCTATACTGGTTTTCATTTTTGCCCTTAGAGATTCTATATTGTCATTGATCCTAGCCATTGCCTGGATAATTGTCACCCTGAATTCCCTTTCTGACATACTGCTTATGTTCATGTCTAATAGTTCTGAGGGAGTGGGCGCAGTCCCTGGGTTCTTCCTCTGTTGGGTGTTTCTCCTCCTAGTCATTTTGATGGGTGGTGGAGGAGGGGATGTATAGTGGTATATATCACCCACGATCCAGGCATGGTGCACTCTGGAAGGATTAGGAGCAATTGGGATTCACCACCAAAAAGAAAGAATAAATAAAAATAAAAAAGATAGAGAGAAACAGAAAAATAGGGGATTTCAGCCAGAATGGGCTCCAACAATAAGATTTATAAAGTATGTAGACCACCATGAATAAACATATAGACCGACGAGAGTAGATGACAAGAAATAAAAGATCCCAGTCTGAATGAACCTCAGGAATGGGATTTTCTACAATACTAGAACAAAAGCAAATGGGTAGAAACTCTGACAGAAGGGTAAAAGGAGGTTGGTTATAGCTCCTCATGTGCAGGAAGGATATTTCAGGTCTTCCTGAGTTTATTGTTGGATTAAGCCTCTAGATATAATGTTAAGTAGTTTAAAAAAATAAAAACAAAAAACAAAATCAAACCAAGAAATGTGAAAACAAGTGAATAAAAATTTTAAAAAAAAGTGAATAGAGAAAAAAAAACTTGTATCTAAGAAATATACAGGTTTGAGGGTATTATCGAGCACTTAATATATTGATTTCTCTTAATCTTGGGGATTTAAAAGTCTTATGGTGACTCTGTGGTTACAGTCTTTTTGTTTTTGTTTTTTGGTTTTTTTTTGTTTTTTTTTTACTTGTCTTCTGGGGGAGGGGCCTGGCCATTTGTTTTCCAGTCAGTCTTGCTTGGGTTGAGTCACCCAGCCCCCCAGTCAAGGGGCAGAGCTCTGTGGAACCTGGTTTCTCAGTCTTTAGCTCTCTGAAGGCTTTTGGCTTTTTGTAGCTTTTTCTCCTTTTCAGAGAGTCTGAGCGAGGGATCTGCCTGTCAGTACCCAGACCTCCCTGTCACAGAGAAGCCCAGTCTACTCCCCTCTGGGTAGACCAGAAGGAACATTCCCCTCCCCAAATCTCCCAGCACAGCCGCCTTTTCCCAGGCGGCACCCACTCAGCAGTTTGGTGGCTCAGCCCTACTCCTTGCATTCCCCTGCCCTAGGGACTCCGCAGGCTCCCAAGGGGTGTGGCCAGATTCTTGCCAATATTACCGCAGTGGCCGCACAGTTCTTGTATTTGGTGGTGCACGGTCTAGAGAGCATTATACACAGAGAAAAGCTGTGGGCCCCCGGGACCACAGCAGACTCTCTAAGGTGCTTTCAGGAGTGCACGCATCCCACCCATAAAGTGGGTGGGACCCACTGGTCTCTCTTTGGGGTGAATGGCTTCCTTCCTGGAAGTGTGGGTCCGAGCTGTGCACTCGCTGCTCCTCAGAACCTTATGCTCTTTTTAAGCGATTTTAACCAGGCTCTAAGTCATTGCTGCTCCGCAACCACCTGGCGCTTTCCTTTGGGGTATTACTGTCCTTACGCTGCTTCTGGTGGCTCCCTCCCCCTTTTGTTTATCCTCCGTTACCATTTCCAGTGTTTCTGCTTTGCTTTACCTCTCCCCTGCTGTCTTCTGCTCCAATAGAGATCCAGAATTGAAAAGTCTTGCTCCTCAGGCTGATTTCATGGGTGTTCAGCGTGGTCTTGCAGATATCTAGCTCACTTTTGGGGACAGGTTGCAACAGGGTACCTCTCCGCCATCTTGCCCCCCTCCCTATCCCATGTACATTTAGAATGACTATTGAAAGAAATGAATTCAGTGCCATTGTATTGCCCACAAAGTCCCTATTTCTATAGATTTTCTGTTTCTTTCTGGTCTATGTGACTCTTGGGGGTCTTTCTTCACTTACAGAATCCTTGTAAATATTTCTTGAGGGATTGGCTTAGTGGTCACATATTCTTTCTGTTTCTGCCTATCCTGAAAGTTGTTTATATTCCCATCCATTATAAATGACAGCTTTGCTGTATAAAGTATTCTTGGCTGTGTGTTCTTTTCATTTAGTACCCTGAATATGTCTTGCCAGCCCTTTCTGGTTTGCCAGGTTTCTGTGGACAGGTGTAATATTATTCTGATATTCCTCCCTCCATATGTAAGGAACGATAAACCTAACGAGTTGTCCCTGGCTAGTCTGAAGATTGTTTCCTTAGCTGTTAAATTGCAAACTTCACTATTATATGTCAGGGTGTTGATCTATTTTTATTAATTTTGGGAACAGTTCTCTCTGCCTTTTGGACTGAAATGCTTGCTTCCTTCTCCAGATTAGGGAAGTTCTCAACTACAATTTACTCAAATATATGTTCTAGCCCTTTCTTTCTGTCCACCCCCTCAGGAATCCCAATAGTTTTGACATTGGGATCAGTTTTGACTTCCCTAATCCCCAGATTAAGGAAGTTCTCAACTACGATTTACTCAAATTTATGTTCTAGCCCTTTCTTTCTCTCCACCCCCTCAGGGATCCCAATAGTTTTGACATGACAATGACATGGCATCATTAATCTCTGCAACCCTTTTCTCATGTGTTATGAAGCCTATCTCTGTTTTCCTCCACTTTCTTTTTTTCCATCATCTTGTCTTCTCGATCACTAATTTGTTCTTCTGCCTCATTTACCCTGACAGAGTATCCAGTTTAGACTGCATCTCATTCATTGCATTTTTAAGTTCGGCCTGATTAGATCTCATTTCTGCCCTTAGAGATTCTATATTGTCACTTGTGTTTCTTTCAGGCCTAGCTATTGACTTCATGGTTGCTATCCTGAATTCTATCTCTGACATTTTGCTTATATCCATATCCATTGGTTCTGTGGCAGATGACATCGTCTCTGTTTCTTTTCTTTGTTGAGAGTTCCTCCTTCTAGTCATTTTGTTGAGGGATGTTTGAGTGAATGAAAAGAGTCCAAAGTATCAACCATGACTCAAGCAAGGTGTATTCTAGGAATGTCCAGAGTGGTCAGAGGCCACCATCACCCTCCCCCAAAAAAGGGCAAAATTAATCATAAGAATAAGATGTATAAAATTAACAAATTAAAAAAATTTTTTAAAAAGGTGATGGGAAGAGGGGCTATAATCTCTCAGTGTAGACCAAGTAGGTTGTTTCAGTTGTTCTTGGGTGTATTTTGGTGTGTTTGTTAGAGGACACTACTTCCCAAAATTACAGGGAAAGTAAAACTTGTATATATATAAAGCTAAAATTGAATATGGAAAAAAGACTACAATAGAGCGTATGTATATAAAAATATAGGTGTGAAAAAATACTGGTTAAACTACTATGAAATAAAGTTGATTTTTAAACATCTAGTTAAAATGAGATAAAGGAAAGAGGAAAAAACAGAGAAGACACATAAGAGAAAGAATAAAAAGAGAAAAAGGGTTGTATCCAAAAAATAAGCATTGAGGCCACTCCTGGAGCTCAATATACTATTTTCCCCTAGTGTTGGGATTTTAAAGTCTTTTGGGGTCCATAGGGTGGTTGTCTTCTTGTTCTTCCAGCCTTTCTTCTGGGGCCGGTGGCCTGCTATGCTGTTTCTCGGGCAGCCCCACTTGAGCAGAGTTGCCCTGCCCCCTGTGGGTGGGTGGGTGGGGCTCCATGGAAACCGTTTTTTGAGCTTTTGTTCTCTGGCGGCTTTCCCTGCCTCTTCTAAGGGTCAGAGCAAAAATGGCCTCAGCCAAGCCTCTGGCCCAGAGCAGCGAAATAACAGGCTGCTTTCTTCACTAAATCTTCTAGGACAAACGGTCTCCGTTTCTGTATGTTCCCCTGTGTGCATGCCCACAGCAACTCCCTCAGAGGGCCATAGGTCTGTCCCTGCCCTTTTGTGCATCTAAAACTGCGAGTGGCCATGGGCTCTTGCACACACTTGCAGCTCCTGGATCCTCCCTGGGCACTACTCTAAAGCCCTTTCCCAGCCACTACCACTCTGTGGGGTTTTGCCTTATCACTGGCACAAGTTCTAGATTTTGTTCAGGCAGCCCAAGAGAAAGAAATTCTTAACTGGCCCAGCTTCCAGTTTATGGCGAGTTGTGCTGAGAGATCCTGCCTGGGCTCCCTGACCATAACCTATTTCCTGGCTCCACCCCTGGGGCATTCTGCCAATCCAGGAAGCCCCTTCGGCTCTGTTGCTCCCTATATCCTGAGATCACAGTGTTCTACCTAGAATTCTGCTCTTCATTTCCAGAGCCCCTTTCAGAGAGGGTGTCACTCACTAGAGCACATTTCTAAGGGTTACTCTTTTTCACTCCAGTGTTACATCACTTTCCAGGTCCCAGCTTCTGGAGACTTCGTCCCCTTCTGTTTATCTTCCAATAGCTCTCTGCAGATTCCCGACTCCACTCTTTTTACCTTGCAACAGGCAGTGCTTTTTTGATTGTAGAGATCCAGATATATATTCTTACATTTCAGGCTGATTTTGGGGTTGTTCAGAATGATTTGGGGTAGATATGGAGCTAAATTCATGAGACCAGTTGAAATGGGGTCCCCTACTCTTCCACCATCTTGTCTCTTCTCCCCCAGTCTAGTACATTTAAAAATGGCCAAAGTGACACTCGGCTTCCTTGGTTAGTAGGACATGTGTCTCGATGTTGGGGTCATGAGTTTGAGCCCCACATCAGCCATAGAGTTTACTTAAAAAATTAAACAGAAAACAAAAGTATTTAAAAATTACCAAAGTCAATTAGGCTCTAACAATTGAGCAGGTTGGTGGTGGTCTGAATCCTCTCACTTTTTCATTCAGCCACTAAGCCCTGATGATTCAGATGGTGACAATGCTTATCTGTCCACCAGGTTCTCCCTGTAGCAGCTCAGAATCTAGAGGGGAAGATGGACACACATGAAACAAAAACGTGAATGAAAAGAGCAAGTGCCCCACAGGAAAAGAGCAAGGGACTACAACTGGGTCGTGAGTTCCACCAGGTGAGGCGTCTGACAAGGTTGTACTGAGATGACATTGAGAATTCCTGTGGCAGAAATAGGAAGAGACAGCCCTGCACAAATCTGAGTATACTTAGCCTGACAGAGGGCACCATGGTGCAGAGGATTGGAGGCAGAGTTTGATGTTCCCAGAATGGAGTTAGAAGGCAGGCCAGGATGGCTGGAAGAACCTGAAGAGGAGAGAAAGCAGAGAGGGTGGGGAAGAGGGGCAGGGCCTGGGGCAGTTGGACAGTATCAGCACCCTACTCCTAGTGCTGTGTGACCACATTACCCCACATTCAGTGGCTTAACCCACAAACACTGTCTCATTGTCTCACTATCTCAGGGAATCAGGAATCCAGCAGTGCTCAGCTGGGGGCTCTTGCCAGAACCTCTCAGTAAGTTGGGGCTGTTGAAAACACCAAGGCAGGACCTGCTATACTTAGAAGCTGAGCTCAGGGTGTTGGCAGGATTCAGTCCATCTTGAAAGCCTGAGTTTTTCTGTCTGTTGTTGGCCCTCATTGCTAGGCCATGTGCATGAACATGTCTGTGTCATCGTTCAAGCTAAGTAATTGTATTTCAGTGTGGGGATCTGAGAGAGAACACAGATTAGAGTCAGCAGGGGCCCAAGTAATGAGGTTTTATAACCAAATCTCAAAAAGGGCTTTGGGTCATGTTGTCATGTTCTGTGGAATATAAGGAATCACTAAGTTCAGGCCCCACTCCAGGGGAGGAGGTAACAAAAAGATGTATGCACAGGAGTTGGGGATCCAAGAAAGCTACTGAGGGGAGAAGGTGAAGACCCTTGCAGGAACCATGCCTTGCCCAGAATCACATACTGGTAAGAAAGCTTACTAAGCATGAACCCAGATCTTTGATTTTCCTCAAAGTTGGGGCCCTGGATGAACCTAGCCCTTCACTGGGGGAAATAGAAAAAGTTGTGTTGAAGGAAGTGGCTACAGACATGGAGATGGTATGGGGGTGAGGGTGAGCATTGAGATCCTAGACAGGAGGCCTTCCAGCAAGTTCTTGTCTGAGGGGGAGTCATGGCAACTCACTGAGTGGACCCCTATCCACATCACACCCATTAGAAAGGAGGTAATGGCTCTCAGCACAGGACATGCAGTCTCTAGAGGTAAAGGGGAATTCTGACCTTCAAGGACAAAAGCTCCAATCCCTTCCTTATGGTTTCCATTAAAAATTAGAAAGCCTAAGATCTTGGGAAGCTATTGGTTACCCCTTTGTGGCTGGAGATGCCATCTTCTGGGACTCCAGAATGGGAGCACTGATGAACACATGTGTACACACATGAACCAGTGTGCACGTGCTCACACATACACACACACACATATATATACACACCAGTAGGGCTGTTAGAGTGGGATCTGACAAGTAGCAGACTCAGAGAGAGCAAGGAGAGGAAGAAAATATGGAAAAGAGGAAAGAGGAAAAGAGGACAAAAAAATCTTCTAATATCATAGATATTATCCCACATGTGCCTATAGACATCTGGAGGAAGCACTAGAATCATCTGTATTGTACAGAGAAGACCATCCTTAGCAAGCACAATGTCTTATCCAGTGTCAAAAACAGGTAAGAGTGGAGTTGTTTCTGAAGCCAGGTGTGTTTCCAAGCTGGGGCCCTGGTTGTACACAGACCTTCCCTGGGGGCCTGCGGAGAGGGTTGTGTTGGTGTCACTGTGTACAGATGTGGCCTTGCATGCAGAAAAAGGATGAGAAGCCAGCAGTCCAGACCACTTTTAGTGTAGATGTCAATCCAGGAATGGACCTGGGTAGGAGATCCCAGGCAGTGAGTTTACTTCCTGGACGACAAACCCCAACAGAATTTGGAACCCCTGCAACCAGGCGTCCACATTCTAGTGTAGTCCGCTGTCAGGGTTACTTGGCTGGAGACATCTGCTACTGAAAGATGTTTTCTTGCTGCTTGCCTACTTCCCAGGGCTCTGGCTTCCAGAAACCACAGGAGAATGGTTTTTTCACATGCTGCAGACATTGGCTCAAACCTCGCCCCCAAGGGCTCAGGACATTTGGCAGGAGGTGTCATAAGGTAATCCAGAGCAGCCTAGGGCAAACCAAGCCACCCCCTCTGAGCTATCTCAGGGCAGCCTCATCACCTCTTCTTGAGGGTCAGGCAAAAAAAGGGATGTGGGTAGGCCCCGCCCTGGGACTGGAGGAGTTTGCAGGACAATGAATACCCTGGTGATCCCTTCATGTACATACCAATGTTATGGTGGGCAGGGTGGAAAGAGGATTCTGGAAGTAACTTGTACCTATGCCAGAGAGCATCCAAGCCTCAAAAGCTGTGTCATATTTCTTTCCATGGTGGAAGTGTGTGCATCCTGGGGTGTGGTGTGTGTGGAATGGAGTCCTCTGGGTCTGAGGAAACTGCCCCCCTCAAAGGCAGCAAGACAGGGCTCTGAGGTCTCCTGCCCGGCTGCCAGGCACAGTCTTTACAGAGCTCTGCACAGGAAATGGGGCAGGATTTGAAAGACAAGCTCTACATCCCTGAAAAAGAGACACTGCCAACAGAGTGCAACGTTGGCTCAGGTTGCATTCAGGTGCTGGGGAGACCCAATCCCAGGGCCCAGATGCAAAAAAAAAAAAAAAAAAAAAAGTGGGTCCATGTTCTAGAAGCCAGCTTACTACTGTCCTGGGCTCCATCCTAGAGTCCCGTACTTATATGAATCTGCCTTTCCAGTCCTCCCCAAACTTGCCTTCATGGCCCTGCCCCTGCCTTGGACAAATGCGGAGTCATTATCCACATATTTGGAGGAATATCAGAAAAGAGACTTTAAACCATGTCTCATTCCATTTATCTAGAATCCTTTTGCATTGCGTTATGCGTTTTCCTAATAGGCTCCCAGTTGTCCCCGTTAGCCTAACATTCCTTCCCCAATTTCTGCGAGTCTTGCACATGATCATGATGAGTTGGGAGACTTGTAGCCAAAGGGACATGGGGCCCATGGTATTATGTCTCTTGCTCTGCCTTTTGGTTGTGAAGAAACACATCCCTGGGGCCCTTCCATGGTCAGCAAAAGGAACCTCATAGTGCTGCACAACATTCCAGAAGACCAGTTAGTTGCCATAGCCATTGAGCCCTTCACTGATGCAGGACTGTGTGATTCCCTTCTGTTGCAAACTCACAGTGCTGTACTGAACCATCCTACATGCCCTAATATCCTGAGCCCTCTCACCTAAGAAAACATCTCTGTGTTCTCATTTGAAGAGTGGGATAAGTTGTCACAGAATCGATGACGTTCATGTAGAGGGGTGCTATCTACACTCAGCTTATAATCTGAACTGATACTAATGGATTCAGATATCACTTACTTCAATTCCTTTTATGGATGCCAAGAAACTTTTTTCTTTTTCCTTAAAGATTTATTGATTTACTTGTTGATTAGCTGACTTGAGAGATAGGCAGGGAGAGAGTGGGGAGAAGCAGAAGGAGAGACAGAATCCTCAAACAGACTCTGCCCTAAATACGCAACCTTATGAGGAGCTCAGTCTCAAGACATTGAGCTCATGACCTGAGCCAAAGCCAATTTTGAGCCAATGATTAACCCAATGAACCACCGAGTTGCCTTATTCTTTTTATGACTATAAGCCCTCTTGTCCCACCTCTTTCCATAAGTCAGAGATCTTGGGATTTTGGTCTGAGTTTTGACACCAAGCCTTCCTGGTGTCTACAGCACTGACTTATATCTCTCCTGTTTCACCTCAGGGTAACAATGGCTCAACCAGGAAGGGGAAAGAGAACCGTATGCTGTGGACCAACCGGACCAACTCACTAGGGAGACAAATAGAATACCTGGTGCCTGCCTTCCTAAGAAGAGTACACGTTCCTGGGAACATATAGAGCCTTTGCCATCACCCAAGAGGTGCTAGACCTCCTGTTTGCAAGGTGAGGACCCCACCCCTAACAGTCCAGTGTAATTTGTCCACCCACTGGTTGTGAGTCTTGGAACTGTCCCCAAACTTCCCCGAGCCTCAGGTTGCTCCTCTGACTGGGGCAGAGTTATTATAGGGACTCAGTGGGGTCTTGTAGGGAAGGTACACCTGGGTGCCTGTGCCTGTGGACAGGTCTGCTAGAGGGACAGTGGTTGTGTTCATTTATCTTTGTCCTGTTCCTCATGATGAAGCGTCTGCCTTATCCCTCACTATGGTCTTGAGCTGGGCTCTTTTGCCATTTGAAGGGGGATCTGAGACTCCCATCTGGGATCTATGTCCTGGGTGAAACCCAACCAGGGATCCCCAGGATTGAGCAGGGGACCCCAGGCCCACTCATATCTCCTGGTTGGGGCCCTTTCATTCATCAAGCATTCAGGAAGCTCCACTCAGTGCAGGCACTTCTCTAGGAGCTGACTGTGATCCCTGCACATAGCAGACAATACCCCAGGCCTCCAGACTAGTCATGGGTCAGACAGTGACACTGGACACGATGAGAGGACACATCAACAGGACATTTCATGTGATGCTCCCTGGCCTCCTCTAGATATGGGTGCATTCTCTCCAGCTGTGATGAGGTTGGCGGAGCCCAAGAGCAGCAGAACATGTGAGTTTTGGCTGAGTGGTAGGGAGGGTCCTACCACTCTACCAAGGCAGTGAGGAGACTGTGACTTAGAAGGCTTGCTAGACCTTCATCCCACACATCTGTGATTGTGTTTTAGGGTAAAGGTTTGAAAGCTTCTTCTGGAAAAAGGGAAGGGGTCTGGGGGAGCTATCGGTGGGGTATGAGCACCGTGGGATAGCAGAGGGAGCTAGAGGACCGCTTCAGCCCCTCAGAGGGACTTTCTCCACCCCTGCCCCCTCCCAGCCTTGTCTATACCCCAATCCCGGGACCCAGAACAGAAGTTGTAGGAACTATTACACTCAACAATCTGTTAGAACCCAGACACTGGCTGCTAAAAGGGTACTCAGGAGACCTAGTGAAAGCTCAAGGAGCAGACATCCCACAAGCTGCGAGAGATTAGTGTCAGTGGAAAAAAAACACAATCGTGGCACCTAGTGAATGAGGCAGTACTCAGGCACAAGAGGTAAAGTTTGAGGTATTGGGAGGGTCCTGGGAAGGGCTAGCTAGAGACAGAGTCCCTTTGTTCCCTCCTTGGTTGGATCTTCACAGACCCATGGTGTGTGCAGGGAGGGCAACAAACAGTCCAAACCCCACCCCTCCCTTGCCACATGCAGTTGAATTCAAATGGCAAGTGGACAGCGAGATACTGAGGAGTGTGTCCAGCTCCCCTGAGAAGGACAGAAATGGTCCCGCCACTGATCAAGGACTCCCACTCATAGAGGCTTTTTGCCAGCCTGTCCTCTATGACCAGCCCTGTCTCAGGCAGGAAAGCCAGATCACAGGTGGACAAGGAGTAGGACTGGTCTCTGACACTCAGGTGCTGGAGGCTCAGGGACCCATGTTCCCATAGGGGTTCCCTGGGACATTGGTTTAGAAGGGTGTCCTGTCCTCTGACTCATCTGCTTATCTCTGTCCCCAGGGCTGTCTGTTCCATCTTGAGCACATGGCTGGAACTCTATCCCAAGGATTTTTTCCAGCTCCCAGAATTTCCCAGCCTGAATATGCTGCTGGCATACATGGGGCTCAATATGCCAGGCTCAGACTTGAAGCACCATACCCGGCTTCTGCTCTCATAGCTGCAACACCTTGAGATCACAGAGCCAGAGGCTGGGGGTGAGGAGGACTGGGCGGTGACTAATGTGGGCTTGTGGAGGAGATAGTTTGGGCCACATTGAGCAAGCCTCCATGCCTCTATAGACTGTCTCTGGGCTGTCAGGTCCTTGTCCCCATGGGCTTCAGTCCGGGGAGACCTCCCAAGCGTTGGTTCTTGAACGGAGAAAACATTGAATGGTGGGGAAGGTTTCCTCTATTTAGAAGGCATATAGGAAATCAATCATGCTGATGATGTTTCTCTTCTTGGAGCTACAGCACCAGCCCCAGAGCAAGATTCTGAACCACCTCAGGAACTCGTCGCAGCTCCCACTGTGGCACTGGTTGCATCTTTGGAGCCTGAGCGGGCCGAACCCATTGTGGTGCTGGAGTTCACCAGTCAGGAAGAGCACGCATGCCACCTGTCTTGTTGGGACCAGGGTAGGTGGTAGTCATGGCTCTAATTCACTCTCCTGAGCTGGCAGAGCCACTGGCCCCCTTGCCTGACCCGGAGGTAGAGCAGGGTCCCGCCTCTGCTACGGGAGTTCCAGAAGACCTTGAGCCACCACCTGCCCCAGTGGAGCAACTAGCCTCAGCCTCTGAGCAGCAGCTCATGCTGGCTGCAGCCACAAAAGATGTCTTCCCCTCACCTGTCATTGCCCTCTTTGTAATTTTTGTTTTTTATACACCTGTATAATGGCTTAATATATTTTGTTCTTTAAATAAAGTAGAATTTAAGTTTACATAAAATTTTACTCTGATCCTTTTCAATTGTACATAGAGGTACTAGAGCAACCAGGACCTTTCCAGGCCAGCAGAGGGGTGCAGGCCAGGCCACCCCTGACAGCTTGCCCTTTGTCCATCCTGGCTGGACCCCATCCTTTCAGGGAAGAACTTCTAATTAGGGACAGCGCAGGTCAGTGGGTTACAGATGTAGTTTTAGTGGCCACAGCAAGAACCACTTGAACTTGTGTGAGTAAGAGACGCCTCTACAAGCACAATGGATGTTCATGGAAGCTGCAAGATGGACAGAGCCTCAGCCTGGGGCTTTGGCACTGTACATGGCTCATCCGCAGCCCTAGGCTCCTCTAGCCATGACCTCCTGTCCCTGCCAGCCTCAACCTTGGTATCCCTCAAGTTCAGCTTCTCGGAGAGAGAGGTTATGTTTCTTGCTCAAGACACCATGTGTGGAGAAGGGGGAAGACCCCTCTCCTCCCACAAAGGTGGGTAAGGAGGAGTCCACGTGATCTGAAGCTTTAAGAGAGGCCATGGTCAGTAATCCCTGTCTCCTCCTCCACAAAATGGAGCTCCCTAAGCACTGAAGATAGAGGCTCAAAGAGAGGACCTCTGGGGCTCTCCCTGCAGGAAGAGAGAGAAACACCTGTGAATGGGACTCTGTGGGAGAAAAGAGCTCCAATCACTAAGGGAAGGGCTGCCACAGGCTGAACACTGCTATATTGGTCAGGGGCACAGGCTCTGTGTGGGCTTATAGAGAGTGGCCAGGCTTCATTCTACCAACAGTTCCACCAAAAGCCACACTGACCTCCAGAATATACTTTCCACTCCAACCAGGGCCCTCACAGCCAAGAAGGCCTAAGATGCTATGTACCAATGATTACATGGTGGGGGGAAAGGGGGACAGGCATGATGGAATTGTAGGCAGCTCATTTGCCAGTTCTGGAGCAAAAGAGCCTCTTCTCAAGGTACCCCAACATTTGTTCCAAAAACAGGTGACAGTTTAGGCGGGTTCCAGGCTGTCAGTCTCCACACTGAGGATTGTCTATGCCCAGGACACAAGATCTGGGTGACATCCTGTCCCAGGACTGGCCTGGGTCTGATGGATGAGCACCACTGTGGTGGGATACCAGCTGAGGGACAGGTCACCCATGCTGGAGGGGATGAAAGCTCTCTGGAAAGACAATTGAGCCAGAGGGAGCTGGGCTTGCCAAGCCAAAGGGACAGAGTAAGGCAGAGGCCCAGACCCACGGCAGCAGTGAGCTCACAGTGGGCTAATCTAAGCAGGTAGAGTTAAAGATTACTGAATGTCTTCTGAGAACGTGAATCCTGTCAGTCAATCCCCATAGCAATTCCATGGGGAAAGTAGAAATGATGTCTGTGCTTGACTAATAAGGAAACCAAAGGTTTAAGAAACGGCCCCTTTGCACACTCCACAATGAGGCAGAGGCAAGATTTGAACCCAGGGCTTGCCACCCTTGTGGGCCCAACCTGACAAGAAGCCTGCATCCAGATGCTTTAGAAGAGACTCCTCAACTCTGAGGTTACATGGACCTTGGTACTCAGGGAGAAACCTCCTCCTGCCCAGACAAGGGCTGGCTGGTACCGGGAGAGTCTTCAGTGTTAAGACCTGCCACCGTCAGACAACAGACCCGGGCCAAGCCCCAGTCAGAAGTGGCACACATTACCTCCTGAGTTCAGTGAGGTCTCCAGGCCTTGGGTTTGATATGGAGCTTTGTGTACCTCTTGAGTTCCAGGTAAGGGCCGTGGGAATAGAGCACAGAATCCAATGGCAGAGAGAGAGCAGTTCTAGCCCCTGCTCAGCCTCTTTGTAGCTGGGTGATCCCAAGCAGGGGTCTGAAGCTATGGACCTCACCCTTTACTTGGAGAGTGTAATGAGTACTGCTAAGTGGGATGCAGAAAAGAATGACTCTTACAGTTCCTGGCTGGTGCTTGCGAGCACATGGGAGCCCAAAGGAAAAGCAGTCATGTTTGTGACCAATTTACCAATGTATCTGTTCTTTCACTTGTTGATCTTGGTGTCATCTTTAAGAAAAAATGCTAAATCTAACGTGAGGAAATTTCTTGTTAGGCTTTCTTCCTGAGGTTTATAATTTTAGTTTTTAAATTTATGTCTGTGATCCATTTGGGGTTCATTTTTCTGTCTCATTTGAGGAGACCGTTCACCTTCATTCAGTCATTTTATAATTTTATATATCTGCATGTGTAAAAATGGTCATGATTTTGTCACTGTAATACCTTAGGTTGTCATTTGTAAGGAGATGTCACTAGATCTCCAAGAATTTGTATAATAAGTAATCCTTGAAGCAATTATCTAAGATTGTGAAGGAAGTCCAAAAGGAGTTTAACTTGTATCTTCTGTGGAGGAGGAGTGTGTCCTTGTTAAGAGAACACAACACCCTCTGGTGGCTACAGGAGATATTGAAGGAGAACTGCCAGGCTTCCTGACCTTTCTGCAAAACAAGCCACAGTCAACCTTGGCTATCTTCAAGTATTCGCAGAGAGATCAAAAATAATTCCTTAAAGTTCAATGTTTTGAGAGTGTCTTCTAGGAAATATGTGAAAAAAACCGGGCTTTTTCCCAAGTATTCCCAAGAAGTATTTTCTGAACAACTGACTCAAGCAATGGGTTTCCAAGACAGAAAATAGGGAGAATGGTATATGCCTCCCAAGAGGCAAAGGGTATAAGGTGAGAAAGTGTGGGGAATAACTGGTCTACACCACAGTTGTGTATATCTGGTTGAAAGAAAACAGTAAATGAAAACAAGACATATTTATGGATTCCTTTAGCATATCCATACCTTTTTTTTCCAAATTAAATGACAACAACCTAAACTCCTGGTTAGTTTTTTACTTATTATGGAACATGATATAAAATCCTTAAGGAGGCTACAAATTCCTCATAGAACTAACAGATTCAGTCAAGCTTAAGGGCAGAGTCCAGAATACAAAAATGAATTTCATCTCTACACAGGAATAATAATCTATCGTAGAGAGAATAAGAAAATAATTTTAATTGATAATAACTCAAAAAAATACTTAAGAATTATTTTCACCAACAGTAAAAAGATCTGTATACTGAAAACCATAAATCCTTAGAGAAAGAATTTGAAGAAGGCCGAATTCAGTCCAAAGACATCCCATACAAATGGATCCCCAGAATATGGGTAATCCAAAATCCACGCTGCATAAAGAAAACTAATCATTCATTGCAAATCCCACAAATATTTAGCAGCACTTTCAGAAATAGAACCTATAGTCCTACAAAGTGAATAGTACCACAGAAGACCTAGATTAGCCAAAGTCATCCAGAGGGGGGAAAAAAAAAACGGTAGCGTCATGCTTTCTTTTTTTTTCAGGTTCCCCATAAAATTTTATTTTTTTAATATGTTTATTTTATTTTTTCAGTGTTGTAAGATTATTAGTTCATGCACTACATCCAGTGCCCCATGCAATACATGCCCTCCTCAATACCCACCACCAGGCTCGCCCAACCCCCCAACCCCCTCCCCTCCAAAACCCTCAGTTTGTTGCTCAGAGTCCACAGTCTCTCATGGTGCCTCTCCTCTTCTGATTTTCCCCATTCCCCATTCCCTTCCTTCTCACAATGCCCTCCATGTTTTTCTTTATGCTCAGCACATAAGTGAGACCATAAGATAATTGGTTCTCTTCACTTCAACTTATTTCACTCTGCGTAATCTCTTCGGTCCGGTCCATGCTGATACAAAAGTTGGATAGTCGTCCTTTCTAATGGAGGCATAATATTCCATTGTATATATGGACCATATCTTCTTTATCCTTTCATCTGTTAAAGGGCATTTTGGTTCTTTCCACAGTTTGGCGATTGTGGCCATTGCTGCTATGAACATTGGGGTACATGTGGCCCTTCTTTATAATGCATCTGCTTCTTTGGGGTAAATACCCAGGAGTGCGATGGCAGGGTCATAAGGTAGCTCTATTTTTAATTTCTTGAGGAATCTCCACACTCTTTTCCAAAATGGCTGCACCAGCTTGCAATCCCAGCAACAGTCGGAGAGGGTTCCATTTTCTCCACACCCTCTCCAACATTTGTTGTTTAGTGTCCTGTTGATTTTGGCCATTATAACAGGTGTAATGTGGTATCTCAGTGTGGTTTTGATTTGAATCTCCCTGATGGCTAAAGATGATGAACATTTTTTTCATATGTCTGTTAGCCATTTGTATGTCTTCCTTGGAGAAGTGTCTGTTCATGTCTTCTGCCCATTTTTGATGTGATTATGGTTTTGTGGATGTTGAGTTTGAGGAGTTCTTTATAGATCTTAGATATCAGACCTTTGTCTGTAGTGTCATTTGTGAATATCTTCTCCCATTCTGTGGGTTGTCTGTTTGTTTTATTGACTCTTTTCTTTGCTATGCAGAAGCATTTTATCTTGATGAAGTCCCAAAAGTCCATTTTTGCTTTTGTTTCCTTTGTCTTTGGAGATATGACTTAAAATAAGATGCTGTGGCTGATGTCAAAGAGGTTATTGACTATGTTCTCCTCTAGGATTTTGATAGATTCCTGCCTCACATTGATGTCTTTCATCCATTTCGAGTTTGTCTTCGTGTATGGTGTAAGAGAATGATCGTTTCATTCTTTTACCTATAGCTGTCCAATTTTCCCAGCACCATTTATTGAAGAGAATGTCTTTTTTCCCACTGGATATTTTTTCCTGTTTTGTCAAAGATTATTTGACCTTAGAATTGCAGATCCATATCTGGGCTCTCTATTCTGTTCCACTGGTCTATGTGTCTGTTTTTGTGCCAGTACCATGCTGTCTTGGTGATCACAGCTTTGTAGTGAAGCTTGAAATCAGGCAAAGTAATACCCCCAGCTTTGGTTTTCTTTTTCAGCATTTCCTTAGCAATTCGGGGTCATTTCCAATTCCATTCCAGCCCTTTGAAAAAATACCTGTGGAATTTTGATGGGGATGGCATTGAAAGTATAGATTGCTCTGGGTGGTAGAGACATTTTAACAATGTTTTTTCTTCTGATCCAGGAACATGGAATGCCTTTCCACTCTTTTGTGTCTTGTTCAATTTCTTTCATGAGCGTTCTGTAGTTCTTCGCAAACAGCTCCTTCACCTCTTTGGTTAGGTTTATTCTCAGGTATCTTATGGTTCTTGGTGCTACAATAAACGGAATAGATTCTCTAATTTCCCTTTCCATATTTTCATTGTTAGTGTATAAGAAAGTAACTGATTACTGTGTATTGATTTTTGTATCCTGCCACATTACTGAATTGCTGTATGAGTTCTAGTAGTTTGGGGGTGGAGTCTTTTGGGTTTTCCATATAAGGTATCATGTCATCTGCAAAGAGAGAGAGTTTGACTTCTTCATTGCCAATTTGAGTACTTTTTATTTCTTTTTGTTGTCTGATTGCTGTCACTAGTACTTCTAACACAATGTCGAACAGGAGTGATGAGAGTGGGCATCCTCTTCGTGTTTCCAATCTCAAAAGGAAGGCTGTCAGCTTTTCCCTGTTAAGAATGATATTTGCTGTGGGTTTTTCATAGATAGACCTGTTGATTTTGAGGAATGTTCCTTCTATCCCTATACTTTGAAGAGTTTTAATCAGGAACAGATGCTGAATTTTGCCAAATGCTTTTCCCGCATCAATTGAGAGGACCATGTGGTTCTTCTCTCTTCTCTTATTGATTTGTTCTATCACATTGATTGATTTGCAAATGTTGAAACTCCTTTGCATTCCAGGGATAAATCCCACTTGGTCATGATCTTTTGAATGTGCTGCTGGATCCTATTAGCTAGGATCTTGTTGAGAATCTTGGCATCCATATTCATCAGGGCTATTGGTCTGAAATTCTCCTTTTGGATGGGGTCTTTACCTGGTTTTTGGGATTAAGGTAATGCTGGCTTCATGGAAAGAGTCTGGAAGTTTGCTTTTTTTTCTAGTTTTTGAAACAGTTCCAGGAGAATAGGTATTATTTCTTCCTTGAATGTTGAGAAGAGTTCCCCAGGGAATCCGTCTGGTCCTTGACTCTTGTTTTTTGGAAGGTTTTTGATGACTGCCTCAATCTCATTACTAGATATTGGTCTACTCACGTTGTCAATTTCTTCCTGTTGCAGTCTTAGAAGATTATGGGTTTCCAGGAATTCATCCATTTCTTCTAAGTTGTTTAACTTATTGGCATATAGTTGTTGATAATAATTTCTGATGATTGTTTCTATTTCTTTCAGATCAGTCATGATCTCTTCCTTTCATTCCTAATTTTATTAATTAGTGTCCTCTCTCTTTTCTTTTCGATCGGTTTGGCCAGTGGCTTATCAATCTTATTGATTCTTTCAATGAACCAACTTCTGGATTCATTGATGCATTCTACTGTTTCTCTAATTTCTACCTCATTGATCTCTGCTCTAGTCCTGATTATTTCCCTTCTTGTGCATGGGGTGGGCTTAATTTGTTGTTGACTTTCCAGTTCTTTGAGGTGTAGAGAGAGCTGGTTTATTTGAGATTTTTCAGTTTTTTTGAGTGAGGCTTGGATGGCTCTGTATTTCCTCCTTCTTACCACCTTTGCCCTCTCCCATAGAATTTGGATTGATGTGCTTTCATTCTCTTTGGTCTCCATTGACCAATTGTTTAAGTTCATCTTTGATTTCCTGGTTGATCCCAACATTCTTGAACAGGTTGGTCTTTAGCCTCCAAGTGTTCAAATTCCTTGCAAACTTTTCCTTGTGCTTGAGTTCCAGTGTCAAAGCATTGCTGTCTGAGAAAATGCTGAAAATCATCTCAATCTTGTGGTATTGGTTGAGTCCTGATTTGTGACCTATTGTATGTGGTCTATTGTAAGTATGTGGTCTATTCTGGAGAATATTCTATGTGCACTCAAGGAGAATGAGTATTCTGTAGTTTTAGTGCAGAATGTTCTGTATATATTTATGAGGTCTTTTTAGTCCCATGTGTCATTCAAAGTCCTTGTATATTGATGTTCTGTTTAGATGATCTGTCTGTTACTGAGAGTGGAGTGTTAAGATCACTAACTATTAATATGTTCATATCAATATAGCTCTTTATTTTGATTAACAGTTGGCTTATGTAGTTGGCTGCTCCTATATTGGGGGCATAAAGGTTTACAGTTGTTATATCTTCTTGGAGGATAGACCTTTCAGAATGATGTAGTGCCTTCTGTACTTCTGACTACAGTCTTTAGCTGAAAATCTAACTTATCTGATAGGAGAATTGCTACCCCTGCTTTCTTTTGAGGTCCCTTGGCATGAAAGATGGTTCTCCATCCTTTCACTTTCAGTCTGGATGTATCTTTTGGTTCCAAATGTGTCTCTTGTAGACAGCATATGGACGGGTCCTGCCATTTTATCCATTCTGCAACCCCATGCCGTTTTATGGGAGCATTTAGGCCGTTCACATTAAGAGTGATTATTGAAAGATAAGTGTTTATTGACATCATGTTGCCTGTGTAGTCCTTGTTTCTATTGATTGCAAATTTCTATTCTGTCACTCTTGTGTTCTTTCTACTGATGTAGAACCCCCTTTAATATTTCCTGGAGTGCTGGTTTCTTGGTCACACATTCTTTTAATCCTTGACAATCTTGGAAGCCTTTTTTTTCTCCATCCATTTTGAATGTCAGCCTTGCTGGATAAAGTATTCTTGGCTGCATGTTCTTCTCATTTAATGCCCTGAATATGTCTTGCCAGCCCTTTCTGGCTTGCCAGGTTTCTGTGGGCAGGTCTGACGTTATTCCAATGGGTCTTCCTCCATATGTAAGGATTCTCTTCCCCCTAGCTGCCCTCAGAAATTCTTGTCTTAAATTATAATTTGCAAATATTACCATGATGTGTCTCGCTTATTTTCTAGACTCATTAATATTGGCAGAGGTCCTTTCTGCCTCTAGGACAAGAATACTTGGTCCATCCCCCAGATTGGGGAAATTTTCATTCAGAATTTAGTCAGCTATATCTTCTAGTCTTCTGTCTTTCTCTTCCTCTCTGGGATTCCATTAATTCTGACATTGGAACATTTCATGGTGTCATTTATTTCCCTAAGTCTCTTCTCATGATTCCTAAGCAGTTTGCTCCAGCTGTCCTCCTGACCTTTCTTCTATACCATTTTATCCTCTAGATCACTAATTCTATCCTCTGTCTCCGTAACTCTTACTGTTAGACTAGTTAGATTGGATTGGATCTCACTGATAGCGCTTCTTACATCGGCTATACTGGTTCTCATTTCTGCCCTCAGAGATTCTATACTGTCATTAATGTTCTTCTCTATCCTAGCCATTGCCTAGGATAATTGTCACCCTCAATTCCTTTTCTGACATACTGTTTATGTCCATGTCTAATAGTTCTGAGGGAGAAGGGTCAGTCTCTGGGTTTTTCTTCTGTTGGGTGTTCCTCCTCCTAGTCATTTTGATGAGAAGTGGATGAGAAGATATATAGTTGGATATTTCACCCACGATCCAAGCAGGGTGCACTTTGGAAGGCTTAGGAGCAATTGGGATTCACCAGCAAAAATAAAGAATAAGCAACAAACTGATGGTTTTGGAGGGGAGGGGGGTGGGGGTTGGGCGAGCCTGTTGGCGGGTATTGAGGAGGGCACGTATTGCATGGAGCACTGGGTGTGGTGCAAAACAATAAATCTTGTAACACTGAAAAAAATAAATAAATAAAATTTTAAAAATAAATAAAGAATAAGGATAAAAAATATAGAAAGAAAGAGAAAAAGAAGAGATCCTAGCCAGAATGAGCCCCCAAAATAAGATTTATAAATATGTAGACCAACATGAACAAGCATATAGACCGACAAAAGTAAATGACAAGAAATAAAAGAACTTTGTCAGAATGAACCCAAAGAATGAGATTTATATAATACCAAAACAAAAGCAAACAGGTAAAAACACTAACAGAAGGGTAAAATGGGGGGGTGGTTATAACTCCTCATGTTTGAGGAAGGTTTTTTCAGGTCTTCCTGGGTTTATCATTGTATTAAACCTCCAGTTGTAACGTTAAGGAGTTAAAAAAAAAAAAAAAAAAAAAACAAGAAATGTGAAAAACAAGTGAATAAGGAAAAATAAAGAAGAAAGAAAAAGCTTGTATCTATGAAATATACAGTTTTGAGGATATTATCAGGCACTTAATATATTGATTTCTCCTGATGTTGGGGATTTAAAATTTTATGGGGACCTTGTGGTTATTAAGCCTTTTGTTTTTTTGACTTGTCTTCTGGCAGGAGGGATCTGCTGTGTTGTTTTCCAGTCAATCTTGCTTGTGTTGAGTCACGCTTCTCCCAAATCAAGGGGCCGAGCTCTGTGGAAACCGGTTTCTCAGTCTTTCACTCTCTGAAGGCTTTTGGCCTTTTGTAGCTTTTTCTCCTTTTCGAAGAGTCCAAGCGAGGAATCTGCCTGTCCATACCCAGACCTCCGCATCACAGAGAAGCTTCAGCCTGCTCCCCTCTGGGTTGTCCACAAGGGTCATTCTCCTCCGCAAATCTCCCAATGCAGCCTGTCCCAGGTGGTGAGCACTCAGCAGTTCGGGGACTTCAGGAGCTCCCTTATTCTCTGGGCTCCATGTTCTGGCGGGGTGTGGTCAGATTCCTGCCCAAGATTAGGCTGCCCTGGGCGGGCTGAGATTGCACAGGCCGTGAATTTCTTGTGGTTGGGGGTACACAATCCAGAGAGTGCTGTACAAGGAGAAATGCTGCCAGCTCTGGGACCACAACAGACTCTCTAAGGCTCTTGCAGGAGCATGCACACCCCACCCACAAAATTGTGCAAAGAGTGGAAAACTGCAGGTTCTGGAGCCTCGACCTGGACTCCCCCACCAGTCTCTCTTTGAAGTGAGTGATGTCCTTCCCGGGAGCATGGGCCCAGGCCTGTGTCTGCCACCACCCCCTTCCACTAGTTGCTCCTCAGAACCTTTTGCTCTTTTTAAGTGTTTTTAACCGTACTCTAAGTTATTGCCACTCCACAACCACCTGGCTCTTTCCTTTGGGGTATTACTGTCCTTGTGCTGCTTCTGGTGGCTATCTCCCCCTTTTGTTTATCCTCTGATATAGTTTCAAGTGTTTGCACTTTGCTTTACATCTCCGCTGCTGTCTTCTGCTCCCATAGAGATCCGGAAGTGAAAAATCTTGCTCCTCAGGCTGATTTCATGGCTGTTCAGTGTGTTCTAGTAGATATCCAGCTCACTTTTGGGGACACGTTGCAACAAGATCTCCTACCTCTCCACCATCTTACCCTCACCAGCGTCATGCTTTCTGATTTGAAAGTGTATTACCAACATGTAGTAATCAAAACTGTATGGTATCAAAATAGAGACAGACACACAGATCAATGGAACAAAGTAAAAAGCCCAGGAAGAAACTGACACATATGTAGTCAATTAATTTACAAAAAATCTCCAACATTATAAGAAAGAGAAAAAACAGTCTTCACAGTAAGTGGTGTTGGAAACACTGGGCAACCTCATGCAAAGGAATACAATGGGATGTCTAGCCAAGCCAGTCAATAAAAAGTAAAGCAAAATGTGGCAAAGACTTCAACAAAACAGCTACACCCATACAATGCTTAGATGAAAATTGGGCAGAATGTTATTAACACCCTCACTTTTTAAATAAGTTCCGTGACCAAAATTTGAACACAGTATTTGATCTCGAGAGTCAGATGCTGTGCCAACTGAAACAACCAAGAAGCTATTAAAACTATCGTACACAGAGGTATCAGAATAGATCTATTTATTTCCACTTTAACACTTTTTTTGGACATTTGTTTCTTTAGCTCATTCTTGACACTGATTTTTGGATTTGACATCGGAAGCAAAGGCTACAAAGAAAAAAAAACTGGGACTACATCAAACTAAAAGGCTTCTGTATCACAAAAGAAATCTCCAATCATCAACACAATGAAAGACTATATACTGAAGAGCAGAAGCTATTTACAAACTACCTAGTCAATAAAGGTTTACTATACAAAAATAATGAAGAACTAATAGAACTCAATTACACAAATACAAATAGCAGTTATAAATTCAGCAGAATTCAGAATAGATATTTTTCCAAAGAAACACAATGGTAGTCAACAAATACATGAAGAGAAGTTTACAACAACTTATCGCTAGGAAAATACAAATCAAAGCCCAAAGTGATGTCAACTGGTACCTGTCAGAATGGCTAGTATCCAAAAGACCAGAAATAAAAAGGTTGGCCAGGATGTGGAAGGCAGGAAACTGTGCTCTGGTGGTGGGACTGTATATGGTCTCTGTTGGTGGGGCTGTAAATGGGTGCAGCCGTAAGATGAGAGTTTCAAGGTTCCCAAAAAATTAAACAAAAGTCCACCTAGTAGGCTCAGTCAGAAGAGTGCTGGACTCGATTATGGGGTCAAGCCCTCTCTTAGGGGTGGCAATTCCTCCAAAAAAATTGAAACTAAAACAAAAATGTTATCCAACAATTCCCCTCTTAAGTATTAGATTAAAGCCAAGTCTTCTTTCTTCTAAAATGAAAGGGAATAGTCTGATGTGCTCCGCTGTGTCTTTTCAGTACATAGATTATCTGCTCCTTTGATTTGGGAGCATGCAGGGAAGGTATCAGACACTTTCAAAAGACAGATGTCCTGAGGCTAAAGGCAAGAATCTATCCCAGCTGACAATATTAAGTAGGGAGGGGAGAGCAAACTCTGGAACAATAGTGATGTCTGTTTGCTTAGGAGGGTGGGGGGAGTTGGAGGTACCCAGTAAGGTGAGGGTGCGAGGGTGCTGGCCCAGCACACAGAGGAGACAGGTGAAAATGCAGCCTCTCATTACAGGCCCCATGAACCATCTGACTACTGGATCCTGCTTCAGTACCATAAGCCCCAAAATCCCACCGAGCATAAAAGATGACAGTGTATCATTGTTCACAGTAAATTTAATGAGCACTATTTCATGGGCAGTTACATCGCCTTGTTGCAAATGCATCTGTCTGTGAACTTTACACCCCACATTCTCCCTGCCTTCCTTCAAGGGCCACCCACAAAGCTAATCCTTCACAGCAGCTGATAGATAACAGGCCGGGGGATGATCGCCAAGAGTGGTGAGTAAGGGTAGGACAGGCAGGGAGAACAAGGGCCAAAGAGGAGGGATGTGTGAACTTATTTTAGGGCCCTTCCAGACCTGACACCAAGTCTGTCTCAAGTTTAAATTTTCCTTTTGCCCTTGAATCAAAAAGTATGCACATACTCATCTCTTACTTTCAGAAAAAAGAACTGGGGCTCTTTTACTCCAGTTTTTCAGGATTCCATTCAGACTGCAAAGTCCTGCTTGGGACCATGTCAGGCCCCTCCAAGACTTCACCAAACACCTCTGGACTTCCCCTGCCATGGATAATACTTTGGGGCAATGGTAAGGAAATCAAAGTAGGCCTGTTTACTGGCCTGAGAAATGAAGTGGGAGGTTTTACGTTTTAAGAATATTTTCCTCCATGACGCTTACTTACCCTCATTCATTAATTCAAGTAAAACTGGACCGTTTTTGCAAGCATGTTGGACTTGTATATTTTTAGGCTGAGTCTGGAGAAATGGTAAGCCTTTTTACACAATGGTGTATACTTTTTACTTAGGAAAATATAATGTCAAGTGGGGAAACTGGAAAGTAAATTTGACATGATTTGTTGGGTAATTGGTCTGCCAGGATCTGGTCAAGTCTCTCGGTGGGCACATGTGGGGCAAGATTTGCTTTGCTGTGCTCCTGGTCACTAAATGTCAGTCACAGTCTCTGGTCATGAGAACAGCACACTATCCTTCATTTCCAGAGAAACCCCCTGGGATGGGCTCTTGTTCATGCAGAAACACTAGCAGAGTAAGGAAGATTCTGCAATATAGGTCAGAGGGTAGGAGTTGGGGCATGAGGGGAAATCACAGGCTAAAGCAGGAGAGAAGGAGCAGACGGAGCCTGCAGCACTCTTTTTTCCTCCACATCCTCCCCTGACTACAGCTGCTGGGCTGGGCTCTCCCTGAGGACATGTGAGGACTGCACATAGCAAGCACACACCAAGAGGGAGGTGTCACTGTGACACTGTGCAGCTTCATGCAAACACCAGTCAGACTTGGGAGCAATATGTGGAACTAGAGTCCACATGAGAAGCATACACAGACCAGTGTGTATTGATGCTGGGCAGTCTTATTGGTCATACTACCTCACCCCACCTGGCATCTAGTTAGTGCAATAAGAACCTGACTCCCAGCTTTGTGCTCTGTTTCTAACTATGCATATCTGCCACATTAATTGTTTTCAAAATGCAAGGAGACTTTTTAAGTTTTCTTACTGGGCTTAGAATGAAATCTTTCCCTGAGGAAAGAGACACTATGAGTTTTAGGAACAGAGATAAGGGGAACACCTATGGTTTAGGCAGTGCGAAGTCCAGTCCTTGTCTTTGTCCTTGTCCTTCATCAGAATGGAATTTAGGAAGCCTTGTCAGATGGGCTGTGAGTGATTCTCATTAGAATCACTTGAAGGATTTGAAAAGTCAAGACACAAGGTTCTACTGCAGACCTCTTCAATCAAAATCCTTTTATGTTGGGGAAACTAAGACACGGAAGTGGCTAGTCCAAGGTGAAGTAGCATGACTGTAGGCAAAACTAGAAAACCAATGCGTTCCTCTGGGGCTGTGGCTCCCATGGACTTCCTCCTAAAGCCCCCCGCTTCTTTTTGCTAGCTTTTGTCTCTCTCTTTGGCACTCTCCCACCAGCTCAGACATATTTTTTGGTTCCCATCCTCAAACACCCTACATACAACTTCTCTTCTTCCCAAAGAACTACTCTGGGCTCTGAGTCTCAGCCTGCCTTCCCAGTATAGCTTACCCCAAGGGTGTTTGCACAGGCCTTCTTTTGCTTGTTTCCTTTCCTTTCTTACCTCGGCCTATTCCGTCAGACTTTTGTGAGTGTCTTTTCTTTACAGTGCTCCCATCAAGATAGCAAGATGCCTAAGTTTCTCCTCTGACCTCCTCTTAAGTGGTGCTCAGCCATGAACCTATAACACCTCCCATCACACTCCAAGGGCTGCCCCTCCCCTGTCTCCTGTTCTCTTTGATCTCATTCTGAAATCTGAACAACAAAGACCCACCACTCAGCCCTATCTTGCTTTTCTTGCTTTGTTACATTTCTACCTTAGATGAAAGAAAAAGGCCTGATAAGTGAAATCTTGTACCTCAATGCACAATTTCTTTCCGGTCTTTGTCCCATCTGTTTTTTTTTTTTTTGTTTTTTTGTTTTTTTTTTTACTGTAGTGTCCTGGGTTCCCTGTGTAAATTTCTGCCCTGTCAATGGCAATTGTCTGCCCACCTCCAGAACATCCTACCACCGTTCTAGAATCTGGGCCAGGTTACATTATTCCCCTGCTGAGTGTCCTTCGATGTCTCATTACCTTGATCCTCCCAGCTAATAAGGACTGACACCTGGCTTCATTACTCTTTGGCCTCACTTATTGTGCTTGTATCTTCCTGGTCAAGACTTGCTCATCCCTTGCATCTTGGTTCAGAGGCCCTCTGATGGTCCAGGTAGGGCAGCCCTTCTTGCTACTCACCACCCTCATGGGCACCTCTGTTCTATATTTTACATCTGTGGATGTGTGTGTTCTACTGTGTGTGTTCGCTGTCCATGTGACTTCAGTGTATCCTGCACACAAAAGGGAGATGTTTATTTAACAGAAGCCTGGAAAGATTCTGTGTTTCCTTGGTCGCTACTTCTTTGACCATCAGATAGAAAGGTTATGTTCAATGGCAGCAGATGCCTTTCTGCCTTGGGAGTCCAGAGCCCCAAGTCCTCAACACTCCTCTGGGATCCCCTGGGCTCCCTACCATTCTGACCACCCTACCAATCTGGACCCAGGCAACACTTCTTTTCTTCTGACATCTCTCAGTTTGCCTTATCAAGAAGCTCAACAAAGAAATGGATGTAAGGACCTTAATAAGTCCAAAAACACAGGCCCAGGTAAGATGTACTACTGGGCTGAGGATTCAGACACAAGATGCAGTGCTCGCTTCGGCAGCACATATACTAAATTTGGAACAATACAGAGAAGATTAGCATGGCCCCTGCGCAGACACAAGATGCAGGCCCTATGGGACTTAATGTAGTACCTTCTCTCACATAGAGCTGAGAGCACAAAGGGCTGGCACCAACACCTGGAGTCCCTCTGTACATTCTCTTAAGTCTGTGACTGCCAGACTAGATTTCCTGCAGAGTTTTGTGAAGTGAACTCCAGAGCCATCCTTTTGAGATTTTGATTGAAGAGGTCTGCAGTAGAACCTTGTGTCTTGACTTTTCAAATCCTTCAAGTGATTCTGATGAGAAGCACTCACAGCCCATCTGACAAGCCTGACTAAATTCCATTCTGATGAAGGACAAGGACAAGGACAAGGACTTGACTTCACACTGCCTAAACCATAGGTGTTCCCCCATGTCTGTTCCTAAAACTCATAGTGTCTCTTTCCTTAGGGAGATTCTGGGGCCCTCTTGTCTGCAAGCTGAGCAGTAATACTTGTTTTCTGATGGGGCTGTGTAGCTGGAGCCTGGTCTGCCACTACCACATAAGCCCCAGCATCTTCATCAGGTTCACCCACTTCTCCAACTGGATCAGTGAGAGGAGTACCTCACCCAATCCTTATCTTTCTTTTGCTACTCCTCAGGAAAAAAAAAAAAACCTCATGTTTTTGAGTTACTTCACTTCTCTGGACATGATCCAAAAACCAGTACCTGTATAACTCTTCTCTCTTCACAGACCTTCTACCTGCTGCTGAGTTCCCTAAAGACTCTGTGACAGATGTCATGTTGCCCTTGGTTTCCTCCGCTTCCCTCATAAAATTGTGTGCCTTAGTGGCAACAGGCTCTGAAATTTTAAGTCTCCACCTCTGAGCTTTCCTAATCATCTGAGGCCTGCTGTAGGCTTGACAAAATAAATATAATTAAAATGCTTCCTTTTCCTGTTTTAGAACTGTCAAGACTAGCTTCCACCTCTACACTACAATCCTTCAAGCTCCTCAGCCCAGGAATATCTCACTCTTCCTTGGGTTAGGAGTGGGGAAGGACAGGGACACTCAGGGGAGGTTGCTGGCCATCCAGATCTTAACCACTAGACTTGTGGAGTCTTCCAGAAGAATTATCATGGGTTAGGGACAGAGTCTCACACCATGGAGGAAGTAGCAGGCCCTAGGTCCCACAAAGAACTAATGTGGATCAGCCCTCCTAAAGGTGGATGATGTGCCATGACCTGGGCATGAAGAAAGCTCTTCCAGATCCACAGGTCACATAAGCTCTGTTGAAAAGCAATATTTGAATTAGACTGTAAACTGCCCTTGTCACCATGTTAAGGACTAAAGTCTTGGGTCAGCTAACCTCTAGATCCCTTACTCCAGCTCTGTCTATTCCTTTCACACCCACAACTTTGTCTTTTCTCAATCTCTCAAGGCTCAGCTGATCACCACCTGGGAACATGACATTGCTTGTGTTTGGACAAAGCCCAAAGCCATGTCCTGGACTGCCCCTTCCAAACATGCCTGGGTCACAAAAGCTTATTATCAGAATGCTCAGAGGGTCACAAAACCATAGCCCCCTCCCAACCTAAATACTTGCTGATCAGGGAGCATCTACCAATGATTGCAGGCCCACAGTATCCAATGTGCCATCAAGTGTTCTGTGCAAATTCCTTCCACTATGATCACTCAAACAACCAAGACTCTTAACAGCAAATGAGAACGGTTTAAGTCACATGCACATGATCACCAAAATCTTGCTGGCTTTAATGCCTCTTTTATTCATGCAGATGTTTCCTTCCCAAGGCAGCAGTATCTGGAAGTGAGGGGAAAAAAAAACTTCTCTCCCTGTTAGTAGACACAGTTATAGGTTTCTTTGTTAGCAAACCCAGTTATAGGGCTCCATGACTGAGTTGCTGAGCCCTGAGTCTGCTAAGTCAGCGCTCATTTCAGATTTGGAGACCTAGATACCTGCTGCCTCTTGAAGAACCACTTTCCTTAACTCATGGTGACTTTATTGGATTTCTCTCAAATAGAGATTTCTGTTTTGGTCAGAAATAAGGGATCAAGATTCTTCTCTCTACCTTAAAAAAAAATAAATTGAAAGTATTCATTAGTTCATTAAAATAATCTTTATGGAGTACAAGGCTGCTTCAGTCAATGGAAAATACAACTTTTGATTTTGGGGTTTTGAATTTAAGCAACACATTAGTTGTACAGATAAAGTTAAAAAATCTTATATACTGAGATAAACCTAAAATCTAACCTCAGCTGTAGAGAACGGACAAAATTATAGAGAACAAAATTGTAGAGAACCATTATAGAGAGTTACCAGAAGAGAGGCGGTCATGCCTTCAATAAAAGAAGGGCATTAAAGGGGGCACTACTTTGATGACAACAGGGTGTAGTACTGAAGTGTTGAATATTTTGTATACCTGAAACTAATATTACAATATATGTTAACCAGAATCTCAAAAAGAAAAATGCACAAGAAAAAATGAAATAAAATAAAATAAAACTTAAGAAAAACTAAAAAAAGACACTGAAGAAGTAGAGAGCAAGTAGGGATCTAGAAGGGCAAATTCTGAAAGAAAACCTCCACTTGGAGTATTATCAGAAAAACTGATGCCCAAAGTTGTTTTTGCTGCAAGAGTATTTTTAGAGCTCATACCTGGGCTTCAGCAGACACCTGCAAAGACCACAGCAAAGAAGTTTATTAGTCAAAGTTCTCTAGAGAACAAATAGGATCTTTATCTATATTTATATATCTCCAGAGAGAGAGAGATTTATTTTAAGGAATTTTCTCACGATTATGGAGACAAAGTCTATTTTCAGCAATCTAAAATCTACAGCATGGGCTGGTAGGCTCAGACCCTGGAAGAGCTAATATTGCAATTTAAGGCTATATTAATCAGATTTTTTTCATTTTCTATATTTTATTGTGTCTAAACATCTCATTGGAGTTAAGGAGATGGTAAGTAAGCAAGAAGAAGCTGTTCTATTCTTGGAGATAATCAAATGGTAAGATAACTTTTATATGCAAACCAACCAATCCTAAGACCGTACTTTCAAAACCTCTTTTATCTCACTCTCACACTAAAACTAGTACTTCTCTCATTCTAAATCACTGCAAAGTAGGTGTCAGACAACTAAAAACCACCCTGATAGCCTAGAGCTGGTTGACATTATTCAAACTGGCCAATCCTAAACTGTTTTCCCTGCTCTGCTTTGTTTTGTCCAAGGAAAACACAATAAAAGCTATGTTTCACCTCATTCCTGCTTTTTCTTCTGACCAAACTTGTGTTTCATCACCTGTGTGAAGTGGAATGCCTCTTCTTCTTGGGAACTGCAAATTAAAAAAAAAAAAAAAAACCTCAATGCCATTTGCATCTTTGTGTCAGTACAGAGTCATCTCATAAGTTAAAATCCCACAAGTATTTTAAAACAAAGTCCAAATGTCCTTAAGTTGGAAACTTAGGAAGATAGATAAATGCAGTTCAAGTTTGGAGTGGTCTGCTAACATAATAATCTTCTTCCTCTGGGACAGTTAGTCTTTTGTCTATTAGGCCTTTGACTCATGAGGCAAAGCCCACCCACATTATGGAAAGAATTTTGCTTTACTCAAATACATTGTTTTAGGTATTAATCACATCCAAAAAACACTCTCTCACAGAAGTATTTAGAATATTGTTGTACCAAGTATCTGGACTCTGTGAGATAAACCAAGTTGATACATAAAATTAACCATCTCACGAAATTTATGGGAAGTGTTGATCATATTACACTGGACCCCAAGGAACTCACAAGATACAACAAACTGTTCTCCTCAAGCCGAGGAGCATGCAGGGAAGGAGTGGAATGGAGAAAGCAAAGGAAACAGTAGATATACCTTTGTAGTTTGATAATCTAAGAGTCAGTTAACTAATATCAAGCTATGAATGTGGTTCGTGGTCTGTGACTGATAGAGCTCCAGCCTCCTGCCAGACACAGATGCTGAGCTGATGTAAAAGAGGGTACATTCATTCTTGGTATAAGGAAATCAATGTAATTAGTCTTGTGAAGAATAAAAACCAACATATGGTGAAACAGAACCAACCATGAAAGGAAACAAAGCTTATGAAATAAGAAGCAGAATATATAAGAGAGAGCCAAATGAACAAAGATTTGTAATTTCATATGCCTCTACTCATTTTCTTGTGTCAGCTTTTAAATATCTCTACTCAGTGCCATTGTATCTACTATCATTTACTGAATAAAAAATGGCCTAAAAACTACAAGTGAGGAGTGTCATTTTCAACATGGCTCCCTGGACAAACTCTCCAGTGAAACTGGTAAAGATGATATTTTTTTAAAAAAATGAAACGATCCATAAATGATCCTAGGGACGTATAGTAAAGAAAAAAAATTATTCAAGATAACCTAGAGGACTGGGGCAAGATGGCGGAGGTGTAGGAGGCACAGAGAGCCCTGGGAATCAGAAGTCCAGCTAAAGAGGAGGAAATCACTCTAAAAGCCGGCAAACGCAACAGCAGAGAGAAGAGAATAAGAACAGCAATTCTAGGAGCAGAA
>CM053605.1:96867774-96890876 GCA_028646535.1 Procyon lotor | reverse complement strand
GGAGATGGAGATGAACCATGAGAGACTATGGACTCTGGGAAACAAACTGAAGGTTTCAGAGGGGAGGGGGTTGGGGGGATGGGGTTGTCGGGTGATGGGCACTAAAGAGGGCACTTTTGTGATGAGCACTGGGTGTTATATGCAACTAATGAATCACTGAACACTACATCAAAAACTAATGATGTACTATATAGTGGCTGAGTGAACATAATAAAAAAAAGTGGAAAAAAAAAAAAAGAACTATTAATATGGTCAACTCCCTCATTTTCTGAAGGACAAAGGCAAAGAGAAATGAGAATGGGCCCAAATTCACTCAGTGAGATGCAGGCTTAGAAGAAAGCTGAGTCCCCTGGTCTTGACTTGGGGCTCTTTCTACAGCCCTTAATCACAAACCCAGATGAATGCTGCCCACATTTACCTTAAGTAAACTATCTGCTCTGGGGCTTCCTTCGGGTCAGCTCTACACATACCTGCCCCAGTTCCCAGATAGAAGCCTGAGATAAGCCCCCAATCCCAGTCTTCTTCAGGAATGTGCTCTAAAAGGCATCCTGGATGAAGAATAAGTCTGAAGGGCCCCCCAGAAGGCCCAATCTCTGCCCAGGTGATCAGTGTGGCCCTGTCTGCTGTACTGTTTCAAGTTGAATTTTCCCAAAGGAACCTCAGTGCATCTATTTCCTTCTACTTCATGAAAAATTCCTGGGAGCTTGTGTAATCTTCTTTTATTAAAGATAAAAATTACCACTTAAAACCCAGTCAGCATAGTGCAAAGGGAAGCCAAGTCACATCTGCCAGTGTGAACACCTGGTGAGCGTGTGTGTGGGGGTGGGGACAGTTCGCCAAAGAGCAAGGTTCCATGAGTACAAGAAAACCTGGGGTGCCTGGGTGGCTCAGTGGGTTAAAGCCTCTGCTTTTGGCTCAGGTCATGAGCTCAGAGTCCTGGGATCGAGCCCTACATCGGGCTCTCTGTTCACCGGGAAGCCTACTTCCTCCTCTCTCTCTGCCTGCCTCTCTGCCTACTTGTGATCTTTCTCTCTCTGTCAAATAAATAAATAAAATCTTTAAAAAAAAAAAAAAAAAAGAACATGAATACCCAACTAGCTTTCCCATCAGAACCTCCAAGCTAGGGAGTTTTTCAGGCACCTCTTTCTGAAACTCAGATCTGGCCTTTCACTTAGGCCTCGCTCAGATTTCAGAGAAGGGCGCTGGGGCTATGGGCAGCCAGCTAACTGCATCTTCAAATTCTTTCTCAGTGTTGGCTTCACCTAATGAAATCTGGCTCCCACTCCATACATAGGGAGAAAAGTAGTGGACTTCTGGTAGATTTCCTGGGATGGATGACTTTGTTATGGTAACTGCTCTATTGACTCAAGAACTTATGAATTTGGTGGACCTAGGAAGCAGCAGACCAGCCTCTTTCTGTGCTCCTGGTGGGTGGATCCTGATGCCAGAGAGGGACAGTGAACATAAGAGAAGGACCTTGATTGTTTCAGATCACAGTGCCATGATGACGATGGTGATAATTACCTGATGGTAATGGTGATGGTGATAGTGATGATGATGGTGGTGATGGTGGTGATGGTGATAAGAATGGTGATGGTGATGGTGATGGTGGTGATGATGACGATGGTGATGGTGGGAATGGTGATGATGGTGATAGTGGGAATGATGACGGTGATGGTGGTGATAATGATGGTGGTAGTGGTGATAATGATGGTGATGGTAATGATGGTGTTAATGATGATTGCAGTGGAGTGGTGGTAATGGTGAGGAGGGTGACAGTGTGGTGGTAATGGTGATGGTGCTGATAATGATGGTGATAGTGATGGTGGTGATGGTGATGGTAGTGATGATGATGATGAGGATGATGACAATGATGGTGATGGTGGTGATGGTGGTGATGCTGCTGTTGACCATTTCTCAGGAACTTGATTTTTTTGCAGACATTGTATGAACACTATTTCATCTGCCTCATCAATAATTCTGTGAAGTATCTTTTTTTTTAAGATTTTATTTATTTGACAGAGAGAGAGAGAGAGAGACAGTGAGAGAGGGAACACAAGCGGGGGGAGTGGGAGAGGGAGAAACAGGCTTCCCTCTGAGCAGGGAGCCCAATGTGGGACTCGATCCCAGGACCCTGGGATCATAACCTGAGCCAAAGGCAGACGCTTAACGACTGAGCCACCCAGGCGCCCCAATTCTGTGAAGTATCTGATATTACTAACTTCATTTAATAGATAAGGAGATTGAGGTTGTAACAGGCTAAGTTATTTCCTAAAATTATTCTTCTATTAAGAAACTAAAGTAAAAGGTGTCTGGGTGGCTCAGTCTTTTATTCTTTTTCTTTTGTCTACTCTTTAACGTGAAAGAAAATATCAATAGACATTCATACAGGAACTATACTCATTCATCAATTATAACCACAGTTTGGCTACAGAAACAAGAGTTGGTCAAACACTAACAAAAACATTCTTTGAAAATCAATTGGCTATATAGAATTTAGTACTTATTATTATTTAGTACTTATTATCTGTAAATTATGTGGCAGTAAAGTTTTATAATGAGAGAGAGAGAGAGAGAGAGAGAGAGAGAGTGTGTGTGTGTGTGTGTGTGTGTGTGTGTTTTGGAGAGCTGATTTTTTTACCAGCACACTACCGTGTGAACTTCAAATAAACTTCAGCCAAGTCCTGTATCTAAAGATACAATCAATGACAGATCAGCTGAAATAATTTCAAGGTGCTCTATGAAAAAGTGTGGTGCTAAGCCAGCACATATAAGGTGCTGCCACCAAAATAAGTTAACAGGTATGAACCACGTACTCAGGTAAGCAAAAAATTTGGCATATTTCACTTCATTAAATCACCTTAATTTTTGATTCCGCCTCATTTCACTGAGCTGGTAAGATGGCCATCCTTAGGAGAGGGAAGAGTAAGAGGAGAACCCTGAGCTTGCCTCATGCTGGATCAATATCAAATCATTTTGAACATCTAAGAAATCCGTTTGAGGATTAAGAAAATAATCTGCACAATTGGAGGGAGAGAATGTGGCAGATGTAAGATTTGGAGATGTAAAATTGGGAAGAGAAAAGCCAGGTGTGGCAGAGGGAAGGGAGCCTTTTCTGCAGAGAGAAGTCAGGGAGAGAGCAGGAGAGTGCAACACGTAGGGTTTAACAAGATGCTGTGGTGTGAGGATCCCTTGGATTGCATTAGGAGAGAATGAATGTTCCCTTTCCTGGAGTACACTTAGAAGAGAGTGTATTTCCTCTCCAAAGACAAAGGACTTGCCAGGTACCACTGAGTGGACATTCAACAACAGGGGCGGATAACCTGGTTACAGCTTTTTGCTGTGCTTCATCATAGACTTCAGGAATCTCTGTGGCCATGTGGCTGCTCTCCTGGGACAGAATGGTGTCAGGTGCAAGGCTGCAAGGCTTTCTTCTAGGACAGGAAAGCAAGTCCATGCCTTGTCGGGTCCTTTAAGATTTGGAGTTTTGAATCACAGCCACTGACCAGAGATAAAACAGGAGGACTGTGGCACTGGGCAGGCCCATGGCCCCCAGGCACAGACAGGTTGAGGGCAGGGATCTGATGAGGGCCTGGGACACAGGGAGATTGTTAACTTTCCTGTGAGATCCTCCTGAACAATGGCAGCTGTGAGTTCCCTTCATTAGGAATGAGAGTATAGGTTAAGTCCATCTTCCACCACCATCCTCTCCAGTCCACCATGAAGGTCAGACTTCAGAGGAAGACAGCACCTCCAGTGGAGACTGGAGTCACTTATAGCAAACTGCCCCTGCTGCTCCTGGCAGGAACTTCTTTACTAGGGCAGGTCTGACTGTGAGCCAGTGCAGCAGACTTCTCCCTCAGAAGACGAACACAAGCCTTAATTTAAGGTAATTTGCATGTGCCAAATCTACAGATCATAGAGTACTCCAAAATGTTAGCTTCAGTTCTGGTGGAAAAAGGACCAAGCTTCTTTTTTTAATTATTATTATTATTTTTTTAACTTTTTAAATTAAATTAAATTAATTTTTTTCTTTTTTCTTTGCAACCAAGCTTACAGGTTTTTGTTCATTTGTTGGTTTGTTTGGTTATTTCTTTTTCTTGTTTTATGGATTAGGTTTTTCTCTCTCTCTTTTTCTTTTATTTTTTCCTTTTTTCATTCTTAGTTTTTGGAATCAAGCTTATATTTTGTTTGTTAGCTTTTTTGTTCCTTTTCTCTTTTTTTGGATCCAGGTTTTTTTATTATTATTTTTAATCATGCTTACCTTAACAAACAAATCAAATCACACCTAGTTAAAGGTTCAAACACTCCCTACAGCAAGCGAGGAGGAACTCTGTAGAGGTCTGATTTCTGGGAAAGAGCAGCCAAAACACAAGAGAAGAATACACACAGCACACACCAGAAACACTTCCTGAAGTGCCAGGTTCTGAACAGTGTATGACCCCTTCAGAAAATAGTATTACTCTCGGAGCAGGAAGTGTAACAAACTTTCGTAATACACAAAGGACAGCAATCTAGACTTAATGACAAGATGGAGGAATTCTCCTTAAAAGAAATATCAAGAAGAAATAACACCCAGGGCTTTTTTTTCCCCCAGATACTTTTATTTTATTTTTTCAGCGTTACAAGATTCATTGCTTATGCACCACACCCAGTGTTTCATGCAATACATGCATTTTTAGTCCCAAAGACATCTCCAGATTGAAAGTGAGGGAGGAAAGAGCAATCTGTCATGCGATTGGACATCAAAAGAAGGGCGGAGTAGCCATCCTTATATCAGACAAATAGAAATTTAAACCAAAGACTGTAAAAAGAGATGAAGGACATTATATCATAATAAAAGGTTCTATCCAACAAGAAAATCTAACAATTGTAAATATTTATGCTCCTAACTTGGAATATATAAATCAATATTATGATATATAAATCATTTATTTCTACTCTAATCTTAATTATTTCCCTTCTTCTATTGGTTTTATACACTCTTCTTTCTCCAGTTCCTTTTGGTATAAGGTTAGGTTGTGTATCTGAAACTTTTCTTGTTTCTTGAGTAAGGCCTGTATTACTATATACTTCCCTCTTATGACCATCTTGCTGCATCCCAAATTTTTTGGACTGTCTTGTTTTCATATTCATTTTCTTCCATGTACTTTTTAATTTCTTCTTTAATTTCCTGGTTAGCTCATTCATTCTTTATTAAGATGTTCTTTAACCTCAATGTACTTGTGGTCTTTCCAAATTTTTTCTTGTGTTTGACTTCAAGTTTCAAAGTGTGGTGGTCTGATAATATGCGTAGTATGATCTCAATCTTTTTGTACTTGTTGAGGACTGATTTGTGACCTAGGATATGATCTATTCTGGAAAATGTTCCATGTGCACTTCTAAGAGAATGTGTATTCTGCTGCTTTAGGATGAAATGTTCTGAATATATCTGTTTAGTCTCTCTGGTCTAATGTATCATTCAAAGCCCTTATTTCTTTGTTGATCTTTTGCTTAGATGACCTGTTCATTGCTGTGAATAGGGTAATAAAGTCCTCTACTATTATTGTATTATTATCACTGATTTTTCTTAAGTTTGAATCACTAAATTCTACTCCTGGAACAAACAAGTAAAAAAACAGGCAAATCTTACCCTGGAGGGGAAACACATAAACCACTATTTTCCATTTAAAATGAAAAAAAAATCCCACTTCAGTCATCCTTGGGGCTTAATTCATTCTTATGGCAAAGTTCCCATAGCTTATATTATACTAAAAGGGTAATGCAGTTGCAAGCCTCTTTCTGCTGAGCAGATTCCAAGAGGCACTTGCTGAGGTAATTATATAATTACATTCAATTGTTCAGTTACATCATAAATTTAGTCAAAACCAGTACACATGCCAGAGGGAAAGGAGGAAAAGAAGGGACAGATACAAATAGACCACTGGGATATCTAAATATTGTTGTAAGAGGCAAGGACTTTAAAATACTATAATTCATTAGAGCAAGAAAATAAATAAGGCAAATACTTTTATTTTGAAAAATAGCATAAAATATATGCTTCAGAATGCTCCCACTGCGTGGCCAGGGAGCTGAGTATTAATACACCAGATTCAGCTAGTCATTAGTTAAGAGATGGTCCCAGAGTCCTAATTCCAACACTTTGGCACTGCCTTTGGGACTGACATTGGCAGCTGGAAGATGTGCATTGAAATGGCAGGACCTAAGGAATATGGGGGACAGAAAGTGCTGATAAAGGAAAGAAACCCAGAGAGGGGATGGATTAGAAGAACCTCTCACTGTGGAGCTCTTCTAGGTGGGAAGCCCCAGAGGATAGACTACCAGTTAGAAGAGTCCCATCAGGCAAGAGTCAACTTAGCCTAAAAGAAGAAGTCAAATTCTCACTCTTCACAGATGACATAATACTTTATGTGGAAAACCCAAAAGGCTCCACCTCAAAATTGCTTGATCTCATACAGCAAAATTCAGCAATGTGTCAGGATACAAAATCAATGCACAGAAATCAGTTGCATTTCTCTACACTGACGATGAGACAGAAGAGAAATTAAAGAATTGGTCCCATTTACAATTCCACCAAAAAACATAAGATACCTAGGAATAAACGTAACCAAAGAGGAAAAGGATCTGTATTCTAAAAACTATAGAACATTTATGAAAGAAATTGAGGAAGACACAAAGAAATGGAAAAATAACCCATGCTCATGGATTGGAAGAAGAAACATTGTTAGAATGTCTATGCTGCCAGAGCAATCTACACAATCCATGTAATCTCTATCAAAATACCATCAATATTTTTCACAGAGATAGAACAAATAATACTAAAATTTGTATGGGACAAGAAAAGACCCTGAATCACACTGCCTGACTTCAAGCTATATTACAAAGCCGTGATCATCAAGACAGTATGGTACTGGCACAAAAACAGACACATAGATCAAGGGAAGAGAATAGAGAGCCCAGAAATGAACCCTCACCTCTATGGTCAATTAATCTCTGACAAAGCAGGAACGAATATCCAATGGAAAAAGGACACTCTTCAATAAATGGTTTTGGGAAAATTGGACAGCCACATGTAAAAGAATGAAACTGGGCCATTTCTTACACCATACCCAAAAATAAACTCAAAATGGATGAAAGACCTAAATGTGAGATAGGAATCCATCAAAATCCTAGAGGAAAACACAAGCAGTAACTTCTTTGACTTCAGCTGCATCAACTACTTCGACCTCAGCTTGCAGCAACTTCTCACTAGACACATCTCCAAAGGAAAAGGCAACAAAAGCAAAAATGAACTGTTGAGATTTTTTCAAGATAAAAGACTTTGCACAGCAAAGGAAACAGTCAACAAAACTAAAAAGCAACTCATGAAATGGGAGAAGATATTTGCAAATGACATTACAGATAAAGGGCTGGTATCCAAGATCTATAAAGAACTCCTCAAACTCAACACCAAAAAACCCACAAATAATCCAGTCAGGAAATGGGCATAAGACATGAACAGACATTTCTCCAAAGAAGACATGTAAATGGCTAACAGGTGCATGAAAAAAATGCTCCACTTCACTTGCCATCAGGGAAATACAAATCAAAACCGCAATGCCAGTCAGAATGGTTAAAATTAACAAGACAGGAAACAACAAATGTTGGCAAGGATGTGGAGAAAAGGGAACCCTCTTACACTGTTGGTGGGAATGCAAGGTGGGGCAGCCACTCTGGAAAACAGTATGGAGGTTCCTCAAAAAATTTTAAAAAGATCTACCTTGTAGTCCATCAACTGCACTACTGGGTACTTACCCCAAAGATACACATGTAGTGATCCAAAGGGGCCCATGCATCCCAATGTACGTAGCAGCAATGTCCAAAAAAGTCAAACTGTGAAAAGAGCCAAGATGTCCTTAAATGGATGAATGGATAAAGAAGATGTGGATAAAGAAATGGATAAAGAAATGGATGAATGGATAAAGAAGATGTACACACATTTCTGTGTACACACACACACACACACACACACAGAGGAATATTATTCAGCCGTCAGAAAGGATACTAAACATTTACATCAATGTGGATGGAACTAGAGGGTAGTATTCTGCTGAAAGATAAGTCAATCAGAAAAAGACAATTATCATATGGTTTCACTCGTATGTGGAATATAAGAAACAGGGCAGAAGATTGTAAGGAAAGTGAGGGAAAAGCTGAATGGGAAGTCATCAGAGAGGGAGAAAAACCCTAAGAGACTCTTAACTATAGGAAACAAACTTAGGGTTGGTGGAGGGGACTTGGGTGAGGGGGTGGGATGATTGGATGATGGGCATTAAGGAGGGCATGTGATGGGATGAGCACTGGGTGTTATATGCAACTGATGAATTATTGAATACTACTCTGAAAAATATCATTATATTGTGGCTAATTCAATTTAAACTTAAAAAAAAATCAGCCTGGTTTAGGACCCTTGAGTGCTCAGTCAGGAAGGGCTGGGAGCAGTCTGGGATGGTTATGGCCTTGGCAGGAATGCTGCAATGGGATAGCTAACTGGTTTCTGTGGCAGCAGTTTCTCTCTGAAGGGAATTGAACAGAGCACACCCTTGGCTGCCATGGTGACCACACCCGTTCCTCTAAGAGGCCAGAGTTGAGCTAATCCCATTCCCTCAGCACTATGCCCTGGATTCTAAGCCAGTAGGGACCTGTGTCTCCTTTGTGCTCCATGAGCCCTAAATTCAGTCCCACTCCCTGGAGAAGTTGGCCCTCAACATGTATAGGAGGGAGAGGCTGGATCTCCTGTCTTCTCACCACCTCGGTCTTGAACTCCTGGTTCTTCAAGAGTGATTACCAGATTCTGTGAAATGTTATGGGCCTCCTTTTCATGTCTCCCAAAATGCTGCCTTACTCCCTTGCCATGGCTTTCAGCAGACAATATCTGCTAAGGTATCTATCAGGCAGTAAACATGTGTGGCCTCACCAGCACCGAGGGCCACATGAGAGAAGATGAGGTGGGTGGGAGTTGAGTGTGAGATATTTTGGGGTAGGTAGGTTTTCAGAAGATCCTGTGTCCTTGTACCCCACCCAACCCTCCCACCCACCCAGGCTCTGTGCAGGGCTGCCCTCTATTGATCAGTGTTCTGCAGTGACTCTGAGTACTGGGCACAGGCCAGAGCTCACCATGCTGCAGAATCTCAGTAAGTTTTTGTGCATGCTCATGAGTCATCATGAGCACTCACAGAGACACTAGGATGAGAGGCCACCATTAGAGTCTCTTCTCTAAAGAACTGCTGTTCTAGGGTGTCAAGGGACCCTGTGGGACCTTGGATCCTGAGGGCAGGAAAACAATAGAGGGACTGATCTCACCAAGGGCTGGCACAAGGCTGGCAGATGTTCCTCCTTTTCTTGTTCATCACTACCCACTTTATGGGCCCAGACCCAGCCTTAATGTGTTGCCAAAAATCTTTGTCTCTCTTGCCCTTGATGGAAATGGAGAACTTTGGATGCCTTTTTCTCTCCATATTGCAGTGTCTCATTTGTTCATTTATTTCTTCTTTCATCCCACAGCTATTATCTGAGTAGATGCCATGTCCTGAAAATGTTGAATAAGCCACATTTATGCTTCCAGGTATGCGCATCTAGATAAAAAGAAAGCCAAGTGAATACATAGTCACAACTCATGGTGAGAAAGAGCTATGAAATCTTAGGACACTGAAATAATTAAAAAAAAAAAGTGCTATGAGAAAGGAAAAACAGAGATATCCTGGGAGGGGCTTAACATTTTTATACTTTGGGGGAAATGGCCAGGCCCTCTATATCAGTCAGTCATTGCCTCATAACAATCATAACATTTCAGTGTCTATAGTAATACACATTCATTTCTCTCACATATTTGTGGAGCAGCTAGGGTTTTGTTAATAAGTTGGGTTTGGCTGGACATCTGCATCTCAGCTGAGTTGGGTCCAGTCAGTGCACATGTGTTTCTTATCATCATGAACAGTGGGCCTACTAGGTTTCTTCACCTCATGATAAGAGGAGACACACAAGAAGCCAAGCCAAATTCACAAGAATTTTTCAAGCTTCTGCTTATTTCATGTTTGCTAGTATCCCACTGGCCAAAGGAACTCACATGGGCTTCCTCCCAAGGAAGTCACTCTTTTGCACTGTAATTTGATCTATCTCATATCTCTTCTTTGTCTTTGTCTCAGAAACGATCTGGAAGGTGGACTGGTACAAGAATGTGTATCCATGCGGAACTCTTTCCATTGTTTTTATGCAGTAACTTGAAATAATTTTGGAGTTACCTGCTAATCTTAAGCCTTAGTGAAATACGCATCATTTTTTCCTGAAAACAGCAGCAATGACAACAAAAGCACATACACATGAAACCAACATTGTATATCCAATTTTGGGGCAATGCAGGCAGCAGTCACATCTCCAGTTACATTCCTGATCATAGGCATACTCGCAATTCCCATTTGTCTTGCTACTTCCAGCATCAAAGAGACAAAATCAAGTGTGCTCACCCACCCAGTAAAAACAAACTTGAATCTGTCAAGGGGAGAATCTGCTTCAAAAAAAACCCCAACCAGAGGCAGCTGGGGGTGGAGATCATGTAGATAGGTGTGTTGATTTGAAACAATTTGGAGAATACTTCTCCTCCAGAGGGGTACCTTGATCTGATTGGGACATTACTTTGAGGTGTACCCTATTGAGGATGGGCCATATCCCCCAAGGGTTCTCTCTATCCAGACAATGTTAGGTAGGATCCAGGAAAACAAGGCCATTGGCAGAGGGTTTGGGGTGAGGCAGTAGTTACAGGCCACATCCTTCTGGCCTGTCTCTACTCCTTGTACCCTCACTCCCTAGAAGCGTTGTGCACATGTAGGATGCTAAGAAGTCTGTACACTTTTGGCTGACAGCTGCCCGGCAGTGCTTCTACTATTTGAGTTTCAGAATGTGTTACATGGTAAACATGATTTTATTAAAATATTCTGCCCTCCAGCACATTTATTTCACTTCGGTTTATAGGACTGGATTTCCTCTGCTTTACTTGTGGGACAGAGAAGGCTTCTGGAAATAGGGTCCTGTTTTATATTAAACACAACAACTGCCAGGATTGCTAGGCCTGCCAAGTTGGTCCAGCATCCGTCTGATGTCAGAGGTCATGTTTCTTGCATTTCTCAGGAGACCACAGTCTTCCCCCTGGCTTAGAGTTCATCCTTACCTTGGACTCAGTAGGGATTAGGAGGGGTGGAGGGTTCAAAAGCTTGCTATGGGTGCTTCTGAAAGTGGGGAGGCAGGAGCTGGTTGGGATGAGACACATTCTGTACTGAATCATGAGCAAGCATTTTGCATTTGAGCATTTTGTACAATGAAAGGAACACAGCACTATCCAACAACTGTGAGCACGTGAAGTTCTTTTCTGGGGTATAGTCTTTTAAACCCTGGTGTTTCAATAAAGATTGCCAAAGGGATTCCTGGCCAGTGAATCTGTAATATTATCATAGAAAAAAAAGTATCTTCTCTCCGGGGAGAGAGAAGATGCCTGACTCACACATGAGTTCTGTGTCCTTTCTGGGGATTGATCCCAAGCCACTTTCTTTACACCTAATTTTCAGCTGAAATAAGGCAAGGTTATTAAAATTTATGAATTGCTCTAGAGTTGGGGGGCTGCAAGAGCTTCTCAGAACTTCCATAGATCACATGAGAACTTGTCTACTGAGAGAAAACTTCTCATGGAAAATCTTACTCTAACGTGACCAAGATTCACAGCCCATCCACCTGGGAAGGGAGCTTCTGATAAAGTTGGCAAGGCTGTTTCCTATAAGATGAGCACCAGTTGGCCACCCACTTCTGCTTAGAGGTGGATGAAGAGCTGCGGATGTGAAGCAGCAGCCCTTCACTGCTCCATCCCTAGGAAACAACTGCGCAGGAGAGAATAGGAGCCTCTGCCCATCCCTAGTGCATCAGCCAGGTGGGATGAATGTTGGGATCTGGTGACAAGATGGAAGAGCTCTTTGACCTTCAATTTCCTTGTGCAAGAGCTTAAGTGGTATCAGCAGGAGATGAGAAGAGATTACTTATGTTTTTTCTCATATACTTTTATTTTTTCAGTGTTACAAGATTCATTGTTCATGCGAGATTGCTTGTGTTTTAACTGTTGATATCACCTTGGATCTCTTGCAGAGTACTGTTATTTAAGTTTTACATGCATTTTTAATCTGTATCACTGAGATGTGTCCCTCGGGGTAGTAACCTATCTGTTAGCAATACTGTTAGAGGTTGGTATTTTCCTATTCACTGTGGAGCTGTCTGTCCCAGAACAGGTAAAGGATGGGGTTTGATAAACACCACACCTCATTGCCTTGCTGGAGGGTCTTGTGCTCTGTGCATGGTGCACACTGAGCAAAGGGAGGACATTAAGGTTTAAGACAGCAGGATGACCCAATCATCTTAAACAAAAACTTCATGGGGTCATATCTTCCATCCCAGATCTGCTCAGGAACAAAAAAAAAAAAAAATTAAAACTCTCCAAAATAAATACACTTCATTTAAATTTGGAAACAAAAAAGGTAGATGTTACCTCAACACAGAGATGCAAAAGAATGTGCTAATTTACGCAGGCTCCTTTTTATGCAATATACACTGCATTATATTTAGAGATTTGACACATGAAGCTTTCTCCTAAAGGCACTGATCGGGACACAGCATTTACTTTGCCAAAGAGGCTCCAGGTTTTACTTTCAAGGACCATATGTAGGTCAGACACACCATCTGCCCTCAAAATATTTTTACAGTCTAGTTGGGGAGATAGACATGGATCACAAAGGTAAACAAACTCCGTAATCAGAAATTGTAATGTTTGTTTAGAAGGAAAGAGCTGGGCACTGAGAGAATCATAAGACAGGTCCAATTTGGATTACAAGGTAAGTAGTTGGTCAGAGAAAACTTTTTCTGGAAAAGTAATATTTCTTTCATTTATTGAATTCAACAAATATTAGGTATCTACTACTCTTGGTATTAAGGGTGAACGAGGCATACAAAATTCATAGAACTTGCATTTCAATGAGAAGAGACAGACAATGGACCAAATGAAAAGTAAACTATGACATGGTAGAAGGTGATGAGTGCTATGGAAGCAGTGGTATATTAGTAAAGGTTAACATTACTGGCTCTCCTTTTAAAAAAATCTTGATTTTTAGTGTCTGACAATTTCTGTGGTGTAAATATTCCTACAGTGGCCAATGTCATGCTGTCAACATGCCATAAACAGGGTCAAAATTGTCCTGAAGATTTAACAATTAGCTTTTTTGTGTGCTGATAAACTCAGGCACCAACACACCACTGCATGGATGGACATTTACTAGGATAGGGAGACAGGGAGTGGTGAGCTAGGACTGTAGTGTTAAATAGGGTGGTTAAGGAAGACAACTCCATAGAGAGAGCCAAGACCTTCAAGAGGCAAAGGAGTGAGCCCTGAGGATATCTGGGGAAAAAGCATTCTAAGCTATGTCAAGCAGGCTCTGAAAAGGCCATTAATGGTCTGCTCCTGGTATTCATGCCCTATGTAGTCTCCTCCCTTTGTGTGGGGCTGCATAGAGTGATTTGCTTCTAATCAACATGATATGATATTTTTTTCTATGATAATATTACAGTAGATTTTGACTTTGTTTTCCTAGTAGACTCTTTTTCAAGCTTTGAAGAAGGAAAGAGATGAGGCGCTCAGACTAACAGCCCACAGAGAACTGAGTTTCACTGACAGCCAGGTGACTAGGAAGTGGGTCTTTCCCATTCAAGCCTTCATATAAAGTCTTAGCCTGGCTGACAGCTTGATTGCAGGCTTATGAGATATCCTGAAGTAAAGGATCAAGTTAAGCTGTGCTCAGACTCTAGACCCACAGAAACTCTGAGATAATAAATGTGTATTACTCTAAGCTGCTAAATTTTGTAATGATGTGTCATGCAACACTATATTGACAATAACTATGCCCTGACTGAGAGAAGAACAAGTGCAAAATCCATGGCATATGAATGTGCTTGGTGTATTCTAGGTAGGCACAGCAAAAAATCCAGGGTAGCTGGCACACAGAAAGGGAGGGAGGAGCAGAAATAGATTGAAATCAAAGAGGGAACCCAGTCCAGATGGTATAGGGCCTTACAGTCTCTGATGTAGAGACCCAAGATAGACTAATTTGGTGAGAGGATTACAAGGGAATTCCTTTTGATTTCCTTCATCCCTCCCATCTAGGACTTAAGTTCTGGAAGAGGAGAACTGGAGTGCCCTTTGGTTTCCACAATGTGAGACTAAAGACCTTGGCTGAATTCTGCAGAGGTCCAGAGTTGTGGCAGCTGATGACAAGCTTGGACTCATAAATTCTTGGCCTAGGACAGACTTTGTAGGGTGGAGGAAGCAGACTGACTTTAGAGGTAGAATGCTTGGGTTGAGGCCTTGTCATTGTTGCTCACTAGCTGTGTGACACTGAGCAAATGGCTGAGCCCCTCTAAGCCCTGAATTTCTCAAAATAAAATGAAATAGTAATACCTGCCTTCTTCAACAAGTTTCCTAAAAGGATCAAATGGAATTAATGTGCTTAGATACTTTAAAGAGCTAAAATATTCTAAAACATTCTTTTTTAAGTCCCAGCCCCTGAAACTCAAGATTTAAAATCTCTTTTGGACTGTCTGAAACAAAGAAAACATTTCTGAAAACAGTGGCATACTGAGTCTGGGAGCAAGAGGCTGAGGGTGGCCGGTGAGGTTTTAGCACATTTCAGTTGACACATGGGGTCCTGCATGTAGGAAGATGCTCAGTGTCTGCTTCTAGATTTCAATGAGAATAGAATTGGAAGAAACAGATTGAAATTACAGAAGAGAATACGTAGGGTAAACAATTAAAATGCAATGTCATCAGTAAAGGTGGGAACCTTAAGAGAACTGATCCAGGAGCTTGTGGAGTCTCCTTTCTTGTGTATTTATAAGAGGGAGAAAGCAATTTCCTTGGAAGTAGAAAAGATAAGTGACTACCCACTGTCCACATCTCAGCCAAGGATTCCTGAAACAGGAGAAGAAGTTTAATGGGAGATGAATGATTTAGTTGCTGGCTTATTTTAATTAAGTTTATTCAATTTTACTTTGCTTTCTCTTCGATGGTAACTTATGGTAATCCAGTTTCATTGATTCACTTCTTTAGGTCAATAAATTTTCCAAAGTTCTAGTCCAGTGGTTTTCAATCTTGGTGGTGCAGCAGAATCATTTAAGCATATAGATAGATAGATGGATAGATAGATAAATGATAGATAGATAGATAGATAGATAGATGATAGATAGATAGATAGATAGATAGATAGATAGATAGATAGATAGATAGATAATGGATTAATGGATGGACAAATAGATATTTGCATGGCACCCTCAGACCTTTTGAGTCAGAATCTGAGCTCTAAAGCTCCACAGTTCTCCCTGAAATATGGCTCAAATTGAAGATCACAAATGCCATCCAAATCATTGTGCAATGCCACGTTGTAAACCTTGAGCTCAGCTGTTTTAGAATTGTGTACTTCATTATTGAACTAACTTAAACTATTGTTTTTTGGGGAAAGGCATGCACTCTTTCAAAACAAGATTTGACTAAACTTGGTTCTGCAAATTTTGTCAAAAAGCCCATCTAATTTCATGTCAATTCTATACAGCTGATGGATAAGGAAAAATCTTGTATTTGGAGAAAGAAAACTCTTCTGGCTATAAAGGACTATTATGAAAAAGTCATTTCACTCCCTCTGTGTTCCAACCTGGGGCATATATGGGATTAGGGTTGGGTGATGAAGATCTCTGTGTCTTTTGGCTTGAAATTCACTGAGCAGAAGCCACCTATGTAGATGAGAGCCAAAGGAGATAGAAGAAATAGAGAAAACAGACATCTAAAGAACAGAAAAAGATGCTTGGAATTTCATCTCTAACAAGCTCTAAGTTAAAAAATCTCTTCAGAATAGTCTTTGGGAAGTTGTAAGTAAGACTTCTTATACTAAGATTTTGGAACTTCACCTCACTCTGCTCTGACATTACGTATGGACTTCCAGGAGGTTCCCATGCCCAAGATAACATTGCAGGTGAATGCATGCTTTTCTTACTATGCAAACAGGATTTATTAGTAACAGGTCAAATTGTAACAAAAAATTTTTACTGTACCTCAGGTTTTGTACACCACTTTCCACATAACTAGGTAAGACTTGAAATTACTTTTTTAAGAAAACATTTTTCCTACATAAAAAGTAAAAATTGTGTTGAGAGTTTGTGCTACACATATATGCTGAGTGCTATTTCCAAATTCTTCAAAGCAGACATTGTATGGAATTCCCAAACCAAGCCTGTGAGATAGAGCTCCAGTGTTGCTGTGCTGTTGTGTGCAGGTTTTTGGTGCCCAACCCCAAGGGGTGCCATTCTCACACACCCAATGACAATACATGTCCTAAGGTTGCACACTGCATAATATGCACAACTGTAGAGATGTACAGTGATGCTGAAACCCCAGGGCATAGCAGGGGGGCAGGGCTGGAGGCATGAGGGAGGATACCCAGCAATTTCACTCAGATGGGGTGCTATGTGAGAGAAAAATTCTGACCCTGCTGCTTTGAACCGTGGTCATAAAACCAATCCATAGAAAGAGGAACATCTGGGTGATGCAGCATTATGGCAGTGTAAGTCGTTCTTTTTTTGTCCCCTTTTAAACAACTAATTAAACAAAAACTATGAACTCAAATCCCTCAATGTCTAAGCCAAAGGACCTGGGAAGACTCCTGCCCACTGTGCATTTGAAAGTAAATAAACAAGCCTTAATAAGAATGCAAAATCCAGGGGAGTCAGTGAATCTGCTCCACCCTCACTCACCAAGGTGGGATAGGGATCGGATATGGAGGTGGGGGACCTGGAAATCACTGACTTGGGCAGATACCCATTAGTGAGAGAGAATCTGTGGAAGTGTAGCCTGTTTGAGAGGAGATTCTGGCAAGCCATCTAGTGAGAGAAAGATGATTTTGGATGTAGAGGAGAGGCAAGAACTCCTCTAGAGTCACTCTGCACCACAGGATGACACTGCAAAGGGCAAAGCTGACCTCTGTGGAGGAGGTAGGAGGCACAAAATGAGTGCTTTGGTTTCCCAGTTGTGGGGTTTGCAGCTGGAGAAACCCATTTGGCTCCAGCAGCACCCTAATTTCTGAGGTAGGACCTCCATGACTTTGAGGGAGGGAGGGAGGAAAGCACTTAAAAATATCAAAAGGCATTATGGGGCACCTGGGTGGCACAGTCAGCTGAGCACTCAACTCTTGTTTTCAGCTCAGGCTGTAATCTCACATATCAAAATGCATTAAAGGAATTTAGTTCCTGCTGTCTGCTTCAGAACTTCAGCAAGAAGTCCCCACAAGCTTCTGGGGGAATACCATACTTGCGGATCTCTCCATCCAGGTCCACAGGCACCCCAAATGCCCTGAGTGCTAAACCCACATCTCTCCCCACTCTGTGGCCAGCTCCATGTATGCACTGGTGAGTGTGGCAGTGAAAGCAGGTTAGGTTAATTAGAGTGCTCTCAGGGAAATGGACCACTGTCTGGGTGAAGGAAAAATCACAAATTGGAGCTATAGTGCCACCTCCTGGAAAACAAGAGAGAGATTGCTGCAGCCTGCCTAGTGAGTTATAGGAAAACACAAAGGTTAAGAATTTGTCCACAAGAGAGCAAAATGAATTGAACAGGTTTACTCATAAGAAGCCTAGGAAACCCCAGAGAAGCAGCATCCAAGAAGAGTGCCCCATCTGAAGATAACCAGTAAAGATACTTCAAATGTGAAAATAACAATGCAGAAATAAGAGGAACTTTAAAATCTAAAAAATGTGCCATTACCAAAAGATATAAATAATTCTCTAACTGAGCCCAAAGACACAGAATTCTGCAATCTAGTTAATAAAGATTATGAGATGATTGAAGAAACTCAGCAATGTATAAGAAAACTCAGAAATAAAAAAAAAAAAAAAAAAAAAGAAAACTCAGAAATACAGCTCAATAAGATCAGGAAAGAGGTACATAAACAAAATGAATTATTTACAAAGGAGATTTTTTAAAAGCATTAAGAAAAACAAACAAAAATTTTGAAGCTGAACAATTCAATGAGAATCCAGTAGAGAGCCTCTGAGGTAGAATAAAGCAGATGGGAGATAGGATAAGTGACTTGGAAGAAAAAATTGTGAAATAACACACTTACAAAAGAAAAGAGAGAAAAGAATAAGAATGGGGGAAAGCCTGCATAATCAATGAGACTCATTAAAAAAGGTAAACATTTAAACAACTGGGATTCCAGAAGGAGAAGAGAAGGAGAAGGGAACAGAACAGTTATTTAAAGAAATCATAGCTGAAAACTGTCCAAGCCTGGGGAAAGAATTAAATATCCAAATTCAAAAAGCTAATAGGTCACCCTGTAATCTCAAAGACACTTTTGAAGACATTATAAAGAAATTATCAAGAATCAAGCTATAGAAAGAATATTAAAGGCAACTAGGGGGAAAAGTGTGACATACAAAGGACTCCTACTAGGATAAGAGCACATTTCTAAGCAGAAATCCTATATGCCAGGACAGAGTGGGATGACAGTCATGTACTGACAGATAAAAGTTTCCAGCCTAGAATACTCTACTCAGCAAAGTTATCCTTCAAATATGAAAGAGAAATAAAGACTTTTCCAGAAAAACAAAAGCTGAAGAAATTCATCACTACTACACTTTTACACATACAAATTAAAAGAAAAGCTTATAGGTTATAGTATAATGGTTAAAGGAAAATAATTTAAAAAATAACTATAGCACTATTGTGACATTTGTCGACAAATACACAGCACAGCCAAAGGGTAAATTGTGACATTAAGGATACAAAAAAGGAGTAAAAAGGTGGAAACTTTTTGGTGACTGAAGAAAAGTTGCTATCAACATAAAATGGACTATTTTATCTACAAGACATTTTATGTAAACCTCATGGTAATCATAAGGTAAACTAAAGTAGATTAGTGATATATTTTAAAAGGGGGAAATGGAGTATGCTACTATGGAAAACTACCAATTTACAAAGATAAGCATAAACAGAGGGAGAAAACAGTGGAAATAGAAAACAACAGAAGAGCAATCAATGAAATGGCAGTAATTCTTACATATCAACAATCATTCTCAATGTAAATGGATTGAATTAACCAATCAAAAAGCACAGAGTAGCTGGATGGAAAAACCAAAAACCAAAAAACAAAACCAAGACTGACCATATACTGCTTATAAGAGACTCATTTATCTTTAAAGACACATAGACTCAAAATGAAGGGATGGAAGTAGATACTCCATCAAGTGGAAATCAAAGAAAATGAGGGTGACCATAGTTATATCAGATAAAATAGACTTTAAGCCCAAAATGTTAATGAGAAACAATGAAGACCATTATTTAATGATAAAGAGGTCAGTTTATCAAGAGGATTTAATAATTATAAATACATATGCATCTAACTTTGGAAGATTTAAATATATTAAGCAAATATTAACAAATCTGAAGAGGAAAATAAACAACAGTACAATAACAATACAGAACTTCAATAACCCACACTCAGCAGTGGATAGAATGGAAAATAAATAAGGAAACATTGGACTTGAACCATATTAGACTAAATTGACTTAACAGATGTAGATAGAACATTCTATCAAACAGCAGCATAATACACATTCTTCTCAAGCACACATGGAACATTCCCCAGAACAGATCATATGACAAGACACAAAATGAGTCTTTTCACATTTAAGAAGATTGAAATCACAGCAATTAGATTTTTCTTATCACAGTTATGAAATCAGAAAGCAACAAAAAGAAGAAATCTGGAAAATCTGTGGAAACTACACATAACACTTTTGAACAACCACAGATTTAAGAGATATCAAGAGGGAAAATTTAAAAATCTAGAAACAATTGAAAATAGAAACACAACATACTAAAATTTATGGGATGCTGCAAAAGTAGTTTTGGGGTAAAAGTTAATAGCAATAAGTAAATGTTAAAAGAAATTTGAAAGATCTCAAATAAACAAGCTAACTACACCTTAAAAAACTAGAAAAAGAAGAACATATCAATTCCAGAGTTAAAAGAAATAATGAAGATCAAAGAGGAAATAAATGAAATATAGACTAGAAAAACAATAGAAAGTATCAATAAAAGTAGGAGCTGGTTTTTCAAAAAAATAAAATTGACCAACCTTTAGTTAGACTAAGAAAAAAGAGAGAACACTCAAATAAATAAAATAAAAATGAAAGAGGAATCATTCCTGTTGATACTACTGAATATATAAGATCATAAGAGACTACTATGAACAATGCCAACAAGTTGGATAATCTAAAAGAAATGCATAATTTTCTAGAAACACACAACCTGAACAAGGAAGAAATAAAAAATGTGAATAGAGCAATAATGAGTAAGAGGATTGAATCAATAATCCAAAACTTTCTAACACAGAAAACCCCAAAAGCAGATGGATTCATTGAATTCTACCAAACATTTAAAGGAAAGTGAACGTCAATCCTTCTTAAACTCTTTCAAAAAGATTAAAGAGGAAGGAACTCTTGCTAACTCATTCTATGAAGCCAGCATTATTCTGCTATCAAAGCCAGAGAAGGACACCACAAGAAAAGAAAATGATAGACCAATATCCCTGATGAATATAAATGCAACATTTCTCAACAAAATATTAGCAAATCAAATTTGAGAACATACTACAAGGATTATAAGCCATGACCAATTGGGATTTAACCTTGGAATGCAAGGATAGCTCAACATATGCAAGGCAGTAAATACGATATCCCACAACAATAGAATGAAAGAACAAAATAATATGATCATCTCAATGGATGCGAAAAATGCATTGGACAAAATACAACATCCTTTCTTGATAAAAATCCTCAACAGACTGAGTATAGAAGGAACACAGCTCAATATAATAAAGGCCATATATGACAAAACCACAGCTAGCATTACACTCAATGGTAAAAAATTGAAAGCTTTTCCTCTAAGATCAGAAATAAGGGAAGAATGCTCACTGTTGCTGCTCTTATTCAATATGCTACTAGAAGTCCTAGCTTGAGCAATTAGGCAAGACAAAGAAAGAAAATGCATTCAAATTAAATAGGAAGTAAAACTCTCACTATATGGAGATGATATGATTTTATTTATGGACAATCTCAACCAAAACCTCTTAGGACCAATCAATGAATTCAGTAAAGTCCGAGGATATAAAATCAACTTATGGATATCAGTTGCATTTCTATACACTAATAATGAGACATTTGGAAAGCAGATAAAACCATTCTATTCACAAGAGCATCAAAACCAATAAAAAAAAAAAGAGGGGAGAGACAAGATGGCAGACAGGTAGGAGATCCTGTTGCAACCTGTCCCCAAAAGTGAGCTGGATATCTGCCAGACCATGCTGAACACCCATGAAATCAGCCTGAGGAGGAAGATTTTTCACTTCTAGATCTCTATGGGAGCAGAAGACAGCAGCAGAGAAGTAAAGCAAAGCGGGAACACTCGAAATGGTATCAGAGGATAAACAAAAGGGGGAGGGAGCCACCAGAAGTGGTGCAAGAACAGTAATACCCCAAAGGAAAGTGCCAGATGGTTGTGGAGCATCAATAACTTAGAGCCCAGTTAAAAACACTTAAAAAGAGCATGAGGTTCTGAGGAGCAGCCAGTGGAAGAGGGTGGTTGTGGGCACAGGCCTGGGCCTACGCTCCCAGGAAGGACACCACTAGCCTCAAAGAGAGACTAGAGTGGAGGGCGTCCGAACCTCCAGTTTTCCGCTCCCTGAACCATTTTGTATGCAGGGTGCACATGATCCTGAAAGCACCTTAGAGAGTCTGCTGTGGTCCCGGAGCCATCAACTTTTCTCCGTGTACAGCACTCTCTAGATGGTGCACCACTGAAGGCAAGAACTGTGCGGCCTGTGCACTAATCTTAGCAAGAATCTGGCCACACCCTGCCAGAGCCTGGAGCCCCAAGAGCAGGGGAGATCGAGGAGTCGCTGAACTGCTGAGTGCGTGACACCTAGGACAGGCTGCACTGGGAGATTTGCGGAGGGGAATGTCCCTTCTGGACCACTCAGAGGGGAGCAGACTGTGGCTTCTCTGCGACAGGGAGGTCTGGGTACGGCCAGGCAGATTCCTTCCTTAGACTCTTTGAAAAGGAGAGAAATCTACAAAAGGCCAAAAGCCTTCAGAGAGCTAAAGACTGAGAAACCGGGTTCCACAGAGCTCTGCCCCTTGATTGGGGGGCAGGGTGACTCAACCCAAGCAAGACTGACTGGAAAACAACAGGCCAGGCCCCTCTCCCAGGAGACAAGTCAAAAAAAACAAAAGGACTATAACAACAGGATCACCATAAGACTTTAAATCCCCAAAATCAGGGGAAATCAATATATTAAGTGCCTGATATTACGCTCAAACCTGTATATTTCATAGATACAAGTTTTCTTTTCTTTTCTCTCTTTTTTTTTTTTTAATTCACTTGTTTTCACATTTCTTGGTTTGATTTTGTTTTTTTGTTTTTATTTTTTTTTAAATACTTAACATTACAACTAGAGGCTTAATACAACAATAAACCCAGGAAAATCTGAAATAATCTTCCTTGCACACAAGGAGTTATAACCACCCTCCCATCTTATCCTTCTGTCAGTGTTTCTACTTATTTGCTTTTGTTCTGGTATTACATAAAGTCTCATTCCTAGGGTTCATTCTGACTAGGTTCTTTTATTTCTTGTCATCTACTTTTGTCAGTCTATATGTTTGTTCGCATTGGTCTACATACTTCATAAATCTTATTGTTGGGGCCCATTCTGGCTGGGATCTCCTCTTTTTCTGTTTCTATTTTTTTTTATTCTTATTCTTTCTTTTTGGTGGTGAATCCCAATTGCTCCTAAACCTTCCAGAGTGCACCCTACCTGGATCGTGGGTGAAATATCCAACTACACATCCTCTCATCCACTTCTCATCAAAATGACTAGGAGGAGGAACACCCAACAGAGGAAAAACCCAGAGACTGCACCCTCTGCCTCAGAACTATT
>CM053605.1:96808817-96857970 GCA_028646535.1 Procyon lotor | reverse complement strand
AAATGGCTAACAGACACATGAAAAAATGTTCATCATCTTTAGCCATCAGGGAGATTCAAATCAAAACCACACTGAGATACCACCTTACACCAGGTAGAATGGCCAAAATCAACAGGACACTAAACAACAAATGTTGGAGAGGGTGTGGAGAAAGGGGCAACCCTCCTACACTGTTGGTGGGATTGCAAGCTGGTGCAGCCACTTTGGAAAAGAGTGTGGAGATTCCTCAAGAAGTTGAAAATAGAGCTACCCTATGACCCTGCCATCGCACTACTGGGTATTTACCCCAAAGAAGCAGATGCATTACAAGAAGGGCCTCATGAGCCCCAATGTTCATAATAGCAATGACCACAATTGCCAAACTGTGGAAAGAACCAAGATGCCTTTCAACAGATGAATGGATAAAGAAGATATGGTACATATACACAATGGAATATTATGCTTCCATTAGAAAGGACGAATATCCCACTTTTGTATTAACATGGATGGGACTGGAAGAGATTATGCAGAGTGAAATAAGTCAAGCGGAGAGAACCAATTACCTTATGGTCTCACTTACATGCTGAGCGTAAAGAAAAACATGGAAGGCATTGTGAGAATGAAGGGAGGGGTGAATGGGGGGAAACCAGAAGGGGAGATGAACCATGAGAGACTGTGGACTCTGAGCAACAAACTGAGGGTTTTGGGGAGGGGGGCGTTGGGCAAGCCTGGTGATGGGTATTGAGGAGGGCATGTATTGTATGGAGCACTGGGTGTGGTGCAGGAACCATGAATTACGGACAAAAAAATTTAAAAAAAAATAAATAAAAATATGAAAAAAAAAATAAATGTACATGGGATATCTCCCATCAAAGGAACAGGTTTGTAGATTGGATAAGAAAAAAAAAAAGGACCCATCCATATATGCTGTCTTCAACAGCCTCATTTTGAACCTAAAGACACCTCTGATTGAAAGTGAGGGATTGGAGAACTATCTACCATGCTAATGGACCTGAAAATAAAGCTGGGGCAGCAATCTTCATAACTGACAAATTGGATTTTAAACCAAAGACCATAATAAGAGTCATAGTGGGACACTATATCATACTTAAAATGTCTATCCAACAAGAAGATCTAACAATTGTAAATATCCATTCTCCCAATGTGGAAGCAGCCAGTTATATAAACCAGTTAATAACTAAAATAAAGAAACATATTTAATATAATACATTAATAGTAGGAAAGCTCACTACACCACCATCAGCAATGGACAGATCATTTAAGCAGAAGATCAACAAAAACCGAAGAGTTTTGAATGACACATTGGACCAGGTAGACTTTGTAGATATACACAGAATATTACATCCTTAAACAAGAGAATACTCATTCTTCTCGAGCACACATGGAACTTTCTCCAGAACAGATCACATACTGGGTCACAAATCAGGTCTCAATGGATACCAACAGATTGAGATTATTCCCTGCATATTATCAGACCACAGTGCCTTGAAACTGAATCTCAATTGCAAGAAAACATTTGGGAGGAATTCAAACACTTGAAAGTTCAAGAGCATCCTGGTAAAGAATGATTGTGTCAACCAGGAAATTAATGAAGAACTTAAACAAGTCACTGAAACTAATGAGAATCAAAACACAATTGCCCAAAACCTATGGAGTACTGCAAGGGCGGTCCTAAGGGGGAAATACATACCCATCCAAGCCACTCTCAAAAAGGTAGAGCTATCCCAAATGCACAAGCTAACCTTACATCTAAAGGACCTGAGGAAAGAACACCAAATAAAGCTTAAACCAAGCAGGAGAAGAGAAATAATAAAGATTAGAACAAAGATCAATGAAATGGAAACCAGAAAAACAGTAGAATGGTTCAATGAGACTAGAAGCTCATTCTTCGGAAGAATTAGTAAGATCAAAATATCCAAAAGAAAAGGGAAAGGACCTGAATCAATAAAATCATGAATGAAAGGGAAGAGATCACGGCTAACACCAAGTAAACAGAAACAATTATTAGAAATTATTACAAGCAAAAAAAAAATTATTACAAACAACTATATGCCAACAAATTAAGCAACCTGGAAGAAATGGATGCTTTCCTGGAAGCTTATAAACTACCAAGACTGAAACACAAAGAAATAAACAATCTGAATAGACCAATAACCAGTAACAAAATTGAAGCAGTCATTAAAACCTCCCAAAAAAACAAGAATCTAGGGCCACATGGCTTCCCAGGGGAATTCTATCAAACATTTAAAGAAAAAATAATACCTATTCTACTGAAGCTATTTCAAAACATAGAAATAGAAAGAAAACCCCCAAACTCATTCTATGAAGCCAGCATTACCTAGATCCCAATCTAGGGACCTATATGTAAGACTCCATCAAAAAAGAGATTTACAGACCAATATCCCTGATGAATATGGTTGCCAAAATACTCAACAAGATCCTAGCCAATAGGATCCAACAGTATATTAAAATGATTATCTACCACAACCAAGTGGGATTTATTCCTGGGATACAAGGGTGATTCAACATTCTGGAAATCAATCAACATAAGGTGCATTAGTAAAAGAAAAGACAAGAAGCATATGATCCTCTCAACTGATGCAGAAAAAGCATTCAACATAAAGAAGATATGGTACATATATAAAATGGAATATTATGCCTCCATCAGAAAGGACGAATATCCAACTTTTGTATCAACATAGATTGGACTGGAAGAGATTATGTGGAGTGAAATAAGTCAAGCAGAGAGACCCAATTATCTTATGATCTCACTTACACGTGGAACATAAGGAAAAACATGGAGGGCATTGTGAGAAGGAAGGGAAAGGGGAATGAGGGGAATCAGAGGTGGAGATGAACCATGAGAGACTGTGGACTCTGAGCAACAAACTGAGGTTTTTGGGAGGGGGTGAGCCTGGTAGTGGGTATTGAGGAGGGCATGTACTGTATGGAGCACTGGGTGTGGTGCATGAACAATTAATCTTGTAACACTGAAAAAATAAACATATTTGGGAGAAAAAATATAAAAACACTGACAACATAAAAAATATAAAAATAAAAAAAAGAAAAGCACTCAACAAAATACAATATCCTTTCTTGATTAAAAACTCTTCACAGTATAAGGATAAAGGGAACATACCTCAAGATCATAAAAGCCATCTATGAAAAGCACACAGTGACCATCATTCTCAATGGGGGAAAACAGAGCTTTTCCCTTTAGGTCAGCAACACAACAGGGATGCTCACTCTCAGCATTATTGTTCAACATAGTACTAGAAGTCTTAGCCTCAGCAATCAGACAATGAAAAAAATGAAAGGCATTCTAAATGGCAAAGAAGAAGTCAAACTCTCTTTGCAGATGATACTTAATTTGGAACATCCCAAAGACTTCACCCCCAACTCACTAAAACTCATACAGCAATTCAGCAATGTAGCAGGATACAAAATCAATGCACAGAAATCAGTTGCATTTCTATGCGCAATGTGTATATTGAAGAAATTACATGTGACTGAAGAAAGAGAAATCAAGGGCTTGATCTCATGTACATTAGCACTGATCCCATTTACATTTACAATCCCATTTTTCTATAGCACCAAAAACTATGGTACCTAAGAATAAACCTACCCAAAGGAGTAAAGGTTCTGTACTGTAAAAACTCCAGATCACTGATGAAAGAAATTGAGGAAGACACAAAGAGATGGAAAAAATATTCCATTCTCATGGATTGGAAGAATAAACATTGTTAAAATGCTTATGCTGCTCAGAGCAATCTACATATTCAAAGCAATCCCTATCAAAATACCAGTGACACACATACCAAAAAAAAAAAAAAAATACCAGTGACATTTTCACAGAGCTGGAACAAATAATCTTAAAATTTGTATGGAACCAGAAAAGACCCTAAATCATCAGAGGAAGGTCGAAAAAGAAAACCAAAGCTGGGGGGCATCACCATGCCTGACTTTAAGCTATATTTCAAAGTTGTAAACATCAAGACAGCATGGTATTGGCACAAAAACAGACGCATAGATCCGTGGATATCATCTCTATGGTCAACTAATCTCTGAAAAAGCAGGAAAGAATATCCAATGGAAAAAAGACAGTCTCTTCAATGGTGCTGGGAAAATTGGACCGTCACCTGCAGAAGAATGAAACTTGACCATTCTCTTACACCATACCCAAAGATAAACTCAAAATGGATAAAAGTCTTAAATGTGAGACAGGAATCCATCAAAATCTTAGAGGGAAGCATAGGCAATAACCTCTTCAACACTGGCCGCGGTAACTTCTTTCAAGACTTGTCTCTAAAGGCAGGGATAACAAAAGCAAAAATGAACTACTGGGACTTCATTAAGATAAAAAGCTGCTGCATGGCAAAGGAAACAGCCAATAAAACTAAGAGACAACCTACAGAACAGGAGAAGATATTTGCAAAAGACATATCACATACAGGGCTGGTATCCAAGATCTATAAAGAACTTATCAAGCCCAACAATCAGAAAACAAATAATCCAGTCAGGAAATGGGAAGAAAACATGAACAGACACTTCCCCAGAGAAGAGATACAAATGGCTTACAGACACATGAAAAGGTGTTCAACATCACTATCAGGGAAATACCAATCAAAACCACAATGAGATACCACCTTCCACCAGTTAGAATGGCAAAAATTAACAAGACAAGAAACAACAAATGTTGGTGAGTATGTAGAGAAAGGGAAACCCTCTTACACTGTTGTGGGAAGGTAAGCTGGTCCAGCCACTCTGGAAAACAGTATGGAGTTTCCTCAAGATGTTAAAAATAGAGCTACCCTAGGAGCTTGCAATTGCACTACTGGTATTTACCCCAAAGACACAGATGTAGTGAAAGGAAGAGGCACCTGCCTCTCATTGTTCATAGCAACAATATCCACAATAGCCAAACTGTGGAAGGAGTTGAGATGCCCCTCAACAGATAAATGGATAAAGAAAATGTGTTTCATATATACAATCGAATATTACTGAGCTATCAGAAAAGATGAATACCTTTCATTTGCATTGACATGGAGGGAATGGAGGGTAATATGCTAAGTGAAATAAGTCAAGCAGAGAAAGACAATTATCGTATGATTTCTCTCACATGTGGAACAAAAGGAATAGCACAGAAGACCATAGGGGAAGGGAGGGAAAACTGAATGGGAAGAAATCAGAGAAGGACACAAACTATGAGAGATGCTGGACTCTGAGACACAAACTGATGGTTACAGTAGGGAGTGGGGTGTGGGATGGGGTAATCTGGTGATGGGTATTAAGGAGGGCACGTGATGTGAAGAGCACTGGGAGTTATATGCAACTGATGAATCATTGAACACTACATTAAAAACTAATGGTGTACTACATGTTGGCTACTGAATTTAAATTAAAAAAGACTTTGATATTATAAAATGGAAACAAAGCACACAAATAAACTGCACATTAAGGTAAGAATACAGCAATCATCCATATTGCCAATTTCAATTTCCTGTATTCATTAAAACTGCTTAATTTTTCTTACTAATTGATTTAGTATCACAAATCGGAATTTATAAAAAAAATCTTTTACCCATAAATGTCCTTGTTACATACATACAGTTAGCTCAAGGAGTACTATTAACCAAAGTTGGAAGAACACTATATTATATAAATTAATAGGAACACACATGCAATAAGAAGTCTGAGTCTTCAAATACAGTAACTTATAAAAAGGATCTTAACCATGTTTCATTGCATTTTACAAAAAGATTTAAGCCATGCTTCAAAAAAAACCCCTGCATTTCTCAGTTATGTTAACTATAAAAGCTAGCATCTTGTTTTTTATTTTATTAGTATGTTTATGTGTATGTCCATATATACTTGCACACATACACTATTCAAAAGGGGAACAATAACATTACTTAGAATTAAACACATACTGAAAATAGTGTCAAGTTTCCTATTACCTACATTCCCTGAGAGTAATCACAAAGTCAGAATGGGTGTTTTCTGTGTTTCTGAAGCATCTTTTTGGGGGGTAGGGATGGGGATTAATAGCATAAACACTGAATTTTTCAGTTATGAGAACTAATATTTTCTCTATAAACTTGTTACCTTACTTCAAGAAAGAAACCATTATAACAAAAGCACGATTATTTTAACTAAGAAGTTCTGTCAAATGATTGATATAAAAAAGAATTTCAGATTTGAAATAGTAGCAGAAGAAACCTATATAAAGCCTTAAATTACATTTAAAAATAACCAATTTAAATATTTTTAAGCCTTTGCTTATGAAAATCAACCTCCCCTAACTGCAGGTATTAAAAGGCAAAAAACTAAAGATTCTAGCCTGACTTTACCTCTTAATTCGCCATAAATTTGGGAAAATTTCCTACTTTCTCAGAACTTCTTTTCCATGTAAACCAGGGACTAGCCAGAAAATAAAGAATTTGATGATTAAAAAGGCCTTCCTAGGGGCACCTGGGTGGCTCAGTGGGTTAAAGCTTCTGCCTTCAGCTCAGGTCGTGATCTCAGGGTCCTGGGATTGAGCCTCACATCGGGCTCTCGGCTCAGCTGGGAGCCTGCTTCCCTCTCTCTCTGCCTGCCTCTCTGCCTACTTGTGATCTCTCTCTCTGTCAAATAAATAAATAAATATCTTAAAAAAAAGTCTTCCTGATAACACAGTCTAGCCTTGCCATGTTAATAATGTAGAAACAGAGGCCTAGAGATTTAGAGAACTATCCTAAATTCACACAGGCACAAAACTAAATCTAATGTTCAAATCCAGTATTTATGACATGATACTGCTGTAAGTTTTTTTTTAATTTTATTTTTTATTTGATATAGAGAGAGAGATTGCAAGTAGGCAGAGAGGCAGGGGCAAGCAAGCTCCCTGCTGAGCACAGAGCCCGATGCTGGGCTCAATCCCAGGACCCTGGGATCATGACCTAAGCTGATGGCAGAGGTTTTAACCCACTGAGCCACCCAGGCGCCCCAATGATACTGGGAATTTAGGAAAGTAGTTATTCTTTATATGTAAGGATGGCTACTGATCCATTTCAACAATAGAATAATGAAAATGAAAGATCTTATCATCTGGTCCTTTTGGGATCAGTAAACAGGCTGTCCAGATTGCTGGCCAGGTAAAATATAAACCTAAAAGTTTCTCTATGCACTGTGTGCTGTAATAACCCAGTTAATTATTATACAGAAATTATATTATTAGCACTCATGCCAAACTTTGAGGTTTTACAGAAATATTAAATGTGTAAAGATTCATAGACTTCTCTCCACATTTACCAGATCTAACTTTACTTAAAATAACTTCTGAAATTTCTACTGTTTCTTCAAGAATTCTAGTTTTAAAAACTCAGATCAATATCATAATGCTATGAAAAATGTCATTGAGTACACTTTTAAAATAATAGTAAAATATGCAAATTTTCATTCTATACCATTAAACTAACGCATGCAGCTGAGACTATTCTAAGAATATAGATAATTTATTTCTACTTGCATCAGTTACTATACTTACAGTTTGGATATTCTTTTAAAAAGCCCAAATATTTTTGACATTGAGATGAATAACCACTTTTGAGAATGACTAAGCTTATTCTCTCCTAACAAGAGATCTTATCAAAACCAAGCTGACTAAAATGTCTTACTATTCATGGAGAATATATAATGAAGATACCCCAAAGAAAAGGAAATCTAAGAAAATAAAATTTTGATAGAGTTTCCTCCCTTTGCTTTTCTTTTAGTTACTATGATCAAATATATCTGATCATAATTTACATATTTAAGAGATTACATGAAAATATTTAAAAGCACTTTAATATAGCATCAACCTGCCCAGGAAGAAAGTTTAAAATGCTGTAACAACAAATACAAACAAAATACCACTCCCATACCATCATCATTTAAAAGTTTAAATGGTAAATTAGGGAGGTATCTAAGTCTATATTTCCAAGTCAAGCAACCTGCTAATAATTGTGCAGACTGATTACTATTGGCAATACACTGTCATATCTAACTATTTGCTTCTCACTACATCATAAGGGTAGAAATTATACCCACATTACAGGCTCACAGAGTATATGGTACCCATCCAAGTCTGCATGCTATAGAACAAAACCAGAATTCTGTAGAGGGGGATCAGGAGTAAAAGCATAGTAACAATAAGGGAGACACTACTTCCTGAGACAGATGGTAGACTCAATGAAATGGCTGCTTTACGTACTGCAGTTGAGGTAAAATGTTTGGAAACATTCAGTGCAGTTCAATTTTATAGGCTGTAAATACTAGCTCAGAAAGCTAAATTTTATCCAACAAATAGTGAGAAACACTCAGGGATTTAATAGGGTGTGATATGAGAAAAAAAGGACTATACCTGCAGCAAAAGCAAAAAAAAAAAGCTTATTGAGGTCCCACTAGCATAGTTCCATGTAATTTATAATGTAGTATAAAAAGCTGGAGAGAGGAGATCAAGGTGTGCAAAAAATAAGCCAATAAACATGGAGGAAAAGAAAGCTAATATTGAATACAAACAGAAACCATGGATCAAATTATACTTTAAATGATTAATATAACCACTCTGAAGAAAACTTCTGAATATTTGACTATGTACTCTTGGCCTGGGGCGGGGGGGGGGGGGGGGGGGGAGGAGGTGGGAAGAAAAAGAAATAAAGAACTCCAAAGAAATCTTGAATCCTCCTTAATAGGTTTGGTTTTTGTAATGGTAAGTGAAGTCTTTATTCTGTGTGTCTTTTAAGATTAAGCAAATGAGTACAACTGAAGTTGTTGAGAACTAGGTTCTCAGTGTGGTAAAACAGAGATGCAATACGGAAAAAGGAAGGGAAGTAGAAACCTGTGGTATCAAATGTGAAGTAAAAGAAACATGATGACTGCATGATTAAAATTATATGTAAGGCAATTTTGTATTGAAATTGCTTCTTTTCTCCCAGCTCTGGGTGCTGAAAAAGCCTAGAAACAGTGATACTCCAATAGCAATGAGCATAACTGGTGCCATGATCTTGGTTTCTAATCATCATTTCCCGCTAAAAGACATCAAGATGCTTTCAATAAAGATCCAGGGAGGGGTAGAAAAACTACAAGATTAGCCTGGAACATCTAGGAAAGCTAGAAAATTAAAAAAAAATCCTCAAAAAAACAAAATAATGGGAAAAAATCAAAAGGTCACAGGAGCCACTCTGAAAAGGCTGCCACAGAACAAGTCTGGAACAATTTGAGCATCAGTATGAATTACAGTATAAGTCCTGTATACAGTTTATATACTACATATACAAAGAAACCATATTTATAAGCCACAAAAACACTCTCTCACATAAAATAAAAGTTGATGAGTATAGTTGATAATAATAAGTGGAGGAGGTGGGAAAGCTCATTTTTAAAGGAGAATGCCAACTAATTAGTGTTAGAAAAATAACAATTAGATAATCACTATTTTACAGCCATTACAGTAGTGACAGGAGAAGGCAAAAAAACTCATCAATGGATACTATAATCCTGGGAAGTCGAAAAAGAAATAGGATATTTACAACTTCTTCACAGATTATTCATTAAATATAAGGAGTAAAAATAGTAACTTTGCTGTGCAGAAACCAAAAGAACACCATCACAACTAAATGATTAAAGTTACCATCCCTAATAATGGGGCAAAATGACACAGTGTACCTCCAGGTTGATGCACTGAGGATACAGCATCACTTATGTAGGTTCCTGCCTAAAAAAGCAAAACCTGAATCCAATAAAGAGGAAACATCAGGCAAATTCAGACTGAGGGATAATTTACAAAACAATTGGACTATACTCATCAAAATTGAGTCAACAACTACAAAGAATGTCTGAGAAACCATCTCAGATTAGAGAATAATGAGATAAAAGAGTTAATTATTTGTTTTTTTAAATACTTTTATTTTTTCAGTGTTACAAGATTCATTGTTCATGTACCACACCCAGTGCTCCATGCATTACGTGCCCTCCTTAATACCCACCACCATGCTCAGCCAACTCCTCTATCCCAGAACCTTCAATTTGCTGCTCATAGTGCACAGTCTCTCTTGGTTCATCTCCTCTTCTGATTTCTCTCAATTCACCCTTCCTTTCCTTCTCATAATGTCCTTCATGTTTTTCCTTATGCTCCACATATAAGTAAGACCATAAGATAATTGGCTCTCTCCGCTTGACTTATTTCACTCCATATGATCTCTTCCAGTCCCGTCCATGTTGATTCAAAAGTTGGATATTCCTCCTTTCTGACGGAGGCATAATGTTCCATTGTATATATGGACCATATATTCTTTATCCATTCATCTGTTGAAGGGCATCTTGGCTCTTTCCACAGTTTGGCGATTGTGGCCATTGCCACTATGAACATTGGGGTGCATGTGGCCCTTCTTGGTACTGCATCTGCAATCCCCAGTAGTGCAATTGCAGGGTCATGGGGTAGCTCTATTTTTAATTTCTTCAGGAATCTCCACACTGTTTTCTAAAAGAGTTAATTGTAATGGATGAAGCCACCAGAAGAGAGCATCAGTTGCTCTCATCAATATTATCTTACTCACCCCCCTTCACCATGTGTCCTGCCTTCTCTCCTATTACAATGAGCAAACTGTCCATCTCCTTTTTAAGGCTAAGTCCCTTGCATACTACATCTTGTCCCTCTAACTTTCTTAAGGACATTGCTCTCACAACTGTACCCTCTTGTTTCTTGTAACATCAATATCCCTTCTAGTAACTCATTCTCCTAAGTATATAAACAAGCTGTAATTTCTACCATTTTAGGAAAAATATTCTTTTGATGCCACATTTCTCTTCAGTTGACTATTCTATTTCTCTGCTCCTCAAAAGAAAAAAAAACCTCAAAAAAGTTGCCCATATTTTCTCACTATAATTCCCATTATAATTCTCATTATAATTCCCATTCTCTCTTAAATCCATTCACCTTATACCACTAAAAATGATCCTGGTCAGGACCACCAAAAGTTGGGGCACCTGGCTGGCTCAGTCGGTGGAGCATATGACTCTTGATCTTGGGGTTGTAAGTTTAAGCTCCATGATGGGTGTAGAAATTACTTAAATGAAACTTTAAAAATAAATAAATAAACTCCAAAAGTCATTCTCATTCCCTTCTTGGCCAATCAGTATTATTTGGTTGTTAATTTTTCCTCTACTTTGAAACACATCTTTTTCAAGACATACATTGGGTGTTCTTCCTATGTCAGTAGTCATATGGATCTCTTCTTCTTCCTTCACCCTTATTTTTCTTACCTGGAAGAAAGCACCCCAAGGTTCTGTCCCTCTTACCCTTTTTTATCAATATTTACCTCTTTTACAATCTAATTCAGTTTCACAACCTCATTTAAATAGTACTTAAACACTCTCTCTCCCAAATTTCTATCCCCAGCTCATACCTTTCCCCTCTACTGCAGATCCATATATCCAAATGTTCCACTTATAGGTCTAATAGATATCTCAATTTTATTATGTCCTAAACTGAACTCTTGATCTTCTTCATTCAAAAAGCACTTCTGCAGTCTCTTCCATCTCAGATGTAAAAGATCCTCACCATCTGCACCAAAACCACTATGGTCCAAGTGATCTCTTGCTTAGATAACTGTTATAAACATCTAACTGGCTTCCCAGTTTCTGATCCTAATCTCTCTATAACTTAATCTTAATAAAGCAATTAAGACTTAAAAAATTTACAGTAGGTTATTGTATTACTTTGCACAAACTCTGACAGTGACACCCCATTTATTTCACTTACAGCAAAAGCCAAAGCCATTGTAATGGTACAATGCCCTACATAATCTGGCCCAAGGTGTGTGTGTGTGTGTGTGTGTGTGTGTGTGTGTGTGTTTATAGGAGGAAGCAGGCAAAATAATAGAAAACCTGCTACTGATTTTTAAATATACAGGAGTATAAAAATTTTTTTTTAAAGATTTTATTTATTTATTTGACACACAGAGAGAGGTCACAAGTAGGCAGAGAGGCAGGCAGAGAGAGAGGAGGGAAGCAGGCTCCCTGCTGAGCGGGGCTCCATCCTAGGACCCTGAGATCAAGACCTGAGCTGAAGGCAGAGGCTTAACCCACTGAGCCACTCAGGTGCCCCAGGACTATAAAAATTTTGATCAAAAGTATTTCATTTAAACCAGAGAGTATTCTGCTAAGCAATATAAGTCATCCAGAGAATGACAAACATCATATGATTTCACTCCTGTGGAATTTAAGAAAGAAACATAAAAGGGGAAAAAGTATTTCCTTTAGAAACAGCAGTAAGGAGGGCACGTGCTATCATGAGCACTGGGTATTATACTGAAGAATCATTGAACATTATATCAAAAACAAATGATGCACTATACCTTCGCTAATTGAAATTAAATTAGAAAAAAGAATCATCATTGTAAAGTAAAAAAAAATTGCATTATAATAAAACAATATGCAAGTCTACTTTCATATTATGTATGAAAGGGTGGCCTAAAAAAAAATTCATTTAGGGTGACTGAATCTTAAAGTTCCAGTAGTCCATAACTTTGCTCCAGAAGGTTGATAAGAAGGATTCTGTTATAAATTGGTTTTATTTAGAGGGGCGGGGGTGGGGGGATGGGTGAGCCTGGTGGAGGGTATTAAGGAGGGAACGTATTGCATGGAGCACTGGGTGTTTTACATAAACAATGAATCTTGGAACACTGCATCAAAAACTAAAAATGTATTTTATGGTGACTAACAGAATAAGTAAATAAATAAGTAAATAAATAAATAAGTAAATAAATAAAATTAGTTTTAAATCACGTGGTCTTGAGAGAGGGAAACTCAAGAAATCCATAAAAACATTTTTGCTCCTTCCCGCTTCTATTCTTGCTAGGAACTACACCCCTACTTTATATATGCCCCTGAGGGCAAACTATTTGTAGGGACAGAGTTAATAATTTCCTCAGAGTCTTCCAGCAAAATAGACAACATCTAAGGAAGGACCAGGTGAAAATAACCAGAAGAAACCATCATACACACATTCCAGACCATTGGGGCTAGATATTTCTATCCCAAGACCCCCTGGCTCCAAGGAATAATTGACTTTTGAAGGACACTTGGGAGTTTGTCCATGTTCTAACCAGGTCCTGGATGCCTGAGAGGACATACACACTGGACTACAATCCTCACGAAAAACTCCAGACCCAGAGAAAAGACAAGGCTCTCTCCCTTCCTTTCTGAGTCTCCCAGATACTCTGTCCCTGCTGTCTCTATATACCTTCAGTAAACTTTGCTCTCACCTGCTGGCTTGCATTTGATTTCTAGCCTTTGTGTATTCAAGGAACTTCTTGGCTGGTCCTGTGAAACATCCCCTCTGGGTCCTTGGGCCCAGCTTGCCTGCATCAGCCAGGGCACTTTGAGTGTTGTTAATGAGAGCATCAATTTGTCCTTATTAAACATATGTGGCTGAGGTTGGAGCTCTAGCATTAACCTTCATGCAGGCCCTCTAATACGGCCAGTTATTATGAGCCCTTTGTCTCAGTTGTTGGCTTGGCTGGTAATGGGCAAGTTTCTTTGGGTTGTAGGGTTTACATTAGCCAAACAAATGGCATGTTGGGCTTAGCATTTGCCGTGTTTGGTTGAAACTATAGCTTATTTGGGGCTTCTGGGTGACTGTCAGTTAAGCGTCTGCCTTAGGCTCAGGTCATGATCCAAGGGTCCTGGAATCGAGTCCCACATCGGGCTCCCTGCTCAGTGGGAAGCCTGCTTCTTCTCCCTCTTCGTCTGCTATTCCCTCGACTTAAGCTCTTTTGCTCTGTCAAATAAATAAAAACTTTAAAAATAAAAAAAAGAAACTATCACTTCTTTGGAGGGTTTGGGCCTCTCTATCATAGACAAATGAAAGCACTTAGACTAATAAGTCTGTAAGACAACAGTCAACAGAATGGTGTGCAGCTGCAGTCAATGAGCTTTGTTGTCTGATATTGGTATTCCTCTGGAATATATCATCACTACGGGATATGGTGTTGATTTTATTTTTATCTCTGTGATTTTTATTTAATAAGTGGAATTTTCTACCTACCTTTTTTGGTATTCCACATTTTCTATGGGACTGGCCCTGGAGAACGAAATTTAATTTCCTAAAGAGGATCAGATGGAGAGTCCAGTTTAATTATGTACCTCTTATAACTAAATATTCAGGAAGACTTTTCTGTGGTTGTTCTGGGGATTTAGGGTTTACCTGAGTGGTAAATATAAGTTTAGGCTCAAATGGGTCCCCTATCAGATGGCTACTACCTGGCCCACAGGGCAATCAATGGTTAATGAGTCTCAGGAGAGTATGCATCTTCAATCAGGACTCCAGGTCTTACAGAATGAAGATGAAATTAAAAGTTTAGAGAAATAGCGAGAACCATATTAAAGGTCTTTTTATATACATGGAGGCAAAACATAACCCCCTTAACGTTTAGGAAAGAATAATGGTAAGGTTTTGGGATTTTCTTGTTTTGTTTTTAATTAATTTTTTAATTAACATATAATGTATTATTTGTTTCAGGGCCCCAGGTTTGTGATTCATGTCTTACAGAACACACAGCACTCACCACAACACATACTTTACCCAACGTCCATCACCCAGCCATCGCATCCCCCAGTCCCTCCAGCAATCCTCACTTTGTCTCCTAAGATTGAGTCTTTATGATTTTTCTCTCTCTCTCGTTTCATTTTGTTTCGTCTTTTCCTCTCTTCCCCTATGATCTTCTGCCTTGTTTCTTAAATTCTACGTATCAGTGAAATCATATAATAATTGTCTTTCTCTGATCGACTTATTTCACTTAGCATAATTTCCTCTAGTTCCATCTGTGACATTGCAAATGGTAAGACTTTGGTGGTTTTTTGAGGTTTTTATTTGTTTGGTTTATTGTTTTTTTTTTGTTTGTTTTGTTTTGTTTTGTTTTTTTCATAGCTGCAATGGGAAAGTTTTTTAAAGTTGGTTTGTCAGTCAGGATTTTTCAGAGTTGCAGGCTAGCACATCCAACCTCTGCCTGATGGCAGAATGGGCTGCAAACCAGGAGAAACATTGCTGCTGTTACAGTCTAAAGGCAGTGTGCTGTATAACCAGGAAGGACTGATATTAAGATGAAATTGGAAAGCAGTCTGCTGAAGAATTTTCTCTTGCTCAAAGGAGGTTAGTCTCTTTGTTATACTAAGACCTTCAATTGATTGGATGAGGCCCACCCCTCCATATTAGAGAGGTCAATCTGCTTTACTCAAAGTCTACAGATTTAATTGTTAATCTCATCCAAAAATGCCCTTAGAGAAACATCTAGAATAATGTTTGACCAAATATCTGGGCACTCTCTGGTCCAGCCAAGTTGACACATAAAATTAAGAATTACGGTTGTGAATTAGGTATTAAGGCTTGGAACAAGAAGAGATTCATTAGTCAGACTGGAATTTGAAAAGGAAGTTGTTTGAGGAGACCAAAGGTCTCTCAGTTAAACTATCTGGGAACCATCAAGGACATAAAACTTGCACTAAATAACTTTTTAAGAGCCCAGCACTTTATATTCTGAGAAGTGAAATTTGTACCTTGGGAAATGTCTGTAACTCTGAAGAGAATAAAGAACATCCTGGCACACCTTCGTATTGTGGTCTCAACATATGTAGATTTTTATTTATATTTTGGTGTATGTGAGACAAGAGATTCCAGAGTTCTTTACCCTGAAGGGGATAGCTCTCAGCAATGATCCAAAAGTTTGTAAAGAATGTGCAGATGGGACCATGTGATGGCCAGAAGATCCAATCTAGTGCTAAGATTTGCTTTAAATTTGATCAATTGTATTGACCCCTGATCCATCTATTATCAGAAATGTCTTGGCTACAGAATGAAAGGCAATAACATTCCATGAGATCCATTTGTGATGGTGGCAATGCTGTCCATAAAGTCTATATATTTCCATCTCTGCTCACTCAGTTTATTTCAAGGGACTCACTGGGTAGCCAAGTGATCTGGAAGGGTGACTTCCTCTGGCACTGTGGCATCTGGCAAAGGACTAAGGACAGAGAAGGCCACCCTTTTCTATAGGTGGATTATGCCCAGGATTGCCTTCTACTGTCTTCAGGACACCTGTATAGACATGTTGAGCTTGGTATACTGTTTCCATGATCCAAAGCATAGTAGACAGCTGAGTATGTATGGTCACAGGCTCAGGGTCCAGGACTTCCCAATATGTAGCTAGCAGTTTTCATCTTAATAGAGTTTATCCCTGTGCCAAGAGGACCAACCTCTTGCACCAGAGGCTTTGGGGCAACTTATTATATGTGGTCCAGATACCCCAGGGGGCATGAGAAAAGGAGTCAAACCTCTCCAATGAAGGAGTTTCTGAGGGCACTAATGGAAGTGCCTGTTGATTTTAATTTGGACAGATTCTAGAGTATTTGTTGGAGGAATCCCATTTAAAATAGGCTGATTTGTAAGTAGCAGCATCAGTGAGATTAAATTTGTAAATGAGGACTATGTTGCCACCAGAACACAAAGAGATTTGTATATCCTTAACTGTCCTTAGTGAAAGTGTCCAAGGAGTATCCTTGGAGGATGGCCATCAATATAATGTCATACTGGTGTTTGTGGAGAAAGGCAATGTAGTTAAGATCCTGTCTGTAAAGGTTATGTGTGATAGTAAAGCTGTGAGGAACCCCATGGGCAGCCTGGAAAGAATATATTGTGTTCCTTTGGAGGTGAGGCAGACTGCAGCTGAGAGGCTGTTGAAATTTGCACTGACAGAACATATTAGATAAATCTGTAATAGTAAAATATTTGCCAGTTGTTGATTGGATGAAGTCAGCAATTTTTTAAAAAGATTTTATTTATTTATTTGGCAGAGAGTGATCACAAGTAGGCAGAGAGGCAGGCAGAGAGATAGATAGATAGATAGATAGATAGATAGATAGATAGATAGATAGATACTTTATCTATACCTTCTAAGTGGTTACAGCAAAAGCAGGGGAGAGAGAGGAGCCCTTAATAGGTGGCACTTTCTCCTTCCAAGCCATCCAAATATACCTCTCAAAGATTGAGGTTTGTACTTAGAGAGCTATAACAGCCTCTTCTACTTAGAGAGCTATAACAGCCTCTTCTTGGAATAGTGCAGTTAGCTCTTGGTCTGAAGTACCAATTCTTTTTCATTGTCTTTTTGGTAAAATCTTTAAAAATGATTTATACGTCTAGGCAGGTAAAAATTTTAGTTTTTGTTTTAGTCTCCTGTCTGTCCCAAACTATTTTGACCTTTGAGTATTTACCAAACAACCTAGTAGTCCCAAATGGTCCTATCTGTAGGCAGTGGCCTCCCTGTCCATGATGTCTCAATTGACCTCTGAGGGGTCCATGTCCATTTCCATGAGAGCAACAGTAGTCTTATCAGTACTTTGAGGATCCAAGTTTTGAGCATAAGGCCCTTGGTGTGCTGGTAAGCAGCAGTAAGGCCCATGACTGTTGCCCAGAGTGTTACATTCCTGAAACAATGGCATGACTTCCTCAGGGATCTTTTTTTTTTTTAAATATTTTATTTATTTATTTGACTGAGAGGAGAGAGATCACGGGTAGGCAGAGAGGCAGGCAGAGAGAGAGGTGGGGGAAGCAGGCTGCCTGCTGAGCAGAGAGCCTGATGCGGGGCTAGATCTCAGGACGCTGAGATCATGACCGGAGCCGAAGGCAGACGCTTTAACCCACTGAGCCACCCAGGTGCCCCAGACTTCCTCAGGGATCTTAGCGTAAGAATAGTGTCCCCCAAACTTTACCTTTTCATTAAGGTTTGTGCTACTGGTTTCCATCCATGTGGTCCTTCCTACCCTTTTGAGTCAGGCAGTTAGACAAACAACACCATAACAATTACCTTTATCACAGGACCTGTGGGTGCCATGGTCACTAGGATACCCTCACACTGACCCTATGAATGGCTTGAGACAGAGTAGTCTCCTTCTGTAGTGTGGAACAGGCCAAATAAAATGACTCTGTAATAGGATATAATGACTTCATTGGCCCTACACTTGCTGACCAGTAGGCTACTCCCATCCCCTGCCCCTTGGATGGGATCATACCTCACTCCCTTCAGAGGAAACTTTTATCAGAAGTAGCCAATTAATTTGAGCTGCCCCAGGTGCTCTGCCCTGGGCATTTGACTGAGAGAGGACATAACAGAGGACTGTTCACAAATTTCACAATTTGTAAAGCAGATTCAAAGCAACATCTGGTAGAGACAACAAAAAGCAGCTGAGGCCTACCGCACCAACATGCCAGCCAGTGGCATGCCTGCACAGCTAGCTGTCTGGAAGAACCTGTAAGTCAGAAAAGTCTAGTGACATATCATTTGGTCTGGAACCAAATCATCTGGCTTTGCTGGGCCAATTGTTTTGGGAGGTTATTATTATTATTATTATTATTATTATTATTATTAGGTATAGTAAGGCCAGTAGATCAGGAGACAACTGCCTCTGAAAAGAAGGTTTATTTTATTCAAAGTTTTCAAGAGAAGGAGCACACATCATGTAGGGGCAAGAGGGTGGCACTGGGGGGCAAATCATGACCAAAGGTGAGGTCAAGAGGCAGAGGGTGAGGAGGAACCTGTACACAAAAGATTTCATGATTTCCTTGGGAACGATGGATAGGCAGGGTAACCAGGGTTAGGATTGGCTAGTTTGAATCATTTCAGCAGGCTCAGGGGCATAGGGGCTTCCCCTGGTTGTCTGGTATCTGGCCCTGGAGTGTGTACAGATATATAATAACCCATAGTGTCAGAGGCTGATAAAGATAGTGGTTGGGGTGTGGATTTAATTATCTACTCAAAAAAGAGAATTGACTAGCCTCCAGCCAAAGCCTTAAAACTGAGTCAAGATAGTATTTATAAGAACTATATTTAAAGAATCCACTGGTCTTGTAATCTGTTCTAACATGTGCTCAGTAGTGGGGTAAATAGAGTCTTCCCCCAAATTCATGTCCACCTGCAACCTCAGTGTATGATCCTCTTTGGAAATAGGATCTTTGAAGATGCAATTAAGTTAAGATGATGTCATACTGGTTTAGAATGGGCACATATCCAAACACTGTTGCATAAGGCCCATATCTAATTGTCCTTATAGGAAGAGAAGAGGGCACATGGAGGCAGATATTGAGCAATGCATCTACAACCTAAGGAACGCCAAGGATTTCCAGGAGCCACCAGAAGCTAGGAGGAGGCAAGGCAGGAGTTTTTCCTAAAGTCTTCAGAGGATGTGTGGTTCTAGCAACAGCTTGATTGTAGACTTCTGGCCTCAGAATGAGAGATAATAAATTACCAAATCACTTATAATGGCAGCCCCAGGAAACTAATACAGATTTTGATACCAGAAAGTAGGGTTCTCCTGTAACAAATACTTAAAAATGTACAATGTGGCTTTGGGATTGGGTAAGGGATAGAGGCTGGAAGAATTTTGAGGCACAAGATAGAAAAAGCCTAGAATGCGTTGACGAGATGGTTAGTGAACATATGGACATTAAAGGTTATTCTGGTTAGAGTCAAGAGATAAGTAAGGAGCACTGTAGATAATGCTTCTGTTCTCTTGAAGAATACATATACTGACATGAACAGAATGTTAGTAGAAATATGAAAGTTAAAGGTGCTTCTGGCAAAAACTTAGAAGGAAATGAGAAACATTATTGGACACTAGAGAAAAACAATTCTTATTTTAAAGTGGTAGAGAATTTGGCTGAATTGTATTTTACTATTTGACAAAAAGCAGAAATTAGAGGCAATGAGCTTAGATATTTAGCTGAAGGGATTTCCAAGTAAAGTGTCATAGGCACAGACTGATTATCCTTGATGCTTACAGTAAAAAGCAAAAGGAAAGAAGTAAATTAAGAAAAGGACAGTTAAGCAAAAAGGAGCCAGCTCTTGATGATTTGGGTGGTTCTCAGGCTATCCAGATTACAAAGGATTCAAGTAATAAGAAATTCACTGTTGGAAAGTGTGCTCTGAAAAAAGGGGCCAAGGGTGTGGCTGGACAATCTTTCACTAAAGAGATTGGTTCCAACTCAAGGATCCAACCAGCCATCTCAGCAGAAACAAGAATAGAGATGGGGTTATCCAAGAAAGATCTATGGAAGCCCCTCTTGTCTGAGAAGTGAAACCCCATGAACTGCACAGGAGGTTGACAAAGGTTCTGAGAATGTTATACCAGGAAAACTACTGGCAACCTAAACTCCAAGGAATGGAGATAGAAGAAAATGAAGGGAGGATGTGGGACTTCCAAAACCCTGCAGATAGGACATGGGCTGATAGAGATTCTCAACTATAGACATGCTTTCTCCTCCAACTTTTAAGTTTGTTTGTTTGTTTTTTTAAAGATTTTATTTATTTGACAGAGAGAAACACAGCGAGAGAGGGAACACAAGCAGAGGGAATGGTAGCGGGAGAAGCAGGCTTCCTGCAGAGCAGAGAGCCTGATGCAGGGCTCGATTCCAGGTCCCTGGGATCTGACCTGAGCCGAAGGCAGCCGCTTAATGACTGAGCCACCCAGGCGTCCCCAACTTTTAAGTTTTTATTGAAAGGTAGACATGAGGGGTGCCTGGGCCGTTAAGCATTTGCCCTTGGCTCAGGTCATGATCCTAGGAAACTATCTGCCTTTGACTTAGGTCATGATCCCAGGGTCCAGGGACTGAGCCCTGCATCAGGCTTCCTGTTCAGTGAGAAGACTGCCTCTACATCTCTCTCTGCTGCTCCCCCTGCTTATGCTTGCTCTCTCCCTTTCTGTCAAAAAAAAAAAAGGTAGACATGATATATCAGGTAAAAGGAACTAAGTTAAACAGGGTTTTAGTGTGATATTTTATATTTATCCTCCTAAGAATCATTCTGTGTTTATTATTTGCTATGGCTATAAGTATCAGAGACTAAAATTTCCTCCAGTGTTATTTTAGTCTCCTCTGCTGTGTTTGGGTTTCCCCTCAGATTTCTTACATAGATTCTGAGCCCTGCAGTTCTTTCAGTTATATATTATATATTATATATATCATAACGAGAACCTTACTGATGTGGTGATAATATGTGGGAGGAGGGGAAGTACTGTATAATCTATATATAATAAAAGACTATAATAAAAAATTAATAAATATAAATAAATAAATAAAAGACTATAGTCTTTTACTGAGCTTCTGCCCTGAGGCTCTAACCTTCAAAAGTGCTTCCCAGTTTTTTTTCTCCCTCTATGTGACACAGGAAGGGTAGAGAGGGTTGGGTATTTCTCTTCCCCCAAGTTGGGTGGGCTCTAGTAAAATAGCTTCCCTGAGAATAGGTATTTGTTAAGGAGAAATGGGTGCTCTGGCATATTTCAAAGTGGTACTTTTCCCTCCTCTTACCAGAAGCACAAGGGATTCTTCTCCAGTCTTGACCCTAAGAACCTAGTAGGGTTCTTGGAGGCAGAACCCACACAAATGTGAGGGTTGTCAATGCAAAATGAATAAAACTTTTAGAAACTCTAAAAGAAAGAAAATTTTATTCCAGGCCGAGTTAGGACACCTGCCTGGGAGACATACTCTTCACAGGAAAGATAGTATTCTAGAGAATGAGCACTTTATACAGGGTTATAGATTTTTTTTTTTTTTTTACATCTTGTAAAAGGTCAAAAGATTTACAGATTAACATATAGGCAGGAATCACAAGTTTTAATGTTAAGAAATGCAACAAGTAGGAGTATTCATCGATACCTCAAGGACAAGATGGTTTTCCTTTACAGCTTGGTGGGCTTTTGGTTTTTTTTAAAAAAAAAAGTTTATACTATCATTCTAACTTAGATATCTAAAATGACTTCCCCTTGGGAAAAATTAAACAAAGATGTTACTGCAGATAGAATGATTTCACTTACGTGCAGAGCATAAAGAAAAACATGGAGGGCAATAGGAGGAGGAATGGAAGGGGCAATAGGGGGAAATCAGAGGGGGAGATGAACCATAAGAGACTGTGCACTCTGAGCAACAAACTGAGGGTTTTGGAGGGGAGGGGGTGGGGGGTTGGGCGAGCCTGGTGGTGGGTATTGAGGAGGGCATGTATTGCATGGAGCACTGGGTGTGGTGCATGAACAATTAATCCTGTAACACTGAAAAAATAAAATAAACATATTTGAGGGAAAAAAAAGAAATCTTCTTTTTTTGCCTTTGACCAATGTCACACTCAAGGGCTTTATTCTTTCACAAAATCTGTACATACTCTGGTGGGGTCTCATTTCCTTAGTATAAATAAGAATGTCCCAGTTCCTCTGGTGAATCTTCCTGTTTCTCTCTGTCCTGGCTGAGGAGTCAAGAGCAGAGGTGAGGTTGTGCTGACCACTGTGCAGCTCAGGTAGAAAACCTTTGACTTTCCCATCTCTAAAGAATTACTTCCAACTTTCCTGGAAAGTTGGGCTCTGACTCTGAGTCTGATGGCCATTGGATCCATGCCTAGATCCCAAATAGAGTTGGAAACTGTTCTAACTGGCAAAATCTTTTGTTTGTTTTTTTCAGTTTTCATTTGAGGAAAACCGGCTTTTACCTGATTGGCTATTTCTAATCTGTAGATGTGTTGAGTTGGGTTAACTTGCCCAGGGAGTGTATGGGCTCCATGTTGAGGAGAGCCACAATCACAGTGACTCTCCCACATCGAAAAACTTGAAAATTATAACAATAATTGTATACATCAGAGCCAAGTTATATTTGCTTTATACCAAACATGGAGAACTAAAAGTGCATTGTACAAAATGTTTATACTGTTCTCATATTTCACCTATTTCATATTCATGGGACTAGATCCGTACTTTCTAGAAAATGGTTCTATTAATAACTTAGTGAGTCGCTATTAAAACCACTATGGTAGTACATTGATGCCTCTTAGCTATTTTTGTCTAAAGTAAGCCATCATGGTAGCAACTACCTAGGATTCTTTTTCTGCAAAAAACAATAAATATTAAATATGTCAAAATAAAGGAAAATAAGCTTCTCTTATACATGAGGCCTTTAGAGAGTTTTTCTCTCATCAGGGTCAATTAGCCTTAAAGTTTTCCTACCAGTTACTGGCTCCAGCAGCAGCTTCTGAGCCTGGTATACTATGATTCTCTGTATTCATTCTTCTCCCCAATTTTCAAGGCAGCAATTCGCCCCCATGACTTCAATTTTCTCATGGATCTAAGAAGAGTTAAGTCAGTTTTCTTGTGAGCACCAGAGTGATGACTTCCCAGCTCCATTGTATCCTATTTGAACATATGCACTTTAAATTAATAGGATTACAGAAATAATTTCTCCCACCAAAATGTATGTGTGAATAAATAAGTATAGTGGTTCACTTCTGAAGGCAGGACCTCAGCCCTGCACATAACCTCCCTGGGTTGACTAAGTGAAACAGACAAAAGGGGTGGAAAACTGACAAAGGCACTTAGTGACTCATGTGTGTAGGTTTGGCTCTCTTTTTGACTAGAAATGTGCAAGTGTTGGTGGGAGAGAGATTCTTTAAAAGTTTTAAGTAATTTCCATTAAAGGGTAGAGGGCAAACCAGATTGCTTAAGAACTCTAACCACTGGACTAGAAAGCAAACAAAGCGGCTGCAAGACCAGAGAAAATTAAATTGCCAGAGACTTCTTCCAACTGGCTCTCTCCTTTCCATTCAGGTACTTCATCCTATGCCCCTCCAGAGACTTAGCGCCATTTGTTGCAGCCCCGACCGGCTCTGGAGCAGAAGCTGCAAGTGTCTTGACTCTATCCATCTCTTTCTCCTGCCCAGAGGGTGCCCCCTCCCAGAGGTGTGTGGAGAGGCCAGACAGTGGTTGCCCTCCACTGAGATTGACAATAAATTTTGAGTATTTTAAATATTACTTAATATTTAAATATAATTGTATTCACATCTATAATGTACATGGTATCTTAATTGATAAATTACTCATAGAGAAAAGTTAATGATGTGATGACAATTAATATTTTGTTCAAAAGACAGAATAATAGGTCTCAGAAATTCCCGGGCCCCAATTTCTCCAGGATTAAATGGAAAGAAACGCCCAATTTGACCTGAGATGAAAATACAAAATTCTGGCTTTCAAAAAGGAAAACCTAACCGTTTTCCCATACCGGGAGTCGAACCCGGACCACCTGGATGAAAACTAGGAATCCTAACCGCTAGACCACATGGGAAGGACTGTAAGATACATCTCTCGTTTCTACAGACATCACTTTCCTCAGCCTGCCATCTGCCCCCTCAACCCAACGGTTTTATACCAGCCGGGATCGCTCCGCCCCCGGAAATTCTGACTGCAGCTGCGCTAGCCCCAGGTTCTAGGATCCCCTTCCTCCCCGCCCCCAAACTGGAACATCCGGGCCTCTCGAGGGGGCGGAAACACCTACTTCCGGAAATCTCCCAAAGGACTAGAGCCTGCCTAGGCAGATTGCAGAGGGTTTGTGATTTTCTCAGTCCGTCTTACCGACCGTGCTGGGCACGCGGACATACCTAAAAGTATGTCCTTCTAACAGGCTATTGCTGGACCTTCGACATCAACTGACATCTAAAATAAAGGACCCCATCCAGGACAGAGTTCCACGTGAATATCTTTTCTGTGAAAAACAAAAATGTATTGTTTTTAACTTATTTTGGCTTCAAGATCTCACTGGTTGACACTTCCTACCTGGCAGGATTTTGTTCTGAAATTCAACCTGTGTGGGAAGGGATGTACTTTTTTTTCTCTACTTTCCTTTTGAGGACTTCCATTAGGCTTTTCATTGACAACTCAAGCTCAACATGGCAAAAACAAAACAAAAAAATAACCCCCCTCATCCAGCCACAGATATGACCTAACACGATTAAAGTATATGTTAAAGAACAGTGTAGTACCTGTGTATTAACTGACAGTAAAATCAATGAGACAATGGAAGCTCCAAAATACATGGTATGGCTTCTTAACTCAGTGGTTCAACATACAGCATGCAGACCTATCGTAGAAAAAACAAGCTGGATGTGGGATTCACCCCATACCGCAAAGGAAACCACAAAAGTTCTTTAGGAAAATACTGGAGAATTCCTTTATCACATCATTTACAACCCCAAATCCAGAAATGATAAAACAGATGACTAATAAATTCAACTCCTAAATCAATTAAGAAAATTAAAATAATACAAGATCTGGGTGATGGTTACTACAGCTCTCACCATAGTTATTAAGCTATTCAATATTTTGTGCAGTTTAACACGTTTTATTTTACAATAAAGGTTTAAAAAAACACTATAAGCAAAGTTACAAGAGAAACTGGGAAAAATATTTACATTTCATATTATGAACAAAAGATTCATTTTCCCTAAGCATAAATATTACCTCCTAGAAACTGCTAAAAATACCAACAACCCAGTAGGAAAATGAAGCAAGGACACAGATCCCATCACAGGAAATACATCTGGTCCTTCAAAAATTAAAAGCAGCTTGGTCTCACTCCTATAAAGATAAATGAAGAGTTCCTAGAGTTCCCTTGAAAATCTAAGTCAGATCTTTTAAACTTTCTGGCCTAAAACCTGCCAAGGACTACCTATCTACTTAGGTGTTCATGTTTTTTATTGACATGGAATCATACTGTCTTGATTTGTTAGCTATGTTTGTTTGTTTTTTTTTCCTACATCAAAATCAGTTTTCAGAACCTAGTGCAACTGAAGCACCTATTTGTTGTCCTTCCCTGCCACTAACTGTACAGTATTTTATCCTGTAAAGATACCACAGTTGATATATCCATGAGACTGTCCTGGTTATTTATGAACTAACCTAACAGCTTTGGTTAGGTTGATGATGTGATGACAATACTTTGTTCAAAAGACAGAATGATAGGTCTCAGAACTTCCCCGGCCCCAATTTCTCCAGGATTAAATGGAAAGAAACGCCCAATTTGATCTGAGATGAAAATACAAAATGCATCCTAGGAGAATACAAGCTTAGAAGTGGTTTCACAGTAGTGACTTTCAACATTATTCAGTTTGCCTCATCTAACAAAGCTAGAAACATGCAAACCAGAGAAAGTTTAAGGAGTAAGGATTAGTTGGGGTGGGAATAGGGGCAGGGGCAATCCGTGAAGGAAGAAGGCCTGAGTTAAGGCATCCACACCAAACAACAGCTGTGCTCACTGTCCTGCCTCTGGTCACAAGTCAGGCAGACTTAGGCTCCAGCTGCTTGAGTTTTTCCTGGAGCCCCCGGAGTTGGTTTCGACCCCAGTTGATGCGGATCTGAAGGCTGGCCATGTCTGCAGCCAGCTGCAGGCCTAGAGGAAGAGATAAGATTGTCACTATGGTATCCTCGATGTGACACATGATTCAGGGGGCTCTGAACATCCCCAGGGACTGGAAAGGGTCCAGAATTTTCTAGCCTCCACACTATTTCTAAAATATTCCCAGAAGAGCTTTGCATTGATTGCTTCAGAACCTCACTAGACCTCACTCACCTCCTTCAGATCTTTACTAAAACGTCACCTCTTCAACAGAATTCTTTTACTCTCTTACATTAACCCACCAGGGACTAAAAATTTACAGATCATAACACTGTTGCATGCCCTCATTTCCTTCCTTCTTTCCTTCATTATAACAATCCTTCACTGTTCTTGCCCTCTGTTTTCTATGCCCCCAAAAGTGTTCCACATTCTGGATCCACATCTAGGTGGCTTTTGCCTGATGCCTCTACTTAACAGTCTTCTGGGTATTCCACGCCCAGTCCACTCACCAGTCCAGTCTTCAGCCTACCTGCCTGACAGCAGAGCTAGCCACACATCTGCTCACCTCCCTTCAGGAAGCACTTCCTCCTCTTGGCTTCTAAGATCTCTCACACTCTGGTTGTTGCTCCTGCCTCACTGCTACTTCTCAGTCTCTTCGAGTGGTTTCTCCCCTTCCTCCTCCCACCTTCTGTCCATACTCTGAGGCCCTCTGCTGATCTCAGCTTAAATGCTATATCTGTGCCAGCAACTTAGGAATTTAAAAACCAGTGTTAAGCAGAGGGCTCCCAAATCTCTCTTTCCAGCCCAGGTCTCTTCAAACTCAGATGCACGTGTCCAGACACCGGAGCAGAGTCTCCACCACACAGCAGTAGGAACATACTCTCACCCAACTCCTGACTTACCCTCGGCTACAGCGCTCTCACACCAGGTGAAGGCAGCTTCATTCTTTCAGGTGTTCCTGCTGGAATCTGTGGGCTCATCCTTCATTCCTCTCCTTCTCTTACTCTCAAATTGATCTGTCAGTAAATCTTGTGGCTTCTACCTCAAAACATGCATGCTTCTGTCACTTACCCTCTCCTTCACTCCCTCCACCTACATCTCAAGCCTGGCTGCTGCCCGACACCTGCTTCCTCCTTCCGCACTTATCTGTTCCCACTAAGCACCCAGAGTCTTCCTATCACTCTGTAGATCCAACTGTGTCTCACTCTTTTCAGACCCACACATGACTCCCAAAGTCCTCATCAGGCCCTATACCTCAAATCACCTGGGCCCAGCCCCCTCTGACCTCAGTTCTCCTCCCTGCTGCATAAACTCCACTCCAACCCATTTGGCCTCCTCTCTGCCATCCTAAACATGATCTCACCTCAAAGCTTTTGCCCTGACTGGCCCCCCTGGCTGGCACTGATCTGCCAGATCAACTACAAAGTTCTCTCCATCTTTTCAGAGAGGACTTTCCAGACCACCCTTCATAAAATAGCTACCCTCACCCCCTCCTCTCCCACTCCGTCCACCATACCCTATCTTATTTTTCCATAACAATTCTCACTACCTCGTATTATATATAGGGCCTACTTATTTATTTGCATGTTTTCATTCTCCCCTCAAGGAAATAAACATTCCATGAGGGGTGTTTATCTCTTTTGTTTCCTGCTGTATCTCTAGCACCTAACATGAGCCTGGAACACTGGCAACAGCCAGTAAATGCTTTTTTGAAAAAACAGCAAGTGTGCAACAAAACCTGCTAGGGAGAAAATCTGGAAAACCCTTTGCAGATTAACCCTAGCCAGGCGTGGCATTACTACTCAAGTTCTTCCTGTAGATAGAGTCTACTCACCCTCCCGGAAGCTGGCTTGGGCATGACGCAGACTGTGAGGAACCAGGATTCCAAACCAGTTAAGAGGGTCCTGGGGGGCTGGGGAGGACTCCGGCTCTGGGGTTCTGGTGAGACCCTTGCGCCTGCGCAAAGCTGGAGAAAGACAGACTAGAGATTGGAGGTCTCATTACCTGTCCCTTGTCTTCTCTGTGACAAGGTTGAACTTGATGTGAGCTCATGATCCTGACAAACACTGAAGTCTGGAAAATCCCTCCAAACATTTATGTTCCAGAAAACAACTTACCACAAAGAACAACCTTTCCGTTTGTGATTCAGATGACATGCCCTGACCACTCTTTCTCATGACTCTCATAAAATCAGCAAATGATCCCCTTGTTTACCTGTGACACAGCTACACAGACTTTTCTCATTTTGCCTGAACATGCTGAAAGGCCAGACAGACCTTCCAATTCCCTGTTTGTCTCATAAATGACTGAGATTAGAAGTTTGTCCCACTGAAACCAGTTAGACATATAAATATTTTTTTTTAAGATTTTATTTATTTGACACAGAGAGAGAGATTACAAGTAGGCAGAGAGGCAGGCAGAGAGAGGGGGGGAAGCAGGATCCCCGCTGAGCAGAGAGCCTGATACGGGGCTCGATCCCAGGACCCTAAGACCATGACCTGAGCCGAAGGCAGAGGCTTGCCCCGACATGTAAACATTTTTTGTTCAACTGACTGAAACTTCCCCCCGATTGCAAAACTATCCCAACTGTAAAGAATCTCATCCATAACTTGTCTATTTCTCCCTACAGAAGTCTAAAGCAAACAAACAAACAAACAAACAAACAAACCAGCCTGCTAAGACACTGTGATCCTCCGATCTGGGCCGCTCTCTCCATCGCAACACCCTTAATAAAATCATCTCCTCAATTACCCTGTACATTGTTTTTGACATCGGGAGGACGCCCTGACGCAAAGAAAGGGAGACTCACCTGCCTCACGGGGACCCACCTCTTCTGGAGTCTGGGCGCTGGCTCTCACCATCCAGAACTTCTGGAGTCCGTCCTGGGCCTCGCTGAAGAATGAGAAGGCAGGATCGACATTTGGAGGCCCCAGCCTGGACCCTGCCCGCCCACATGTTTCAATATCCACGCCTCCTCACCTAGTGTAGACGCAGACCTGAGGCTCCATGCGGGAGGCATACTGCAGAGGACCTACAGACTTGGCACCCATGGCATAGCGAGCTTTGGAGAGCGAGAGCCAGCCCTGGGGTAAGAGGAGAGCGGTGAAACTCAGTTTACATCCGCATGGCCACCCATCCCTCCCTCCGCCAAGATCCTACCTCCTCCACCCGGGCGTTCAGTGCCGCCCGCATCGCCTCCAGTTCTTCCAGGTCCCGAAGCAGTTGTAGAAGGAGCGAGTCCACCTGCGCCCGTAAGTCCCGCGCAGCCATGGGCCCTCGGTAGAGGTCTGGAACCAGCCTTCTCACGGGTCGCCCAATCGTCGCTCGCCATCCCGGCCTGACAACCAATAGGCACACCTTCAGGGGGCGTTGCCAGCCGTGGGCCTAGTTGCCCGACGTTTCTAAAGGCAAGAGCTCTTAGAGCAGTGGCATAGTATTGATTGGCTGAGTTCTCCGAAGCGTGTAAGCCAACGAAAAAGTCGGCTAGAGCCGTGGGTGGTTCCGAGTCTCTTTGGAAAGATTCCGCATTTTACACTTGATCTTAACCAAAAGGCCGAGAATTGATAAGAGGCTGCTTTTTAACAGGGCGATAGCTGTGGTGATGGAAGAGGCATAGCTGTATGGTAGCCATGTTAAGGGAGAAGAGGCTTTAATTCCAGCAGCCGGTAGGCAAGCCTCCAGTCAACCGCTGTTCTTCTTTTACAGTTGCTGGATCATTTCGACCCTCCAATTATTACGCTAGCGGTTCAACATCTTAAAATTGGGCATCCTGCACAACAGTGATAAGTAATGAAGCCCTGCACTAACATCTTTAGTAAGGGCGAGCCTTAGCTACGGGACATTTTGAAGGTGTTTGTTTATTGGTGTTCCAGTACGCATGCGCCTCCAAATTGGCCAATCGCCTTGCAACTCCCAACCCACTTTCCGCCATCTTAACATCGGGCACTCGCCACAGTAGTAGAGTGTAGCGAAGCCCCTAGCGACCTTCTTGATTTAGGGCAGAATCGTAGGTGACGTCGCTTATGCCGCACCCCCCCCCCCCCCCACCGGCGTTCTCGGACCCACGTGGAAGCCGCGCTCAGGATGGTAGGGTGGATATTTGAGCTCCTGTTTTTGATATTGGGGGTTCGCGCAGGGCTGGGGATGATGCCTGGGGTTGGGGCTGGTGGCCCCTGGGGCCCAGCTGTGCGTGGCGAGAAGGAAGCTGAGCTGACCCGCTCTTCCCTAGCTGCGTCGTGAGGCCCGCCTTCGCCGGGAGTACCTGTACCGAAAGGCCCGCGAGGAGTCGCAGCGGGCCGCCCAAGAGAGGAAGGAGAAGGTTCGGCGCGCCCTGGAAGGTAGGCACGTCTCCGCCCATCTCGGGGAGGTGGGCGGGGGCGGGGGGGTTGCTCTAGACCTGTCTTTATAGAGACCATTGGTTTGTATTTTAAAATCCATTGGAATAAAAGACCAAGTGGTAGAAAACGCGTTTAATTCGCATTTCTTAGTGTTTGTCTGAACATCCTTCCAAGTATTTACTGGCCGTTTTCCTTGCCTTTTGGGTTTGCAAGTGTCCCTTCTGTGATACTATAAATTTCGTATCTTGTCATGTATGCTGCAGTATCTTGATTTTACAGTTTGCCTATTAATTTTATTTACAGTGTGTTTAATTCTTCCCAAATTTTAAATTTTTACATTGCCTCCCACACCTCCTCCCCGTTTTTCTTTTTGCTACCTTCTTCAGTACAAGATGACAATAATATCTGTCTTTTAAAGCATTATTATGATTCCGTTGCATTTTGAAAGTGTTAAACCGTAGAGAATTTAATTTTACTCGAGTTGTGAATTGGGGTCATACTTTGCAATATTTTCTCCACATTTTATTTGTCATATTAATGAAGAATGTTAACATGCTTAAATGGAAATGTTATATTTATCCCTATTTTTCTTGGTTCTTGTGTGAGTAGAACTTTGTTTCCCGTCCGGATAGTACATCAGCTTACCTCCTCTGTTTATTTTAAATTCAATTTGATATTCCGTGTTTTAGACTATAAAGTGCTTGTGGTATGTGTTTATATGTTTACATTAAGCATTATGTTAAATATATGTCTGACTACATTAGAAATAAAAAGTGCTCCATATGTTGAAATTCAGGAATATTTTCCCCAACTCAGATAGCCACAATACAGAATACTGGTTAAGCCATTTCCTTACTTTTCTTTGTGCTTATATCATACTTGTTTGTATCCTTAAATCACGTGGGTTGATTTTTAGTTTTAAATGTAGTTATTGGGTTGTATTCTTTCCCAGCTCCGTGTTTTCAGTCAGCATTGTTTCTAAGATCTGTTGAGTGTAGTGGGGACTCACATTTCCCTGTGCTTGGTGTTGACCTTATTTTTAGTCTGGGGCAGTTAGGAACATCATTGCTGCTATGAACCTTCTCTTCCATGTGCAAGAATTTCTCCAGGGTATATTGGAAAGACATACTGGTTCCAAGGGCATGTTCACATAGAGCTCTGTACTCCAAAGTGGGCACGCTCACAGCCCAGCCCCTTTTTTTACCAAGTCTAGCTTTAGTTCACAGAAGAAACAAACCTCTGACCCAAAGCATCAAGTTTAGCATTTTCGTTGTCAGAGGGTTTCAGGGTTTCTGGTCCACCTTCATACAGAAATAACACTCTGTATTTGTTCTTTTAAAAATCAGTTGTTAATTTTTTTTCAAAGTACAAAAACAATATGTGCTTGGAACTAAATATTTTAGAAAGCCCTCAAACTGTGAGACTAGAAACCATAGAAAATGAAATCTCCTGTAACCGTTGTTAACAGCTTGGCATGTAGACCAAAAGGGTTTTGTCTGTCCCCCTGCCAAAGAAGTCATATATCTACATTTCTGCACAGAAAGGAGTGAAAAGAGTACTTTTTAATCAAGTCTGTACAGTTTTTGTAAGCCACACTGTTGTATAAACTGAGGGCTACGCGCATGTGTCTTACTCAGCCCCTCTGTGTTCCCCCTGCAGAGAACCACCTGATTCCCACCGAGTTACGCAGGGAGGCTCTGGCCTTACAGGGTTCCCTGGAGTTTGATGATGCCGGCGGTGAAGGTAAACTTCCTGACATTGGGCCAGCTTCTTCCCCTGCACTCGAGCCTGCTGGTTTCCATGTCTTTCCCCAGACACCTTGAAGGAAAGGCTGTGCAGTTCCTCCTTGCGAAACTGTCTCCTAGATGCCCTCCTGACTGCACAGATAGATGGCACCTCAGGAGACTCTTAGTGCTCCCAGTTTCATTTATATAATACATTACGGGATTTTCCCACTTACTCTGTTTTGTCTGTTAATTGTCCCCCTTACTATAATATGAACTCTACTAAGGCAAGATAGTGTCCATTTGTTCACTGCCATGTCCCCAGCTCCCAGCACTTCATTAACACCCAAACAGATATTATAAATTCTTGTTATGAGGAAAAGGAGTCTGTTACCTTTGGCCTTAACAAAATCTGGATTTGCACTTAGATGGTAGCCGTTAACCCGGTGTGGTAAATATAGTTAAAATGAAGTAAAACTAAATCAAATTTAAAAATTTAGTTTCTCAGTCATAGTTGTGTTTATAGCCAATGTGGCTGGGAACCCACCCTCCCTGATAAGTGCAGGTGTGGAGCATTTTATTTTCATGGTCACAGGTGTTATCAGACACTGCCGCTCTAGACAGATCGAGCCACCCTCAAGTTATTATTTTATTTCCCAAGACAATGTCATATTCTTGCCCCTCATACTCTGACAGGTGTGACCAACCATATGGATGATGAATATCGATGGGCAGGGGTTGAGGATCCTAAGGTCATGATCACTACCTCCCGAGACCCCAGTTCCCGCCTCAAGATGTTTGCAAAGGTACCAGTAGTGGGAAATGAATGGGAGGTGCTAAGGCACTAGTGGCCCCAGTCCTAATTAAAATGTATTCATGTACAGGAGCTGAAGTTGGTGTTCCCAGGCGCCCAACGCATGAACCGTGGCCGGCATGAGGTAGGGGCACTGGTTCGAGCCTGCAAAGCCAATGGTGTCACTGACCTGCTGGTTGTCCATGAGCACCGAGGCACACCTGGTAAGACTGTGGGTGGGAACAGGGTGTATGCTGGGGTGGTTGTCTGAGACCAGATAAGGTTTCTGACAGCCTACCGGGCCCCACTAGTGGGGCTCATTGTCAGCCACCTGCCCTTTGGTCCCACTGCTTACTTCACGCTGTGCAATGTGGTCATGAGGCATGACATCCCTGACCTGGGCACCGTGTCGGAGGCCAAGCCTCACCTCATCATGCATGGCTTCTCCTCCCGACTAGGCAAGCGGGTGAGTCTGGGTCCATGGGGTTGAGAGCTGGGGGCAGGGAGTTCCAGGCTGGGCATTTGCCACTCTCCTTCCCTCTGACCCAGGTCTCTGACATACTCCGTTACTTATTCCCCGTGCCCAAAGATGACAGCCACCGTGTCATCACCTTCGCAAATCAAGATGACTTTATCTCCTTCCGGTAGGTCCATGGCTGGCCTCAGAATGGTGTCCCGACCTTTGTGTCCCACTGCTGTTTGTTATTGACCCACATCTTGCTTCCTGTCTTCCCTCACCCCTGCCCTGCCTCCCTTTGCCTCAGGCACCATGTATATAAGAAGACCAACCACCACAGTGTGGAGCTGACTGAGGTTGGACCTCGCTTTGAACTGAAGTGTGAGTTTGGGCTTTATTCCACTTCTGGTGGTGGTAGGGTGCTGGTGATATAGGTGACAGTGTACCCATTTCCACCCTGCAGTGTACATGATACGCCTGGGCTCACTGGAACAGGAGGCCACAGCAGATGTGGAGTGGCGCTGGCACCCATACACCAACACTGCACGCAAGAGGGTCTTTCTTAGTGCTGAATGAACCCATTCGCTGGTCAGGATGTGGACCTGGACCCAGGACTTGGGGAGGGGTCAGAATAAAGTCTGTGTGCCATATTACTCCATTTGCCTCTGTGTGGTCAGGACAAGCCCACCATCAGGCTGTGTAAGAGGGATAGCTTCCATTGCGTCTTCCTAGGTGGGGAGCTGACAGCTCAGGGACATTATCCAGTCTGCTACTGATGTTGTGTCTAGGACAAGGCAGGCCCAACATGCTGGCTTGCCCCTTAGACATAGGAAAGATTTGAGAGATTTGGTGGTGGTGTTGCTTGGAAGTCAGGGGCTCTGTGAGAGTCCATCTCAGACGGATTGGCGTATACCCAAGGAGCTGGGTTTTACACAGAACACGAGTCAGTACCCTACAGCATGTCCCCAAGTTGACGTGGAAGGGAGTATGACATTAAGAAAGAAAGCCATCATACCACTTGGGGCAGGTCTATGAAAAAACAAGTCAGGCAAGAGGATGGAGAGTGGGGGAGACCTCTGCAGATGCCCTGAGAGCTACAGGATGACATGAAGCAGCAGAGACCACCTGAATGATCCATGCAAAGACCCTGAGGTGAATGTACTCATAAGGGTTCCAGGAGCAACAGTGGCCTAGTGAGAGGAGTCTTGAGGGAGAACAGGCAATAGGACTTCATGGGATGTCTGTGACTTCTGGCCCCACTCATGTGAATCCAGGGCCTTCTGGAGCCTCTCTCCTCTTGCCATAACCTCAGCTCACAAATGAAGGATATGCCGCTAAAATTTTTATGCAAGTTACAGATATTTCAAAATGCCTACAAAGTCGAAGTAGTATGCTGTCTATATTAGTTTTCTGGGACTGCCAAAACAAACTGCCACAAGCTGGGTGGCTTAAGACAACAGAATTATTCTCTCAGAATTCTGGAGGCCAAAAGTCAGATCAAGGTGTTAGCTCTACTCCCAACCCCTCCTCCCTTACTACTTGCCTCTTCCAGCTTCTGGTGGCTGTCGACAATCCTTAGTATACTTTGGTATGTAGTTGCATTGTGGTTTCTGTCTTTGTCTTCACATGGCCTTCCTCTATTGTCAAGTTTCCTCTGTGTGTTTTATAAGGACACTTGTCATTAGAGGTACAGTTCATCAGAAAATCAAGGATGACCTCTTCATTTAAAGATTCTGAACTTAATCACATATCCAAAGACTTTTTTTTTTTTTCCTGAATAAGATCATGGGCTCCAGGAATTAGGCTGTGGACATATCTTTTGGGACCACCATTCATCCAACTACAGATGTCCTCATTCCTCACCTTCAGTAGCTCTGGGGCTCCTGCCCTTCCTGTTTACTCTATGCTGGTGTACCTCTTGCAGACATCACAGGCATGAGGCTGATGCTCCCCTGCTAACTCTGAGAATCCTTTCAGGTGAGCACCAAGAGGCCTGGGGCTGCATGCAGTGTTTCACCAAGCCTAGAGCAGGCCCTTAGTCACTGGTGTTTTATATTTTAACAGCACAGAAGTCTCAGCCAGCCTTTGTGCTGGGGGCCACCTTATAGCCAGGGACAGGTGGAAAATAAGATGCAAACTATTTATAATTCACTTTATTGTGGCTTCCACTGGTAACGAAGACTTTGAGAAGCCAACACACTTGGGCTCACCAGTAGTGGAGGGATTTATGAAAGACAGTTGGGTCCACATTTTGCTCCTCAGCTCTGTTTAGCCATTGGATGTGAATGGTATCTACTGTCAAGTGATACGGGGGGAAACAACCCCTCATACTGTGCTGGTGGAAGAACCTGTGGGTAAAGGCTTTTCAGATAGCAGTTTGGTAGAGTTTCTAAGCATTTAAAATGTTCTGCTTTTTGAGTCACCATCCTAGGGTTAGAGGTGGTTACTGTGATGCTGCTGCGGACAGTGTAGGCACAGCTTTGGATGTTTGAGCAGTGAGTCAAAATATCAGTAATTAAAGCAAGAAATAAGAAATAAGTTGTGGGAAATGTCCACTGTAGTGCCTTGTGTATTGCACAGATAATATCCTGAGGACTCACTTGGAGCCTTGGATTTGAGGCATGGTATACTGCTTAAAGGGATACTTATGCATCTTTTGACTTTTTTATGAAGAAAGCTGTTAGGTCTTATATGGTCTTAGGACATGAAGGACAAAGGAGGAGACAGAAGTGGGCATGGGCTTTGGAGCGCACCATTTGGAGCATCTCCTCTGGCCAGAGAACAGTGGCCTAGAGAGAGTAGAGAGCCTTTGTGACAAGGAAAAGCCCTGTGTCATGTCTGCAACTGATTTTCATGTTCAGGTATAATATTCAGAAATATTAACGTGGGGAGTCCAAGTCAAGTAAAGGGCATGAGAGATCTGTGCCCTGTTTTTGCAACTTTTATATAAACATGACATTTCAAAAATAAAAATTATGGAAGTTTTAGAGGAGTTACTGCTAATCTTATTGGGCAACAATAGAACGTTGGAGTTCCTTTAGAAAATGTTCTTAGTTTTTAGACATAGTGAAGTAGTTAGGGGTGAAATATCAGCCTGATACTTGCTTGAAAATGCTTCAGCGGAGGGGGAAAAAGCTGAAGCAAAATACTAATTGTCACATTTAGGTGATGCAGACAGAGCGTTTGTTATAACATTCTTTTTTTTTTTTTTTAAAGATTTTATTTATTTGACAGAGATCACAAGTAGGCAGAGAGGCAGGCAGAGAGAGAGAGGGAAGCAGATTGCCTGCTGAGCAGAGAGCCTGATGTGGGGCTCGATCCCAGGACCCTGAGATCATGACCTGAGCCGAAGGCAGAGGCTTCAACCCATTGAGCCACCCAGGTGCCCCTATAACATTCTTTCTACTTTGATGTATGTTTTAAGTTTTTCACAGTAAAGGATTAAAAGGAAAATAATTACAAACGCCTACTGTTGTTATTAAAGCATTTTTCATATTTTTAAGTTGTTAAAAATCTTCAGTAAAAAGATTGAGATGTGAAAATAAAAGGGAACCTCCTTTTCAATAAAGTTGGAAAGCCAGCAGGGAGTAATCTCAGGCCCTGCAACTCCTTAAACTCCTTAATTGCAGACCCAGATGGAAGAGAAACTTTGTAAGTCCCTGCTATGTGTTAGCTGTTACTTTGGTATCCCAGCAGAAGAAAAGTTTTCTACTTCTCTGGCAAGAGCCCAGCCAATGAGAGACAGACACAATTCAGCCAATGAAAAGCCACTGTACTTTCAACTCCCAGTTTATTCTAATGGTATAAAGCCCTCCCAACTTCTCACTTTCCTCTGTAAAAGAGCATTCCTCACTTTTGTTCTCTGGACTTGCCTCTGATTTTGCCCTACCATGCTTGTCTTGGATTGCACTTCTCCACTGTCCCCAAATAAACCTATTTTTGCTGGTAAACCAACTGCTGGTTTTATTTTTAAAGTTAACAAAGGAGACGTGAATGGCGGTTGAAAGCCATTGAGAGTTAGGGCTGAGGGGTGGTGGTAAAAAAAGAGGAAAGAGAATGTCATGTACAAAAAAGAAGTGAGAATTCAAGCACATTTTAGGTACATTCAAGGTACATTTTAGGCCTTGTTCCACCAAATTGGCTGCAGTGACCATCTTGCCCATTATCCCTTATTCTTTCCCTAGAGTAGACTCCTAGAAGGGGAATTTCTGATCCAAGGAGATGCACAAGTGGCTACAGTGGCCTTCTGATATTTGTAACCAGAAATTTTATAGCAGGAGACCACTTTTATCAAATTGGCAAAGAGGAAGAAGGTTCAGTATGGTTCATTAAGGTGTGGGGGGTTGAGTTTTATATAACAGATGTAAAACTTTGTGGGGAAATTTTTATAATTCCTACTTTGATCTAGTAGCCAGACCTAAGAATGTGCCCAGCTGGCACACCAGGTACACAATGGTCACATGCAAGGATCTGTACCATTGTTTGTAGCAGCAAAAGCAGGGAAACAGCCTGAATGTCCATCAGCATTGAAGTTACATAAATTAGGGTGCATCCACGGAGTGGCACACTGTAGCCACTGAGCACCTCAAGGTAAAGTGTTGAATAAAAAGCATGGTGACATGCCATATGAGATATGCTACCAGTGTGCAGAAGGAAAGGGAAGGGCCTTGTGCTGGGGTATGAACTGCATTATCTCCAGGAGGGTGAACATTCATTTGGTGCCTTGCCAGAGGGAACGGTACACTGGGGATCCAGGAAGGAGGGAGAATTTAGTGCTACTGTGGGTAGACATTTCATTTGTTGACCACTTTTGTGACTCCCTTCTGGGTTCTGCCCAGTTTTCTTTGGAGTACAGGGAAGGCATTTTGATTTTGTCTGATTGGCTTCGAGAGTTTGAAGATGTAAATACTCCAATACTGGTAACTTCTTTAAATTACAAAAGTAAGACACCTTCATGTTTAAAAAACAAAAAACAAATGCACAGTGAAAAATAAACCACCTTCATCCTTCCTGTGCCCCCAACAATCCCAACCTACTCTACAGAAGCTATGGACTATTGACTTTAAAAAATATATGGCCAGATGTTTTCTCTTCATGGTATTTTTTCAACCCCCAAATCATACTGTATACACCATTCTGAAATTTCTGTCTTTCCCTTTAATGATCTCTTTCATCTACCTCTAGGTAGATCATCTACCGTCTAGGTTACCAAGGATATCCAGTATTTGTGGCTCCACCACCTATTTAATGACTGCACATTCAGTTGTTTTCTATTTTTACTACCAGAAATCTTGCTTCAAGAACATCATTGAACATACTTCTGTGTATACTTATGCGAGTATATCTGATGAATAAATTCCTATGAGTGGAAATTTGTCTTTAAAATAGTCATAGAAGCTGCTGAATTGTCCTTCAAGAAGCTGTCCCGGCCACTGTCAGTAGATCTGAGTACCTGTTTCTCTGTTCTTGCTGGCACTTTTCATCTTGGCCAAGCTCTCGGTGCAAAATGGTTCCCCAGCTGAATTTGTATTTCTTTAATTATGATGGAGGTTGTGCATCTTTTTAAATACTATTGGCCATTTGTACTCGACCTGTACTCGACCTGTTTGCTCTCTTTTCTGTAGAAATGATTGTTCACCTCTATATTGATTGATTTAAATATTTTAATTGGTGCAAAATTTCAAACATACAAGAGCAGAAAGGACCATACAGTGAGTCCATGAGCCCATCTCATTGTTGACCAGACTGGTTTTCTTTGTAGCCCCACCAAATTCCTATATCCACTCACTTGTTTATTTTGAAGCAAATCCTTGACCTCATTTCATCCGTGGATATTTCTGTATATATCTCCAAAAGATAAGGACTCAACAAGAATAACAATACCATTATCATGCCTAAAGAACCAATTATTCCAAATTAAATTTTATATATTGTATATTCCAAACATATTCCAAATATCCAGTTAGTGTTGAGTTTTCCCTGATTACTGAATGTTAGTTTTAACTAGGATCCATTCATTGCAAATGATTGAAAAGTCACTTGTCATTCTTTTTAAGTAGCTTTATTGAGATACAATTCACATATCACACAGTTCACTCTATACCTTAAATAAGATATACAATTAAAAATATGTATATATACAATTAAACTATCATTTTCATAGCATTGTGCAACCATTGCTATAATCTAATTTTAGAACATTTTTGTCCCTCCTAAAAGGAACTCCATACCCATTAGCTGTCACTCCCCATTCCCCCCAACCATCCTTCCACCCTCAGGCCCTTGCAGCCACTATTCTACTCTTGTTCCATAGGCTTGTCTATTCTGAACATTTCATACAAATGGAATCATAAAATATGTGGTGTTTTTTGACTGCCTTCTTTTAGTTAGCAGTGCGTTTTCAAAGTTTATCCCTGTTGAGGTGAATGGGGGAAACCAGAGGGGGAGATGAACCATGAGAGACTGGACTCTGAGCAACAAACTGAGGGTTTAGGAGGGGAGGGGGTGGGGGGCTAGGCGAGCCTGGTGGTGGGTATTGAGGAGGGCACGTATTGCATGGAGCACTGGGTGTGGTGCATGAACAATAAATCTTGTAACACTGAAAAAATAAACATTTTTGGGGAAAAAATAAAATGTCAATTAAATGGTAATTAATTGTGAAAAAAAAAAGTTTATCCCTGTTGTAGCATTCATTAGTACTTCATTTCTTTTTACTACTGAGTAATAGTCCATTGTATGGATATACCATATTTTATTTATTTATCACTCTATGAAACTTGGGTTGTTTCTACTTTGGGGCCATTATGAATAATGCTGCCGTAAGTATTTGTGAACATCCTAAGTCTCTTTTAACCTATAGGATTCCTTTTTTTTTTTTTCTTTGTAATTTATTCAATTAGGAAACTGGTTTATTTGCCTTACAGAGTTTCTACAGTCTGGATATCTCTGATCTTGTCCCTATAGTGTCATTTAACATTTTTCTGTGCCTTTCTGTTTCCTCTGAAATAATATTTAACTCTAAAGGCTCAATCAGGTACAGGTTTAAGTTTGTTGGTGGGAATACTTGGTGGGTGGAATGTGTTCTTTTACCAGGAGAATGATAATGTGTGGGTGTCTTTTGTGATGGTAGCAGACATTAATATCAGTGTTTAACTCTATTAATTCAATAGTGGTTTGGAACTTGGTACCTATTTTTCAAGAAATTAATTTTTTTGCATTACAGTTTCAAATTCATTTTTGCTGATAAATAGAGGAAAGTGATTTTTATATGTATATGTGGTGTGTGTGTGTGTGTGTGTGTGTGATATTTCAACTGGATACCTTATTAAATTTTCTTATAAGTCATATGGTTTTTCATAAGATTTTCTAACTTTCTAGCTGATTATGCTGTGTGCCAGTTACACAGTATTCTTTTTTTCCTTTTATTTATTTATTATTATTATTTTTTTATTAACATATAATGTGTTATTTGCCCCAGGGTACATGTCTGTGAATCGTCAGGCTTACACATTTCACAGCACTTACTATAGCACATACCCTCCCCAATGTCCATAACCCAGCCACCCTATCCCTACCCCCCTGCCTCCCAGCCACCCTTAGTTCGTTTCGTGAGTCTAGGAGTCTCTTACGGTTTGTCTCCCTCCCCATCCCTTCCTGTTTCATTTCTCTCCCCATCCCCCCACAAACCCCCACCTTGCCTCTCAAATTCTTCACATCAGAGAGATCATGTTATACTTGTCTTTCTCTGACTGACTTATTTCGCTTAGCATAATACCCTCCAGTTCCATCCATGTCATTGCAAATGGCCAGATTTAATTTCTCTTGATGACTGCATAGTATTCCATTGTATATATATACCATATCTCCTTTATCCATTCATCTGTTGATGGAAATCTAGGTTCTTTCCATAGTTTGGCTATTAGTTACACAGTATTCTTGACAGACACCCCCCACCCCCACCCCGCCTTTCTTTCTCCTTGCCACAGTGCATTGGCTGGGACTTCAAAACACTGAGCAGCAGTAGCACGAGATGCCCCCTGCCCTTGCTCTTGGTCTCATTACAGTAATTCTTCCAGAGATGTTCATACTTGCCCAGACATAGATGTGCACTTAAATTCTCTCTGGTTTTATAATTGATACCACCATCTGTGGTGCCAATGTGTGCCAATTATCTCATTGGCAGAAGCCAATGGAGAAGATTCATACCTCCTTTTGGTTGTGATGCCATGGGCTCCGCATTCAGCACCCACAGAAGACCCCTTAGCTATGCAGGACTCCAGCCAGACTAAGCTTAAAAGAACGTGGTCCTTTCTAAAAAAGATGCCACACATATCTCTGTGTGTGTGGGCTGGGCTAAAGTGGGGTGTGGAAGCTGCGAGCCAAGGATGCAGGGTGACCTGATCAGAGGCCCCCGGATGTTACCAGCATCACTGTCAGAGCATGTATTTGCCTAGAGCATACAGCAGTCAGAGCTATTGGCTCAGATAGTCCAGGGCTGAGTTTATTTACTCCAAAGGCATGCACCAGCATCTGGGGCTCACTCTAGGTGATGAAGATATCCAGGCTCTGCCCCGAAGAAGTGGGGCTGGTTGATATGAACATTTTAAGGATGTCATTTTTTAAAGATGAGGAAGAGGGCTTTCCCTCTCCCCCTGTGAAGCAGAACAACAGGGCAGTTCCCAGGGGTAGAAACCGGCCTCCACAGAGATGTCATGTGGGTTGGCAACAAGACTGAGAAACCAGTAAGTAGGGTGGCTTTCTCCTTGGGCTGTTACCCCAGCTCTAAGCTGCTGCTTTTTTTCCCCCAGAAAGGGACCAGGAGGGATCCTCAATTAACACTGAAATCCAGAACCCCTGAGGAGAGTTAGAGGAGACTAACAAAAAGCCTTCCCAAGCATAGTTAGCTGCAGGCACTGGTGGGCACAAGCTGCCCCTTTTGGAGACAGTGTCATTTTTCCTGTTTGCTAAGCATCACACTTGTGGATGGACCAACAAGTCAGCCCGCCCAGCCTGCAGGTTCTTAACAGGAGCAGTGGGAGAATGTTTTCAAATATCTTCTGCCCTTTTTTGGTCTATCAAAAAAGCCAGAGAAGAACTGTACAGTAGTACTATCAATAGTATAGTATATATACTATATATATGAGTATTTATACTCATAAAGTATCACCCAGCAAGCCCCCTGGGTTTAGGTGGTATCTATGTTTCTCCATTATAAAGTTAAAAATTTTCCCTTTGCAGCATTGGCTCAGCCTGGGTTCCTCACTGGATTAAGAAAGCTTACCGAAGCACCTTCCAGCACCCAGTTCACTTGGCTCTGTTGAGTGAGCACTCTGAGCTGGCAAATAGGCAGACTGGCATGTAGCATGTGGACATTGGGGTACTTAGGATCTCCAAGGGCAGTGCCTGCTGCTCCCACTTTATGGAATTGCCACCAGGAGGGTGAACAAAAGGGCCCCTACCAGCAGCAAATCCCATTGTAAAACCATGGTATGCAATTCTCTGGGAGACGGGAGAGGTGGGACAGGCCAGGCTACAGGAGGAACTCCCATGGGTCTTCCCATCCCCCACACCCAGCCTGAGCTGAGTAGATTGCAAGCTAGGAACATTGGATATCTGAAGGGACCTAGAGGGATAATCCGTGAGGTAGGCGAATTAAATAATAAGAGGCGGGCATGGAGTTAGGGTGACTATGCAACCAAAAATACAGCCAATCCAGCTGAAAGCATGACAGGTTGGCCAAAGCCTCAGCCATTCTATTCATAAGCCAAAAGATTTTGAACCAGATAGAAAGATCCCCAAACAGGCAGACACACAGACCCCTGGCTAGACAGATTTCTGGATGGACAAAATCCCAGGGAGACAGACTCCAGAGGGACAGATGGCCAGACAAATGGACAGATTTTTGAACAAATGGGAAGATGCCCAGCCAGACATCCAGAAAGACCTGTGGTCAGACACATGGACACCTCCCAGCACCAGTCAATTAGAAGGTGATCCCAGCCAACCAAAAGACAAAATGTCTCCAAAAACAGACAGACCCCCCAACCCAACAGACAGATAGCCCAGCAAAGAGATATCCCACCTACCCTGTCAGTGAGCCAGCCAGAACTCAGCTTGACTACCTCCTGCCAGTAAGACAGACCCTAGCCTATGAGAAAGCCAGGCCCTCAGCAAGATAAACATCACCCCAAAAAGCCAGGTAGACAGATAGATACATCCCCCCCACTGGACAAACAGACCCTTGGTCACTAGTCAGAAGATCTCCAGCTTCTGGGTCAACCTTCCTGTCTCTCAGTCATCACCATAGATGATATGGATGGCCCAATGACCCTTCAATGTTGTATCTGCCAGGTACCACCAGTTTCTAGTGACCTTTGACCTCCAGTGACATCCACTAACACCAGGGTCCACAAAGACCTTTCATGATCCCACAGTGACTCTTCCTCATTTATTCTGGTATCCACTAGTCCCTAATGACTGCCATTAGTATCCATGAGTACTCAGAGTCTAAAGAGTATCCATGACTCCTCCACTGAACATCCATATCTTCCCAAAGTTCCGATTCTTCTGTATCCCACCTCCCTGAGATTCAAAAAACCCATGACCATCCACAAAAGCTCAGTGATTTCATTGCCATACACTATAGGGTACTGAGTAGGAGCTCTCAATGACTTTCCTTCTTCTGATCCCTCAATTACTTAAACTACCACTCCAAATCCCAATGGCCCTTCAGCTATTTTCACTTTCTCTCACTGACCTCCAATGACTACCATTAACATTTGATGACCGTGGCCCATGAACATCCAAAGACCTGTCACTGACCTCCAATGAGTTCACTATAAATGTCCATCCTCAGTGATCACTACTGACCATCTTTGAACTCTTAGAGATGAAACTAATAAACACCAAGTCCACAGTGACCCCGCCTAACCCCTCCATAAATGAAACATCCCCACTGATCATCCACATTGACTTCTGTTACTTTAAACCTTGGTCAGCATTGGAATATAGCCGCATTTATTTCTTTACACGAAGCAAATGGCTGCTTTCACACTGTCATGTGGAGTTGAGTAGCTGGGACAGACACCAGAGATGGCAAAGCCAAAAACCAAAGCCTTTTGAAAAAAAGAGTTTGTCCATCCCTAACTCAAACAACATTCTAATAATCTGTAATTAATTTAATCCACAACCTGAACCAATGACCTTGTTGACCCCTCAATCACTTAAAGTCCCACTTCACTCAATTGATTAACCTTTGACACCTCAACAACCCCAAACTGGACTCCACAGACTCCTCCTCTGGTGACACCCCCAAAAATTCCTTCCATGACCCCTGGAGCCTCGCTCGGTGAGGGGTGGGCTGGGCCCATCTACCCAGGCTTTCTCCAGCCTCCCTTAGTGACCTGGGAAACTGGGACACCATGTTGTCCTCTGGCCTTTTCCTGCCCATTTTCTGAAGGTGATGGTGTGCAGACAGCAAAAAAGAGAAACTCTTTGGAAGCCTTGAGAACAACTTTCCCCCTGGAGCCCACTTTGACGGCCTCGGTTCTGTTTCCCTGCAGGTTTGTACGGGTTGAGATTCTTAAATTCAGAAAGGATCCTGGCGCCCCTAGTTCCTCCCAGCCCGACACAGAAAAAGGAACCTCAGTTAATAGAGACAGAAACATCCGCTTCCATTCTGTCTTTCTCACACCGGGGTGCCCGGGTGTCATTCCCACCCCCACCCCCCACCGCCCCGCTGCAATCTAGACAACCTCCCGTGACCTCCTTCAGGCCCCGCAGCCGGAGCGCACAGTGAGGGATGTCCCCAAACCAGGGTCCTCGAAGCAAGAGTTGCAGCTCCATCTCGGCAACCATCTCCACTCACAGCTGCCGCATCGCCACTCTGGCTCGGAGCCCAGTCTCTCTCTCAGGGAGACTGGACCTGGGAGGCCAGGCGAGAATGCAAGGCCTTCTACCCAACGCGGGCCCTTGGAGAAGGTTGGCCCCGGGCGCGGCGGATCCCGGGACCAAGTAGGAGAAAGTGTCCAGGGAATTGTGCGGACTCAGCCAACATGCCCGGCGCCGGTAAAAAGGGAAGCGCCAGCTCTGGACTCAGTTTCAGACCCAGCGGGAGAGAGGACCTAGGGCTCTGGATGCCTGGGTCCGGGAGCTTGTGGGCGGTACCAGGGCGAGCTCCGAATGTCATTGGCCGAGGGGCGAGCCCTGCGGGCTGTTGCGCGCTTCCATTGGGTCGCAATATCGGAGGCAGGGCCTCCGCCAGCCACCTCCGCCCCCAGTTTTCTTGCTACTAGCTACCCGCGCGGAGCACAGGAGCTGGGGTGGACGTTGCTCGCCCACGGCGTCATGAGCCACAACTTGGACGCTGTGCAGAGCTTCTTGGAGCAGTTGGAGGCGCGAGGCGGCCGGGAGAGGGCAATCCTTGCCGGCGAGTTCAGCGTGAGTGGGCGAGAGTGGACGGCCAAATTGCGTGCTCTGGCTCCAGGTCGCAGACTGTCCAAGAATGTCTGTCTTGTGCGCCCTGCCACACTTTGCAGGTCCCCTTCTCCCCCCAGCGTCCGAAGGTGTCTCCTCGCCTTAAGGTTTATTTTTCTCTCTCCAGCACCTCTCTGTCGCTTTCTTCCCTGTCTCTGTCCTCATCCTCTGCCCACAGAGTCCCAGAGGGCGAAGTCCACGGCCGGGTTGGGCTGTGCCGCACACGCCCTCGGGTCCCTGTGCCCTCTCATCCAGCTCCCAGAACCGTCCCGCTGCTGGGTGGGGCTGGAGAAGCTGGCGCAGCAAGAGAAGGCAGGCGCTGGACACCGGTCAACCCGGGCCTCTCCAGGCGCCCCGGTTATCACTTCTGTGATCATGAGGAAAAAGGGGCCAGGGGAAGAGGAACCAAGAAGCCCTACTGCGGGTGAGGGGAAGAGGGGATGGTGGTGTGGATGCCAAACTCTAATAGGAGCTGTGACCTCGGGTACTTTACTTGGGTCCTTTGGTGTCAGTTTCTCCTTGGGTAAAACTCAATCGTTAATGGCGTGAGGAACAGGTGTGGGTAAAAAAGCGCCTAGCACACCTTGAGCGCTCACTTCGTATGTCCTTTTGTCACTAGTTATAAATATTCTAAACATTACAATGCCGTGATACAAGCCATGTGTAAGGAATGCTAATGCAGCATCGTAGGCATTGGTAGGTGTTACTTATAATCGTCTGATTTTGAATAGCTGCTGATGATGGTAATACACTTAAAGAATTATAATAATCTAACAGTAACAAAGTATCTGTGATGTTTTGTTACACAAGTAATGTTATACATTATAATTCATATACGTGTATATTATATATATCATACTTCATCTTTGTGATATTAAATACACATTACAATTATTTACAATACAATGTAACACAGATTGAGTGTTTAGGGGGTAGATGCTGAGAGGTTCGAGTGCAACCCTCACTCACTGTTCCACTTCCTGGATGGGACTTCCCGTAAGTTACTCAACCATGTGGTGCCTCAGCTTTCTAACCTACACAATGGGGACATCAATAATAGTACTAACTTTGGGGTGACATTGTAGTGATTCAATGTCGTTAGTACAGAGCCTGGCACAGAGAAGGTGCTCTGAGTTACTATTACTACTGTATTATTACAATTACCCATCCAGGCACCATACTATCTAAGAGTCTGCATTCACCTCTCACAGGCCATGTACCTTGTATCCCCCTACAAGTGCCTCTGTGCCCCAGAACTCTGACCTGGCTCCTCTCTTCTCTTCTCCCTCTCGTGGGGTCGGCTAATGGTGCCTTCCACCAGGACATCCAGGCCCGCTCAACCTCCTGGAATGCTGACCGTGTGTGCTCCACTGAGGCTGGCCGTCTGCCACGGAATGTGAGAAAGAACCGCTATAAAGATGTGCTGCCGTGTAAGTTAGGGGCTTCTGGGGGGGAGTTGGTGGGGCTCTGCACACATCCTCCACCCCGTGGCAGTCCAGTCCACCATGCTCCCAGTACACTCCCTCTCAGATCCTTGCAGTGGCTGCATTTCTCCTGAGCAGCTCACAAGTGCACCCAGGTGGGATCCCTGCTGGGAGTGCAGTAACCCTTTCATCCAGGAAGCCATCAGGGCCTTGATACTTCTATCACCCCAAAGCACTTTTCCACCTCTCTCCCTGGCAGATGATCAGACACGAGTGATCCTCTCCCTGCTCCAGGAGGAGGGACATGGCGACTACATCAATGGCAACTTCATCCGGGTCAGGCTGGGAGTCAGGGAAGGGGTGGACTTGGTAGGGGTGACTGCAAGATCTCGGTGGTGAACTTAGCCTTTACCAGGGTACAGACGGAAGCCAGGCCTACATCGCCACACAAGGACCCCTGCCTCACACCTTGCTAGACTTCTGGCGCCTGGTCTGGGAGTTTAGGGTCAAGGTCAGCCTTAGGGGAGGGTGAGGTGGGGCTAACATTTTGAGTCTTCCCTTGGCCTTGTTTCTCCAATTCCCTAACCCAAATCACTCCCCTCTCCCCTTACCCTTCTTGTCTAGGTGATCCTGATGGCATGTCGAGAAATGGAGAATGGGCGGGTAAGTGTCCTCAGCCCTCTAGAGTACATTTCCTTGTGCCTGAAGGAGGTAGGAGAAATCTTGTTAGCACATCCCTAATCCCAGATCTGAAAGGCCCAATTCTTGGAGTGACTCCACTATTGCTCTCTTTAATTTTTTGTTGATCTTTTTCCTTTTATTCATGGTGCTCATCCCTGCAGTGTTCACAACCCCTGTACTGCTGGTCTTCCCAACCCAAGTCTACACCACAGACCATAAGGCCTATACTGAGCTATCCCTGGTACAGCTCTGATCTCTGTGTTTGCCTCTCTTCCCTTATTCACTCCACTCTAGTCATTTTGGCATTTGCTGTTCCTCAGATGTGTCAGGGGTGGCACTGTCTCAGGGCCTGTGCCTTGGCTGTTCCCTCTGCCAAGAACAGTCTTCTTGGATTGCTCTGCTACCACCTTCAGATCTTTGTTCAAATGCTACTTTCTCCATAAGACCTTCCTGGATCTTACACCTTTTAAAACTCCCAGCACTCCCACTCTCCTTCCTGTGTCCTATTTTCCTTAAGCAGTTCTTATCACTTCTAGCGTACAAGGTAATCTACACATTGTTTATTCTCCATCTCCTTGATTAGAAAATAAGTCCAGGACTGCAGGGATCTTTTTTTTTTTGCCTGTTAGCATAAATTAGTTACTCAATAAATGCATGTCAACATTGAAGGCACATGGTTTCTACATTCTGGCTTATTCAATAGACAGGGCTCGGAAGTGGGGTAAGTGCTGCCCAGGGATGAATGGGTGATCATGAAGTCTGTACAATCTGTAGTGATGCCCCTTTTTCATTCCTGGTTTTGGTAATTTGTGGTCTGTCTCTCCGTCTCTCCCATGTCAGTCTGGCTAGAGAAAAGATGAGCAAATTTCAGCTACTGTACTAGGTCTGTCTTGCTGCCTTATTTTGTAAATAAAATGTATTAGAATACAGCCACACTCATATGTTTATATATTGTATATACCCACTTTCATGCTACAGTGGCAGAATTCAGTAGTTGCAAGTTGGGTAGATTGAATGACTCACAAAATGTAAAATACTTATTATCTGGCCCTTT
>CM053605.1:96781028-96808717 GCA_028646535.1 Procyon lotor | reverse complement strand
GGGGGGGGGGGGGGGGGGGGAAGCAGGCTTCCCACTGAGCAGACAGCCCGATGTGGGGCTGGATCCCAGGACCCTGAGATCATGACCTGAGCCGAAGGCAGAGGCTTAACCCACTGAGCCACCCAGGAGCCCCAACTTTTCATCTTTTTCATTTCCTTCCTAATGGTTATTTATGTTTACCTTGCTTCTGTTTTTCTAGTTTCTTAAACTTAGATCTTTGATTTGAGATTTTTCTTTTTGCATATATAAGCATTTAATGTTATCCATTTTTCTCTAAGCCTTGCTTTAGCTACATCTCACAAACTTGATAAGTTGAATCTTCTTTTTCTATTAGTTCAAAATATTTTCTAATTGCCTTTGTGATTTCTTCTTTGACTCACAATATTTGACCACGGTTATACTATGTTTCCAAATATTTGAGGACTTTCCCATATATCTTCCTGTTATTAATTTTTAGTTAATTCCACTGTGGTCAAATAACAACTTTATATGATTTCAATCCTTTTACATATACTGAGACTTGTTTTATGACTATGAGTATGGCCTATCTTGGTAAAAAGTCTGTGTATACTTGAATGTGTATTCTGCTTTTGTTGAGTGGAGTGTTCTATAAATATCAATATAGTCAAATTGTGTCTTTTTTGAAAGACACTTTAATATTTTTTGTTATCCTTACTATATTTTATAAATCTTTACTAATTTCTTTTCTCTAAATATTTTGTGAATCGCTGAAGGAAGATGATGAAATCTCCAACTATTCTATAACTGCTGGAGTTAGGATAAATATTATTCAAATCTTATTGTTCACATGACTTTTTAGGGGGTCTAGCTGCCTATTTTTTACTGAAATAATGTTGAAATTTCTAATTTTAAAATTATTGTTCTTCTCAGTTCTGTCAGTTTCTGCTTTAGCTATTTAGAAACTCTGGAATTGAGTGCATATACAGTTAGGATTATGTCTTTCTGATGAATCTATCCCTTTTCCAAATATGTAAGGTTCCTTTCTATCTCTGGTAATATTCCTTTCCTGAAGTGGACTGTGATATTAATATAGCAATTTAAATTGTGCTAGAGTGTACATATCTTTTTCCATTCTTTTACTTTATATCTATGTTCATCTTTGTTTTAAAGTGTCTTATAAGTGGCATATTGTAGGGACATTCTTTTTTATTTAATCTGACAATCTCTGCCTTTAATTAGAGTATTTAGTTGTTAATATAGTTATCAATAATGTTGGGTCTAAAGCTACCATCTTTGTTTTCTATTTGTTCCATCTGTTCTTTGTCCCTTTATTTGTTTCTGTCTTCTTTCAGATTGAGAATTTTTTTTAAAAGATTTTATTTATTTATTTGACAGAGGGAGATCACAAGCAGGCAGAGAGGCAGGCAGAGAGAGACGGGGAAGCAGGCTCCCTGCTGAGCAGAGAGCCCGATGTGGGGCTGGATCCCAGGACCCTGAGATCATGACCGGAGCCAAAGGCAGTGGCTTTAACCCACTGAGCCACCCAGGTGCCCCCGATTGAGAATTTTTTAAAATTAATTAATTATTTATTTATTTGATAGAGAGAGAGAGAGAGAGAGCATGAGTGGGGGAGAGAGGCAGAGGGAGAAGGAGAGCAGGGGCCTGACGTGGGACTTGATCCCAGGACCCCAAGACTATGACCTGAGCCAAAGGCACACACTTAACTGACAGAGTCACCCAGGTGCCCCTAGATTGAGAATTTTTATGAATCCATTTCATAGTCATTATTTACTTATTAGTTATACTGCTTTGTATTATGTGCATAGTGTGGCTTTAGGGTTTACCAGTTATATCTTTAACTTATCACAGTCTACACTCAAATAATATACCAATTCATTTAAAACATAAGAACTTTATACTAGCATATTTCAAATTTCCCATTTCATGCTTTATGTTATTGTTGCCATAGGTTTTAATAGGTTTTAATTCTAAATATGAAATATACTCCACAATGCACTATTATTTTTGCTTTAAATTGTCTTTTTCTTATTTTTTTAATTTTTAATTTTAAATCCAGTATAGTTAACATACAGTGTTATATTAGTTTCAGTGTATAATATAGTAATTCAACAACTCTAAATATTACTCACTGACCATCATGACAAGGATACTGTTAATTCCCTTCACCTATTTCACCCATTCCCTTCCCCTACCTTCCCTTTGGTAACCACCTTCTTTATAGTTAAGAGTCTGTTTTTTGGTTTCTCTCTTTTTTCATTTATTTGTTTTGTTTCTTAAATTCCACATATGAGTGAAATCTTATGGTATTTGTCTTTCCCAACTGATTTATTTCACTTAGTATTATATCCTCTAGATCCATCCACATTGTTGGAAATGGCAAGATTTCACTCTATATTCCATGGTGTGTGTGTGTGTGTGTGTGTGTGTGTGTGTGTGTGTATCTTCTTTATCCATTCATCTATTGATAGACACTTGGGGCTTCCATAATTTGGCTATTGTAAATAATGCAGCAATAAACACAAGGGTGCATATATCCTTTTGAATTAGTGTTTGAGTATTCTTTGGATAAATACTAAGTAGTACAATTACTGAATCATAGGGTAGTTCCATTTTTAATTTTTTGAGGAACCTCCATACTGTTTTCCAGAGTGGCTGCACCAGTTTATATTCCCACCAACAGAGCACAATGGTTCTTTTTTCTCCACATCCTTGCCAACACTTTATGTTTCTTATATTTTTTATTTAGCGACTCTGACAGGTGTGATATGATATGTCATTGTGTTTTGATTTGCATTTCCCTGAAGCTGAGTGATGTTAAGTGAGCTTCCTTTCATGTATCTGTTGGTCATTTGGATGTCTTCTTTGGAGAAATGTCTGTTCATGTCTTTTGTCCATTTTGAATTGGATTATTTGGTGTTTGACTGTTGAGTTGAATCAGTTTTTTATATATTTTGTATACTAACCCTTTATCAGATATGTCATTTGCAAACATCTTCTCCCATTCAGTAGGTCATTTTTTTTTAGTTTTATTGTTTGTTTCCTTTGTATGCAAAAGCTTTTTATTTTGCTACAGCAATCAGATAAGAAAAGGAAATACCATCCAGTGGTATTTATTTTGCCACAGCACTCAGATAAAAAAAAAGGAAATACCATCCAAATTGGTAATCAAGAAGTAAAACTTTAACTATTTGCAGATAACATGGTATTATATATAGAAAACCCTAAAGACCACACCAAAAAATTACTAAAACCAAGAAATGAATTGAGTAAGGCCGCAGTATACAAAATCAGTGTACAGAAATCTGTTGCATTTCTATACACTAATAATGAAGCAGCAGAAAGAGAAATTAAGAAAACAATTTACAATTGTACCAAAATAATAAAATACCTAGAAATAAACTTAACCAAGGAAGTGAAAAAACCTATACATTGAAAACTATAAAACACTGATGAAAAAAATTGAAGATGACACAAATAGATGCTCATGGATTGGAAAAAGAAATATTGTTAAAATGTCCATACTATCCAGGGGCGCCTGGGTGGCTCAGTCGTTAAGCGTCTGCCTTCGGCCCAGGTCAGATCCCAGGGGTCTGGGATCGAGCCCCGCATCGGGCTCCCTGCTCCGTGGGAGGCCTGCCTCTCCCGCCACCATTCCCTCTGCTTGTGCTCCCTCTCTCGCTGTGTTTCTCTCTGTCAAATAAATAAAAAAAATCTTTAATAAAAAAAAAATGTCCATACTATCCAAAGCAATCTACAGATTTAATGCAATCCTTGTCAAAATAGCAACAGCATTTTTCACAGAACTAGCACAAACAATCCTAAAATTTGTATGGAACCAGAAAAGACCCCAAATAGCCAAAGCAATCTTGAAAAAGAAACATAAAGCTGGAGCTATCACAATTCCAGATTTTAAGTTATACAATGAAGCTGTAGTAATCAAAACAGTATGATACTGGCACAAAAATAGACACATAGATCAACGAAATAGGATAGAAAGCCCAGAAATAAATCCATGATTATATGGTCAGTTAATCTATAAATCTTCAACAAAGGAAGCAAAAATATGCCATGGGAAAAAGAATCTCTTCAATAAATAGTGCTGGGAAAACTGGATATCTACATGCAAAAAAGGAGGAGGAGGAGGGGAGGGGGAGGAGGAGGAAAAAAAGAAACCGGACCAGTTTCTTACACCACACACAAAAATAAACTCATAATGGATTAAAGACCTAAATGTGAGACCAAAAACCATAAAAATCCTAAAAGAGAGTACAGGCAGTAATTTGTCTGGCATTGGTCATAGTAGCATCCTTCTCGATATGTCTTCTGAGGCAAAGGAAACAAAAACAAAAGTAAACTATTGGGACTAAACAGCTTTATCAAGATGCATTTCTTCATAGGTAACCCCTACTCTATTTTTGGTCCCTATAGGTTTGACCGCTCTGGACTTTTCATGTAAATTGAATCATATATGTTGTCTTTGTGACTGGGTACTTTCACTTAGCATGTTTTTAAAATTCATGCATATTACAGCATATGTCAGTACTTAACTCCTTTTTATTGTTTAACAGTATTCCATTGAATGGGTCTACCGCATTTTATTTGTTCATTTATCAGTTTATAGAAAATGAGTTGCTTCCACTTTTTAGCTATTATGAATACTGCTGCTATGAACATTTGTGTGCAAGTTTTTGTGTAAAAGTATGTTTTCAGTTCTCTCGGGTACATACCTAGAAGTAGAATTGTTACATTATATGGTAACTCCATTCTTAATATTTTGAGGAACTGTCAAACTGCTTTCCACAGCTATATCATTTTACCTTCCAATCAGCAATGTATGAGGATTTGAATTCACATCCTCACCATCATTTGTTGTCTTTTTTTTTTCAACACTTGTAATTTTTTTCAGCACTTATTTGTCTTTTCCCCATTGAATGGTCTTGTTATCCTCGTTGAAAGTCAATTGACTATAAATGTAAGGGTTTTTTTCTGGACCCTCAACTCTAGTCCATTGATTGGCAGATCTATCTTTGTACCAGTACTATACTTTTTTATTATTATTATTGTAACTTTATGGTAAGTTTTGAAATCAGGAAATGTGAGTCCTCCAAATTTTTTTTTCAAGATTGTTTCGACTTTTCTGGGTCACTTGCTGTGCAGAAAAGAGTACTATAACAGGCTTATGACTAAAAAAAGACCTTCCTACTAGGTTGGATCTTGCCTAGAAACTGGATTTCTTTTTCTTTTTCTTTTTCTTTTTTTTAAGATTTTATTTATTTATTTGACAGAGAGAGATCACAACTGGGCAGAGGCAGGCGGGGGGGGGGGGGGAAGCAGGCTTCCCACTGAGCAGAGAGCCCAATGTGGGGCTGAATCCCAGGACCCTGAGATCATGACCTGAGCCGAAAGCAGAGGCTTAACCCACTGGGCCACCCAGGCGGCCCTAGAAACTGGATTTCTAATGAAAGTAGCTCACTATGCTTGAACTGTTTATATAAACAGTATGATTTATTTGAACACCTGCCTTCCTTCTGGGAGTCTGAAGTTTTGGTACATGCTAGTCAGAGGGTGCCCGCATACCACATGGAATGTCTCAGTGAATTCCCTGGGTACTGACTGCCTAATGAGTTTCCCTGTGGATATTTCACACATGTCACAGATCATTGCTGGGGGAATTCAGCACATTGTGTGCAACTTCACTGGGAGAAGACCCTTGGAAGTAGGAACCTTGTTTCACTCACTTAGCCCTGTGCATCTTCTCCCTTTGTTGATTTTTTCTGTAGCTTTTCATTGTATTAAATCATAGCCAAGAGTACAACTCTATGCTGAGTCTTGTGAGTCCCTCTAGTGAATCATCAAACCTGAGCGTGATGTTGGGTATCTACAACACTCATTAATGTTAAGATCAGCTCGCCAGTATCTTCTAAAAGCCCTCTTTTTGATAGGAATTTTGATAAGGAATGCATTGAATCTATCAATTTGGGAGCTATTGCCATCTTAACCATATTATCTTCCACTCCATGAACATGGATGTTTTTCCATTTATCTAGGTCTTTTAAAATTTCTGTTAGCAATGTTTTATAGTGTTTGGTTTAGAAGTCTTGCACTTTTGTTAAATTTATTCCTAAGTAGTTTGTACATTTTTAAGCTATTGTAAATGCAGTGATTTTCTTAATTTCATTTTCAGTTTCCTTATTGCAAACCAAAGTTTTCACTATATAGAAATACAACTGATTTTTCTGTATTGATATTATGTCATGTATCCTTGCTGAACTCATTTATTAGCTTTTTTCTAGGATTACTTTTTAATTTATTTACTTATTTTTAAAATTTATTTTTATTTTTTCCTCCCAAATATGTTTATTTTTTCAGTGTTACAAGATTAATTGTTCATGCACCACACCCAGTGCTCCATACAATACGTGCCGTCCTCAATACCTACCACCAGGCTCGCCCAACCCCCCAGCCCCCCTAAAACCCTCACCTCAGTTTGTTGCTCAGAGTCCACAGTCTCTCATGGTTCATCTCCCCCTCTGATTTCTCCCCATTCCCCTTTCTCTTCCTTCTCACAATGCCCTCCATGTTTTTCCTTATGGTCCACACGTAAGTGAGACCATAAGATAATTGGCTCTCTCTGTTTGACTTATTTCCCTCCGCATAATCTCTTCCAGTCCTGTCCATGTTGATACAAAAGTTGGGTATTCATCCTTTCTAATGGAGGCCCAAAGAAGCAGATGCAGTACAAAGAAGGGTCACATGTACTCCAATGTTCATAGCAGCAATGGCCACAATTGCCAAACTGTGGAAAGAACCAAAATGCCCTTCAATAGATGAATGGATAAAGAAGATATGGTTCATTTATTAGCTTTAATAGTATATGTGTGGGTGTGGGTATGTGTGAAACTTAGGGTTTTCCATATATATTATGACATCATCAGTAAATTGAGATAATCTTGCTGATTCTTTTCTTTCTTTTTTTTTTTTTTTAAGATTTATTTATTTGTCCGGGTGGTAGTGGGGAGAGCAAGTGAGCACGTGCACAGGCAGGGGGAGCAGCAGGCAGAGGGAGAAGCAGACTCCCTGTTGAGCAAGGAGCCCAGTATGGAACTCTATCCGAGGACCCTGGGATCATGACCTGAGCTGAAGGCAGACGCCTAACCAACTGAGCCACCCAGGCATCCCTGCTGCTTCTCCTATGTTCCTTTTTTATCTTCCTTCCTCCCTCTCTCCTTTCTTCCATTTCTTTTTTCCTAACTGCACTGACTAGACCTTTCAGTACAAAGTTGAACAGAAGTGGCAAGTGCAACCTGATTTTAAGGGTGAAACATCCTTTCACCATAAGTCTAAGGATTGGTTGTGGGTTTTTTTTTTTTTTTTTTTTTGTAGATGTGTTGTTGTTTTAATCAGACTAAAGAGTTTCCTTTCATTTCTAGTTTCCTTTGCATTTTTATCATGAACAGGTGTTGGATTTTATCCAAAATTTTTTTCTGTATGTATTCAGATATCATGTGTTTTCATTTTATTTTCTATTTTATGGTATATGACATTCATTTTTTTTATATATACAACCAGTCTTGCATGCCTGAGAGTAATCCAATTTGGTCATGGTGTATAACCCTTTGTGGATGTTTTGTTGAGGATTTTTATGTCTGTATTAATGAAACATTGGTTAGCAGTAATCTTTTCTTGTGATATCTATGTCTGGTTTTAGTATCAGATTAATACTGGCCTCATATGACATGTTGAGAAATGGTCCTTCAATTAAAAAAAAATTTTTGTGAAGGATTGCTATTAATTCTTCCTTGTTTGTTTGATAAAATCCACTAGGCTATCTTTTTTAAATGTTAAAAATAAATATTTTTTTACATTTAGCCATATATTTGCTTTTTCTTTACTCTTCATTCTTTTGTGTAGATCCATATTTCATCTAGTATCATGTTCCTTTTGTATGAACAGCTTCCTTGAATATTTCTCACAGTACAGGTTTGTTGTGATAAATTCTCTCAGCTTTTTTTTGTCTTAAAGTTTTTTTTTAAATTTCAGCATTTTTAGAGTGTCACAACTTTCACTTCTGACTTGCAGAGTTTCTGACAAAATTCTGTCATTCTTATGTTTGTTCCTTAATATGTAATGTGTCTTTTTGTGTATATGATGCCTTTAAGTTTTCTCTCTCTTCTCTTTCTCTCTCTCTCTCTGGCAATTTGATCATGATCTGCCTTGGGGTGGCTTTTTTTTTCTTAAGATTTTATTTGTCAGAGAGGGAGACAGCACAAGTAGGGAGAGTGGCAGGTAGAGGGAGAGGGAGAAGCAGGCTTCCCACTGAACAGGAAGCCCAATGTGGGACTCGATCCTAGGACCCTGGGATCATGACCTGAGCCGAAGAAGGACGCTTAACTGACTGAGCCACCCAGCTGTCCTTTGGTGGGGCTTTCTTTATGTTTATTCTCCCTATAATTGACTTTCTTGGATGTATGGGTTTGGGGTTTCATAAAATTTGGAAAAATTTGCAGCAACTATTTTTTCAAATATAATTTCGGTTCTCTCTCTCCTCTCCTTCTTCTGGACTACAGATACACATACATTAGGTATTTTGGTATTTGGTGTATTTGGTATATTTCTACTTGTGTATTTGGTATATATTGTATATTGGTATTTTTGGTATATTTGGTATATTTCCACATTTGGTATATTTGGTATTTTTTGGTGTATTTCCACAGGTAACTGATTCTTTGTTCATTTTTTCCTAGTAATTTTTTCTTTTTTTTCATTTTAAATAGATGCTATTGATATGTCTTTGTGTTCACTGATCTTCTGTGTCTAATCTGCTATTAGACAGTGAATTTTTTATTTCATGTATCTTATTTTTCCTCTCTAGAAGTTTCATTTTGGTATTTTCTCTATCTTTTGTTTCACTTTCATTATGTTCATGTTTTTCTTTCATCTTCAAGTATTTTTAAAATATTTTTAAAAAACTGTTTAAAGGTCTTTGTCTACTTCTTTCTGCATCCCTATTGGATCTTCTATTCACTTATTTTTCTCCTAGTTGTGGATCACATTTTGTTGTTTCTTTGTATGTCTAGAAAATTTTTTTTTTTTTTAAAGATTTTATTTATTTGACAGAGAGAAACACAGCGAGAGAGGGAACACAAGCAGAGGGACTGGTAGCGGGAGAAGCAGGCTTCCCGCGGAGCGGGGAGCCCGATGCGGGGCTCGATCCCAAGACTCTGGGATCTGACCTGGGCCGAAGGCAGACGCTTAACGACTGAGCCACCCAGGCGCCCATGTCTAGAAAATTTTTATTGGATGCTTGAGATTTTTAATTTTGCAGGTAACTGTTGGATTTTATTGTCTTCCTTTAAAGAGTGTTAGACTTTTTCTGGAAGGCAGTTAAGTTACTTTCGGATGTTTGATTTCTTTAAGGTTTGTTTTAAAGCTTTTGTAGGGCAGGTCTAGAATAGCCTTTATTCTAGAACTAATTTCATTCTACTTCTAACATGTGGTCCTTCTTGGTTCCCTATCGAATACCCTTAGAGTCAATACCCTTATACTCCACTCTGGCTGGAGGAATGTAAATTATTTCTATCCTATTATGAACATTATAGGAAATGTTCATTTTATAGGTCCTTAGTTATTATTCTTTCATGGGAAGTTATTCTTGCCTGGCTTCATAGAGTTTCATGATGCTAATAATACTCAAGGGGACCATATACAGACTTCTGAACTTTTTTTGTTTGCATAGCTCTGTTCTTTCCAAGACCCTGCCCTTCAAATTCTAGCTGCTTTGGTCTCCCTGAGCCATGATCTCTGGCTCCTTAACTCAGTGGGCTCATTGGACTCTCCATGTCCTGCAGCCTGGTGACTGCCTCTAGGCAGTATGTTGGGGCAGTCATAAGATTTGACCCATGTGTTTCCCTTTGTTCACAATCCTGCAATACCTGTGGTCCAATGTGTGAAAATAGTAACTCATATGTTCTGTCCAGTTTTTTAGTTGCTTACAGTATGAGAATATTCTGGCCTGTCTTCCTCCTGAAGAGTAAGAAGCATGTCTCCACTGTGTCTGTGTTTAATCTGACAAGGCTGTGCCAGCTGGCCTGCATGATTAGCTACAGCTATCTGTGCTCCCACCAGCAATGCCTGAGGTGTCCTGTGAGGGTGTGTATGTATTTAGCTGGAACTCTAAAGCAGACTACTGTCTTCACTCCCTGCCCTTTCTCCCTTGTTTTTTGCAGAAAAAGTGTGAGCGTTACTGGGCCCAAGACCAGGAACCACTACAGATTGGGCTTTTCTGCATCACCCTGGTGAGCTGGGGCAGAGGTGTTTTATGAAGTCTTGGATGTTGTGGAAGGTTTCACAGAAGATTCTCAGGGAAGCTTTTGGGCTAGGTGTGAAAGGCTGAATAATTTTCCCACAGTCCCCTCACACTGCAGGGAACTCTCTGGTATTACCCTGCATATAGTCAGAACTCAATATATACATTGTTTTTGCATTTTAACTATGGCCATGGTTATCTGTTATATAAATGTGCCTGGTTAAGTTCTTAAAATCCTTATTTCCTTTACCATTTCATAACTCAGGAAAATCTCTCTCTTCAAGCCAAATATAGTTGGCATATAGGTATATAATAGGTACATTAAAGCTCTTATTGTAGAACAAAAGAAATCTTTTTTTTTTCACCATAAGTGAGCTTGTTGGGGTTTTTAATCATAGTTCTTTCTCCCCTCTATCAAATGTTTCCTTCAGGAAAGTCATGGGGGATGTTTGAACTGAATGAATTTTTAAAAATATGTTGTTTGATTTTTAATCAGAAATGCTTTGTTTTCTGCAAATGTCTTCTGGCACCTGTGGTCTTTGTTCTCCTCTCTGTTCCTACCTGCCCCACATCCTCAGACAAAGAAGACATGGCTGAATGCAGATATCATGCTCAGGACCCTCCAGGTCTCTTTTCAGAAGGTACTTACAGGGGAGGAGGCTCCCATATGGGGAGAGCTGTTTTCTATCTCTGCTCGCTCATTGTAAAATGGGCATTAGCAATAGTACCTATCTCCTTAGTTATTATCTGTTGGATTTAAGTGGAAGATGTTTAGAACTGAGCTTGACATGCAGTAGGTGCTCAGTAAATGCTTTTTTAAAAATCATTTGCCGCTCTTTTCAGGAATGTCGTTCTGTGTACCAGCTGCAATATATGTCCTGGCCAGACAGAGGAGTCCCTAGCAGTCCCGAACATGTGCTCACCATGGTGGAGGAAGCCCGTCGCCTCCAGGGATCTGGCCCCAGCCCCCTCTGTGTCCACTGCAGGTTTAAGAAATGGGTTTTATGGGAGTCTGGTGAGACAGAGATGACTTGAGAGTAGGGGAAGGAGGCAGGGAGGCCAATGCAGGCCTTGAAGCCAATGTCACAGTTTGAGTGCCTCTTCTGAAAAACCTGAAGCCACACTAGCTCATGCTGCATCAACTGAAATTTAGCATTTATTGAGCTCAGACTGCCTGCTGGAGAGTAAACACAGAGTCGATGCTCAGCAAATGTAAACAATTTAAACGTTTTTTTTTATTGTAATGTGGGGATTCTGAGAATCAAAAGATGCTGCAGGGGATCCTCCATTAGGACCCTCACTCCCAACCCCAAACACCCTATACAGAAGGGGCTGTGGGCAGATCCTGACCAAGCTTACACTTATTCTTGCTTGTCAGCGCGGGCTGTGGGCGAACAGGTGTCCTGTGCACTGTGGACTATGTGAGACAGTTGCTCTTGACCCAGGTATGAATAGGGTATATGTGTGCTTATGTGTAGTACAGATCCCACACCCACCAGGTCCTGCTCATGTGCCCTCTCTGTCCCAGATGATCCCACCTAACTTCAGCCTCTTCAATGTGGTCCTGGAGATGAGAAAGCAGCGGCCTGCAGCTGTGCAGACAGAAGTAAGAGGCTCAGTCTCCTCAATCTAAGGACATATCCCTCCTCCTTGTCTTCCCTTTCTGATGATTCCTCTTCCCCCACCAGGAGCAATACAGATTCCTATACCACACAGTGGCTCAGATGTTCTTCTCAGCACTCCAAAACACCAGCCCCCTTTACCAGAATTTCAAGGAGGTACCAAGGCCCCCTTCCTGCTCTCTTCATGCCTACCATCAACATCCTCAGAGACCAGGATCCAGAGTAGAAGTGTTTGGCCACCATCACTGCAGCATCTAGCCCACGGACTTCTTCTGGGAGCAGGGACTGACTATGATATCCACCTTTGTCCTCCTTGCTACCTTATCAGACTGTTCTTCTTAAGCTTACCCCTCTCCCCCAGGAGCCCGTGGTCACCTCCATCAGGGGTCTGGCCAGTTTCCTCCAAGTCTCATACCCTTCTCCTCCTGTCTTTCCCCAGAACTGTGCCCCAGTCTACGACGATGCCCTCTCCTTCCAGACTTCCCAGACCCTTCCCACCACACCGCGCCCACCTGGCCAGGTCCTCAGGTACCCAACTCCATCTCCTCATTCTTCCCTTTCCGATTTCTCATGCTCCGAGGCTAACCCTTTCCTCGCTTTTGAAACATCAGCCCTTCCTTGCTGTTCAGTTTACCAAATATTCACTGGCTCTTTCTTTGAACTGAGTCCGGGAACCTGCCCCAAGATGATACTGGTCCCAGAGATCCCATTGCCTCTGCCTCTAAGGCTAGCCCCTATGTTAGCCCTTTCTTTGCTTCCCTAGTCATTAATTTAGCAAATATTTCTTGATGCCGCCCACTTGTCAGGCCTTATGTCAGGTGCTGGGGACACAGAGTCAACCTTCCTTTGCAGGAAATTTCTCCCCATCGTTCTAGAGACTAGCTCCCCATTTTGAGGCCATCCCTCTGCCCCCCTTTTAGATGCCACTTCCTCATTCTTTTATTCAGACATGTACACAGAAATGACAACCCGTTCCTTAGGACCAATACCCTGCCCATTTACCTGCCAGGCTGTTCCCTTCCCTTCACTCACCTAACTTGCCAGGCGCTTGAGACAGAACGGAACTCCCCTCACCCAGAGACCCCTCCCTGTCTCCTCTGAGACCTGCCCGGCACCCTCTCCGAACTGCGAGCAGCCTTGGGTGGGAAGGAAGCCGGAGGTTTGCGAGCTAGGCGCACACCCCACCCCCACCCTCGGCTCAGTCGCTTCACTTCCTCCCCCGCCCTCCCTACCCGCAGAAGCATCTCGGTGCCTGGGCCCCCGGCCCTCGCCATGGCCGACACGTACGCGGTGGTGCAGAAGCGCGGGGCGCCGGCGGGCACCGGGACAGAGTCGCGGGGGCGCGGCGCGGAGGAGGCGCCACTCTACAGCCAGGTGACGCCACGCGCCCGGCGGCCGCAGGCGCACGCGGAGGACGCGCGTGGGTTGCGGCCCCGCCGCGGTAAGTCTAGGCCGGCCCGGGCGCGAGGCGGGAGGACCGGCATCCACCTGCGCTTTCTCCAGACCCAGTCTTGCTGGGGTCGGGAAGACCCGGCGGCCTCGAGGACCCCCGCCCCTGAGTCCGACCCCGTTAGGGCCCATGCTGACGTCTGTGCTTTCCCGGCCGCGCCTCTGGGACCATTGCCCAACTCCGGTCGCGGCCGGAAGTGTGCCAGGCCTAGCCTTGAGCTCAAGGCTGGGTCCGTTTCTCTGGCGACGCTAGCTCGTCCAGGCGGAAGCGTTGGTTTCCGCTATGCCGCCTCCCTCTGCCCTCACCGCCTTGGCCCTCAGCCTGCCAGCTCGGGCCCCAGGAGCATGGAGGATGCAGTTCTGCCCCGGGGTGGGTTCCGGAGCTCCGTGGGGCTGCCTGAGTCAATCCTTGGGGGGTGGTCTTCTGCCCGTAGTTCCCGCCGACCAAAGCCCTGCTGGGCCTGATGCCTATGAGGACGTGGTGGATGGAGCTCAGAGTGGTGGGCTAGGTAAGTCAAAGCCTGGGTTGCTGGGCCTCCGCAACTTTGACTGAATCCCAGGATTTGGGGGGTTTAGGGATGGTGGTGTGGGGCTCACTCTCCGAGTCCTGTGGATGTGGCTTCAGTAAACCACCAGAGCCTGGAGGCTTGAGGATGACCTTCCATTCGTCTCCGCACCTCAGCTTCTCCACGAAACCCATGGTGCCCTTCTTCCAGGCTTCAACCTGCGCATTGGAAGGCCTAAAGGGCCCCGGGACCCCCCTGCTGAGTGGACCCGCGTGTGAGTGCTGCACCCTGTCTGCCTGTTGCCCCACGTGGGCACCTGGACTGCTGCTGACGGCCATTCTCTGCTATGTGAAGTGTTGGGAATGGGAATGCTGGTCCTGGATCAAAATAAAAGTTTCTTAGGGTGGAAATGTAGGGGCTTTGCCCCAGTGATTATAGTATTCAAGGCTTGAGGCTGGGGGAGGTAGTTGGGAGATAATGGCTGGTGAGACTGCAGTGAACAGATTCAAGAATAAACATCAGGAATGGGCCCAACCCCTGGAGATTAGACAGGTTCTCCAAGGTGTGAAGAAGAGGATGGACAGATGGGCTTCTGGAGACTGTCCCCATCACCACATAATGGGCTAGTTCATCTCAATGTCTGAGCCTCCCTCACTCAGACACCCAGTTGGACACAGAAATGGGTGGGCCCTGAAAAAGACTGATAGACACTCCCCCACCCCCCAACCACCATGCAGACACATCCAAGCCAGATATAACAACCCAGAAGACCGATTTCAAATAAATTAAAAGGTCCTCATATGGATACACAGACAGATGGACCCCCCAACCAGGACAAGTAGATAGCCATACACCTAGACAGCCAGATCTTCAGAGGTACAGTCCACAGCTGGTTGGATGGACTGCCAGTCAGAGAGATAAATCAACTAACCACCTGACAGCAAGAGAGACCATCAAAAAGACCCCCCCCCCCCAGCTAAGCAGCCAGCCAGACACCAGCCAGATGGACCACTAGGTGGACAGACTCCCAGACAGACATAAACAAATCCCTAGCTGAACAGACATGTTCTCTTAGCTAGACAGACCCAAGTGGGCAGACAGACCCAAGTGGGCAGACAGACTGACAGACCTAGTCAGACTCCTAACTAGCCAGATGGACTCCTACCCAGACAGAAGGACCCTTGGTTGTACAAACAGCCTCCCAATGAGGCAGATAGGTAGACTTCTAGACAGGTGGATAGTCCCGACCAACTCGCCAATTTCAAAAACCCACATTTTATCGACAAATTGATGTACCACCTGCTGGGAGGACTGCCAGGTGGATCTGCAGGCTGGATCTGGCAACAAGCCAGATAAGTAGACAAACCCTCAGGTAGAAAAGCCAGACAGATCATCTACTGTCCACCAGCTTGGCATACCTTGCTAATCAGCAGAACCTTCAAACAGGCTAGATCCCTCCTAGCCAGAACAACCCCATTTCTCAGATAGGGCCTCGTTGGAAGATGAACCCCCAGGCAGTCACATGACAGATGACCCCAGCCAGACAGTGAGGCACTATGCTCAGTCAGAGATAAATGAACCCCAAAGCCAACTGGCCAACTAGATCCCAAGCTGGACAGACAGAACCCAAACCAGATGAACAGGTGGACCCCCATCTGAAGAGATGAATGGACCCCTGACAAGTCAGACTCTATTTAAGCAGATCCCCAACCAGACAGACCTGAGTCAGACAGGAAGACCCCTAACCAGACTACTCTGAGCTGTTCACATAGACCCCTGGCCAGACAAACTGCCAGTCCTTGAGCTGACAGCAGATGCACACCGATTGCTAGTTTGGCAGACAGATCTGAAGCTGGTTAGACAGACATCTAGCCTCACCTCACAGACAGATAGACTGACCCCAGACCAACAGATCAGTCTGTAGTCAGATGGGCTGATAAATCTCCAGGTAGATAGCTGGAAAGGTGAACTCCAGACAGACCAAATGTCAGCTTGGTAAGACCCTCAGACAGATCTTTAGACCCCCATCCAGAAAGACTGGAACCAGACAGATCCCCAACTAGACAGGTAGACACTTCGTGAGACAGACAGATCTTCAGCTAGACAGACAGAAAAATGGGCCATCCAGCCAGAAAACAAATCGTCCTCCATCAAGATGGATCTTCAAACCAGACAACCTCAAATGGACAGAAAGACAAGAGTAAATTTACACTTGATGTTCCAAAACCCCTGATCCTGCTCTATGATCTTCTCTCCTGATGTGATATCCTGTCAATGTTTAATTCATTCAGGTGAATTCCCATCCGTCCCTCCCTAACACAGAAAGCTGTCCTGTGTCTATGAAGAGCATAGACCACTAAGGCCCATCAGACCCATTTCCCTCATACAGTCAATGTGAGAATTCGGTGAAAGAATATAAAGATTTAGTTTGGGAGCTTATGCTTGATAAATGTTAGACCATAATCTGTTCTTGGTTCCTGCACTCATATATCGGGTTCTGAGACAAGTTGTTTGTCCTCTGTCAGTGAAAGGAAGGTGAATCTTGCCTTCCTTGACCACAACAGTGCTGCTGGCATTGGACTTAATTTGTCAGGTGCTGTAAGGTCTCTGCACAAGAGGCAGTTCAACCAGCTGAAATCTGGAATTGCAGAAAGTTAGGCATTCTCCAGCTTATTGGAGAATAGGAGCCAGCATCACCTGGAGTCCAAACTCTTAGGCAGAAGGTAGAGCTGACCTTGGTGGAAAGAGGCAGGAAGGAGGACCCAAGGCTGCTGGTAACAGAGGAGAGATGAGGTGTCATTTAGAGTGTAAAATGATCTCATAGCCAGAAATATTAAGTTCATTTGGCTCCAGAGACCAGAAGGGGAAAAGCAGTAGTATCTTCGAGGAGAGGTGGCCTATGGCAAAAGGAAGAAACATATTTCCCTCCTCAGAGGAGGGAAGCCAGTGTCAATTAGAACATTGGTCTCTGGGGTCTCTCCTTAAGCCAGCACCCACTCAGCCCAATTTCCTATCAGAAACCATAACTATAGGGTACAGTAGGCCCATTTTGGTAAGCTTTTTAAATAATTAGGTCTGAGGCTGAAGTGTTTGCAATTCTTAGCTGCCCATTCCAGACTGAAGAGTTGTTCTGCTGAAAGTAAGAAGAACAGCACCCTGTGACTGTCTGAACGGGTAGATGCCCAGCAACATAGAAAAACCTGTAGGCTTGCAAGGTAGAGCATTTAGGAGAATGCTAGGCTGGGCTCTTTACATATTTTATCTTATTTAATCTGTAAAGCAATGTTTATACGTAAGTATTGCTACTGAGCCCATTTTGTAGACGCAAAGGAGACTCAGAGAAGATAGTTGTTAGAGATTTACACCCAGATTTAGGTCTCAGTGTTTAGTGTTACAGAAATATATGGCTCTGAGCAAAAGAAGCCCTAAATTGTTAAATGAATATAAATTGCTAGCTCTGAGTAGGTCCTTGGTGTATGGACTGAATGATTAATCTTCAGAGCAACTAACACATAGAGGTAAGTTTGTTATCCTCACCTTACAGAAGCCAAGAATAACTGCAGGGAACACTACAGTGTTCATATATTTTCACAATGGAGGACAATAAAGTTACTTTTATCATAGGGCCACCACATGAGTGATTGTTCAGAGCAAGAGTGAGTCTGGATGTTTACAACACACATAGAAAAGTTGTCTTATTTTTTCAGGCATTATTTCTAGAATAAAACAATTTTACGTAGTTCTAGTCTTGGTTAACAGTTACATTTTAAATCAGTGAGCAGAAAAATGGTTTATTCAACATATGGTATTGAGATAATTAAATAGTCATTTAGGAAAAAAAGAAGTTTGAGCCATACATCATACCCTCCAGGAGGGGAAATCCTAAATATATTAGAGATTTAAATATAAAATAATAAACCATAGAAGCATTAGAAGAAATTATGGGAAATTTTCTTTATATTCTTGGACTGTAACTGCACTTGCTAAATATGGAAAGACATCAGAAGCCCAAAAGAAATATAGATAAATTTTAATGCATAAAATATGTCAACCTCACAAAAATTCCCACAAGTACAGTCATAAAATTAATGACAAACTTGAAAAAAATTTACAACTGAGATCAAACAAAAGGCTAGTTTTCTGAGATATAAAAAGCTCTTAAGAATAAGTAAAGGCCAGGGGCACCTGGGTGGCTCAGTCGTTGGGTGTCTGCCTTCGGCTCGGGTCATGGTCCCGGAGTCCTGGGATGGAGCCCCGCATCGGGCTCCCTGCTCGGCAGGAAGCCTACTTCTCCCGCTGCGATTCCCTCTGTTTGTGTTCCCTCTCTCGCTGTTTTTCTCTCTGTCAAATAAATAAAATCTTAAAAAAAAAAAAAAAAGAATAACTAAAGGCCAAAAACTCAAAAATACGCAAAGATGCCCTATCTTAGGTGTAATAAAAACCATGAAAATCAGAATTTTATACCGAGATAGCTGATTCCACTCACGTTAGCAAAGATCAAAAAGTTTAATAACGTAGTGTGTTGTCTAAAATATAAGGAAACGTTCTCATATAGAGCCAGTGGGTGTTTAAATGCATACAACCTCCATGGAAAGCACTTTAACGTCTGTTTAAAAATCCACATACTCTTTGAGGCAGAAATTTCATTTGTAGGCACTTATCTTCTGTGGGTACTCACAGAACTCGAAAATGAATGTTACACTGAGTTATTCACTGTAACACTGTCTGTAGTAGCAGAAGACTGGACATAAATGTTCACAGTGGGGTCCTGGTTAAACAAATGCTATGATGGCATACTATGCAATGTAAAAAAGGGGAATGAAACCACCTCTGTGCACTGTTGTGAACAGATTTCCAAATCACATTGTGAAATGAAAAAGAAGTATATTACAAAAAGAAATTTTTTTTTTTTTAAAGATTTTATTTATTTGACAGCGAGAAACACAGCGAGAGAGGGGACACAAGCAGAGGGAATGGCAGCGGGAGAAGCAGGCTTCCCGCGGAGCAGGGAGCCCGATGCGGGGCTCGATCCCAGGATGCTGGGATCTGACCTGGGCCGAAGGCAGACGCTTAACGACTGAGCCACCCAGGCGCCCCAAAAGAAAATATTTTATATGAACATATATAGATATATTTTTCCTTATATACACATAAAGAGTATTGAAAAAAAGCACAAGAAATTTGACAAAGAACTGGACATCTGGGGGCCCTATCCTGCAGCCCCATGCACCATGCTCCAGCCATCCTGCCTTCCTTTCACCCTCTCAAACCTTCCATGCTCAGGCATTTGTGGTGGTTGTCCTCTCTCCCCAGAGCCTCAAGTAACCATCTCTGACTGTTGTGCATGCTGAGGTCCCTGCCAGTACCGCTAGGGTACCCTAGGGATCCACATCCAGCACTGTCCTACCCACGTAAAAAGATACCAGGACTTTTACCCACAAAGTGTAGCTAGTGTTCATTAGGCTTCTTATGTGGTATGTACTATTCAAAGTATGTTAACTATATTAATTCATTTAATACTACCAAAGAGATTAAGTGCTATTTTTATCCCTATTTCATAGATATAGAAAACTTAGGTGGAGACATTGAGAAATTCAAGGTTACACAGTTAGAAAATAGCAGAGATATATTTCAAACCTAGGCATTCTGATTCCCCGCCCCACCCCACCCGACCCCCAAGAAAGTGTAGTCATGCCTAAAAGCCTAAGGTTGAACTTTCTCCATGCTGACCTTCCTTAAATAGGTCAGTGTCCCCATGAGCATGTAGGATCAGTTACCAGGAAATATTTCAAATTCGCAGTCATATGTATAGTGGATGCTTTTAAATCAACATAAAAAATATCAACAGTGTGATACTGTGATTTATAATAAATATATATTTTGGCCTTCATCTGCTGGTTCCTAGCTTCCAGCTCCTAAAACCTTTGGAATTTCCTAAGTGATGAGAGCATCCTTTGTAATCATATCAGCCCTTTAATCCTCTATCCCAGAAATTGTTTCAGAGCCATAAAGGTAAAATGGGTGTAATATTATTCATAATAAGGCCCTTTCTACCATACCTGAGTTTATGTTAATGAAGTGACTTTTCAAAAGCCTCTAAGTAACTAAAGTTGGAAACTGGTTGCCAGGGAAACCAACCAGATGATTAAAGGGTTGGAACACTCAGTCCAACCTGTGACCTGCAGTGAGTGGGGTGGTACCTGGAGATTAAATTCAATCACCAATGGCCAATGATTTAATCAATCATGCCTATATAATGAAGCCTCCCTGACTACCAGTTTGGACAGCTTTAGGTTGGTGAACCAGCCTGCATCTACATTCTGGGAGGGTTACACACCCTAAACTCCACAGAGACATATGTACCTGTGTTTAGGACTATTCCTGACCTCACTCTATGTATCTCTTCATTTGGCTTTTCAATCATATACTTTAATATCCTTTGTAATAAATTAATGATCTAGCAAGTAAGTTGTTATTCCTGAGTTCTAGAAAATTAATCAAACCCAAGGAGGCGATTGTGGGAACCTCCAATTTATAGCCAGTCAGTAGCACAGATAACAACCTGGACTTGCAATTGGCATCTGAAGTGGGGGTCAGTCTATCTCTAGGAAGACATCAGAATTGAATTAAATTTGTGAGACACCCAGTGTCCACTGAGAATTAAAGAATTGCTTGGTGGTGTTGGAAAAAAAAAAACAGCCACCAGAAATAATTACTTTGAGTATTTTAGTGGGCTCATTTCTCACTTTGAATTTGTTCTGGAGGGTGGGGGGATCTCCATGATCAGGACATCCCAGCTTAGAGAAGACTCAGTCTTACCTCTGTTTTCCGGAAATATGACCAATGTGTATAAGAAAAGGGAAACTAACATGAGGGATATGCTGGGGAAACCTGTATAGTGTTCGTGGTACAGAGGGATGAGGGGAGACAAAAGACAAGGAAACACTTTTTCTCAGCTGGTGTGAAAAGTACAATAAACAGTGCAGGGAAGTGTGGGTGGGTGGGTCTCAGTCCAGCAAGAAGTGAGGAAGGAGAATGATAGGTCAGGAAGGGCCTCCTAGAGGAATTGACACCTGGCTGAGCTGTAATTACTAAGTTCAGTTATTCATGGGCTAAGTTAACTACTAGTGAAAATTAACTTTATGTATGTTCCTGGTCAGGTCATTGCTAGGAAACCACAGAGACCCCATAACATGTGAATTGTTGCTCTCCTATGCTGGCAGTGGGAAAATATATTGGGGTAACTGTTTTGAAGAATTATTTGGCAATGTCTACCTTTTAACAAACCAGTTCACTAGGAATCTACCCTCTGGATATATTTTCAAATTTCACGTAAAAAATGGTTGGCTAATTGAACATAATAATAAAAAAATGTTTTACATTGATTATATGTTGAAATTATAATATTTGGCATAAATAAAATGTTTAAATAAAATATAACATTTGATTTAATTAATGTAATAATTAAATAATATTTAATATATTGTATTTAATTTAATTTAATTACAAAATTTGTTTTCTCTGGAGCTGGGGAGTAGTCTGAGAATGAAGGGCTGTCAGCCCTCTGGGACAGTGTTGTGTGATTGTTAAATGCAGCTGAGTAAAACACTGCCCCAGAAGAATCATGAAAAGGCAGGTGTGTTCTGTGCAATTTGGTGGCATAGTGGGGGAGAATTAAATGTGTACACTTAATCACATCACTCCATGCCCTCCTTTTCCTCTCATATTTCAGAGGAGAAAGTAAAATGTAACTTTTGTGACTGTGCCCTATGTTAGTCTGCAAAGTTGTGAACGTGAGAGGGCACCAAGTAGGTTGGCAAGAAGGACAAGGAAAGGGGCATTTGAAACATGGTTATATTCCCTCATTTGTTTACACTATCTGCTTTTCCATTCAGAAGCCATGAGGCTGTTTTCTGGGGCACATGAATTCCCCCAAAATGTGCCCACTGTACATGCAGCATCCCCAGGGCTGACATTTGGAAAACGAGGGAGTCTCATGTGTTCCTTCCTGAGCATGGTACATGTATTTAGCAGCTTTCTCACCAAGGCTGAGCAGAGCCCACTCCATGCTTGCAATATAGAAATGCGGCCTGTGGTGCTGAGTGAGTGGTGACAGAGAAGCCTGGTAAGAAAAGTAAGACTCTGGCTACTCTTTGTTCAGAGGACTTTATTTGTGTGTGTGTTTTGCAAATGTGGTCTTAATCACTTAAGCATACTCATTCCATCAAATCAGTGTGCTTTACATACTCGCCAACATTTTAGCCACAAAATAAATTACGTAAGTCTCTAAGTGACTCTGAATTTTCCGGCTTCTCAGATGGTTTGATGGTTGGTATGGACCTTGACCAAGAGCATTTTGAGTTAAGGGGGATTTTGACTGCACTAATATAATCAGACTTCCTGAAATTTAGAATTAACACCATGTGCACAGCTCTTATATTTGTCTTTCTTGCCCTGGGAAGACAAGTTAAATGTCTAGAGAATTTCATGTCTGAAAAATGCTTAATTTGAGGGTGCATTACAAAGAAATTTAGATTCCCTAGGACTAAGTATCCTCTCAAGGGAATAATGAATACATTTCTAGAGTGGTTTTACTGTTTGTTAGAAGAGAAACTGTGCTTCACAGCTATTCCTTAAAGGTTTTTGGTTCCTTTCCTCTCATGTTCTCTCTCTCTCTCTTTCTCTCTCTCTCACACACACACACACATTTTCCAATATCAGCTATTTCTGCAGTTTTCCCAAATCTTAAGTTTCTTGACACTTTCAGTTTTTCAGAGACCCACATTAAGAGATTGAGTTCTGTGGTTCTAAGATGAATAGGTATTTTTAGTTCTAATGTGGAATGGAGGATGTGGTGTTTGGGTAAGGGACAGAGGGAAAAAAATCATGACTTGTTGGAGTTAGAAAGCACCATATTTTTGGAAGGGGGAAAGGGCAAGAAGGAGGCAGATAGAGGTGACATTAGGAGCCAGGCATATGTGGATGTGAATGAGGATGAAGGCAACAGAAATAAAGGTGCAAATGCAGAAGTGTGAAAAAGATGGATGGGAAAGATGGAAAAACATGGATGATGTGCTCAGGACTGATTGCTTGTTGGCAACAGGTTAAAAAGTTGAGGCCCTGACAGCTGACACTATACAGACAGAATGTATTCATTGCAGAATATCTTTGTTCCTCAGGAGGGCCGCAAAAGTAGGAGGCATTGTAAAGAGGATCTAGGACTCCAGCAGGACCAGCTGATCAATTATGTCTTATTCATACTCTGCAATTCTGTGAGTTTTGAGGATGACTAGGAAAGATATTCCCAGCCTGTGAGAAGAAGTTAAGTCCGCATCTTGTGGGGCCTCTTGCCAAATCCCTGGTCTGGCTGCACATGGGCTCTAGCTGAGGAAGCCAGAGTCACAGGGAGAGCAAAGCAGGAGCAGGGAGGCTTTGAGTGCTAGAGTCACGCCTTGTTTCTGATTCCAGAAGGTATTCTCTGGTTTAAGGGACAGAATTTGCTTCAGTGCCTTTGGCTACCCTAGGCCTCATTCCCATACTCACGTGCACAGGGACGATGCTTCAAATGCATGAAAGGAAGAGCAAGAGGCACCAGGGGAAGGTCCATGGCGGTGAGAGACCGTCAGCCTCTTGAAACTGCAAGAGTGGGGCACTGTGCTCAGCTCCTGCCCCCAGTTTCGTCTCTGGTCTGTAAAATAGGGTTGTTGACATTAAAAGATATAAAGTATCAAGCACTAGGCACACTCCAGAAGCAAGGTGCTCTCATGTACCAGGGAGGTGTGGGAGGAGGGGGACACTGAGCAGGGCACTGGAGTGGGGGGGTCACACTTCAGCCCACTCCCACCGACCCCACTGGAGAGACTGTGGCTGGAGCACTAACCTGCCATCTGTATGGTCAGATCAGATTAAGTTGGGTGGCCCAGTCGGGAGTTATTTGAATACCCAGACTTTAAAAACCAGCTATGCACTTTTTCATGTATCTGTTGGCCATTTGGAAGTCCTCTTTGCAGAAATGTCTGTTCATATCTTCTGCCCATTTCTTGATCGGATTATTTGTTCTTTGGGTGTTGAGTTTGAGAAGTTCTTTATAGATTTTGGATACCAGCCCTTTATCTGATATGTCATTTGTGAATATCTTCTCCCATTCTGTCCACTGTCTTTTGGTTTTGTTGACTATTTCCTTTGCTGTGCAAAAGCTTTTGATCTTGATGAAGTCCCAACAGTTCATTTTTGCCCTTGCTTCCCTGGCCTTTGGAGATGTTTCTAGGAAGAAGTTGCTGCAGCTGAGGTCGAAGAGGTTGCTGCCTGTGTTCTTCTCAAGGATTTTGATGGAATCCTGTCTCACATTGAGGTCTTTGATCCATTTTGAGTCTATTTTTGTGTGCGATGTAAGGAAATGGTCCAGTTTCATTTGGCTGGGAGGTGGGGGGTAGGGATAGGGTGGCTGGGTTATGGACATTGGGTAGGGTATGTGCTATGGTAAGTGCTGTGAAATGTGTAAGCCTGATGATTCACAGACATGTACCTTGGGGCAAATAATACGTTATATGTTAATAAAAAATAAATTAATTAAAAAAAAACAGCTGTGAAACCTCTATGCTTACATGTCTAGGTTCTCCCGGAAATAAGCATGCAAAATATAAAATACTCCTTGTAGGTGATGCATGGACACAGACCCAGGGTTGTGCTGCAACCTTAGCCATCCTGAGCCCCTTTGCCCCGGAGAACCCAGCAAAACTATATGTAGATTCTTGACTCAGGGAAATTGAAGTAAGAGGTGTTATTGTCTAAGCTTGTAAGTTAATTTTTTTACACAGTAGATATGAAATACACAATGCATTACCTGAAATGACATGCCAGTTTGGAAGCCCCCAAAGTAGATCATTTGAGCGCTCACCCAGGGGCCTGGCCTTTCTCCCACTGAGGTGTGGGTAGCTCTCCCCAAGACACTCCTGATCTGGCTCAAGCTCCAGGTTTAGCCAAGTCACTTTCAAGGCTGCATTAGTTGTTTTGGGACCAGAAAGTTGCTGAGGTATCACTAAGGTCTCTTCTCACTGGAAAAATATGCTCCCATGGCATTAAAGTGGGATTATAAAGTACACAAGCCATATTGATAATTATTGACTTATGAGTTTATTGTCATTTTTTGGTCTTCAGAAGCCTCATCAATTTTTAGTATCTGGAGTAAAAATCCAGTTTCTGTACCTGGGCAGCTGGTGGTAACCTTGTGAAGCCTGGTCCAGGGGCTTAGCCAAGCTTTCTCTAAGGGCAGTGTATGCCATCTTCCTTTAACATGACTATGAGTCACGGGAAAAATATGGACCAGGAGTGGGTTCCTCCCCTAGTAAGTCAGTACTCAAGAAGTATTTTAAATGAATAAATAATTTCCTTTTACATCATTGATATGCTATATATATTTATATTCATACACTTAAAGTAATAAGTAATAAGATATATTTAGGGCTTACATCAGATGACTTATGTTGGCGGAAGGGTCTAAGGCTTTGCTCTGGGTGCTGTCAGGAATTTAGGGCATTGTGATGTGACATCTTTATCTAGAAGGCAGGAGGAAAGAATTAAGGCTAAAGCTGTAAAGTCCTAGAGGTCACTCAGAATAGCCAGCACAAGGATGTTTGTTTGGTCTTTGTAACCTGGAATGTGTGTGTTGGTCTGTGCCCAGTAACGAACGTGGAAGGGACTTGTTCTTGTCTTGCTCAATCATGGTCCCAGAGTAGCCTTGCCTGAAAGTTATGTTCTGTGACATCGCTACTGTTCCACAGGAGAGCAGAAGGGCCTAGCTATGATGCCAGTCTAGCTTCTGCGTGTCCTGGCTGCTGTTGTCTTTCTTGCTGCCTTTTAACCTACGGAGCACTTTTGGGGCTCATTCATGGGCAAAGACACACATACAAATAAAAATATATGTACATCTCAACATTATTATTAAAAGAGAAAATAAAGAAGTGATATAAGCAAATACATACATGAGCCATGTGAAGCAGGGCAGAATGCAGATAAGGAAGGTGGTGCTCAGCCATGAGTGGGCCACCACTGGATGGAGCATGATGCTGCCCTCATAGTGGTATCTACAAAGACTTCAATGGCCTCAGGACACTTCAAAGATAATGTCAAATAGAAACGCAAGTTAATCTCCAAAGGGGTCCCTAGATTAATTCTCAGGTGTTTTCAAGAGTATTTGCCTTGAAAATGGTCCCATTCATTGCTCATTTGGGGGACTACTGATGCATACCACAGATAGTACAGGAACCCCAGAAAGAAGAGCTGACTGGCAGCATGGATCGTTCCTCTACCACTCCAATCATTGTTAGTACAAACATACCAACTCAACAATGGACTGGATCATGAAGAAATTAACTCATGCTTCATTTTGTGAAAATTCATTCCATGCACATCCAAATTTATAAACCATCATTTAGCAGGTGATGCCCTTTTTTTTTTTTTTTACCAAACTCTCCAATAACATTTTCAGTTGCATATCTAAGAGCTAGAGAGTGTTGGTTAGGCTGATCAGTTGCAAAGAAGGGAAATGCACGACAGTTCTTACAGGTACTGATGGTCATGCTGAGAGGCAAGCAGAGATCCTTCTTGGTGGCTGCACAGCCTGACTTTCTAAAGGCCTTGGGCACTAACCATGACCTTTCAGATACAGCCACAAACCCCAGAGGCCCCCCTCATTTTGCCACACTTCAAAAACAGACACCTTGTCATTCCTCTTTTCTGTTTCTCCTATTTCTTAGCTTTCTGTTCTTTATTCTTGTATTGCACACAAAATTCTGAGAAGTAATTAATTTGGTCCAGCTGGTCTCAATCCTACATGGTATTCTCAGATTTGTTAGAGTTCTCAAAGCAGACAACAAATGTTCCATGTCTAGAGCTTTGCCTGTCCAATACAGTAGCCATTAACTACATTTGGCTATTTACATTTGTTTATTAAAAGTAGGTAAAATTATTTTTGTGTGCGGTGTAAGGAAATGGTCCAGTTTCATCCTTCTGCATGTGGCTGTCCAGTTTTCCCAACACCATTTGTTGAAGAGATTGTCTTTTTTTCCACTAGATATTCTTTCCTGCCTTGTCGAAGATGCAGAGAAAGGGGAACCCTCCTACACTGTTGGTGGGAATGCAAGCTGGTACAGCCACTCTGGAAAACAGTATGCAGGTTCCTCAAAAAGTTGAAAATAAAGCTAACCTACGACCCAGCAATTGCACTATTGGGTATTTACCCTAAAGATACAAACGTCGTGATCCAAAGGGGCACGTGCACCTGAATGTTTACAGCAGCAATGTCCACAATAGTCAAACTATGGAAGGACCCTAGATGTCCATCAACAGATGAATGGATGAAGAAGATTATATATATATATAGATGCAAGTCCACAAAGGTTAGCTGCACACGTTGCTGTGCCTTGCACCCTAGGACCCACTGCTATGCCCATGACCTCCAGAGCAGTACTGGTCAGCCAGTAACACTCAACACTCACAAAACAGATAATTACATCAAAAAATGTACAGAAGACATGACACTTCTCCAAAGAAGACATACAAATGGCTATATATATATATATATATATATATATATATATATATATAATGAAATACTATGCAGTCATCAAGAGAAACGAAATCTGACCATTTGCAATGACGTGGATGGAACTGGAGGGTATTATGCTAAGCAAAATAAGTCAGTCAGAGAAAGACAATTATCACATGATCTCTCTGATATGAAGAATTTGAGAGGCAAGGCAGGGGTTTGTGGAGGCAGGGTGGGGGAGAGAAATGAAACAGGATGGGATGGGGAAGGAGATAAAC
>CM053605.1:96754991-96780528 GCA_028646535.1 Procyon lotor | reverse complement strand
ACTGTCCTGTTGATTTTGGCCATTCTAACTGGTGTAAGGTGATATCTCAGTGTGGTTTTAATTTGAATCTCCCTGATGGCTAAAGATGATGAACATTTTTTCATGTGTCTGTTAGCCATTTGTATGTCTTCTTTGGAGAAGTGTCTATTCATGTCTTCTGCCCATCTTTTGATGTAATTGTGGGTTTTGTGGGTGTTGAGTTTGAGCAGTTCTTTATAGATCTTAGATGTCAGACCTTTGTCTATAGTGTCATTTGCGAATATCTTCTCCCATTCTGTGAGTTGCCTGTTTGTTTTGTTGATTGTTTCCTTCGTTGTGCAGAAGGTTTTTATCTTGATGTAGTCCCAAAAGTTCAATTTCGCTTTTGCTTCCTTTGCCTTTGGAGACATGTCTTAAAAGAAGTTGCTGTGGCTGATTTCCAAGAGGTTACTGCCTATGTTCTCCTGTAGGATTTTGATAGATTCCTGCCTCATGTTGAGGTCTTTTATCCATTTCGAGTTTATCTTCGTGTATGATGTAAGAGAATGGTCAAGTTTCCTTCTTCTACATAGAGCTGTCCCATTTTTCCAGCACCATTTATTGATGAGACTGTCTTTTTTCCACTGGATATTTTTTCCTGTTTTGTCAAAGATTATTTGACTATAGAATGCGGGTCCCTATCTGGGCTCTCTATTCTGTTCCACTGGTCTATGTGTCTGTTTTTGTGCCAATTTTTGACCACTGCCTCAATCTTGTTACTGGATATTGGTCTATCCCGGTTGTCAATTTCCTCTTGTTTTAGTATTGGAAGTTTATAGGTTTCCAGGAATGCATCCCTTTCTTCTACGTTGCTTTACTTATTGGCATATAGCTGTTGATAACAATTTCTGATGATTTTTTCTATTTCTTTGGTGTTAGTTTTAATCAAAGTGGATGAATGACCTGAACATGAGACAGGAATCCATCTAAATTCTAGAGGAAAACATAGGCAGTAACTCCTTCAACATCAGCCACAGCAACTGCTCTCAAGTCATGTCTCCAAAGACAAAGGAAACAAAAGCAAAAATGAACTTTTGGGACTTCATCAAGATAAAAAGCTTCTGCACAGTGAAGGAAACAGTCATCAAAACAAGCAGGCAACCCACGGAATTGGAGAAAATATTCACAAGTGACACTACAGACAAAGGGCTGATATCTAAGATTTATAAAGAACTCCTCCAACTCAACACTCAAAAAATAGATAATCATGCCAAAAAAATGGACAGAAAGCATGAACAGACCCTTCTCCAAAGAAGACATACAAATGGCTAACAGACACATGAAAAAATGTTGATCACCAATAGCCGTCAGAGAATGTCAATTCAAAACCAAATTGAGATACCACCTCTACACCAGTTAGAATGGCCAAAATCATCAGGAAAGGTTACAAAGTATTGGAGAGGATATGGAGAAGGGGGAACCCTCCTACACTGTTGGTGTGAATGCAAGTTGGGACAGCCACTTTGGAGTGGCTGTGGAGTGTGGAGTTTCCTCAAGAAATTAAAAATAGAGCTACTCTATGACCCTGCAATTGCACTCCTGGGTATTTATTCCAATGAAGCAGATGCAGTACAAAGAAAGGCCACATGTACCCCAATATTCATAGCAGCAATGGCCACAATCTCCACACTGTGGAAAGAACCAAGATGCCCTTCAACAGATGAATGGATAAAGAATATATGGTCCATATATACAATGGAATATTATGCCTCCATCAGAAAGGATGAATATCCAACTTTTGTATCAACATGGATGGGACTGGGAGAGATTTTGCAGAGTGAAATAAGTTAAGCAGAGAGAGTCAATTATCTTGTGGTCTCACGTGTGGAGCTTTAGGAAAAATATGGAGGGCATTGTGAGATGGAAAGGAAGGATGAATGGGGGGAAATCGGAAGGGGAGATAAACCATGAGATACTGTGGACTCTGAGCAACCAAATGAGGCTTTTGGAGGGGATGAAGTGGGGCATTTGGCAAGTCTGGTAGTGAGTATTGAGGAGGGCACATATTGCATGGAGCAATGGGTGTGGTGCATGAACAATTAATCTTGTAACACTGAAAAAATAAAATAAATGTATTTTGGGGGAAAAAAGAATGAATGAATTCCCAATTTTTGTATCAACATGGACAGATTTGGAAGAGATTATGCTGAATTAAAATAAGCCAAGCAGAGAAAGTCAATTATCATATGGTTTCACTTACTTGTGGAGCATAAGGAATAACATGGAGGACATTGGGAGAAGGAAAGGAAAAGTGAATTGGGGTAAATTGGAGGGGGAGACAAACCATGAGAGACCATGTACTCTGAGAAACAAAATGAGGGTTTTAGAGGGGAAGGGGTGGGGGGTGGCTGAGCCTGGTAGTGAGAATTAAGGAGAGCATGTATTGCATGGATCACTGGGTGTGGTACATAAATAATGAACTTTGGAACACCAAAAAAAAAAAAAATAAAATTAAATAAAAAAATAAAACTAGTGCTCCTCATGCCTCCACCTCAGCATACCTTTAAGATTGTCCTTGTGTGAGTTCTGACCTCACACTCCAACCTTGTGAGGATGACTGTATCCTTCATTTATTCCATGTTTTGATTACTGACTCATGTATCATGCTGTCTCTCCAGTCACTCAAATGTGTACATGGTTACTGTGTTGCCAGACCCTCACATTAAACAAGGGGATCCTTGAAGATCGTTAGAACTCCAACTACCAGTCACATACTGCCTGAAATTACCATTCAATTTTAGCAAAGATACGTGTTATCTAAAAACAATTTCAAAATAACACCTAAACCCCTAACAGATCCTGAACCCCTCTACTGTAGAAATTCTGGGCTGCAGGATGAATAAAGCCAAATCTTGTTTTCAAGAACCTCACAGTCCTAAACTGAGGGTTTTGGAAGGGCGGGGGTGGACGTTGGTGAGCCTGGTGGTGGGTATTGAGGAGGGCACGTATTGCATGGAGCACTGGGTGTGGTGCATGAACAATTAATCTTGTAACACTGAAAAAATAAAATAAACATATTTCGGGGGAAAAAAAAGACCTCACAGTCCTAAAATTTGTGTGGAACCAGAAAGGATCCCAAATAACCAAAGGAATGTTGAAAAAGAAAAACAAAACTGGAGGCATCACAATTCTGGACTTTAAGCTTTATTGCAAAGCTGTAATTATCAAGACAGTACGGTACTGGCACAAAAACATTCACATAGATCAATGGAACAGAATAGAAAACCTAGAAATGGACCCACAACTATATGGTCACTAATCTTTAACAAAGCAGGAATGACTATTCAATGGAAAAAAGTAGTCTCTTCAACAAATGGTATTGGGAAAATTGGACAGCCACATGCAGAAGAATGAAACTGTACTACTTTCTTACACCATACACAAAAATAAACTCAAAATGGATGAAAGACTTATACATGAGATGGGAATCCATCAAAATCATAGAGAACACAGACAGCAACCTCTTTGATGTCAGTCACAGAATCTTCTTACTATAACATCTGCAGGGGCAAGAGAAACAAAAGCAAAAATGAATTATTGGGACTTCATCAAGATAAAAGCTTTGCATAGCATAAGAAGCAATCAACAAAACTGAAGGGCAACCTACAGAATGGGAGAAGATCCCTGCAAATGACATATCAAAAAAAGGGCTAGTATCAAAAATCTGTAAAGAACCTATCAAATTCAATACCCCCCCAAAAAAAGTCAAGAAATGGGCAGAAAACATGAACAGATATTTCTCCAAAGAAGACACAAATGGCCCACAGATAAATTATAAAATGCTTCACATCAGTTGGCATCAGGGAAATACAAATCAAAGCCACAATGAAATACCACCTCACATCTGTCATAAAAGCTAAAATTAACAACTCAAGAAACAAAAGATGTTGGTTAGGATGTGGACAAAGGGAAACTTTTACACTGTTGATGGAACTGCAAGCTGGTGCAGTCATTCTAGAAAACAGTATGGGAGGAGTTTCTCAAAAAGTTAAAAATAGGACTACCTTATGACCAATTCCACTACTAAGTATTTATTCAAAGGATACAAACATAGTGATTCAAAGGGGCACATGCACCCTAAAGGTTGTAGCAGAAAACCCACAATAGCCAAACTGTGGAAATAGCCCAGATGACCATCGACAGATGAATAGATAAAGAATATGTGGTGTATATATAGAGAGAGTAGAATATTACTCAGTCATCAAGAAGAGTGAAATATTACCATTTGCAGCAATGTGGATGGAACTATAGTTTATTATGCTAAGCAAAATAAGTCAGCCAGAGAAAGACAAACACCATATGATTTCACTTGTAAGTGGAATTTAAGAAACAAAACAGATGAACACAGGGGAAAAGAAGGAAAAATAAAATAAGATGAAAAATGAGAAGGAGGCAAACCATAAGAGATGCTGAACTATAGGAAACAAACTGAGAGTTGCTGGAGGGGGAAGGGCAGGGGAGGGATATTTGACTGATGGACATGAAGGAGGGCACTTGATGCTTGAGGTAATGAGCACTGGATATTATATGCAACTGATGAATCACTACATTCTACCTCTAAAACTAAAAAACAAAACAACAACAACAGCAACAACAAAACAAAACAAACAAACAAACAAACAAAAAACTAGAACATTACAGTCCAGGCAAGAGCATGGTGGTCAACAGTTAAGAGAACATCACAACACCAGCAATTTCATGGGTGAACCAAGACCCTATATTCCCTAAGGCCAGAGTTTGGTATCTATATGGCTATAGAAAGATTGGGGCTAGTGAGATGGGAAGGATCCCAAGCAGAATCCACATCCCAGGATGAGAAACTTAAACTTTATTAGGACAGTCTTATCTGAAGAGTGACTCATCAGCTTGAATCTTGCTCCAGTGTGGACAACTGGACTGCAGGAGATGCGGTGGGGCAAGTGGACCCTGGGGATGTTGTTTAACCACTACCCCCACCCCAATCTATGGCTTTTAACATATATAAAATGATCTAGAACTTGGTGAAGGGAGGAAGAGGCACCTTGAGAAATCTAATTACAGATCCTCTTTGTTTGCCAATACTTGTATAGGGAAATGTCTCATATATTCATTTAACAAACTCTTAAAGAACACTTACTGTGTGCCCTACTTGCTACATACAGAGTGACAACATGGTAAGGACAGGCTAGGTTATGCTGAGGTGACAACTAGCTCCCAATTCCAGTGGCTTAACAATACTAAGTACACTTTCCATCAGTGCAATGTGTCTGTCAGGAGCTGTTTTATGGGAATAGAGTGCTGCTCTATGTACTCCTTCAGAAAACTAGGGTGAAGGTGGCTCCACCTTTTAGCAGCTGAATAATCTGAATCTGAATCATACGGAATTGAATCATCTGAAGTTCCTTCTTGTCTCAGAAGGCAACAAGCAGCTGCAACATGAGCATTGACTCTTCAGAACTTTGATAGCTCCCATTCCCACAAGCAGTCACCTATCCCAGCCTGACAGCATGGAGCTGGGAAGTGTAGGAAAGCAGATTTAGTGTTTGATGAGCAGCCCTGTATCTGCCATAGAGAGATACTCTTCCTAGGTGAAAAAAAAATAGTAGGCTCAGAGAAGTTACATCCATTGTCTAAGTTCATATAGAAAATAATTGTCAGACTCAGGCTGCAAGGCCCCAGAGTCCCTGCTGGTGCCTCTGTCACTGTCTTGACATTGATATGAATGATTTGGGCCATAAGTTGCTATTTTCTTGACACACACATAAATCCATCCTATAAGGAGAAGAGGGATGGGGAGAGAGGAGGGGACATTTCTACTAGGGACCAGCTAGGGGTCAGCAGTGTGAGCTTGGATCTGGAGCATACTTGGGCCAGGACTTAAGGCTGGGATGGCCAGCGAAAGGGTGACAGGAAGTAGGATCTATCCATGAGGCACCCACACACTATGTGCCCGTTGTGAGCAACTGTGTATCCCCATGGGAGGAGACCCCCTAAGCCTCTCACAGCACAGAGATCCATGTTGTGGAGCTCTGACAGCTCTACAGCAGTCTGTAGCAGGACAGACTATATCCACTAGAACACTGACTACAGATTTGTATGAATCACACTGCTCAGGGAGAAGCTTTCCCCAGAGAATGAACAACCAGGTGTTCCCCAGGTAGGTCAGGAGATCAGGGGCTTCTTCCTATGACCCCACAATGCTCCTCCTCAGAGCACTGAAAATGCCCTGTGCGATTGACCTTAGTAGCTCCAGTGCCCACCAGGGGGCCTGGCATGACCAATGCCAGGAACCATCAGGAGAGACATGATTGAAAGATGGGTAGGTGGGCACATGGAGATGATTAGACAACACCCTCAGCTGTTCTCTGCACCTGTGCTTCTGTAGGGCCAAAGAGTGTGATCAGCAGCCAGTGTGTGAGGGTCTCATAGAGCCCTGCATAGACACTAGTCTTCTCCTTGACAACAGGTGGTTTCTGGAGTCTTTGAGTGGTGTCCTGCTATCTTAGAAAGCAGAAGGAAACAACAGAAGACACTGCAAGGAAAATAAAAGAGTCCAAAACAAAAATTCAAAAGAAGCAAGTTCTACAATGCATATTAGTAGTAAAGGGAATTGCTCCCCTTGAAATTACCTGGACTCCTCCTTTTACAGGCCAGTGCAAGAGTGAGTTGTGAAATACTGGAAATTTCAAGATTTAATAAAAGCCCAGTTCACTACACTTAAATTCACTTACAAAATATAGCAAAAATTAATGGGAGATATCAAACCAAACCAAAGTCATTTGTGACTGATTATGACCCTGTTGGGTCATAATTTATGGGAACAAGAGGAAAAGAGTAAGATCATTGTCTTAAAATAAATTTACTGCTTATCTGGCTAAGTAAAATGGAAATCATAAAAACCTTTGGGTCAGCTCAACCACACCAGGATGAAATGGCAGATCAGCCAAGTAGGCAACAATCAGCAGGGGTTTGTCAGGATGTACTTGCTGGAAGGGGCACTGGGGAGGGATAAGGGGACCTCTCTTATTCTATTTATTCCTCACATAACTACAGTGGTGACTATCCACACTTTATAAGTGAGCAAACTAAGGCTCAGAGGGACCAAGTGACTTTCCCAAAGCCACACTGCTAAAAGGTGTCAGAGACGACATTTGTACCAGAACATAAGGGTCAGAGTCCATGCCCTTTGTGTTCCATCCTTGAAGGGACCTGACGATCTAAGTGGTCTGGGTGTGCCAAACACCAGACCCAGGTAGGGACACTTGACTCAGGGCTGGAGCAACTGGATAATGGGTTCCCTAAAGATTTCTGGTGTGGAAAGGAATACACATTCTGATGTGCTGGTCCCTAGAACCCATGAGTGTTACCCTATGTGACAGTTAATTTTATGTGTCAACTTAACTGGGCTATAGTTTCCAGATATTTGGTCAAACACTGTTCTAGGGGTTTTTGTGAAAGTATTTTTAGATAAGATTAATATTTAAATCAATGGACTTTGAGTAAAGCTGATTAACTTCCATAATGTAAATGGGCCTCATCCAATCAGTTGAAGGCCTTAACAACAAAGATTGAGGCCTCCCCAAGGAAGAGGGAAGCCTGCCAGCAGGTAGCCTTCAGGCCTCGATGGCAACATCAGCTCTACCCTGGGCCTCCAGCCTGCCAACCCACCTAGCAGATTTTGGACTTGCCAGCTCCCATTGTGTGAGCCATTTACTTAAAATTAATCCCTCTAGATAGGTAGGAAAGGTAGATAGGTAGACAGATAAATATGGATGGATGGAAGGATGGATGAATGGATGGATAGCCTGACTGATAGACACATAGGTGATAGATAGACTCTATCCATATAGATGTATATATAGACAGATGATATAGATATAGATAATATATTATATTGTGTATATAGATTAATAAATTATGGAGATTGACATATGTGTGTATGTATATACACACACATATATATGTATATATTATATATATCTTATATATATTATATATATATAATAAATGCACACACACACATATGTATATAGATGTTCCATTTCTTTGGAGAACCCTGGCATAAACACTGTATGGCAAAAAAAGGTTTTGCATTATGATTAAGTTAAAAGTCTTGAGATGGAGGAGATCATCTTGGATTTTTCCAGCCAAGGCCAATGCAATCACAAGTACCTTTATAAGAGGCAAGCACAAAATAGAGTGATGCAGTCACAAGTCTTCTAACGTAGCCACCAGAAGAAGCAAGAAACAGATTCTCCCTGGAGTCATTGGAGGAAACATGGCTCTGTTGACAACTTGATTTTTAGCCCAGAGATACTGACCACAGACTTCTAACATCCAGAGCTATGACATAATAAATTTCTGTTGCTTTAAGTGAAATTGTTTGTGGAAGTTTGCTACAGCATCCCCACAAACACTACACAGTGTGTAACTCTGTGTAACACAGTAACAAAGTGGTCACTCTCAGAGGAGGGGAGGGGCTCTGGACCTTTCCTGGCCTGGAGGTTTGGGGGATGGGCAAGGTGCCTATTGTTGAACAAAGATCAAGGGGCACACTGTTTGGTGTGCTGCCTCTTCCACCTGCCCCAAACCCCTATGAATCTTGCCTCTGGAAGCCTCACCTGAGGCCCCACTCTGTCCTCTTTCCTTTCCTGGACAGAACCAACCATTCCTTCAGCACAGAGGAGCACCTGTGCAGCTCTTGAGCCTGCTATGCACCACCCCCCATCCCACAAAAAACACAGTTAACTATGATGAGGGTACGGGGATATTTGTAGGAGGATCATAAGAGTCATGGAGACAGGTAGGTAGCAGTGATTTTTAAATGACTCAGGCTGGGAAGGGAAAGGAAACCTTCTGTATATGTTCATCTTAGCAATTATGTCCCAGTTCCCGGGAAGCTGGGTAATTATTCTGCCTTCAATCAACTTTTAGCAAAGACGAGTCCCAGCTCCCTCTCACAACCACCACAGAACTTTGTGACTCCATGACTCAAAAGCAGGAACATGGTGGAATCCCACTCCATTCTGCCCTCAGTTCATACCTTGGGTAACTCCAGTCATAAGCTGAATCTAGGGCCCAGCCCCAGTGGCATGCTCAGGAACCCCTCAGCCAGACCTGTGCTAACTGCTCAGAACTGCCTCCTCCCCAGTCTTGGGCAGGCTGCTTAGGAACCCCCACTGAATCCCAAGTGATTCCTGCTCTGAGTGCAGGTTCTGGGAGCAGGAAGTGGAGAGAGAGGGAGAAATGAGACAGAGAGACACTGTGGTTGACCTATGCAGAGGATGGTAATGACAATGACCACTGTCACAGTCTGTGGATAGACCATCACAGACTCTATATCACTCCACTCTTCCCACACACTCTGGTGTCATTTGCCAGTGTCATTGGTTTTTTTTTTTTTTTTTTTTCTTTTCTGCAGTTTTACTTTTTTTCCCCAGATATGTTTATTTTCTTTTTTTCAGTGTTACAAGATTAATTGTTCATGCACCACACCCAGTGCTCCATGCAATAGGTGCCCTCCTCAATACCTACCACTAGGCTCACCCAACCCCCACCCCCTGCCCTCCAATACCCTCAGTTTGTTGCTCAGTCCACAGTCTCTCATGGTTCATCTTCACCTCTGATTTCCCCCCATTCCCCCTTCCCTTCCTTCTCACAATGCCCTCCATATTTTTCTTTATGCTCAGCGTAAGTGAGACCATAAGATAATTGGCTCTCTCTGCTTGACTTATTTCACTCCGCATAATCTATTCCAGTGCCGTCCATGTTGCCAGTGTCATTGTTAATGTATGTAAATGTCTGTCCCTTGTGCTGCCTTGGATCTCTGAGGACATACCTTGGAGCTCTGAAGACATTTGACTGCTGCAATTGTCCCAAGAGCCACCCAGGCAAGCCCCATTGAGATATAAGGAGAGGAGTGTGACAGAGCTACACTTGAGCTGTATGCACTTGACATCAGAGACATTGTCCCCAAAAGCTCACTGCCTGCCCCCAACATATGTGAATTCACATGAGCTTCAGAGAATACTGTGACTTTAGGCAATAGCAAGTCATTTGATGCAGCTGGATGCAAAGGTGAGCACCAATCAGAGGTAAGTCCATTTGAGGTCATGTGCCAATGGCCTCCTAACAGAAATCTGAAGCCATTAATCAAGTTATATTACAGAGCTGTAGTAATCAAAACAGTATGGTATTGGCACAAAAATAGACACATGGATCAATACAACAGAATAGAAAACAGAAATAAACCCACAACTATGTGGGGAATTAATATTTGACAAAGCAGGAAAGATTATCCAATGGGAAAAAAGAAATCTCTTCAATAAATGGAGTTGGAAAAACTGAACAGCAACATGCAGAAGAATGAAACTGGACCACTTTCCTATGCCACAGACAAAAATAAATTCAAAATGGATTAAGTACCTAAATGTGAGACATGAAATCATTAAAATCTTAAAAAGGAATACAATTACTACTAATTTCTTTGACATCAGCCATGGCAACTTCTTTCTATGTCTCCTGAGGTAAGGGAAATAAAAGCAAAAATAAACTATTGGGACTTCATCAAGATAAAAACCTTCTGCACAATGAAAGAAGCAACTAAAACTAAAAACTAAAAATGAAACACCTACAGAATAGGAGAAGCTATTTGTAAGTGACATATCTAATAAAAGGTTAGTATCCAAGATATATAGAGAACTTATAAAGCTCAACACCCAAAAAATGAATAATTCAATTAAGAATGGAAAGAAGACATGAATAGACATCTTTCCAAAGAAGATATACAGATGCCCAAGAGACACACAAAAAGATGTTCACCATCATTCATCATCAGGGAAATGCAAATCAAAACTCCATGAGATATCACCTCAACTTGCCAGAATGGCTAAAATCCACAACACAGGAAACAACGGGTGTTGGCAAGGATGTGGAGAAACAAGAATTCTCTTGCACTGTTGGTCAGAATGAAAACTGGTGCACCTACTCTGGAAAACAGTATGGAGATTCCTCAAAAAGTTAAAAAATAGAACTACTCTATGATCCATCAATCATACTACTGGGTATTTACACAAGAATACATGAACATTAATTCAAAGGGATACATTCACCCCGATGTTTATAGTAAAGTTATTTACAATAGTTGATATGGAAACAGCTAAAGTGTCCATTGATAGATAAATGGATAAAGAAGATATATACAATGGAATATTACTCAACCATGATAAAGAACAAAATCTTGCCATTTGTAATGATGTGGATGGAGATAAATGGTATTATGCTAAGTGATATAAGTCAGAGAAAGACAAATACCATATAGTTTCACTCCTTTGTGGAATTTAAGAAACAAAACAAATGATCAAAGTAAGAGAGAAGTAAACCAAGAGACAGACTATTAATTATAGAGAACAAGCCTGTTGTTACCCGAGGGGAGGTGGGTGGAGAATGGATGAAATAGGTGATGGGGATTGAAGAGTGCATTTGTTGTGCTCAATACTGAGGGATGTATGGAAGTGCCGAATCACTATTTTGTACACCTGCAACTGGATGTTATACATATAACACTGTATGCTAACTAACTCTTATTAAAATAAAAACTTAAAAAAAGAAAGACATGGGAAGCCCTTAAAAAGCATTCCACAGAAAAGTGTCATGATGAGTTTCACCTCTCAAGAGAGGGGCTCACCCCATTCTGTGGTCACAATGAAGTGAAGCCCTTCATCAGAGTGTGGGCTGCAGGGAAGTCACCCCAACCAAACTGATATCCTTAGAGATGTGCACAGAATGTTCGTCACAGGGAGAGAGGAAAGATGGCGGAGATGTAGGAGGCTGAGATAGCATTGGATCCCAGAAGTTCAGCTACATAGGCATCAAACCATTCTAAAAGCCAGCAAAGTCAACAGGAGAGAGAAGAGAAGATGAATAGCAATTCTAGGAGCAGAAAATTGACCACTTTCTGAAAGGTAGGACATGTGGAAAAAGTGAATCCAAAGTGATGGGAAGAGAGACCCTGGGGGGAGGGGCCTGCTCCTAGCAGCCACAGAGCTGCGGAGCACAAAATTGGAACTTTTAGTCTGCTCCGCTGAGGGACATCACTCCAGAGGCTAAGCAGGGGGTTTAGCCCTCGTGGGAACAGTGTGGTTTCAGGAGCCATGGGGTCACAGAGGGACCAGGGTGCCCGAGTGTGGCAGAGCTCCCAGGTATTAGAGTGGAGAAGCTGGCAGCAGAGAAGGAGCCCTGCAGCACCGTGTCTGCTTAGGCTTACCTTGGACTATATGAACTGAGAGACGGATGGGCTGCTGCTCTTCAAGTGGGGACCCCACGGGACGCAGGTCCAGAAACACCCCCTCCTTCCTCCTCTGGGAGGAGTGGTGCAGGAGTGCGCAGCAGGAATCTGCTGGGTTTGGAGACTTCAGACGGGGCCATTTGCATCACAGATAGAGATGCTCCACCACAGGCTAGCTGAGCACAGAACCCGGGCCACAAGAAGGGGGACAGCAGTGATTGACTGCTTTCCTCTGAGGGCATGCTGAGAAGTGGGGTACCTAGCACTCAGCTCCTCTGGGCCAGAGACTGGGAGGCCGCCATTTTCATTCCCGGCCTCCAAGGGCGGTACGGAAAGCCCTCAGGGAACAAAGACTCCGAGAGGGAACCTGAGCAACGTGCTTGGCCCATTCCCTGGCCAAGGGCGGTGCAATTCCGCCTCGGGCAAAGACATTTGAGAACCATGGCAACGGGCCCCTCCCCCAGAAGATCAGCCAGAATATCCAGCCAAGATCTAGTTAATCAATCAGTGAAAACTATGGAACTCCAGAGTATTTTTCTCTCTCACACATCTACTCTTATCTTGATAAAATGACGAGGCTGAAAACTCACCACACAAAAAAAGAAGAGACAGTACTGATGGCTAGAGACCTAGTCAATTCGGACATTAGTAATATGTTGGAAATAGAGTTCAAAATGACAGTTATCAAGATGCTAGCTAGCTCAAAAAAAATCATAGAAGATATTAGAGAATCTCTTTCTGGAGAAATAAAATCCCTCTCTGGAGAAATAAAAGAAATAAAATCTAACCAAGTTGAAATTTAAAAAGCTATTAATGAGGTACAATTAAAAATGGAGGCTCTCACTGCTAGAATAAATGAGGCTGAAGAAAGAATTAGCAATATAGAAGACCAATTGACGGAGAATAAAGAAGCTGAGAAAAAGAGAGACAAACAACTACTGGACCACGAGAGGAGGATTCGAGAGATAAGTGATACCATAAAATGCAACAATATTAGAATAATTTGGATCTCGTTAGAAGAAGAAAGAGAGACAGGGGTGGAAGGTATATTGGAGAAAATTATTGTAGAGAATTTCCCTAATCCTTATTTTTACCTCCAACAGACATAAAATTACTAGAACTGCTGCAACACTTTCTATTCCGCTTCTACTTCCTTGTGAACAGGTGGCCCTAAATGACATAATCAGAAGTCAGGATGGAAGGAATGCAGAGCCCCACCTGCCTCTGCAGGTCAGCTCTGGGATGGGCCTGGCCTGAAGGTCTCCTCTCTGCTCCCTGCCACCTTTAGTCTGCACATAGCATTTGAAGCTCAGTACATTCCAGATCTGACCAAGCACCTTGCACTCCTGAAACAAATTGCTCTTCTGGAACCATCAAATTAGGTTCTGGAGTAAACTATTGAACTTTACTCTTGAAATAGAGTGATTTATGCTCTTTGGAAAAGAAAAACACCAATGCAGTTTTGGCTTCCCAAGGTGATTCAAATTTCAACGTAGTTTCAACCTAGAACAAAAAATAAAAACAACAAAAAGAACTACTGAAGAAACTCTATACTTAACGCAGGATACTTACTGGGATGGGGGTTACCCCATATGCTGCCTGCTCACCCATTGCCCTTGCCATATTTGGGCATCACTGCTCCCCTGGCAGCCACAGCCATTGCAAACAGGACTAACCTTCATGGCAAAAGCAATGAGAAGTTGTGCCTTGTGACTTTGGTCCTCTTTTCTACCTGGAAGACGTAGCCTGAGAGAAATTTCAGGGGAGATGCAGAGCTGCTAGCACTGGACTGGGCACACTTCCACCCACTCTGTCCTTGAGGGATGAGGGCACCTTTAAACTCTCAAATCAAGCAGTCAACTGGAAGGCAGTGACTGGGAGCTGAGAGCTGAGCAAAACTTTGGCAGCTTCTCAGGACAGTGGGAGAGAAAGTACAGCTCAGGGAACATAAGAATGAGGTGGCCTGGTGAGCACCATGGGCATTCTGCCATGTCTTCCTACGGGGCATACTGCCCAATAAATAGGCAAAAACTGATTCCCAGCTTCCAGTTCATTCAGACTGAGGTGATCTTTCCCTGTGCTGGAAACCCACCAGAAACAACCAAATCTTTTCTGGAAGACTATAAACTTATCCAGAGCTTTAAATTATATCTATGATTTCATGACACACAATTCTGGCCTTCAATTAATTTTTTCTCTAGTTTATCCACTTTTATTTTTAATTCACTGAAAATTGTTTTTGAAGTTTTTATTTGAATCCAGTTAGTTAATATTAGTTTCAGATGTACAGTATAGTGACTCAACATTTCTATACATCATCCAGTAATCATTACAACATGTGCACTTCTTATTCCCCATCACCTGTTCCCCACCCATTCCCCACCCACCTCCCCTCTGGTAACCCTCAGTTAATTCTCTATAGTTAGGAATCTGTTTCTTGGTTTGCCTCTCTCTTACATACCTCCCCTTTGCTGATTTGTTTTGTTTCTAAAATACCACGTATGAGTGAAATCATATGGTATTTGTCTTTCTCTGATTGACTTATTTTGCTTATACTCTCTAGCTCCATCTATGTCACTGTAAAGGGAAGATTTCATTCTTTTTCATGGCTGAGGTAGTACTACATTGTATATGTATACTACATCTTCCTTATCTATTTATCAGTTGATGGACATTTGGACTGTTTCCATAATTTAGCTAATGTTGATAATGTTACTAAAAACTTCTAGGTGCATGATCCCTTCACATCAGTATTTTTGTGTCCTTTCAGTGAAAACTCAGTAGTGTAAAAACTAGGTCATACAATAGTTCTACTTTTAATTTTTTCGGGAACTGCACACTGTTTTCCAAGTGGCTGTACGAGTTTGCATTTCCAATAACTGGCCTTTAATTTTTTTAAAAAATGTAAACACCCCAAGAACTTAATGAAGCAAAAGGGGAAAGAAAGCATGAGAAATAAACCACTAGATATCTGAATATCAGAGTAATCAGAAATCGGTGTTAAAATAGCAAATAAAAGGTATTCAAATTGGCAATGAAGAAGTCAAACTCTCTCTCTTCAAAGACGACATGTTACTCTATGTGGAAAACCCAAAAGACTCCACCCCCAAACTACTAGAACTCATACAGCAATTCAGTAATGTGGCAGGATACAAAATCAATGCACAGAAATCAGTTGCTTTACTCTACACTAACAATGAAACTGTGGAAAGAGATTTAGGAAATCTTTCCATTTATGATAGCACCAAAAACCATAAGATACCTGGGAATAAACCTAACCAAAGAGGTGAAGGATCTGTAATCAAAGAACTATAGAATGCTCATGAAAGGAATTGAAGAAGACTCAAAAAGTTGGAAAAGCATTCCATGTTCTTGGATCGGAAGAATAAACATTCTTAAAATGTCTATACTGCCCAGAGCAATCTCTACTTTCAATGCCATCCCGATCAAAATTCCACTGGATTTCTTCAAAAGCCTGGAACAAACAATCCTAAAATTTATATGGAACCAGAAAAGACCCCGAATTGCTAAGCAAATGCTGAAAAAGAAAAACCACGCTGGGGACATCCCATTGCCCTATTTCAAGCTTTACTACAAAGAGGTGATCACCAAGACAGCCTGGTACTGGCACAAAAACAGACAATTAAACCAGTGAAACAGAATAGAAAGCCCAGATATGGACCCGCAACTCTATGGTCAAATAATCTTTGACAAAACAGGAAAAAATATCCAGTGGAAGAAAGACAGTCTCTTCAATAAATGGTGCTGGGAAAATTGGACAGCTAAATGTAGAAGAAAGAAACTTGACCATTCTCTTACACCATACACAAAGATAAACTCAAAATGGATAAAAGATCTCAACATGAGGCAGGAATCTATCACAATCCTAGAGGAGAACATAGGCAGTAACCTCTTCGACATCACCCACAGCAACTTCTCTTAGGACATGTCTCCAAAGACAAAGGAAACAAAAGCGAGATTGATCTTTTGGGACTTCATCAAGAAAAAATGCTTCTGCACATCAACAAAACAAACAGGCAACCCACAGAATGGGAGAAGATATTCGCAAATGACACTATAGACAAAGGTCTGATATCTAAGATCTATAAAGAACTCCTCAATCTCAACACTCACAAAACTGATAATTACATCAAAAGATGGGCAGAAGACATGAACAGACACTTCTCCAAAGAAGACATACAAATGGCTAACAGACACATGAAAAAATATTCATCATCTTTAGCCATCAGGGAGATTCAAAACAATAAATCTTGTAACACTGAAAAAAATAAATAAAACTTAAAAAAAAATAAAACCACACTGAGATACCACCTTGCACCAGTCAGAATGGCCAAAATCAACAGGATAGTAAACAACAAATGTTGGAGAGGGTGTGGAGAAAGGGGTATGCTCTTACACTGTTGGTGGGATTGCAAGCTGGTACAGCCACTTTGGAAAATAGTGTGGAGATTCCTCAAAAAGGTGAATATAGAAAAAAAGGATAGGCTCACGCCCTGTCTAAACAAACTGGGAAAACTCATTCCTTCAGAGGTTCTTTCAAGAAAGGCTCAGCGACTCTGCTACTCTTCCTCCCAGTTTGCAGGATAATTTTTGGTTGTGAATTTTAATTTTTCATAGATGTGTATTATTTTCAAAGTATCAAATAAATATTTATTTTACTATTAAAAAAGAATACCCAGCCATCGCACTACTGGGTATTTACCCCAAAGAAGCAGATGCATTACAAAGAATGGCCACATGGACCTCAATGTTCATAGCAGCAATGGCCACAATTGCCAAACTGTGGAAAGAACCAAGATCCCCTTCAACAGATGAATGGATAAAGAAGATATGATCCATATATACAGTGGAATATTACGCCTCCATTAGAAAGGACGAATATCCAACTTTTGTATCAACATGGATGGGACTAGAAGAGATTATGTGGAGTGAAATAAGGGAAGCAGAGAGAACCAATTACCTTATGGTCTCACTTACATTCTGAGCATAAAGCAAAACATGGAGTGCATTGTGAGAAGGAAGGGAAAGGTGAATGGGGGGAAACCAGAGGAGGAGATGAACCATGAGAGACTGTGGACTATGAGCAACAAACTGAGGGTTTTGGAGGGGAGGGTGGTGGGATTTGGATGAGACTGGTGGTGGGTATTGAGGAGGGCATGTATTGCATGGATCACTGGGGGTGTTGCATGAACAATAAATCTTGTAACACTGAAAAAATAAACAGATTTGGGGGAGGAAAAGACTAAATAAAATACTGCAAATCCAAGTGTGATGCAATTTTCAAAGCCTTCCACAAATGAAGGGGCTAAGCCTTATTGAGGAATGCTCTAGCTACACCCTGGAGGTAGTTGCAAAAGCTGTCTGTGTACCAGTCCAGTCTGAAGAGGCCCAGTGTATCAGGCCAGTCAGTGTATCCTGCCAGTCTGATGAAGCCCAGTGTGTTCCAAGTTAGCTGAGTTCCAAATCAAAAGGACTGTGGTTTGATGTTTCCTCTGGCTAGTTTAGCAAAATTGTAATGACCTCCACCTGGTATAGAAGGTGATTTGCAGGCAAGCAAATTCAAAGTAGCAATTTTAATCATACTGTTATTCGGTTCCCATATACCAACAGTAAACAGTTCAAGTGGAGAACTCACCACACCTTGTGGAGACATTCCCACCAGTCATGCACTTGGCCTCTAATTACCCCTTAATTTAGTTTTTGCCCAGAAAAATTTTGACTCTTATGCCTGATCATCCCAGAGCAGGGAAGGCATTAGAAAATAAACAGAGAAGCACACAAATTTTTCAACAGATGAATTACAAGGGATACAATTATATGCAAAATGCTTTTGCTTTTAGATAGCATTAATACATAAATTAGTCTGTCAGGAAATGTATGCAGCTAATTGCATAGAAAAAACTAGGGTACTACAGTAATATCACCTACATATAGTCACTTCTTGCAAAGCAGGAGTGATTGCACACATTATTATTGGAACAGACTTCAAACTGTATTCATTAAATTCCTTTTTTTTTTTTTTGAGGGAAGAAGCCGATTAGAATTCATTTTACAACATATTTACTCCTTTTTACAACTTAGTAAGTATTTAACTTTTGTTTGCAGCCCAGCTGATGAAGTGATCTTGCCATTTTTGTAGTAAAATAAAAAACAGATGATAAACCATAATAAGCATAGATTGTTAGACCTGGCATGGCTGGAGATATCCTGGGGCTTAGTGCTTTGTGTTTGGCTGGAGGGCCTGTCATGGGCAGCTACCCAGTAGTCACAATGAATTACAGGCTGCCTTACCCTGATGGAACCATGGAAAAGGGAGCTGACTTGACTGGAGCCATCAGATCTGATGTGTGTAGACAAATAAACCAAATTCTACTTCTGAACTGAGGATAAGCACCACCAATTGCTTATTGCACATCTGACTGGTCTGTAATGTGGACACCTTGAAGCCTGTGTGAACCTTCTCATTTCTGGACCTGGGACATAGCAATATCTATTTAAATGTATGTTCCATGCATGTCTCCTGGCAGAATCGGTCCTTGCCAGTGTGCCCATGGAATGTATTTGTAAGAGGCAGGTTGTGCAGTAGTTAGATGCTCAAACACTGGAGCCAGCTGTCTGGGCTGGTTTTACCCTGCACCTTTCCATTGCATAACCTGCCTTGAGAAGTTTGCTGGAACTCGCTGTATGTTGGTTTTCTCACCTGGAAATGGGAAAACTACAGACATCTTTCATAGGATTTTTGTGTGAGGATTAAAAGAGCTAGACTATAAAATGCTTTAAAGCAGGTTCTACCCGCAATTCCAATACTGGGTATTTACCCCAAAGATGCAGATGTAGTACAAAGAAGGGCCACATGTACCCCAATGTTCATAGCAGCAATGGCCATATCACCAAACTGTGGAAAGAACCAAAATGTCCTTCAACAGATGAATGGAGCAAGAAGATATGGTCCATATATACAATGGAATATTATGCCTCCATTAGAAAGGACGAATATCCAACTTTTGTATCAACATGGAAGGGACTGGAAGAGATTATGCGGAATGAAATAAGTCAAGCAGAGAGAGCCAATTACCTTATGGTCTCATTTTCATGCTGAGCATAAATAAAAACATGGAGGGCATTGTGAGAAGGAAGGGAAAGGTGAATGGGGGGAAATCAGAGGGGGAGATGAACCATGAGAGTCTGTGGACTCTGAGCAACAAACTGAAGATTTTGGAGGGGAGAAGGGTTGGGGTTTGGGTGAGCCTGGTGGTGGATATTGAGGAGGACACATATTACATTGGGGCACTGGGTGTGGTACATGAACAATGAATCTTGGAACACTGAAAAAATAAAATAAATTTTTAAAAATCAGGGTCTGGGAAAGGATGAGGTGCTGGGTTATGTTGAGTGTGACCCTGTGATTTGGAGTTGCCAAGATCCCAGGGCTGCTTCATGCTAGGAGTCTGTCAGAGGCATGCGGCATCTTGCTGGTTTCGTGAAAAGCAAAGCCGTAGCCAGTGAGAAATATATTTGTTTACTATTTTGAATCTTTTAAGCACTTTATGCCGCACTCTGACCAAGTGTGAATGAAAATAACTAATTTTTGAAGATATTTTCCCTAAAAAGAGTCTGATATTCAGTGGCTCAGAAGCCCTCCCTAGAACTTGAGAATGATAGAGAAAGCCTTTGGTCTGCTGGCTATGGTGAAGCTCAGTGCTTGAGGACACCTTTCTGTTCATCTCTGAATCTGAAGTTGGGACAACTGAGGGGTGGGAGACAGCACTCCAGGGAGACAGTGTCCACATAGATGTGGGAACAGCTGCGCAGTCAGAAAACAAGTAGGTTTTAGGGCTGAGGATGGGAAGCCTGGCAAGAAATAAACTTGCAGGTATTCCACCCTGGAGCACTTCAAGAAACAGTGAACTTGTAACACTGAAAAAAATAAAATAAACATATTGGGGGGAAAAAAAGAAACAGTGAACTAAATGTGCCGGACCCATGCTGGAGTCCAGGCACATACACCACAGGGTCTTCCTGACAGAGGGCAAGGCAGGCAGAAGCTGCAAGTTCTCATTGGCTATGTAAGAGGCTGAGCCCCTTCAGTCTGGGAGCAGGTTGTGTTCATCCAGGTGTAGGAAAGTCTCCTGGGCAAGGCCTGTGCCAGGTCATGTGTCTGCAAGTGTCAGCAATTCCCTCACCAAGACAGCCAACACTTTGGGCAAGCCTTCCTCTGTGAACTGGGAATTGTGTTGACAAGTTCTGGCTCAGCAGTGGCTGAAAGTTTATAAAAATTAGTTTATAAGATGAATCACATACCTTGTTAGGTTTTAGGCCACAGTGTTATTGCTCTCCAAGAATGGCAGACACTCTCTATATTTTTATTATATCTTAGCTATAAAGCACACCCTGGAAAGTATTTGAGAAGACTTGCTGAGCTGGCAAAGTAGCCTTTTTGTGAATGGAAATATCAGCTATTATTAAAATGAAACTATTAACCAAGATACTTTATAAATTCTAGATGATCTCTTTTCTATTATCTTCTAAGAAGATTAACATTTTTAGTGTTTCTTTAATGAAGTTTTAGGGAAAGACAAATAACCCAAGGTTAAAGGGAAGCATATTTTTCTGTTGTTAATTTCTTTTTCTTAAGAGCCTACAGTCAGAAACAGGGAGCTCACCACTGCCCAAAGCAGTTACATTTTCCTAGTTCCACCAAATCTTGAAAAGTATTTCCTACAATCTAGTCATTCATTCATTCAACAAGTATTTCTTGAGTGACTTTTTTTAAAATATTTTATTTATTTATTTGACAGAGAGAGATCATAAGTAGGCAGAGAGGCAGGCAGAGAGAGAGGGGGAAGCAGGCTCCCCGCTGAGCAGAGAGCCCGATGTGGGGCTCGATCCCAGGATCCTGAGATCATGACCTGAGCTGAAGGCAGGGGTTTAACCACTGAGCCCCCCAGGTGCCCCTGTTGAGTGACTTTTAAGGGTCAGATACAAACTTAAGGACAAGGTAAGGGAAATCAAAAAAGTGGGATGGACATGTTGCAATTTCAAATAGGGAAGGAAGGAGAGGTTACATGTAGAAGGTGATGTTTGAATGAATGGTTGAAGAAAATGAGATGGGTAACCATGAAGATACATATCAGCTGTGGATGTGTTTTTATTCATTGATTTATCTTTCCATTATGGGTCATATTTTCCTGCATCTTTATCTGCCTGGTAATTTTTGGTTGGATGCCAAACATTGTATGGTTACCTTGTTGGATGATGGACAGTTTGAACTCCTATCAGTATTCTTTTTTGCCTGGTGGTGGGTATTGAGGAGGGCACGTATTTCATGGAGCACTGGATGTGATGCATGAACAATTAATCTTGTAACAATAAAAAATTAAACATATTTAGGAGAAAATAAACAAACAAATAAATACATAAAATTTAAAAAATAAATTTATTTTATTTTATTTAAATGGACGGGACTGGGAGAGATTATGTGGAGTGAAATAAGTCAAGTGGAGAGAATCAATTATCTTATGGTCTCACTTACATGTGGAGCATAAGGAAAAACATGGAGGGCATTGTGAAAGGGAAAGGAAGGGTGAAGAGGGGGAAATCAGAGATGGAGATGAACCATGAGAGACTGTGGACTCTGAGCAACCAACTGAGGGTTCTGGAGGGGAGTGGATGCGGGGATTGGGTGAGCCTGGTGGTGGGTATTGAGGAGGGCACATACTGCATGGAGCACTGGGTGTGGTGCATGAACAATTACTCTTGTAACACTGAAAAAATAAAAAAGTATTTGGGCGGAAAAATATTTTATTTATTTATTTGACAGAGAGAGCCACAGCTAGAGAAATACTACTCCCCAAGCAAGGGGAGAGGAGGAAGGAGAAGCAGGCTTCCTGACAAGCAGGGAGCTCAATGCGGGGCTGGATCCCAGGACCCTAAGCCTAAGGCAGATGCTTAATAACTGAGCCACCCAGGCCCCACTCTTATCAGTATACTTGAGTTTTGTCGTGGGATGCAGTTAAATTATTAAGAAAGTTTGATCCTTTTGAGATTTAAGTTATTTATTTATTTGGATTTTAAGATGTTTTTAGACAGGACTGAAAAATTATTTAGTCTAAGGTAAATTATTCCATACTCTTGAGGCAAGGCCCTTCCGTGTATTCCACATAGTGTCCTATGAACCAAAACATTTTCTCATCTAACTGGTGGGGATAGGCAATATTTCCAGTCCTGTGTGAGTTCTGAGAACTGCTCCCTTTAATTCTTTTAGGGGTTTCTTCACTGGCCTATCATAGTTTCCTTGCATGCATGTTCTGGTGAGGACCCCCAAATGCGTAAGGGCTCCCCACAAGCCTCCCATATTTTTTCTCCTTCTGGTGCTCTGTTCTGCAGACTGGTCAGTCTCCCCAGAAGCTCATCTCAAGGAGTCTATGGGGTCTAGATGATCCCCTTCCTTTGGCTATGATCTGGAATTTTTCTTCTGGGCAGTAAGCTAAGACCAGTAAGGCTCTTCTTACCTGTTGACCAATGCTCAGGACCCTCATTTTTTGTTGCCTGATGTACACTGTCTTGAAAATGTCATTTTATATATTTCGTTGGGTTTTTTTTTTACTGCTTCAGTCAGGAGAGTAAATCTCATCATTGTCACTCCCTCTTGACTGAGGGCAGGAACCTCTTGTCATCCCATTTTATAGGTTGGGAGTTGAGATGCAAAGATTTTAAGTAGCTTGCCTAGGCTGGTAGATGCTGGAACCAAGATTCAAGCTTCCTGCTTTTCCCAGTATGCCATGCCATGCTGTCTTAGATTAATTACTTGAATTCATTAAACCTGTTTTTTCCTTGGCAAAATGGGGGCAGTAATGAGATGTGCATGAATAGCACCCAGGCTGATGCCTAACTCATAGTTAATATGCTTCCTTGGTTTATATTATTTCTTTCTTGTCATTTAGCTAAATATTGGTGAAAGTTAATAAAAGAAAACCTCATTCAAAATGGAGTTGAGAGACCAGCAGGGGCGTTAATTGCAGACTCAATAGGAAGAGAAGGGCCATGCCTGTGGATACTACTTCACCACCCCAGCAAGGGAAAGAAAGTCTTCCTCCTCCCTGACAACAGCCCAGACAAGGAAAGGTGGTCACAACTCAGCCAATGAACAGCCACTATACTTCCATCTACTAGTTTACTCCAATGAATTTTATGTTTACTACTCCCTTCCCAACTTCCCCTTTTCCTCTATAAAAGTATTCCTCTCCTTTGTCTTGTGGGCTTGCCTATGGTTTTGCAATAACTTGTTGCAGATTGCAACTCTTATGTTAGTCCTAAATAAACCCACTTTTGTTGGTAAACTACCAGGTAGTTTAATTTTTATTTATTTTTAAGATTTATTTATTCATTTTTGGGGGAAGGGGCAGAAATAGAGGAAGGCAGAGAATTCTCAAGCAGACTCCCCATTGATCATGGAGCCTAACTTGGGGGCTTTATCTCAGTACCCTGAGAACATGACCTAAGATGAAATCAAGAGCTTGCTGCTTAACTAAGTGGGCCACCTTCGGGGCACCCCTGACAGTTTCATTTTAAAAGTTAACATGTTCAATTCACAAGTGAGGTTCTCACTGCCAGGATGAGGTACACTTCTCTTTGTAGCATCTGGGTGAATTGTGCTTGAGGGATTCTTCTTTCTCTAGCCAAGTTCCCAGAACCTTGGCAGTGAAATGTCTCAAAGTTTCACCCTTTAGCAGCTTCTTGGGGTCTAACTCTTAGCATGTAAAGTGAGTAGCATGTAATAGATGCTCAATAAATGATAATTTAACTGGAAAACTTAAACTATACCTAAACAGCATGTTTCCAAAGGAGGGTTTGGGCTCAAGAACAAAGAAAGATTTCAGAGCTGTTATGATATCATATAAAATTATTAGGCCCACAGATCTCACATAAAATCAGTCTTAATTGAGTAAGACCTGCTATCAATTTGTACTATGAAGACCTCATTTTGCTTTATGGTGGACTGCACTAGAATAGGATGTTTAGAATATCTGTACTATGAGGAAGCCTCCAGGGACAAGCACAGCAGCTAAGTTTATTTTGAGAAGGACAGAAAAAAACCTAGGGAGTTTGCCTTTAGACCCAGCACCCTTAAAGGAAGATATGAAGGGCCCCAGGAAAGCACGTTTTCCTACCCTCTCCCATCTGTCTTTATTGGAATACCTACTATGTGTAAAGGACTCATTCAGCCAGGAACTCTGAGTTTCAACATCAGGATCATATATGAGGGCATGGAAGCTTAGGGTGATATGGCTTAAGCAGGCTGTGTAGCTGGTGGCTGGACACTCTGGGACAAGAACCTGGGCCTGTCTGAATCCAGATTGCCTGTTTCAGAAGAACCTGGGTTTGGACACTATGTGTGTCCTGGAGGGTGCTGCAGGTGTCTGAAAGCAGCAGAGCATCCTCAGAGCATGAAAGTGAAAGTGGAGATGTAAGGAGCTAGCCAACAAGTGCAAAAGATGCTGCATGAAAGATGATGCCAGGCAAGTCTGCTAACTGGAGGTTAACACTTGAAGACTCATAACACTGAGCCCTGACTAGGGACATGGGTGATTCCGAAGACACAGGTCAGGTTGAGCCTATGGTAGGAAAGTAGGTGAGCTTATGGGCATGGAACTGGCAGTGTTGGTGGACCTTTATTCTGTTTGGCTCAGTCGTCACTGGGATCTTGACTGGATGGTATTGAGTTTGTCAATAATCTAGGAAGAACTCACTCTCACCACTCTTGTTCAACATAGTTGAACTCTTAGGAGAACATAGGCAGTAACCTCTTGGACATCAACCACAGTAACTTCTTTCAGGACATGTCTCCAAAGGCAAAAGAAGCAAAAGCGAAATTGAACTTTTGGGACTTCATCAAGATAAAAAGCTTCTGCACAGCGAAAGAAACAATCAACAAAACAAACAGGCAACCCACAGAATGGGAGAAGATATTTGCAAATGACACTACAGACAAAGGTCTGATATCTAAGATCTATAAAGAACTCCTAAAACTCAACACCCACAAAACCAATAATCACATTAAAAAATGGGCAGAAGGGGCGCCTGGGTGGCTCAGTCATTAAGCGTCTGCCTTCGGCTCAGGTCATGATCCCAGCGTCCTGGGATCGAGCCCCACATAGGGCTCTTTGCTAGGCAGAAGCCTGCTTCTCCCGCTACCATTCCTTCTGCTTGTGTTCCCTCTCTCACTGTGTTTCT